>JAQSUU010000015.1:20585000-21185000 GCA_038087645.1 Saccharum hybrid cultivar R570
TCAGCAATTTCATTCAACTGAACATAAGCATCCAAGATGAATGCAGATTGTGCTGAAACATATCAATGGGAATCGGACAATGGGGGCAACTTGTGGGACAATGGGAGTATCTATTGAACAATACTACTGCGGTAAGAATGATCAGAAAAGGAAAACGATACTTTTTTTAGCAGCGAAAATGATCTTGGTCTTTCAATTTATACTGCTACTAGATCGGGTATTCTTTGGATGCAGGCCATGTTCAGTTGAACTTATCAGTCAGAATCAGCCAGCTATTCATCAGTGTTTTTGTCTCATAACGAATCAGCATCAGCCGCTTTTACTACCAGCCGTACAGGATCGATATTCAAATAGTTACCCTGAATCTATTTCCTTGAATGAAGAATTCAAATTCACCAAATTAACACTAACTGTACTTGACGTGGACGATCTGCTACCTATCCAGGCCTGCCTGTACATGCTACTAAACTGGCATATTAGTTCCGTTTAATTATAATGCAACAAATTTCTCCTGTAGCCTGTAGGGTGTTTTAATATCGTGCTATTCCTGTCCTCACAAAACTCCTGTAGGGTGTTTTAATATCGTGCTATTCCTGTCCTCACAAAACACATGGATCAAGCATTGATCCACCCAGCAATCGCGTGCATCCCTCGATGGCTGTTAGAGGCAGAAATGCAGGATGATTGCAGATTTACAATTTACGTGACAAATAATAACACTAGTGTGCCAGATTTGGATCAAAATCGGTGTTCGCTGCATTTGTGTTCTCAGTATTACCACGCTCAAATGCCTGATCTGATTTATGAGACAGATTTCGGAAGCAGGCAATGCCACGAGGAGCAGAGTTGACGCACGAAACAGAGCACGACCGATCCACGGAGGAAACACGCGATCGACGAAAGGAACACCTAACCTAGCGTGGAATTGATGCGTAATAAGTAGGTGCATCATACCCTGGAGGCAGTCGCAGTTCTCGGCCTCCTTGCGCACGACGTCGAGGACGGCGTCGATGAGCTCGGCGCCCTCGGTGTAGTGTCCCTTGGCCCAGTTGTTCCCGGCGCCGGACTGGCCGTAGACGAAGTTGTCGGGGCGGAAGATGCCGCCGAAGGGGCCAGCGCGGATGGACTCCATGGTGCCGGGCTCCAGGTCCATGAGCACGGCGCGGGGCACGTAGCGGCCGCCGCCGGCCTCGTTGTAGTAGACGTTGATCCGCTCGAGCTGCTGCGGGGAGGTCCCCGAGGAGCGGCCCGTGGAGTCGACGCCGTGCTCCCCGCAGATCACCTCCCAGAACTTGGCGCCGATCTGGTTGCCGCACTGGCCGCCCTGGATGTGCAGGATCTCCCTCATCTTGCCCGACCTGCTGAACCCCCTCTCTCGCGCGCGATGCGCCGCGCTGCGGTCTTGGATCGCGGTGGTGGTGGTGGTTTGTGGAGGGGGGGGGGGGGGGGGGGGGGGGGGGGCGAGGGCGTGGGAGCGAGCGATCGAGCGAGAGGCCGAAGCGGGTGGGACGGAGGGCGTCGTGGGGGGCGGTCAGTTATATTGGCCAGTTGAACACCCCGGTTTGGAGGGATTGGAACGTCGTCTGGGTCCCACCTGTCGGTATCTGTAGCTCATCTTCTCCCCGTCGGTTGTGCATGGACCAGGTGTATCTACAGCCTCGCTGCTGCTGCGGTTTCCATTCGGCATTCGGCGGTGGAACCGCAAGTGAAAACTGTGCTTTTCATAATCCTCTGGAGCCGAATATGCTCCGGTGGGGCCAACAGTTACAAGTAGCCCTGGGCATAATTAACCAAAGACCGAAGACCGAACCGAACTAATCGAGACCGAGACCGAAGTGACCGAGACCGAAAATTTCGGTCACAAGTTCGGTCTTCAGTTTAGTTTGAAATAACCGAACTAACCGGACTTAGTTCGGTCATTACCCTCGGGTAACCGAACTAACCGAATTAACCGAACATTTGAATTTTGTTGACATAATATGTAATTTAGACTATTATTAGTGATATAATATTTATTCTAGTGGGTTTATATCAACCATCACTCTTATCACTATGTTTAATCTATATTTTGTATTGTATTTTTGCCTTGAAATAGAAAAAATATTGGTAAAATTTGCTATAAATTACAATATTTAGTAGTTGTTTTGTAAAGTTCGGTTAGTTCGGTCATGACCGAGACCGAACCAAACTAACCGAGACCGAACTTGCTCGGTCCTGAGTTTTAAAACTAACCGATCGGTCTCCGTTTTTAGATGGCCGAACTTTCAAAATGATCGAAGACCGAGACCGATCGGTTCGGTCAGACCGAGCCCAGGGCTAGTTACAAGATTGGGGCGTAGACATGGTGTCTGCCGGTGGGGCCAACAGAGACCTGCAGGTGGGGTACGCCAACGTTGGGCTGTCCTCTTCGTGCCTAGGCTTCTTTTTTCTGCTTCTTGCGGGTCACCAAATAATTGGAGACTGATGCGATTCTCAAGTAGCACACTGATTTTACAAATAAATACTATAATCACCTTTTCAAATATTGTATAATACGTAGTCCTGAAATAACTGTCGCGTTTAGTTTCTGTGCCGTAAGTTTATTTGGATTTATAGAAAAATACGTGCAGCATTTGTATCTCCAAATAAATGTATTATGAAAATAGATTCAACGATCTATCTGATGTTATTAATTTTGTGTCATAGATATTAATATTTTATATATATTTAGTCAAGGTTGTTTCGCGGGAAACGAAAACGACAGTTATCGAGGGACAGAGGGAGTGTGCAACCAACTTTTGGTTCATGCCTCAAATGAAGAAGAATTTTTTTGAATGTACTCAAATGAAGAAGACTACAATTTTCAAGTTCAAATTAGAATCACAAACTCACAATAGGTCACATAAAAAGGAAGGAAAGGAAGATAAGTTTCAAGTTCAAATTAAAACTTTACCAAGATAACCCAAGGAAAATGCTTCAAAAATTAGCGATGAAAAAAAAAACTATATAAATCGGCAATAGTCCTAAGGGCCCGTCCAGCCTTTTCAAGTTCACACTCCTCGCAAGGGTCACATTCCATAAGAAAATGCTTCAAAATTTAGTTATGGAAAATGTAGCAAGAGTACTAATGACAAATCCCCCCCGCCCCCCAAAACCCAAAAAAAAAACTTTTTTCACGCTGACACTCCTCGCAAGGGTCACTTTCCATTTATAGTTATTCGTTTCCAGCCATATACTAAAAAAAAAGATGTGCATTTTAATGCAAATTAACGTTTCCAACTTGATATTAACTACTTTCAACCCCAACATAAAAGCCGCTTAATTGGCACAAGCAAACACTTCCCACTTTTTGCAATAAACACACATGGAAAAACAAGAGACATCAGTTACAATTACAATTTACAACTAAAACAGAAACGTTTCCAATTCAAGGTGACAGCACAATTTCTACCTAGTGACACAGCTTCCATTTTAAAACGTTTACGGAAAAATACATCAATATATACAACAAAATATTAGCTTCATTAAATCCACCTTGAAATATGTGTTGATATATAGTGCATTTATTTGGCGTCGTAGATGCTTAATATACATTTCTATAAATTTGATCAATGCGAGGAACATTTTGACTTATGATGAAACTAAATGGTCTACATTTTTTAATGGCAGTGGGGATATATTTTTTCTAAAACGAAAACAATATGACAACTAAAGTTTTCTTAAGCATTGCTGTGGCATTTTCAAATATAATGGTGATACATGAGACATATTTGATCTTTCATTTGCAGCAAGTGGTGGCAATGGACACAACATCTCTAGATGGCAGTAGAACACTCTGAATTCGGTGGCAAGTGTTAACAATCTCAGTAGAGTTCCATCTCCGGCCAATATGCTAGCTTGAGGGGTACACATAGTGGACTACTACCCCACGTTCATTTTATTAGGTGTATTATAGGATTGTAAAATATCAAATTTTCTAGATTTTGACTAAAAATTACTCAAATCATATGCATGTTTAGTACTTTAGTGTATAGAAATATGTGGACATTTTAGTATTTCAAACACCTTTTAGCATGACATTGATTTGTAGTAATTAATAATGCTATATTGTAAGAAATTTTGATGGGAACCCACCGCTTCACAGCCGTTGGATACCCAGTTAGTGGCAGATTTCCAGCAGGCATTCCAGGGCCTACTCGACTCCGCAAAAAGGGGCCGCACTTTAAGCGTTTATGAAGTTCACCCTGACGGGGTTCGAGTGTATGTTCGAAGAGGCTTGCTAGTCTCGTTGGCGCCTGCCTAATTGGTTGCAAAAACTTTCATGTAATGTAGGGGCCGTTTGGTATGGATTCTCAAGCGGCTTTGGGAGCTATTTTTCAGCTCCGGTTGCCAAACGCCTGTTTCCTCGAGTGATTCGGCGATGGAGCTCCGCGTTTTCCGCTCTCACAGGCATGGTGCGGCAGGTGAAGCTAAAAAATGGAGCTTCTCCCGGCTCCCATTTGACACCAGTGGACCCCAGCGCGTGGAGGTCGAGTCTGCCCCCGATGTTAGGGAGGCGCATGCGGGGAGGGCGAGTGGGCAGACGGCCGCGCACGTAGTCGTCGGCGCTGGGGCGGCCATCCTATGCGCGTGGCTCGCCGGAGCTCTGGTCGCCGTCCGGGCGCGGGGTTGTGCAGGGCCCGAGCGCAAGGTTGTTGGGGCGTCGAGTGCCGCGCACAGGGCCACCGGATCTCTGATGGCTGGGCGCAAGCGCGAGGGCTGGATCTCCGACTCTTGCGTCTACGGTTTCCGGGGGAAGAACAGTTGGAGAAAGGACGAGGAGAGAGAGAATGAAGGGGAGGGAAGGATAAATAAAAATAAATAATGAGAAAAAAGGCTATGGGACGGTTATAAGGAAAGTAAATAAAGAAAAGTAAAGAAAAGAAGATTAAAGAAAAAGAAAAAACAAGAAAAAAAGGGTATTATAGATTTTTTACTATTTTTTGTTACCCGGAGAAGTTGTTTTGCCAAACAGTCTGAAAAAAGGATTCCAGCTCCTTAAGAGAAGCTGCTCCTTCGAAAGATCCAAAACCGGAGCCGTTTTTGAGGAGCCAAAGCCCTACCAAACGAGCCTGTAATCTAAGTTAGATTTACTTGGGTCGCGTTGGCTTCCATCCTTCCACGGTAATATATGGATTACTTGGGGATGTTGTAACTAGTCAAACTCTTCTTTTGCTTAATGAAATATATGTCACGAGGACACGCTAAAAAAAATTGATGGCAAAGTATGCTCTACTCTAGTAACCTTTTAGAATCGTAATATCCATAGTAAAAAAATGGAGGGAGCACTTAGAAGATACTATCTCCATCTTAAAATAAATAATTTTCTAAGATTTAAAATTGTCTAAGAAAATGACATTCTACAACCTAATGCGTAAGCTAATCCCTAATCACGGGTGCATGGAAATGATAATTGCCGAATGCATGCCGAATTTGGTCAACCAAACTTTCCTAAATTATATATGAACTATCAAAAGGTTACTTGTTTGGTCATTGTTAGCAATGCTGCTGGCAAGACCTCTCCGCCAATATATAGTACAATATATAGTAGCAAACACGAGCATGCATTCCAGAGCTGGATGGTCAAGCCTCTTTGCTCACATTTCCAGCCTAATCTTCGGTATTAATTTGGAACATACTACGTAGATTTGTTACTGCTAAAGTTTTTTTCCCCCTGCGTATAAGCATGGGCAATGTGGAGTAGAATAGTAGAATCCTCTCCTCGCCCAACTTGGCAAGTGGTTTGCCAACATTGCCAAGCCCGCGTCCAAACCACCGTCGGTGTACAAATTATTTTTCTTTTGTTTAAGCCCCCTTGGAAACGGGCAAATGTAATGATCATAAATTCATGATCCTACTAGCTAGCGTGCAGTCAAGAGATCGTTGCACACGCTGACACGCATATATCTACAATTTACGACATGCCTAGTTTCTTTGTTATTCGAAGTTAATTTGGTCTCACCTGCGTGGGCTAACGTACTTACGAAGACAGCTGGTGCACACACGACAGGCAAATCGGAAAGCTGGACGTCGCTTGCCGATGGTCGCATTCGATTGCTATACCTAGCAAGTGTCACGCTGAAATTGTTTATCCTTTTTATTTTCATTTGGGTAGCATTAATTATCAATGTTGCCAGGGAGATATTCTTGTGTTCTTCAGCTTGAGATAAATATCGTCGTCAATCATTATACTAGCTAGTGATCAAATGGGAATACCACCTACCAATAATTCTGCTAATACGATCGAACCCAGCGAGCCCACATGCGCTGCCATATGCTCTGTCTGATTTGGACCAACCGACTCCAAGGTAGGGAGTATATCGTATAGTATGTATGTCTTATGATTTGCGAATAAATAAGGAGAGTGCTAAACTCCACGCCAAGGTAATTATCTTCCACTCAGTACCCTATTTCTCCATTGGCCTGTCTTCACCCTCTCCAATCAATTCCCACCCTGGGGATTTATTCCCAAAAATAATCTTACAGGTCCTGGACATACGCGTGAAGACACAATGGTACTGCGACGTGCCTCATCGCCTGCGAAGCTCCATTAGACTTCGTCGATCTCCAGAAAAGATATATGGTGTGTATAGTTGCTAGATCTAGCATGCGCACTGGGTGCGCGTTATGTACATGTGGTGGGATGAGTACTACAGCTGTACCTCAGAAGTCCAGGCTAAAAAAAAAAGACCAGGTGAATAGGATGCCTGACTAATGGATGGAGCCGTTGAGATGTATAAAAAGAGGGGCTATGATGAGGGGTACCCGTGGACCCATACGGCTGAAAAGGAGGGGGCCGTTCGTACCAGTATCCATTTCTCTATCATTTTTTTGGGAAAAAGTCCTATTTACCTCCTCAATTTATGTGGCAGTTTGATTTTCCTTCATGAACTACAAAACTAGTTTTTAAATCCCTCAACTTTTAAAAATGTTTGTTTTTCCATGCCGGGTGATTTTGATGGTGATTTTACTGATGTGACCCCATGTCAGGGCGGTAAATCGAACTAAGTTGAACGTTTAAGGAGGCAATCGGACTAGAAATATCATTTTTTAAAGTATTAAAAAATTATAAAAATAAATTTACAAAAAAAGTATCCAAGTATGTTTTCATGGAAAAATAATATAAGTAAAAATAATAAAATCTTTTTTAATCTTAGAAAATTCATGAAAAATTGTTTTAGCTTGAAAAGTTATAAAACTAGTTTCACATTTTTTCTAAAACCATGCTCTATCTTAAGGTCTGTAGCTTGAAATTGTTTGAATCTCACTAGACTTATTTTGGAGGGCTTATTTGCCCGTAGAAGCTCTTGTTATCTATTACAATTAGTCTATATTAATCGTACGACTAATTAAAAGCACTAGTGAAGAGTCTGTGCGGTAGGGTGGCGCTGGATAAATTTTCAAAATAAGAGCATCTCCAAGAGCCTTTCTAAATCTCACTCTTTAAATCATCATTTAGAGAACCATTTGCATAAAAATCGCTTTCTATATCTTTTCACTCTGCAACAATTTTCTATATCTCATGCGCACTCTAGCGAGCCATTCTCGTCTTCTATTTTTTGCTAGCGAAAAATCAGGAATTAAAGATGGCTATATTTGGATTACCATTTAGAAAATGTGTTGGAGTGTAATTTTCACCAAAATCTCTATTCTTAGCATTTATGAAGGATATGGAGAATCTCTTGGCTAACTATGTTAAATATGACTTTTCTTCTTCTTTTTCCTCTCAATAAACAGAAACAAGTGGGCTTCCGCGGAGTACGCAAGACGGCAAAGAGGCTGGGCTACATATATTTTGTTCGTTCATTCATTCAGGCCTAGGCGAATGCCTTGGTCCGACCTACTTCCTTTTGGACCGCTGGGCCAGTCATCGGCAGCTGTCCATCCAAATTTCATGGTGGGCCTGCAAGATGACGAAGCCGTTGCGGGACATGTGGACGGGCCCAGAACCAGAAGTAATAGAAGAAGAAAGGACACAGCGAGGCCCGTTTGCAAGCAGCTCGACTCTCGACACCACACCCCCGAACTGCATCACTACTGTGCTCAACGTAAGAGTGCTGGGCCTGATAGAGTGAGGTAAAATAAATAAATAAATAAAATTTGTGAATGCCATGAAGGAGTGACATACAAACACCCTGTCAGTCTGTCGCCACCACGGCAAATGCAAATGCCTGTTCATACATACTCCTACCATGCATACACTGTGCAATGGCAGTCGATCAGAAACTGGTCCTGCTACTTATTGGTATCAGGTTGCCCTGAGCTGCCTGGAGCCGCGGACGGCTCACTGCTAGCATGTTAAGTGCTGCTTCTCCGTGGTCCGTCGACGGCAGCCGGCCATCCATAGGGCACGGTCGGGCAGGCCGTGCACTGCTCGCTCGCTGATCCTACTGCTCCTGCATTATTAATTTATTATGCTGTGTTCTCGGGTCTCGGCTGTTGGGGACATCCGATTCCGGCCATTACTTGATCCGTCCGTCGTGAACTGAATTGCATGATGAACAGTGCCTGATCGAATGCATGCATGCTAACAGATACAGATGTCTCGTGGTCGGTCGGATGCTTCCAGTAGCTGACATCGTCCGTGTGCGTACTATCAGGCATTCAGGCCGGCTCCTAATGCAGTACGTACGTGCTCCTACTTACGAACTCCGTACTCTCGACACTCGTAGACAGTATAGAGTATAGACAGACAGTACTGAGTACTGACATGTGTTCGTCGCATACGATCGAGTCACTCGTATCATCATATCGTGTTAATTATTATTATTATTGAATCGAGTGTGCCTAGGCCTACCTAGTAGAAGTAGTACTTGCGTACGATGGATATGGTAGTGTATGCATGGACCATGCAGAGTCATTAATCGATGATTGCGGATTTAATTTTGCAGCTCGTTGCACTTGTACTAGGTACGTACGAACCAGACGGCGTACCAAGCAGACCAAGTGTTAATTGCTGCACAGCCCTGATGTGAACGTATCGAGCCATGATTACCTGACTAGTCTTTTTTTTTTATATAATTCTGACTAGTCTTTCTCACTCCCTGTTGTTCATCTTTTACGTGATCGATCGATCGTATACATCCTGATATAGTACCCTGCTTTTGAGCTAGTACATCAATGTTATATTAGAGCATCTCCACCGTATCCCTTTTCCCCTATCCTCTAAAACCTAGTATATGAGATTGAGAAAACCGAATTAGAATGCACAGGGGATATGTACTCTAGCAGATTGAGAAAAATCGATCCCCTATATATGTGGGATCCATATGTCAACTGAAAATCCATCTTCTTGCTCTCTCTCTCCGTCTTCTCTCACGCAACGCAGAAGTTTGGAAGCAGTAGTGCCTGGACGTCGAGACGCTGGGGCGAAGGCTCAGCCAACACATAGCCCGGCATTAGTCTTGACCATCGCGCTCCACAGGGCAGAGGTCCGATCGGTGCACGACACGACAGCGAAGGCTTCCCGCGCTAAAGCCTACATGTCGTGGGCCCTCGATGTTAGTGAGAGAAGAACATAGAAAGCGGATTGAGAAATGCTTCTTCCCCTTTCTTTGAGGTATTGAGGGGATGTTTTGAGAGATTGAGAAAAAAAATTACAGAAAGGATTGAGAAAGAGGATCGGCGGGAGCTAGTTCTTTTTTATCAAATCTCCTTTAGGGCCTGTTCGGTTAATTCGGAATGAACACCTGGAATGATTCATGACCAGAACGATTGTCTAATTTGTATAATGTTGATGAGCAGGAACAATTTCTAGCCTCATTCTGCAGTAACCAAATAGTCCGAGAAAGGGGACTCAGTATTCTAAATCTGGTGGAGATGCCCTTAGTCCTTTTAGAAAAGGCAAGTTCCCGTTTAATTAACTCCATCTCTAGGCTTCCTTCTCGACGTGGTTCTGAATCGAACAGCCGCATCCTTTACACAAAGAATTCAATCACACATTTAATTTTCAGTTACTACATTCGTACAGCTCGCCACAGTTTTGTAAACGTACTGTATGTACGTGTGCACATATAAGTGTCCTATCATTTTCGAATTCAATTTGTTAGCTGCTCGTGCTACGTAGTGTCCCTGTACTGTACCGCAGTTATGCGTCCTTACAAAACGAACTAAAACCAAAAACAGTTCGCACAATTATTTCTAAAAAAAATAAGATCGATTATGGCTGGAGTAACACTCAATGCAACTCGTTAAGTTGGGCCAGGTAACGTCGGGTGATCGGGTGGCCCGTGGCGAGCGCCTCAAACGGTGATCATTCAAGGACGGTGTCCGCTGCAACATAAGTACCGCACCAAAATCAACAAGCAAGTCACTATCACATTAAATAGACATATACATAAAGTATTAAATATACATTATTTATGAAACTAAAAATATAGACTGAGACTAATTTGCGAGACGATTTTTTAAACCTAATTAGTTTATAATTAGACACTAATTGCTACAGTAAAAATATGCTAATGATAAATTAATTAGGTTTAATAAATCCGCCCCGTAGATTACTAATCTGTAATTTATTTTTTATTAGTATATGAACAGCCTATAATCCACCTTAAATAACATTCGATACGACACCCGTTAAACTTTACTTCTACAGCCAAACAGCCCCTGGCCCCGGCCCAGCCCATCCCATCTCCCTCCCGCGGTCTACTTGTCCGTCGTGGCGCTATTGACACGTCGATGGGGTGCCCTTCCTCTGCTCTTCGTCACCATACTGTACTACTACGACGTGGTGAGTTGGGGGGTGATGTACCGTCAGTCTTGTCTCTCTCTGCGTTCTTCGTCAGACCTGCTCCGTCCGTCTCCAAATAACTATCACGTGTCATCATAAGTTTAATTTAATTTATAAAAAATACATATAACATTTTTATCTTCAAATAAATTTATTAAAAAACTAGATTCAAAGATCTTTTTAATTATATTAATTATGTATTATAAATATTAATATTTTTTAATATATATTTAGTCAAAATTGTTTCTCGAAAAACGAAAACGACAGATATTTAGGGAGAGAGGGAGTACTGTACAGTATGACGTGTGTGGTTCTAGACATCATCGCGTTGATGCGGATAGTGCAACGAAAGATTAGCCAGTTCTGCTCACTCCCTTCAACCTTTTTGCACAGTAATATCCACGGTTTTCAGCTGGTGGGCTATGCATGCTGCAGCAGCAATAGTAGCGACTTTAATAAGCACAACCGTACAATAGCAGTAGCAATGACGGCCTAGCTTCCATTTAACAGGCTTGTGATAATGCATTGTTGAAGGGGGTAAACAGCTGATCTGAATTGTAAAAAAAAACAAAAAACAACAAAAAAAGGTAAAATTCAATTACATATCCAAACATATGTAATGGACTTGCCTGCGGTTGCGGGCTTGCGGCAGCATCCTAGGACTTTGTCCACAAGATAAGCATCTCTTGTGCATCCTAAGTCGATGCATTGATCGTCGGTCGACATGAGCTTGGATATGGGTTTTGGTCGAAGTGGGTTTCTTTTAGACCTGTTGGATGGGGGGCCATGGATCCGAGTGACCTCCATTTGGCTGCATCATGTCCACTGATGTAATCGACATTGGATCAGCATGTGAGCTGCTCCCTAAGTTTCTTTTTTGAGGGGAGTGAGCTGCTCCCTAAGTGTGTTTTCTCTGCATGGATCGAAGAGGAAAGCTTGGCACCCTCGGCTTGGTCTTTTACAACCCCCCACCCACACACACCCACCCCACACCACACCACACCACACCCCAATCAACCCATTCTAGCCCAACTTTTGTACATTTGTCTCTAGACTCATATAGCTATCAAAACTGGTGGAATTTGATAAAACAAACCTTACGACTATGGCGGATATCATATATATTCCCATATTAGGCATAGTTGATGGTATGGAATAAAGAGTTAGTAACAATGAACAAAGCTAGGGCCTTGTTGTGGGTTTCGAAGTGGCTACGACATCACCTTGGCTAGTTGAGAAGTGGAAACGTTCTGACTTTGAGATAGTTATCTGCCCCCTTCTCAAGTCACTTTGGAGTTTTTTATAATATTTTTCAAAATAAATCATAGCTCATGTTTCTCCTCATATGGTGCTCTCGAATCACTTTGTTTTCCTCCAAGAATCTATGCTTTGACTTTACAATAAAAAAATAATCTAAGTATGCCTTTCAAGTTACCCTACCCAAAACTCCACATAGGCCTCGTTCGGCTGGCTGGTGGCTGATGGCTAGTGCTGATTTGTTGTAAGAGAAAAATACTGCTGGCTGGCTGGTGGCTGATGGCTGGTGCTGAAATGATGTGAGAGAAAAGCACTGCTGGCTGGCTGAGCCAGCCAGCCGAACAAGGCCAAATAAGCTATAGTTGCAGGATCTTGAGGCAAAAAAAATATTGGTGGGGACACATACACAAACCTAATTTATAGAAAAGAGTACTTGCCAAGATTAGTACTAAATTAGTATGTGAACTACTTTTTTTCATAATGTAGCTCTTTACATGGAAAACACTTATTCTCGCATTTTTTATAGTAAAGCTGAAATTTCTAAAGAAGCCTTTTGGAAACATTTGAGATTTGTAAGCCCAAAAATAGATATAAAGTAGTACTGCTTATCCATGCACAAACATGTACAGTCAGTTACCCAGGATTAAAATCACCTAGATGAGAAGCTCATAGTAATGTATAAGCGTATTTGAGTTGTACTAAAAAATATTACTGTAATTGTAAGCGAACTACGTACGTACGTACGTACTACTCTCCTGTACACAGTACTCTAGTATTACTGTATGCTCCAGCTAGCTGTAGTACTGTAGGAGTATTATTTCGAATTCATTGCTTGGTACTAGGACCTGGAGACGTACACTGTTGGGTCATTAAGTCCCTCGGAAATGAAAACAAGCCAGTTCGCGCGCATTGAAGCCCACGGGCTGTTTAGTTTTTGAAATTTTTTGGAAAATGCTACTGTAGCAATTTCATTGTTATTTGACAAATATTATTCAATCATAGACTAATTAGGCTTAAAAGATTCGTCTCGTAAATTTCGTCTAAACTGTGTAATTAGTTTTATTTTTTATCTATATTTAATGCTTCGTACATGTATCTAAAGATTCGATGTGACGGGAAATCTGAAAAATTTTACAAAATCTTTTAGAACTAAACCGGCCCCTAGCCGTGACTTAAACGGTGTGAAATCAATAAGGCATGTTTAATTCTGTAGTATGGTCGCAGATATTAATGAGCTAGAGCCAGGCATGTTTAATTCCGGAGTATCTTTGGTTCCGTTCACTCGATCTGGATGAGGAACTGAGGATTACTGTATATTCTTAAGCCAAACCAAACAAACCACGATGTTTCCGTAACAAAAATGAAGCCTGCTGCTGATGGCATGAGCCCTACAAGCACGGGCAGCATCCATCACGGAATTGAACCTTCTTGCAGCAGCCATTGCTGCATGCCTGCGCAAGTTGAACAGATATATGATGACTGTATACTGGTCCGATCCATCTATCAGGCGAGCGACCGGTGGGAGCAGTTGCTAGTTGGAGGCGACTGTATAGTCCGATCCATCTACAGCGTTGCATCGGTGTACGTGTACAACGTGCTCCACGTGATAAAAGAAAGCGACGGCCGACGGAGAAGGAAAAAAAAAGCGCCCTTTTCGCTTGAGTTACTTCGTAGGTATGGATATGGGATAGTGTTTTTTTCTCATAACATTTTAATATAAACATAAGTTAGGTCAGAAAGATAGGCTATAGGAGATAGCCGAACCAATCGTTCCCCAGCGGAGTTGCAAAAAAGTGTGTTGACGCTAAATTAGGTGACACATTCGATAAGGAACTAGATCCCTCAATGTAGGGCCTAGATGATTTAGGGATCGGACTGCGCCTAGGGGATGTCCACACCTGGACCTTGTGCCTCCAGCGATGAGCGCGATACGCAGGACACGTCGCTGGAGGAGTCTCGCTGGGAGCGCGATACGCAGGACACACCGGCGAGGTCTCTTGAGGCCCGAAACCCCCACACGCCCGGGAGGGACCCCGTCGGGGTGTGCAGCGGCTATGGGCTGCCCTAGCCAGCCTGATCGCTCTAGAGCGTCGTCGTCGTCGATCCTCCAGCCACGCAGCACCGACGAAGAACGAGGAGAAGATGTAGAGGGGAAGAGATGGTAAAAAGAGGTAGTAGATTAATTTGTTGTGTTTTTGTATCGATTGGATAGATGAGAACTCAATCGGCCATGATTTTCTCATATATATAGAGGGGATGGTCTTATCCCAGTAGAAAACCTCTCCAAGACTTATTTTTCAAGTTTCCCACGTCCAAAAACTGATTTAGAAACAAATCGGTTCGAGATCTGAAAGTCAGATTCGAAATAAACACCTACCGGTACTTCCGGTCAGGCTCCACCGGTAGTACCGGTCCCCATCGAAAATTCCGGTCTCAGACAGGAAGTATCGGTAGTTCATTTTCTCACAAAACTACACCTTGCTCCGCCAGCCACCGGAAGTACCGGTAGTTCATTTCTTGAGCCAGCAGGAGCAGTAGTTCGAGACGAGAGCGGAGATGGAGCTGCTTAGGCTATTCGCACTCATCATCCTCTATATCCATCCTCTAAAAGGAATATTCCGTCCTAGTCATCACAAAATATAAAGTTTTTCCGCATCCATCCATCCTCTATATCATCCTCTATCCACTGTGGGGCCCACTTGTCACTTTATCTAAATATATCCATGTGACATCTTGTTTTGAAGTATTTATTAAAACAAATTTAATGGTGTAATCAGAATTTAATTTGGTGTTTTGGTTTGTGAATTATAACATTTTTTTTTGTTAGTAGCAGCAGCGGGGCCCGCTTGTCCTCTCTCTGTCAGACTCTCTCTCCCTCCTCCCCGCGAGCGCGCGCACTGCTGCTGCCGCATAGCGTACGTCCGGTACATCGCTACAAATAGCGGACTCGTGCGCGTAGCGGACCGGATGGAGTACCCCGCTGCAGGCTTTTTGAACTGTAAATGATACGCTATGCGGATAGCGTATCTGTTTGGAGGAGCCGGTGCGGACAGCCTTACCGCCCGGTTTCAGGGTAGGATCGGAGGGGCGTCAGCGTCACGCCTGAGCGGCCGCCGACCCGTGCAACAACGACGCCGAACGGCCGCCGGCCGGCCGTCCGGACAAGCTGGTGCATGCTGCGGTGAATGTGATTGTGAATGGAATTCAGCGTACGTCCTTGTCACGTATTGTACGTGCGTGCCTGCAAAGGACGACATGCACGTTTGTTTGGCGTACGTACGGCACCGCGCTGTGGGCCACGGCCGGCGGTGCCATCGGCCTGGACAACGGTATCCGGCCGACGGATACGGGCAGCGAGTACCACGGCGTCGGCTTCACGACGTTTGCCTGCGTTCGGTTCCGCACGTACCCTACGCCCCTCGTATTTAGGCAGCACCGTGATCGAGAGATCGACGAGAACTGCAGCTCGCGTTTCTGGGATCGGATCGGACCAGAGTTTGGCCGCGTTTAGTTCAAAAACTTTTGGTTTTGTTAATCACATCGAATCTTTAAACGTATGCATGGAACATTAAATATAGATAAAAAAATTAATTACACAGTTAGGTGAGAAATCACGAGACGAAACTTTCGTGCTACAGTAGCACAACCCAAAATTTATCTGGAACTAAACGTGGCCTTTGTACGTACATGCAGGCTCAAGCTGGATGGTTTTGTAGTGGAAAGGTGGGCGCTGGTTTCACATCTTCGATTTGTACTACAACTCCAGGGCAGTAACTGGAAATGTGTTTTCCTTTTGGAAATGAGACCGAAGCCAGCCCGCGTAGTACGTCCTGTAGTTCATGTTCAGTCCAAACCGTTTCTTTAATGGATGTGCAAGTACAATTAATGGGCGTGTGTTCAAGTCCGATCCTGCGATGGTCGCAGGAAGGAATAAATGAGCTTGCTAGAGCGACAGGTATCTTTCCGTTACTCTCTCACTCTGTGATGGAGAATTACGGAGTAGTGCTCCTGTCAAAGAAAGCTAGGATAGCTGTCGATGATGAGATGGAAGAAAAGACCGCTCGACTACACTCGGGCCTCGTTTTATTATTATTTGACAATTAGTGTTTAATAATGATCTAATTAGACTTAAAAGATTTATCTTATGAGTTTCGTCTAAACTGTATAATTAATTTTATTTTTTATTTATATTTAATATTTCATACATGTGTCTAAAGATTCGATGTGACGAAAATTTTTGAAATATTTTATAAAATTTTATGAACTAAACATGCCCACGGCCAAAAGCCGAAAAGCGTCGATCAGTAGCATGCCTTCACGCAGGAGGACGCCAGTCGCCAGGACATGATCCGCCATGGATTCCGTGAGATTGATCTCTCGAGCTGCTCCTGCTCCTGGGTCCTGGCACGAGTCATGAGTTCCACGCCCCAGCCTTGAATATGCCCTCCTGTTCCTGATGGGAGCGCATGCATTCAAGGGCAGCCGGGCAGGGGGGTCGATCTGATGGATTGATCAGATCACTGCTTGCTGCACTGTTGCCGCACAGCCACGCTAGCACAGGAGTAGTCCCCGAACGACGACCTCCCAAACCACACGCCGGTTGATGACTCTCGTCGTCTGTACTCCGTACCCCGAACGATATCTGTACTTGTGATTGTGATCGCATTCTTAAAAGCTGTGGATACTCTCCTACATTAGCGCCAGTATACAAGGCCTTGATGCAGGAGTAGCGTGCGGAGTACTCGGAGGTAGTAAGTCACGTAGGGTCGTAGGCCAACCGGAGTACGGAAATATGGCTGTGTACCCCGTACACTACAGAATGTACATGAATGAATACACAGCCGACTCCGCCTACTGCAAACTGCGTTATCAGAGCATGCCTAGCGATGCGAACACTCTTAATTCAACACTCCATATCTCAATTTAGCTATCCATTCCATAAGATATTTTCTTTCGCTTTTGAGAATGAGAATTAAATAGATACTCTTAAGTTCCAATAGTTTACAACAACAACCAACTTTGAGGAATTTTAATTTAAAATTTTGTAAGCCCGTTTGAATCCTTGGAATTGAATTTATTTTAACAATTATAATTTAGACACATATTAGTTAAACTAATATGGTTCCATACGGATTATATTTGTGTATTATTATTGGCTATACAAGAGAGATATTTATGTGTTACATTTCTACCATAGGGGAGCGAGTTAAAGAACATGTTATAAGTTGCAAGGTAGAAAAATAGAATGATGATCTATAAAATCAATTTTCATCTCCTACCCTATGAATTTGAGATAGGCTTACATGTGAACTTTGGAAAGTGGTGGAACGTCAAATTCAAAACCAAATAGCCTAACTTATTAAGTAGATTTCAATTCTTCCAAATGGAAGGATCTAAACGGTCCCTAAGAGATTTTAAGTTACTAAGTCGAATTAAAATGGGTCATTTATTCCATTAGCAAAAATAATAGGCATAATTTTAAAAAAATAGTGATGGCGATTGGCGAGTTGGATGCCGGTGGCTTTCAAAAAAATGGCACGCGGGCCGACCGACTAGATAATAGACATGTCGGTCACCCACGGTAACAGATATGGCCCACACGGTAGTACCCTGGACAACGTCGTTCGGCCGGCCGGCTAGCCACCGGGTAGTGCGTGGCATTCACCCGGCCGGACCCCTTTGGCACGCCGTGGTGGACAGCAGTCAAAGTACCACGGCTAAGGGGGCGTTAATACACGTGCATCCACGTTACGAACCCTCATGGCTCCACGACTACACGTACTAAAACCATACTTCTTCCGTTTCAAAAAGAAAAATGTAAACCTCGCTTCCCAAAAATGAAATGACACCAAGTTAGACTGAATATACATAGAAAAATCCTTTCATTTAATATACATAACAAATATTACTAAATGAATTATGAAATATATTTTATATAATAAACTTATTTGAAGATACGAATATTGATCTATATTTTATAAACTTAGAATTGTTTGATGTTATGAAGGCTACACATAGTTTTAGGTTAGGAGTATCCTTAACTCTTTTGGCATGTGTGCTAAATCTATCTTAAAAAAAATTAAAATGACACTCTTCGCGGCGTAGAAGACGGTAACGGCCTAGCAACTAGTTGTGCCCACTACTGACTAGTGACTACTCCATTTCCATCCACAATCCAACTACCCACACCTCACTATGCATTGATCGGGTAGCTTGCACCTCTCGACACATTGCATTGATTGGGTAGCTTGCACCTCTCCTGGCTTGCGTTGACAATCGATACAGGATGCATGGTATTGCTAGCCTGATTGATGGACCGTCCCACCCCACAGTGCAAAGCTTTGTTTACGTAGGATGTGTTTAGATCGTTCAAACTTCCAAAAATTTTACAAGCCGTCACATCGAATCTTTGACGTATGTATGGAGCATTAAATGTAGGTAAAAAAATAACTAATTGCACAGTTTATTTGTAAATATCGAGACGAATCTTTTAAACCTAGTTAGTCCATAATTAGACAAATTTTACCAAATAACAATAAAAAGTGCTACAAAAATTTTTTGCCAAAATTTTTGGATCTAAACACGGCCGTAGTCGTTCTAGCATGATTGCTTTGCGGCGACGCAAGTGCCTCCGGCGTCCTGGCCCAATTGATGAAAAGTCTGGCCCGCCCGGAGGGGGGGCCCAGAGCCGCATTAACGCCGCTGCCGGCTGCGCCGGTTTCCTGGCCTGGCCTGGTGCCCGTGAGTCCGTGACCACCCATCTCGTCTGCGCCACCGCCCGCCGCCGCCGGCCACGTACCGGCCCTCGCCTTTATGAGTTGCCGCTGCGCCCAGTGCGTGCGTGTGCGACCGCCGATACGATCCGATGATGGCAACACGCCCGCCCGGCGCCCGTGGGCTCAATCGCGGCTCGCCTAACTCGTCGCCGGCAGCAGGCCCGCGTGGGGTCAGCGGACAGCCGTTTATTAAATAAATTAGGTTTCCTCTTTAGTTTGCGTCCAATTGAAGGAGCAGGGGTAGTCCAACGCTATTATGCGTAATCCTACGAGCAAGGCCCTATTCACTTAAACTTATCCACTAGAATTAGTCAGCCATTTAACAGTGTTTTTCCCTTACAACTAATCAGTATCAACATCAGTATCAGCCACTTTTACAGCCAGTCGAATAGGGCGTGGTGTATATCAACTTTAGTTTGGAATGTGGTTGCTTTCTTGGAGCTGCACTGTATAAACTGGGTGAGTGCATAGGACCAGAAAAGATATAACAAAAATCGGTAGAATGAGAAGAAAAGAACGTGAAACCAGTACTTATAGTTACGGTTGTACTGTTTATGTGTTATCCAAAACCCACAATTATTCAATTATTATTTTCACATTTTTATCTCTTTGCACAGTTTTTTGTTGCATCTCGAAATTTGCAAAAACATAATGTAGAAGTTTGCACCATCTAATTATTTATGTTTTTGTTGCAATTTTCAGACACGTTTATGTGTGTGTGTTTTAAATGGGAGCACGAAAGTATGTTTGGAGATTTCACTATGCCTCCGAACCCTCAACAGGGATCCGTGGGGTGGAGGCCTAGGCTGTTCCATAGGGAAATGAGCAAAGGTAAGGTGTTCGAGGAAGCACAACAAATTCGAGGATAAATTACCATTAAATCATCGTCTCTACAATCGCGCCAGCCCATATTTATAGATCATACCGACAGGCATAGTGAATTTACAAGTATACGGACATTACAAGAGAATATTCTTAGGACAGCCGGGGGTAATCTAGACCATTGACTCCTTACTCTCAAGTCTCAACTAGCCCTTTGACGTTGTGACGGACTACCTTCTTAGTCGTCGCGGTTTGGCGGTGCAGTGTGGTGGTTGGAGTGGTTGGTGGTTCTGTTTCTTCTTCTTCTTTT
Source organism: Saccharum hybrid cultivar R570 (assembly GCA_038087645.1). Lineage (NCBI taxonomy): Eukaryota > Viridiplantae > Streptophyta > Magnoliopsida > Poales > Poaceae > Saccharum > Saccharum hybrid cultivar. Next base: position 20,604,916 of record JAQSUU010000015.1, read on the forward strand.
TCTTTCTGAGTTGAGCCTCGGCACCGTGCAGTTCGTGTCAATATCCCAATCCGACTGACTAGAGTTGTTTTTTTCCTTTTTGTTGAGTTTTGTTGCTTCTGTTGTGTCGTTGTGCTCATTTTAGGCTCATCTTCTTTTTAATATAAGCGGCAGCCCTACTGCGTGATTCGTTTAAAAAAAACGTCAGGTTTAGGCCAGGGGCCGGGGTCAATTTCCTCGTGTCCAATTTCCTTAGAGTAATAAGCAATCAAAATTTGTTGCTAAAAAAAGCAATCAAAATTTATTCCTCGATGTCTCGTTCATTTTAGTGCGTCAACAATTGTTTACCGATCCCAAAGAAGATCTCGAGCCGTGGGTCCCGCGTGATCCCCACGCAACCCGCAAGTCGAGCTAGCGTGGCGCTGTACGGTACGACCAGTTCCATACGGCACCTCCCGGCGCCGCTCGGCTACGCGTACACGACGAGCCGAGGAGAATGGAGGCGGGGGTTGGCGGGAGGGGACGACTGGGGAGTAGGCAGAGAGCAGCAGCAGTGAGTGGCGTACAGTAGTCTGGTCCATCCCCATCACACAGGCACAGCGGGTGCCATCCGCCATCAATGCGGCCCTCCACGGCCTACCCCGCTCGCATTCATTGCACATCTTGTCCTCATGCCTCGCCTTTCCAACACCTTAATTAATGCCGCGCCCATACGTGCCTGATGCCTCCAAACCCCGACCCTTTTTTTATTATCACTCACTCATTCCCTCCTCCCTCCTCCGTCCTTGTCTCCTCCTCTCCTGCTCCGCGGGTGCTAGCAGCAAGTGCGTCCTCCTTCCCCTGGCTGGCCTCTGCCTGCGCGCGCTTGAGCCTGAGCTGGGCTGCCTCAGCGCCAGCGGTGTTCGTTCGTGGACAGCTGCTACCGCCAAGGCGCAACTGGCCGGCGTTGCATGCTGCGGGTGAGATGGCGGCCGAGGCGCTAGGGTTCATGGCTCGGGGAGCCAACGGCGGGAGGGCGGCGGAGCTCGTTACCAGGGACTTCCTCGGCGGGTGCGCCGGCTCCGACGACGCCAGGGACGCGCCCGCCAGGAATGACGCCGTGGTAAGCCCCTCGGCCCCCGTGCTGTGTGTGCTTGAATTTGGAAAGCCTCTCTCTCTCTCTTCCTCTGCTTCCGCCTCTGTTCTCTACTTCTCTTCTCCTCCCCCGTCTCCGGCGTGTGCTGTGCGTGCGCGCTTGCCATCGGGCTTCGGATCAGCCCTGCTTGCGCCGTCGAATTGTCAAATTATTAGTAGCCACAGATGTTTGATTGAATTGAAAGAGCGCACCTTGACCTTGGTGTTCTTAAGTTTTTTCGGGGGAAAGAAAAATCCTCGCTTTCCCCAACGTGGAGATTGGAGAAGGCTAGTCCGAGGCCTCCAAGAGAGTTCCAAGTGGTTTGCTGGTACTATGATTTTGAAAGTCATTTGTTCTTCAAGCCCAAATTCCATTCCCTTGTGATTAGAATTAGAGCCTTTCTGGAACTCTAGTTTTATAGTATATGAAACAGTTGCTCTACCAGAATCATTTCAACATTCCCATAAACTAGTATCCGCGACGACTAGAGTTCCCCGAATTAAAATTTAAGAAAAAAAATTCTGTACTTGCACATGCTGCCCTTTTGTGCTTTATTTATTAGTAGAGACTTGTTTAGAAGAATTACTAGCATCAGTAGCTGCATTAGCTTATGCTTAGTATATGGAATCACTTAGTCGCTGAGAAACGAAGTTAATGTTTTGTGTGGCCACGTGCAGCCCGGGTGGGTGTCCCAGCAGAAGCACGCGTGCCCGGCGACGCCGAGGGACCTCAACCTGTTCCCGGTCGCCGCCGCCGCCACGAAGCCCTGCGCCGTGACGACGGTGCCGGCGCCGGCACCGGCGCCGAGCGCTGCGGCGGCCGCCTCCTCCGCGGGCGGCGCCACGACGACGTACCACAGCGTGTGCACGATCGAGAAGGTGAAGACGGCGCTGGAGCGGTTCGAGCGCGGCAAGCAGCAGCAGTCCCCCCATCCGCACCACCAGCAGCAGCACAGCGGCGCGGGCGCGGGCGCGTCCCCGTCGTCATCGTCCGTGACCACGTCCTCCGTGAAGCGCCGCGGCGGCGACAGCAGCGGCGGCGGCGTGGAGCAGGGCGACGGCTGCGACTCGCCCTCCGGCGGCGGGATGGTGGCCGCGGCGTGCCCCAGGTGCTTCCTGTACGTGCTCATCTCCCGGAGCGACCCGCGGTGCCCGCGGTGCGAGTCCCACGTCCCGGCCCCGCCGGCGCCGGGCGTGAGCAAGAAGCCGCGGATCGACCTCAACGTCGGCTACCTCGGCACCTAGATGGATCGGCTCTGCCGTCTCCTACCGTACGTACGTCGTAAATTAGGATCGTGTAATGTGATGATCCACGGACCGAGTTGGGTAGGTACGTAGGGGAGGCGCCATTTTTGGTCCGGATTCCGTTTAACTGAAAGTCTGAAACAGAAATGCATGCCCTCCCCTCCCGCTCCCGGCCCTGTCAGGAAATTTATGGCCGATCAGACACCCCCCATAGAACATGAATGATGATGATACTGCTTCTGTTCCTGCTCCTGTAGAACCAATCAATCCTACTACCACAATTGATGGAAGGTACGGCCACGTTTAGATTCTTAAAAGATTCCTCGTGATTTTTAACTAAACTGTGTAATTAATTATTTTTTATCTATATTTAATACTCATGCAAGCCGGCTAAAATTTGATGTGATTGAGAGAGTGAAAAAATTCTAACTTTTGGGTGCTAAACTTTTGGGTGCTAAACGAGGCCTACCTCTCGATCTTGCATGTTCAGTTTCGAGCTCGAGCCGTAATGCCAGGGCAGGGAGTTGACGTCACGGCCGCAGCTGCAGCCGCCTTGATGAGCCCCGCGCCTGCGGCACGTCGTCGGAGCAGAGTAGTAGGAGTACGGAGTCCTCCGGCCTGTGACCGGCGTGAATGCGAGTTAATGGCGCGATGTCGATGGGTGTCCGTGGTCGCGGAAAGAGAGGGCGTTATTGCGCGCAGCATGCGCAGGCCGCCGCGCCGCGCGTGAATTGGAGGTCCGGCAGGCATTACCGTTTGTTCACGTCGTACGAGCATTCCCGCAGATAGGATCCGAGCGGGACCTTACCCCCGTGCTCGCCATCAATGTTTTATGTGTCCGCGCTGCGGCCTTTAATTACGCAATCGTACCGTGGTGTTCGTGTGCCGGCTCAGCGGACCTTAGACACGCCGCATTCTTATGGACGAACTGGCCGGCCACGGTCGTTTTGAGCGACAGGCCCCAGCTTCTTCGCTGGGCGGCGAATGCTGGTCGACGACGATCTGGGGGCCAGGCGGAAGCCCAGGTTGGTCGAGCCGGGGCGGGCGTTCCCCTGGCGGGCTGCGGCGCCTAGCAAAAGGGCCCAGGCCCAGCGAGTCGAAAACAAAAAAAGCCCGCGTTGGCACACGGTTACCAAGAGCAACACGAGACTTGTAAGACTGATCTCACATAGACGACAGTAAAATCCAAATTAATTAACTCTATAAAAACAATTCGTGACTAGGCAACGATCATCACTAAAAGAAGCAACAAATAAAGTGACCAACTGGCGATGGCGGAGCACGTTGGGGTTTCGAGGGAGTTGAGACGACACGAGGGTGTAGTTGTCATGAGAGGAAATGGAATTCGATAACATCGCATGTGAGCATGGGCTGGTATCGATTCCTGATGTGATCGATTGTAGGGGACTCCAACCAGACAACACCAAAGTCGAAGCAGCAACACAAACGACTTCAACTTGCAAAGCCAATGGTTGCAGGCATCATCTGCAAGGCCTATTACAAGAATACAAAAAAAGGGTAATTACAGTCGATGAACAGGAATTCTTTAGTCGTCTGAGCTGCACGCATTTGTACTACATGACAAATTTTAGAACTAGTACCACACCCCTGTAGGCTACCTGTCTAGCTACCTGGCCATGCACGCCAGACCCATGAGCTGCTCGAAGCGCCGGGCGTCGCAGGGGATCCGCAGCACGCCGGGCTGGCCGTACCCGTACTGCCGCTCGGGGCTCCTTGAGCAGCGCCACCGGCACCAGGACAGTCTCATGCTCGTCGTCCTCGCCGCCGTCGCCAACGAGCCGCATGGGCACGTACCCTCTCGGCATCGCCCCGTCGCCGCCGGCGCGGACCGGCGAGGCCGAGCCCTGCTTGCTCGTCGCCGCCTGCTGCTTTCTCCACAGCATCTTCGCCATATATATGGTGCGGCACGTGCGCGCGTCTTGTGATAGAACGCAACGCACCGTGCAGTTAAGTCGTCGTAGCGGCAGCAATGGCACTGGCACCGTGTAGTTGGGTGACGGGCACGGCACAGCGTTTATACAGAGAAGAAGAAGAAGAAGAAGAGAAGGAAAAAGGTGACGACGGCCTGACGGGATTGTCAAGGCTTTGTAGATGCTGCTGGCTGCGCAAAGAAAAGTTGCATTGGATTGGAGAGGTCTTTGTCGAGCCGTGCAAAAGCTTTGCACGCATGCACGACCACGCTGACGGCTTTCGATCGAGACCTGAACAAGGGCATGATGAACTGCCGTTTCTACACCTCAGGCTAGCTAGCTATTCGCCTATTACTGTTAGCAACTGTTCGTCCGTGGACCGCGGATGCGTGGAATGGAACAAGCAAACAAAGCAAGACGTATAGTAGCGAGAAACTTGTAAAGATTTGCCGTTAGTAACGCTCGGCTCAGATGATGCACCACCGGTTCTTCACATACCAAGTGTTCGGAGGTTTTGCAATTGATCTAGCCACCGGGTCAATGATGGGGACAGAATGCATGGACACTACGGTCAATCCGGTCACAATCTCCCAATTTCGTCCTCCCTGCTTGCTAGACCAATGGCAGACATTGGTGTACCTTTTGAGCAACACGTTCATCTTGACCACTGCTAGAAAAAAAATAGATCTTAATTTTTTTGAAAATAATAATAATAAAAAACCTTCGGCGAGCATACATTCCGATAAGTGCTTCTAAGGTATAGTCCCTTCCATGGTTCATATATGAAACTAATTCAAAGTAAACATATACTATATTGAGTGCCACATGCATGGGCGGTAAAGTTGGTATTTCCATGTTTTTTTTTGCAATTAAAATGGTTCCTTAACGAATGACATACTAGTGAAGCTAACAATTTATTTTAAATAATTTTAATAGTTTGAGGCAATAACTATGTAAGTTGCCTCTTTAGATAAATGTATAAATTATCATTGGTAAATACACTTGTAACAATAATTTTTCTTAACCGTGCCATGAGGCACGTTTTTCATTAAGAGGGGCAGATCAAACTTACAAATCAGGAAAAACAACGGCAATCGGAGGTTACCGGACAAGCAAAAAAGAGAACAGCATCCGCAGAAACGCAGACACTGGAGCACGCACGCATGGACCGAACTAACAAACCTGAAGAAGCCGAACCTGAACCCAAGCCTCCGCTTTTTTAATCTTGACTCTCACCTTGGCACACCGAGCGACCTAAAGAGTCTGAACCCTGCCTGATCCCATTGCATCGCCTCTTCTTTGATCGCCAAGGACCAACTGCGAGGGCGTCATTGTTTCTCTTGCAAATGTCCCGGCATTTCTCTCCTTCCAGATCCTCCATGCGATCAGAAGCACCAGCGTGTCGACACCTCGTCTTTTCAGTTTCTGCACCCTCTTCCTTGCTTGCAGCCACAGGACATAGAACGAGTCTTCCTGGGACGGGGCTAGCTGTTGCATCCCAATTCCCAGAAGCCACTTGTAACAATAATTATCCCCCTGTTTGGCTGAGTTTATCAGCACGGCTTATCAGCCGTGGAACAGTGTTTTTCTCTCACAGCAAAACAGCCATAGCCGGCTTATAAGCCAAAAAACAGCCTGCCGAACAGGGCTATGTATGACTTATTAGTACTACGTAATAATGCCTAAGATTCCTCATTTTTAAATTAATATGGACAAGCTAAGCAGTTTATTTGTAACTAATACTCATACATACTTAACTGAACATTATTATAATACCTCTAGTCGTTAAGCCACTTGTACCAGCACTCATTGCTGGGCTATGTAACAAAACATGTAGTTTTTAAAGTAGATTCTTCATATTAGACTGGACACGCTATCCTCCTCCGATATCCAGCTTGCAGTACCGGTTACCGCAAAAACGCTCTGCACCGGGGGACGGTAAACAGTACGCAACGCTCGTCCACACGCCAGATATAGCGCTAGCGAAGGAGATGCCGTTCGTCCTTGCGTTCGTCAGAAAAAGGCAGAAAGCATGCACGAGAAAGAGAGGAGAGAGGTAAAAGCATACCGCTGCGGGTCCCACTATTTAAGTAACTAAAAAATGTTATAACTCACAAACCAAAACATCAAATTAAATTTTGATTGCACTATTAAATTCGTTTCAATAAATTCTTCAAAACAAGATCTCACATGGATATATTTAGATAAAGTGACAAGTGGGCCCTACAGTGGATAGATGATGATATAGAGGATGGATGAGTGCAAGAGAATTAGGTATAGAGGAGAGAATCTTGATGACTAGGATGTATAGATGATGAATATAGAGGTTCATGAGTACGGATAGTCTTAACTAATCAATTTTCTGCATCTGGAGGAGGCTGCTGTCCAGTTTCCAGTTTCCACGCGAAAGTGACACTGCGGCTGGAGGAAGAACAAGAATCTTAAGGGAGGCTGCAACTTGAACAAGAATCTTCACAGAGGCTACAACTCGAAGAAGAAGATGCATGACTGCATGAGGCACGTGAGGTTCAATATCTTTGATCAAAAAAGGGCGGCCAGGCCAAGGCCGAACCACGGCAGACTGCCAAGTTGGCGTGGTTGCCACGGGCGAATTTTTTTTTATTTTTAGCCCAAATTTGAAACAAATTTTAAATTTAACCCGTCTTTCAAAAAAAATTTAAATCTAACACGTTTGGCCCCGCCACCATGCATGGCGGGGCAAATGCACTGTACCCCGCCATGCATGGTGGCGGGGTGCACCTCCGACGTGGCAGGGGTGGCAGAGCACCTCGCCAGCGTGGCAGGGCTGTACCCCGCCACCCATCATGGCGGGGTTGCCCTAACCCGCCATGATGCATGGCGGGGTACACCCCCGGCCATATAAAAGCCCGGACACTTCTTGTTTTTGGTCAGTCACCCATTCCATTTCCCGCAGCGCCTTAGGACCGAGCTCCCCTCCCCTCAGCGTCCTTCTCCGGTGTCCCTCCCTCCTCCCCGTCAGGTATGGGCCATCGTCGCTCCTTGTTCCGGCCACCCCGTCTCTGCGTGTATCGTTTTGTGTTGAAATCGTTTCGTTTTATTAGATGGAGGACTCGTATCGTGAGTCGATTTGGAGGAAAAAGGGTCGTCCTAGAGAGATGTATCCCGACGTGTCTTGTAAGGATGCGCCCGTTCCTCCCGAGGAACCTATACCTAACTGTGATTGTGGTCATCCGGCACACGTGGGCCAGTCGAGACATCCCGATACTGCGGCTCGTTGCTTCTACACATGTTATAGTTGTAGCGTAAGTAATTATGCCCTTTGTTGTTTTTATTGGTTGCTGATGTTGTATTCGCGATGAGGTAATTGAAACTTTTGTATAGCCCTACTTCCGGTGTTTTTTTTTCCAATGGATCGATGGCCCGGACAAGTTTGATCCAAGGATTCTCCTTTTTTACCCCGGCATTGATCATTGCAAGCGTGAGGTGTTTACTCGCTGGGTTCCGCCCCCTCCAAACCCTCCTCCTATGACGGACGAAGAGAAGGCCGTAGCATCGGCACGGCGGCTCGAGGATCCTCCAAAGTGCCTTTGCGGAGAGCAAGCCGTGATAAACCCACGCAATGAACAAGAGTTCATTTGTCCTCTACGACATGAGGTAAGGTTTGAGTGTACCTTGGAATGTCACGTTCTATATGTGTGTTTTACTGTTTTGATTTTGTAGGATCATGATATGCCAAAGTGCCGTTTCAAGGAATGGATCTATGGTCCAAAGAGCCATTGGCCGGAGCCGGAGAAGAATGTGGAGGTGCCAGACTGGAAGAAGAAGAGGAGGTCTATTGCGCCTCCTGTGATGTGCAAATGTGGTGTTGAAGCTAGCTACGGCCTTGTCCCTTCAGGCCTTGGTATTGGGTACTTCTGTGGCCACATGATCGATTATGACGAGGTTTGCTAGAACTGTTGACACTTAGTGCTAATGTTTTATTTTATTAACTCTGCTACGCTAACTTTGTATTCATCTATTTGTTGCAACAGAGCACTCGGAAATGCAAGTGGGAATCATATGATGATGTGTATAATTTCAAGAATGAGTATAAGACAATGGTAGCAGTTCGCAATAGCAGAGGATATCCTGCAAGCTACGTCACTGATTTTGTTAAGAGCCACAAGAAGAAAATGATACGACGGGCCCAAGACCTACGTGTTCGTAACCCGGAGAGTATTGCGTGGAAGAAGTGGTACGAGCAAAAGAAGAAGGATGTAGAGGAGTACCAAGCACGGAAGGCTGAAGAGGATGCAAGGAAGGCTGCAGAGGAGGCTGCGAGAGCACAGATGCAAGGCTTGAACGAAACTATTGACTCATTATGTGCGAGTGAGTCATTGCGTTTTTGGAAAGTCAAACTTCTTTGTTTTACTGTCAATTAACTCATTGCAAAGATCCAGTTAATTGTTTGCATTTTGTACTTGCAGAGATTGGATGCACCGGCGGCTGGGAAGCCGATATGGCTCGTGCTAGGTACACCGCAAGTCGTCCGATTGTGGTTGACGAGGAGGCCGAGCCGGAGGAAGACGACGACACCGGGAGGATAGGCGAGCTCATTCGTCTAGCCGAACAATTGGGCTACCAGGAGGATGTTGCAGTACACGAGGCCCAGGCAGCGTACCAGAGCCAACAGACACCGTTGTTCGACTCATGGGGGCCAACAGACATGACCCAAGAAGAGGCCGAGTTGTACTCTCAGGCCGCGGACGAGGCGGAGGCGGCTTACTACCGGCGTCAGGCCTCTGAAGCCAAGTCAGTCGAGGCCAGCAAGGGTAAGGAGGTGGTAGTGGAGGATTCCGAGTCCGAAGACGAGTTGCTTACGCAGTGGTGCACGCAATTTGATTGACGTACAAGTGTCTTTGTAATAATTTAAATTGTCACGTCTTCACTTTGTCGTTGTTAGTGTTTGACGTTCGTAGTGGCGTAGAAACTTTGTGTAAGCAACTTTGTCAGTGTTGTACGTTGAAACATGTCATTGTACTTTTATCACATCGTCATTCGCTTCATTTGTTGGTCCACTTACTAAGATTGTTACGTGGTTTATCGCGGCAGTGTATAAATACATTAGAACAATGCAGTTCCTGCGCGGTGGAAGTTTCAGGCAACCCCGCCATGGGTGGGGGCGGGTTAGGGGTACCCCGCCATGGGTCATGGCGGGGTACCCCTAACCCGCCCCCACCCATGGCGGGGTTGCCTGAAACTTCCACCGCGCAGGAACTGCATTTCGTTTTGCTTCAATTGATTGTCAATTGACCGCGCAGGAAGTCATGTTGAGTGATTTACAGCAAGTTTATGGTAGGGGTCGAATCGAAATTAGTTAACGACAACGGATCGTCACAAATAATTGGGTCAACTAATCGTCACAAATAATTGCGTTTACGACAAAGATTAAACGAGTGTTACCAACTACATTAGTCGAACCGAAATAACCAAGTGGAGTACTGCTGGTACACCTACACATAATTTAATTGTTCTAACTATGATACTATGTGTCCGGCGTCTGCTACTCTACTAATCGCCTGGGGTGTAGGGGTCTCGCGGTCTCCGTCGCCTCCTTGGATTTGTAGGGACCACGTTGCTTCTCCAGCCAACGTCTGTGCGGTCCCGTTGCTGCCTCTCGCGCTGTCGCCTCTGTCCACGATCGAGCTGCTGCGTCGACGACGGCCCCTGCAAGCAAGCAACCTGATGAGCTACTATAAATGTTGATCTAAGAACAATAAAATTAAAGAGAAAGCAAAGCATACGAACCTGTTGCTCGGCTGGTGTGTAGTTCTCCTGCTGTGTGTAGTCGAACCCCTGTGTAGCAAAAGGAGCACCGTAGAGCTGTGAGGCACCCATCTCCTCGTGACCGGTGTAACCCCACTGTGGAACGTCCTCTTCGTCGTCGTCGTCGTCGTCGTCGCCACTCGTCGTGTCATACTGAAGTGCCTCATCCACATCGTCCGCAGCCGCTGGACCCTTCCCTCTATCCTGCGGAGTACGAATAGACGAGGACGCAGCTCTGGTGTCGCTAGCAGAAGCAGCTGTGGTGGACATCGTGTGGCTCCTGGACCACGTGGGGTTGTACGGTATGTCCAAAGACGTATCCGCACAGCTCAGCTTTTGAGCCAACTTTTTGCAGCCTTTTTTCATTCTCTACAGATTAAGATGACAACAAGCATTATTAAGCGTGAATTTTAAAAGTAACTGAGTTGTAGTCACGAATGTTACTATCAAAAGTACCTTGACGAAGGCACGAAGCGTCTTGTCGTCCCTAGTCCGAAAAAGTTGCCTCGAAGCTTCGTCGGAGTAGTTCGACAACTGTTGTGCCTACAACATCACACAACGTTAACTCGATCATTTCAATTGAAATTTAAACCCCTTACCTCGTTTTAGAATATAAGTGCAAAGTACTTACCACGTATCTATTGAGAGGCGCCCTAAGAAGTTGTGTTTGCCTCCTTTGCGCATCGTCGAACGCATCGGCGATGTCATCCTCATCGGCCGCATCTGCCGGCATGTTCGTGTACGGGACCATGAGATGAGTCCTCGTACTTCGCTGCAGCCATTGAAGGTACTCCATCCATCTTCCCGGGTGGTGTGGCGGAATTTGGTTGATCTGACGAACAATCCTGTTATACCATCTGTTCAAATATTGGTCGTGCGTCAACGCCCAATTCTTCTGCGTCGTCCGAAGCCTCCGATCAATCCTGCATTGCCATATTGCATTAGAAATGAGGCGCTTAAGTAGAACAAACATATTGAAGAAGATAAGTGGCCATCATAGGCACTTAAGTAGAACAAACATACCCATGCAGCTCAGCGTTGGTGGAGTACAGCGGTGGAATTCCTTGCAACCTCCCGAACTGTCTGTAAACCCTCATAGGGTAGTGCATCTCGATGATATGGAAGAAGATAAGTGGCCCTTCGTAAAGCCACTCGTCCGCTTCCTCCTCGCAGCGCGGACTAAGGTAGTCCTCTAGCTCCCACCTAGACCACGGTGTCCATGTTACCTGCAAAGTAAAGAAACTTAATTAAGTATCAATCTTAATGATAGTGCCTTTAGTAGGAAAAGCAGATATAACGTACGTAGTTGTGTGTCAACACGTCTATCGCATCCGTGTACTGCTTGTACCTCCTTTCCAACTCGCCCCTCACTACCTTAGCGTCTCTCCAGATGAAAAGGGCGGTGGGGCGAACGTCTTGATGTTGCCATTCCTGCAAGTTTACACAAACAAGGTGTCAGTAATCTCTCTAGTCGTATGACGATAACAAAGTTGTTATTGTACTCACAGGCAAACGCGGAGGTTGAGTGGGCCTCCCAACCGGAAACCGCTCCCAAATCCATACTTGCAGTAGGTATGAGCAGCCACCTAGGTTAGCATTGTTCGCCTGGCGACGACAGGCGATACAAAGTTGACGATATGTCCAAGCAAGGACCGCGGTACCCCAGCTATACGATGCAATATTCTCAAGTGGCTGGATTAGGATCCGCAAGAAAATCCAGCTGATGCTGTCGCCTGAGGAGTCGGGGAATAAGAAAGCGCCCAAGAAGTGCCACAGCCACACCTTTGCATATACCTCAACCTCATGATCTGGAGCACCCAACGGAGGCCCTGCACCAAAGTTTTGGACTATCCAAGACGACGACACTCCTGATGTCTTCCTGCAATTGGAATTGAAGTATTATTATAAAAAAATAGATGTACCTGAAATGATTGTATCAGTGATTTCAATGGGGCGCAAATATGAACTTACTTTGTGCCTTTAACTTCTGCCTCCGATGGCCTCCTACCACAGAACTGCTCCACCAACTGTACCCAATGTGACTATGGTCTCTTGCAAGAACGGCACTGATACGTCGTTGTCCTTATCTACAAGACCCAATATACGGCGGGCTAGATACCGAGCCGTTAACTGGGGATGGTACCTTTTACCCTCATTAGTCTGGCATCTGTGCGGCTGTTCCACCGAAGTTACCTTCCACTTACCATCACTCCGCCTCTTTCGTGCATTTAACTTCCACGAGCACGGGAATCCAGCCTTACATAATATGTGGAATTTTACCTCCTTGTCGGAATGCCGAACCGTGTAAGGCCTATGATGATACACAGCATAGTCCTGAAGGAACAACTTCATCTCCGACATCGTATTAAAAAGCATTCCCTTCCTCAGTATTAAATTTCTATGGTTGTACAATGATTCCTTACACATCTGCAAACCCGTGTCACAAACTGCCATATGCGACATACTTACATCGATATAATTTGGCACACCGGTAAAAGGCAAGCCAGCCTCCCTCAGCTGTGTAAGCTCTGCCGATGTATAAGAGGGTGGTGCAACGTATTGTTGTGCCTCCCTAACCCTGCTCCATCCTTCATATTGCACTCCATCATCTGGATAACCGGTGGCTAAGGTGCCCTGACTCTGCATGCCATGAAGTACCTCAAGCGGTACTCCTGAGGGCATGCCACGAACTGGTGTACACATGGCAGGTGCACCTCCAGAGGGCATGGCTTCAACCGATGCTCGCATGACATGGGGACCTCCTTCCTCATTTCCTGAATCGTCCGAATCTGTGCTAACATCATCACCAATCATTTCCTCCGCTGCCGCCTCCTCCTCCTCCTGTTCAAACTCGTCTACATCAAAATCATTGCTTATATGACCAACTGGAGGAGAATGAACCCGCTCCTGCGTCAAATTACCATCCAAGTCCATACTCTCCATAGTTTGTTGCATCTGCACACCACAATCTCCTAGAGTATCACTGTCCAAGGACGGCTCCTCATTCTCAACAATCTCCAGCACCAACTCAGCCATGCCGACATTCGAACCTTGGATGACCCTATTATATCGGGACCACTCTCCTTGGTTGCACAAGTCCATCATGACATAGTGTGCCCTATTCTTTCCAACATCGAACCTACCCTTTAGTGTGAAAGCCTCGCCAAACTTCAAACTCAAACGGTCACATAGATCGCGGAAACTAGGGGTGCCATCAAACCATTCCAATTCTTCATACATATCCTCAAACTGGCAATCCTCTCTCCTAACACTTCCTCCGTAAAAAACTCTTACACCGTAATCCATCTACAAAACGATTTGACATCTCATTATTAAATGACCATTATGGTACTACTAATTACCTAATAAGTCAACTGTGTCGTCAATAACAAATCATCATTACCAAACTAAATAACTTAATAACTAATATTACCTAATAACTAAATAACTAATACGTACGTAACTAAATAACTAAAAGTACCTAATAAAATCCGAATAACTAATAATCGTTAACTAATTAACTAATACGTAAACAACTAATAATCGTAAAAACTAATAATTCAATATCTAAACAACTAATACAAACAAATAAATAACTAAACAACTAATAATTCAATCACTAAACAAATAATAACTAAACAACTATTAATCGTAATAATTCAATAACTAAATAATACAATGACAAATAAATAAATAACTAAATAAATAATAAAAACTTATTAATATTTACTATAAATATATAATTTAAACGACAAAGTAAACAAAATTACCGTAAAAATTTATCGGGGACGAGGCGCGGGAACGAATGCCGGAGACGCGGCCGAGGGCGCGGTCGCCGGGGGCGCGGGAGACGACGCGGTGGCGCGGACGGCGGTTGCGGCCGGCGGCGTCGCGGCGGTTGGCGGCGTCGCGGCAGCGGGGTCGCGGCGGGGGTCGGCGAGGCGCGGCCGGGGCGTCCGGAGGGCGGTGGGGCGCGGCCGGGGCAGCCGGGGGGCGGTGTGGCGCGGCCGGGGCGGCCGGGGCGCGGCGGAGGTCCTCCGGCGGCGCGGGGACGGCGCGGGGACGACGGGGGGCGCCGGGGCGAGGCCGGGGCGCCCGGAGGCCGGTGGGCCGCGGCCGGGGGAGCCCGGGGACGGTGGGGCGCGGCCAAGGCTTCTCCGGCGGCACGGAGACGGCGCGGGGAGGCCGGAGGCGGCGGAGACGGCGGGGCGGCGCGGGGAGAGGCGGGGAGGGCGAAGAGGCAGCGGGCGTTCGGCCGGGCGGGGCGCGGCTTATATTTAAGCCGCGCCCCGCCGTGACCGGTGGCGGGGTATACCCCGCCATGATCCGTGGCGGGTTTGGCATACCCCGCCACCCATCATGGCGGGGTACGCCCCGGGTGCCCGCCACGTCACCGTGCCACGCGGAGGTGCACCCCGCCACCATGCATGGCGGGGTACAGTGCATTTGCCCCGCCATGCATGGTGGCGGGGCCAAACGGGTTAGATTTAAAATTTTTTTGAAAGACGGGTTAAATTTAAAATTTGTTTCAAATTTGGGCTAAAAATAAAAAAAAATTCGCCCAGGTGGCCAGGTTGCATTGCAAACGTTCCTTTTTGTGGATCAACTTGGATGGAAAAGTCAATTGACATGAAAAACGTTTCACTATATATTTCTATTAGTATAGGTTAAGTCTTCGCCACAATAATGATCCCAAGACTTTTGCAGCAACAATATAATCAACAAAAAGGACAAAACTGCGTTTAGAGTTATTTGTGAGATTCACGGCACTGGTCCCCCTTCTCCTAGTCCTAGAATTGCAGTGCTTTCCCTAAAAATCTTCTTCTTAGGTGATTACGGTTCAGGCTGTCAGCAGGAAAAAATAGGTTGAATAATGGAAAAAAAAAAGTTCTATGAAGAAGACGGACGACGGGTTCCTGATAGCCTCCATGCGTTCACAAACTACGCTCTTTACTCTGTAGATCCCGTCCGCATGGGGAGAGGTGAGCAATAAGCGATTTACTAAGATCCCGTCCACAAGTCACGCTCGGACGCTCTGTACTGCGCGTGGTTGAAAATTTCTCTGATAACTAAGGTGACAACAAAAGGGGCATTTGGTTATTAGGCTTAGACCATCATTTTTCTCCCGGCTTATTTTTTCACTTTTCCTATAATTCAGCTGAATTTTAAGGTGATTTCAGGCAACACTCTGGTAGCACCAACTTATATAAATAAATAAATTGTTACCTTTATAATTTATTATTTGTCTTTGTGTCATAACATATTAAAATTTTATCCTTGTTATCCTATAGAAATAATTATAAATTGTTAATTGTCTTTGTGCCCATACAAATTAGATTTTGTCGGGTCTGTAGTTTTGTCTAACATATTTTTTTATTTTTGGTACCAAAAATTACAGATTGCGTCTACAGAAATTACAATGAATGAAATCTGCAATTTTAATATAAAATATATGTAATAACTGTCACCTGAAAGAAAACTAAATTTCAGGTATTTGAATTTTAGCAAATCCCTTATTTTTTATATATGAAGAAGGCCATCTCTCGTTATAGACGTCTTTGAGGCTGTGGAGGGAAACATGTTCCATACCAACATGACGATGGGCTTGTGATTAGAATTTTCTTGAGAGACTGGTTTGTCAACGGGCAAACTTGATTGACACACAAAGCCTTGAGCATTATACTTGTAAAAAAAACAAAAAGAGCCTTGAACATCATAAATCATGGTAGCAGCCGCCAGCCAACGACTAAGCTAGGAAGAACTGAAGCGGCACGGCGGCCAAAACAAGTATATATACACGTCAATATCAATTCAAGCAGAAAACTGGCCAGATCCAATTGAAAAATAACCTTGCCACCGTTGGGGAAAAGGAAGAATTGATGGATATATATACTGAAAATTAGTCAGATCCAAATGAGGGTCTTCGTTTGGCTAGCGCTTGAAACATGAGGGAAACACGTGTGCAGTCATTACAAAATATATTCAGCATCTAGATGAAACACTTACAATATATATGTAAAAATATATACAACATCTAAATAAAACAATAGCAACATAAGTGTGAAACATATGCAACACCCACATAAAACACGTGCAACATCTGCCTGAAACAACGGAAACATTTGAAACAGAGGCTTGCAACATACGTGTATAGTTATTGCAACACATGTAATAGTCCGATCTACTTTTGCAACATCCACATAAAACATTTGCAACATGCATATGAAACACTTGAAACATATGCTTGCAACATCCAAGAAAGGAAGGGAGCGCGAGGTGCAGCCGGAGAAACCCGCTCCAGGTCTGGCCACTCCAGATCTTGTGATGTCACGAACTGAGGTCGAGCGTCACGGCGGCGTTGGCGTCGACAGCAGCCACGACCTCCTGGTGGGGAACGACAGCTTCGGCAGCACCTCGTCGTGGCGAGGGACGGGGACTGGGCATGACGCAACGAAGCGGAGTGGGCGCGACTGGTGATGGAGCACGGCGCGGCTTGATGTGGGATGGGGGCGCCGCCACGAAGTGGCTTGGGGTGGGCGGATGGCCCGGTGAGCCGCAACGAGCGAAGCGAGGAGTTGGAGATTTCTATCAGCTGAACGGGGCACGGCGCGCAGGGACGGGGACCGGGCACGACGCGACGAGGTGGAGTGGGCGCGGTTGGCGATGGAGCACGGCACGGGATGGGGGCACCGCCACGAAGCAGCTTGGGGTGGGCGGATGGCCCTGTGAGCCGCAACGAGCGAAGCGATGAGTTGGAGATTTCTATCGGCTATCCTAATGTAGATGGAGTAGATAAAAGAGAGAGCATAGATGGACCTATTGAGCCGATCAGTGTGCTAGAGTGAGCGTAGAGCAGAGCGTCCGATTTTTTTTAAGATTTCGGACGTACCTTCGCATTACCGTTTGGCTATCGCTCTTGGGCATCATGAGACGGCTCGCGCTCTTGAGTCGTCGTTTCGGGACATCAGACAGACTACACAGATATGACTTGTGAGACAACGGCACATGTGCGCTGTGTGCCGTAGTATCAGATAACAGAGAGCTCAGCAGCTCTGAAAACGACTTTATTTCTCATCTGCAAAATAGGGCGCAAATCCGAGAATTCCAGGATCAGGAAGGGGTGACGAAGAAACATGGCCCTTCAGCCTTCCTCTCTGTCCTACACAATTCACCGTGGCTGACGACATGAACTCCTACTGAGAGTGATATGCGCATTGCCACTTTGAATCTGATGCAAAGTTTCGAACACGTACGGTATGTAGTTGTACAGGCACTTTTAAAACGCTTGATTTAATTTGAATTTGTTATGTTTGATCATATTCATTTCTCGCGCGTGTTGTAGAATTCATTAAGAAGCAGCAGCTGGAAGTAAAGTGTGGTGTACTTTCGACATAGTACCAAACAAGCCGATAAGCGTGAGCCTTCAAAATTATAACCATCGATCGTTGTATGTATAATAACCGTAATCTACTTAATGAAACACGTGTCACTGGGGCACGTTCCCGAAAAAAAAATATGTTCATCATAGAATCTAATCGACCTAACAAAGAACAGACTAATTTCATATATCTATATATATATATATATATGTACTAGTACTACTGAAGCTGCTCTGCTGTACTAGCTAGTTCGCCTCACGGCGCGTTGTCGTCGTCATCATGGTCACGGCCAGCCAGCCAGCCATTCATTTCAGGCTGACGAGCTGACGCCGCGGCATCTGTGCATGGCGCCGTCGAGGACCTGGCGGAAGTGTCCGGCGTCGCAGGGCACCCGCAGCACGCCCGGCTGGCCGTACCCGTACCGCTGCGCCGCCACGTCCAGCAGCTCCGCCACGGAAGGGTCGCTGAGCAGCCGCACCGGCACCAGCACGCGCTCGCCTTCCTCTCCGTTCCCGCCGCCGGCGGCGAGCAGCATCGGGACGTGCCCTCTCGGGACGACGACCTTCTCCTCCTCGGCGCCCCGGACGGGCGACTCCCCGCCGCCGCCGCTCTTCCTCTTCCAGGACATCATGGCGCTGCCGCTGCTGCGAGCGATCAAGTCGATCGTCGCTACTCGCTTACGCTTGTTCGTTCATGCGCTGCGTCGTCGTCAGCTGCGGGGAAGACGTGGGAGGGACGAATTTATAGGGTAGCCGGGTGGGGGTGGGGCGTGGGGGTCGAATTGCGTGACGGGTATAGTTTTTCAAACGGGCCGCCCGGCACGGCACGGGCACGAGCACGGCGTGGCACGGCACTATGCGGCACGGCGGCCCGCCGTGCCGTGCCTGATAGTGCCGCCGTGCCGAGGTAGCGGCCCAGGCACGGCACTACGGAGGCTCAAGCGTGCTGTGCCGTGCCGTGCCGTGCCGCCTGTGCGTGCCCATGCCGCCGCTAGCCCGACGCGACGAGGCCGCCGTCGTCGCTTCCCTCGCCGAGGCCACCACGTCTCCGCTTCCTCGCCGAGGCCGTCGCGCCACGGGACGCCGGGACGACAGGAGGAGTCGCCGTCGATCTGGGAAGGAGAGGAGTCGATGTTGTGTCGCGTCGTCGCAGTCAACGCTGTGCCGTCGCTGTTGAAGCGGCTGCACCGTCGCTGTTGAAGAGGCTGCAAGAAGGGGCCGCTGGAGAGAGTGGAGGAATGAGGAACGGCAGCCTAGAGGATTCACATGCAGGCATGCGGTGGCCGTGAAAGGCAGTGATGAGCAGCGGCCTGGTGTTTGCGGCGTGAGGAAATGAGGCCAGGGAGAGAAGAAGTTAGGGTTTAGGTGAGAGAGATGCTTTTATATATGTATCCAACGGTTGTGGTTCATCAGTGGCCCTGTTCGGCAGGCTGTTTTTTTGGCTTATAAGCCGGCTGTGGCTGATTTGCTGTGAGAGAAAAACACTGTTCCACGGCTGATAAGCCGTGCTGATAAGCTCAGCCGAACAGGGGGAGTGCTTATCCAACGGTAGAGGATTAGCGGGCCACAACTGAGCCAGACCAATTTCTGTGTCGTGCTCGTGCTGGCCCATGGGCTGAATGTAAGGCCCAGGCACGGGCACGGGTCGGGCCGTGCCAAGCACGGGCACGGAGGCAGCCGGGCCGGGCCGTGCTTGGCCGTGCTTTCTCGGGCCGTGCCCGTGTCAGCCCATCGGGCCTGGCTCATTTGGAAAACTTTATTGACAGGTTTGACGCACGACTCACGACGACGAGTGAGATCGACGAACGACGAGAGGTCGGCTCGCGTCGCGGGCGTCCACGCAACGCACGGGCGGTCGTTGTCCTGATTGAATGTGTTTTGGCGTGCTGGACGACGACTATGGATTGAGCAACTGGGACGCGAGCCGGATGCCAGGCACCTTCCTTCGCGAGTTCGCGGCGGATCCGTTCAGACCCAAAATGCCCGGACCCGGCCCCCGGGTCCTGTATAAAAAAACAAATAAATTCCACAGCCACTGATTATTTCTTCCAGAATTCCAGTCCAGGGAAAAAGATGGGTTTGGATCATGCACGTGCCGCCGGCCGCCGGTGACTTGCTATCCATGCAAGTTTTTTGAAAGGAATATCCATGCTCCAAGTTGAAGTTGCCCTCGCATTTCTTTGGGACACACGGCGCCCCATGAATATGATGCACGTGACCGCTTTTTAGTTTCTGCACTAACAGTATGTTCGCTTGAGCTTTCAGCCACTTATTTTTAGTCAGCCAGCAGTGTTTTTCTCTCACATAAATCAGTCAACAGTACTTTCAGCCGCTTATTTTCAGTCCATGCGAACAAGCTGTAAATTTGGTTATGCGATCTGCGATCAGATCTGATGCGTATGAGATGACCAAACTAAATGACATGGAGATTGAAACATGTTCAACATGATATGATGCACGTGCCTGTATTGTACAGTATGAACTAACTGTGCAATATACGTTAATCGTGACCGCTTTTTACTTTCCAGATTTGGTCATGCAATCTGCAGGTCTGATGCGCAGCATGTGAGATGATGACCCAATTAAGGCCTTGTTTGGATGCTCATGTATTCACCTTAATCCATGTGTATCGGGGTGGATTGACATGGAATTTAAACTAAATTTCACACCAAATCACTCCAACACATATGGATTGAGGTAGATGCATATGCATCAAGAAGGCCTAAATGACATGGAGACCGAAACATGTTCAACATGACACATGGAAGGAACGTGCTTAGTTTCAGGTATTCAATGTTATCTGAGGCGCTTTTTCTGTAACAAGGTGGTAATACCACCAGAACTGATGCTTTTGACAAAAGTTAGTTTGGGTCAATTTCTTTGGTCTATATACAAAGTGCTTGATCGGTGGGTTAAGCCCTCCATCTTAAAATGCATAGCTTTGTACACGACACTTTAAAGAATACTTATAATATACAACCGGCTAGGTATATGGAGATAACCATGCATGCGCTTTTATTTGGTGTGTAAAAGAAATGCCCATCCAAATGGGATATCCTGAAAACCAATGCTCAATATTCCCATGGCGTCTACAACCTATAAATATACTCCTAGGCCTCAGATAGAGCAACTATTTGACCTCAAGTCGCATTCGTACTCCTCTTGTGTTTTTATTCCTATTTTGATTTGAAGTCTAACTGCGATTTCGTCTCCATTCAAACGCGGACCACGCTCACGTGCGGGTCGGCGGGTCGTATACATACGCCGTCCCGTCCGTCCCTTCGCATCCAACTTGCCATGGAGGTTGGAGTAGAAGCCTATACACGGCGTGTCCGATACTCCAGTACGTGCCACCATTTCAGA
The DNA here is from genome assembly GCA_038087645.1 of Saccharum hybrid cultivar R570. Classification (NCBI taxonomy): domain Eukaryota; kingdom Viridiplantae; phylum Streptophyta; class Magnoliopsida; order Poales; family Poaceae; genus Saccharum; species Saccharum hybrid cultivar. The sequence goes on from JAQSUU010000015.1 coordinate 20,625,712, forward strand.
GCAGACGTAATTGACTAACGTCTGGATTTCTGTTTTATTAGGGAGAAATTCACATTCCGTTAATCAACTATACCAGCAAAATCGCTGGACACCAAGTGCAAAATACAGTCAGCCACTCCGGCCATCACAGGGGGCATACCCTCAGTACACGTACTTCCTATATCGAAGCAAGTTCATGGGCTACTCCATTGCATTCATGGGGTACAAATTTCACATGAGGCAAAATAAAATGGATATACTGCAGCCGTCGTTTGAAATTAAAAATGTCATTCTACTCTCTCTGTCCCAAAAAAAAGTCTTTCTCGTTTTCCAAAAAGTCAACAACTTTAAACTTTGACCAAATATATTTAACAAAATATTAACATTTATGATATATAATTAGTACCATTAGGTAGATCATTGAATATACTTTCATAATATACTTTTTTGGAGATATAAATGTTGCACGTATTTTCTATAAACCTAGTCAAAGTTGACGAAGTTTGACCAGCACGACTCCCATAGTGGCTCTTTTTTTTTGGACGGAGTAGTACGTTTGTACTCCCTCCTCCGTCTCAAAATAAAGACATAACAAAATTAGCAAAATTCATATAAAAATTAATCATATTTATCATATTGTTATATAGATAAAGATTATTAGATTAATTTAATATAGAATATGTTTTCATATATTATACTTGTTTAGAGGCATGAATATTGATATTGTTTAATAATATGATAAATATGACATAGAATTTAGTTAAACATAAGTTGTTTTTCCGAACTTAAAAATAAGATGTTTTGATTGAGGATAAATCTGTAATTAAATACATTCTTTTGGGACAGGTAATTTACATTTTGATATAAGAGTAAGAAGCAAGCAAGAGAAAAGCATAAAAGAAAATAAGATCCGCTACTCCTTCTGGTCATAAAAACATGGAGCGGATAATACACAGATGTGGATGAGGATGCGAATGCAGATTTTTTCAGATGTCAAAACTGGTACGAAGATGGAGCAGAATCAGAACGGGGAAGATGTAAATAGTCAAGTAATATGTGCATACTATACATAGAGAATTATATGCTTGTCAAGAATTAATTAGTAAAGAGCCAATAAGAAGCAAAAGACAATAATCTTGCATTGCATTCCATGTTGTGGCTATCTCAGTGACACAATTAACACTTAACAGAGTATCCTTACTTAGGTATTAGCCAATAATAATAGCCAGTAAATAAATTCAAAATTCAAAATTTAGAACATAAAACAACCACGTCATAAACAAGAGTACTCAACTAAGTGAAATTATCGGGTATCCAATTTTAAACATCGCCACATCAGATAATCCATATCGAATTTGTGGATAGTCCATATACACTAGATTTTGTTGATTCTATATCCTACTCCACATCCATATACATAATTAAATTCAGATAATATATATTCACAAGAATATTAAAAGTTCTTCTCAGTATCCTCAAAATTTGGATCGGTCGGCACAAAGAATTATCTACGTCACTTTCACCTTAGTCTTCAAACTTGGTGAAATTGTCAGCTGACCGGGAGGTTCAAGCAAATGAGACAATGCAATTACAGACTGGATTTATGGGAAGCCGTGAGAGTATATCACTCCGTGAACCTCCATCAACAGTATGATCAAGATAGTTATTAGCTCTAAGACAACTTCTCAAAGACATAGCTCATAATATAAATAGTCCTACATGACAACTTACATGATCTTGGAGTGTATGCATAAGACTAGCTCTTGATCAACAGATAATTTTTCTCTCTCTTTTATTAAAATATAAAATAATATGCTTAGAGTTAGCTTATAAGTCACCATTTGAGGTGCCCTCGCTCACTTGAGCGCTCGCTAGCAAGTTATTTTTGCATGTTCCCTCTCCCGCATCATACAAAACGTGAAGGAAGTTATCAATTTCAATGGTTGTTGGACAATCTCTAAGGTCTACTCCCTTCATCCCAAAATAAGTACTCATATATACTCTAAGTAGTCAACCAATCTTAAGTTTGACTAGATTTATAGAAAACATTATTAGCATTTGTATAATAGATTTTCCATGCAAATGTATGATGCGATTAATCTAATGATATTATTTGATATTAACAAGAGGGTTTATTAACAAGCTCAAGCGGAGGTCGCCCTTACTCGCCTCTCCACCAAGGCAGAAGGCGGCAACCAAGAGACCCCTGCCAATCAGGAGCAGACGAATTGCTGCTCAGTCGCTGGCGCACATACCGACCTCCAAGCGGGGCGAGGTACTCCTCATGCAGAGGATGGGCATTGCGCCGCCGACAGGTCCAGTTTCATACGCGTCCCAAGTAGCTTATGACACCATATTCACTGGGAACTTGACGTCTAGCCCAGTGGAAGCTCTGGACGAGCTGTTCCCAGCGGCCAATAGTAGGGTTGGAAGAACGCTCTTTGCGGATGGCGGTTTCGCGGATGGCGGAGTACGGTCGCGCAGCCAGCAGCAGCGATGTCTAGCTCCGTAGGCCGTTGCAGTGCTCGCACTTTCGGTTATTCCGTTTATGTAATATCGAACTTTGAAATAGTATGCTAGGTAGGTCCACTCCTAGATGTAAGACCTCCTAACGCGCTCATCAGAAGCGCGTCGTTTGAACGGACAAACTCTTCTTCTTAATTACAATGGTACGCAAATTTTTTATGTATTCGGGAAAAAAAACAAGAGAGTCATGCTGTCTCAATCCCCATTGCTGCCACGATGACATGTTCATGTGAATCCTCTCCTTTTGTGCCATTGTCAATATGAAAAGAACAAGATCATGGGAGGACTATACTTTGTTTATGTGTAATACAAGGGTTCTTTTCTGGGAGTATCTACGTAGTATTTTGTTGAGGACTAACGGAGCTACCGACAAAGAGCTAATGATAGTAAACAAGTACTAAATTCATTCTAAATTATAGTTCGTTTGACTTTTTTATCCAAAATTTGACCACTCACCTTATCACTTTTCTGTTGTGGCTAGCTTTATTAACAAAAGTTCTTCAAGAATGACTTAAATTTGACTATGTTTACATAATTTTTTTTTTGAATAAGACAAACAGTTAAACTTTGGTTAAAAAAAAGTCAAACGAATTATAATTTGGAACGGAGGGAGTAGTAGAGATGAAGACGATAATAATACATGCATGCCTGAACTCTACTAATAGATTGCATTGACTTCTGGTGTTGCGTTACGTTTATAGTTATAAGTCACGCTCTGCTTCCATCATCACATATGTAGAATTGAATGGATGAAATAATCAATATATTGAAGAACAAATTAATCGTCTATGATTGTCTATCTGTATACAACTACAACCTAGGTCGCCGCACACGGGGTGTGCTTTTTCTCCCCCTCAGCGCTCGATCAGCTAGCAGCCAGATCTTGCTTATTCACGCGAAGCTGATCCCGCATCTCTGCATGGCGCCGTCGAGGACCTGCCGGAAGTGGCCGGCGTCGCAGGGCACCCGCAGCACGCCCGGCTGGCCGTACCCGTACCGCTGCGCCGCCATGTCCAGCAGCTCCGCGACGGAAGGGTCGCTGAGCAGCCGCACCGGCACCAGCACCCGCTCGCCTTCCTCTCCGTCCCCGCCGCCCTCGCCGGCGACCATGGGCACGTGCCCTCTCGGGACCTTCTCCTCCTCGTAGGCGCCGCCGGACCCGCGCCCAGGCGACCCGCTGCCGTTCTTCCTCTTCCACGCCATGGCCGGGATGTTGCCGCGTGCTTATTTGCCCGACCCCGATCGACGAGCGAGATCGCTAGCTCTCGGCCTGGGAGCTTGGGCGAGTGACGATGATTAGATCGCGTCTTCTTCTTGGGCTCGGTCTTTAGCTGCCGGAAAAAAGAGCGAGAACTGGCGGGATTTATAGGGTTGGATTGGAAGAATAGACACAATTATTTGAGCAACTGGGACGAGCGCGCGAGGCTTCGCGGCGGGCGCCGGGGATTTCTGACAGTTGCAGAATCTTTTGACCGAGCCCGAGCTGGGTCCTCTGATCTGCTCTCTCCTATGTGCCAGTCCAAAATGTTGACCTGGACAGAGACCATCATGGTCATGGAGTCTATCTCATGGTTAACTCGTCAATTCCGAAAAAGTAAATCATGGATTAGCTAGCTAGGTTCGCTGTATGGTTGAACAGGGTTGTTGAATAAGCGGCTCTGGACGGATCAGCAGGTGAGCCATTGAATGAAAATAAAATAGGCACAGATCGAATCGTTAAGTGAGTTATTGATTCACTAATCCAACCAATGGTGTATCGTTAATTGTTAAGGGACGGATAAACAGGATAGTTTGGGATGTTTGGCTCGAGGAACTTACCCCATATCTTAGATGAAGTAGTGTTTGATGGGTTGATCCTATCCTATGAATATTAGGTCCTCCACAATGTGATCTCACAGTCACAGTGACGTCAAGATTAGAGAGAGAGGGCTTAGGCTTCTGCTCTCATGTTGCAGTGTATGATGCTAGCATTACAAAATTCAGGGGTGACGATGCAAAGAGAAGGATTCGGTACTAACAATTGATTAGAATATTGAAAGGGAAGATAGACTACAAAAGCGTGAGATGGATAGAGTCCACCGTCCCAGTCTTGTCTTTAATTTGGTGTTTCTTTATTTCTAAGCTAGATCCATAACATCTTGCTCAAGCTATTACTCCCCCGTCCCTATTTTAAGTCAAACTATTTTAAGTTTAACTAACTTTATAGGAAAGAGTAACAACATCTATAATATAAAATGAGCACATTATAAAAATATATTATATATTATATTTAATGATATTAATTAATTTGATGTCATAAATCTTGACAAGTTTTTCTAAAAATTCGGTCAAAGTTTAAAAGTTTGACTTAAGATAACTCTAGAAATCTATTTATTTAGGAACAGAGAGATTATTTGGGAGCATCCGTGCCATTTTTCTTCTATGGATCCTATTTTTTTATAGGCATCACTCCATGTTGTATAAAGTCTTAGTGGAATCATCATATTTCACATGGCTATACTAATTATTAGCTTGTGATTTGATCAATCCAATTCATTTCACAAATCAAATATAAGACTAAGGGTGAGAAGTGATGAGATAATGGTCAAACCAAACACCCTTTAGTGACACATTTAACAAGCTAATAGTGTGTATACCGGTCTGGAGTCATCCGACCCAAATACTGAGCCTGCATTCGGCCGTTTGTGTTGCAATCTCCAAGAGTCAACTCATTCCTCATCAAAATGAGGGATGAGTCGATCCTCTCTATACATGACGAACCCATGGCTGCTAAGACGGCTATCCTCAAATCAAACACATATATAAATCCTCCATGACATCTTGGGGTCGGAAGGATGCATCATGTCCTCCATATGTGGAACACTACAATTAGTCTGCGAATTCCTTCCTGCGTAAAGTTAATTGTGCCCTTGAGCGCATGTGCTCTTAGCACCTCCACCCTTGGATTCGTATTGAGAAGTGTGCACACACATCTCAATGTAGATGTTGAGACGAAGCACACTTCTCAATGCAAATCGAATGGTGGAGATGTTGGGAGCATGTGCCCGTAATGGCAGAAAAATCGCGTCCTCCGTTCTTTGTGGGTGCACAGTGGGATTAGACAGTAGAATACAATCATAATAACTATTTAATCTGTCACACACCTATGCCTCTCTCTCCAGACTTTACCAAACACCTAACTTCGAATTATTTGCAAAAAAACTAACTTTGAATGAAACTACAAAATTATATTATGGACTCCCATGGCGAAGGAGAGAAATAAATTTATGTTCGAGCTAGTGAGCTTTCCTTGACAAATATCCCAAAGCAAAAAAGTCATCAGCGTGTCGTTGTAGAAATCCAATCCTACTTATTTATGCTCCTGACCTGACACTACGACGTGAAGTTGTACGAGTATTTTGGCAAATGGCAGCCACGGGTTAGTCCAGCTAGTTTGCAATTACACTTGTTATGTGTGTGTGTCCCATGTTAACGGTCATGGTTACTCTAACTACTGTACATAATGAACGACTCCGCCTGTGTGTTTTTCACTTTTTCTTGTAGTAGACCTTCTTGTTTTTATCTTCAAAAATGTATTGCATGCATTGACAAAACGGTGCCATAAAGGAAAGGTTATATTCTTCAATAGCTGGTGACTGGTGTCGCAGAAGTTGCTGCTAGCCGGCTTCGTAGAACGCAGGAGCGCCACACTCGGGTTACACAGGCCAGGCGTGCATGGCGGGCTACGTACGACTGGTCGAGATATGGTGGTTGTTTGACGACAACAACAACGCGCGCGGAGCACATGATGAGGTACTAGCTGGTAGCGCCATCGCCACCAGTCCACCACACACCACACAAACGACAGAAGAAACAAGAGTGGTAAGGTGTACCGGCGGCGGCGGCAGGTCTTGGCAGCAAGCCGCTAAATTCCTGCGGCGGCTACAGATTGGCATGCATCATATCGACCACATCCACATGGACGGACATGGATCAGCGGATGCTCCTGACGACCTTGACGTCGTTGGCGACGTGACAGTCCGCTGGCTCGCTCGGACCATCCATCCACTTTCGTGGCTGCCGAGCGCCGAGCGGACGAGCGGCCGTCCGTTGCTCGAGAACGTGCGCGATGCGTGCGTGCGTCGTGCCCGCGGTTTCGCAGCACCTGCCTGCCCACGTTGTATTCCGGTCCAGCGTCTGCGAAAACTTGGGCCTCGTTTAGTCCTAGAATTCAGAATTCAAAAATGCTACAGTAAAATTTGCGGCACATGCATGGAGTATTAAATATAGACGAAATAAAAAACTAATTGCACAATTTACGTGAAAATTGCAAAACGAACGTTTTGAGCCTAATTAGTCTATGATTTGACACTAAAGTGCTACAGTAACACTTTTGCTAATGCTAGATTAATTAGTCTTAATAAATTTGTTTCGTTGTTTTTAGGTTAGTTGTGCAATTAATTTTTTTTGTTAATATCCGAAAACCTCTTCCGACGTCGCATAAAATATCCGATGTGATATTTTCGTTAAAAAAACTTTTTGGAACTAAACGAGGCCTTAGTCTAGGCTACTGAACCTGTTGGGTCGTACGTGGCGAAGAAGGTCTTGAGGCATCTCGGCCCGTCAACATTGCTCTAGTCGGAACTTACAGTCTGGCCTGGGCCTGCCGTTAGGTTAACCTACTTTTCCTTTCCGTGTGCTCCAATGTAAGCGGCCCGTAAGGTATTGCGTTTTTTTTAATGCCCGTAAGGTATTTTGCTACTCCTGGTAAGTTGCTAGCCTGCTACGTACGGCCTGGGAAGTCCCGGTTTTGCGCCGCGGAGCTTTCTCTTCTCTTCTCTTCGCCGCTTTCGTACGTACTAGTACCACCAGGCCGTGATTTTGGTACTTACCAGTATGCACATTTCCAAAAAAACAAAGAGCAAATATAGTGCGTTGCAACGGGATCCAATACATAGTGAGTTGTAACATGGATATGAGTTCGAGTCAATAATTAAGTTAACTTAGGCCTTGTTTGGATCGCTAAAGTTAGAAAATTTTGATATCGTAGCACTTTCGTTTGTATTTGGCAATTATTATCCAATTGTGAACTAATTAGGCTTAAAAGATTCGTCTCGTGATTTACAATCAAACTGTGTAATTAGTTATTTTTTATCTGCATTTACTGCTCCATGCATGTGTCCCTAGATTTGATGTGATGGAAAGAGTGTAAAAACTTAAAATTTGGGAGCAATCTAAACAAGGCTTTAGTGGTAAAATCTTGGTTTCTTAAGGAGTCAAAGATTAAATTGGTTGTTTCTTAATGAGTCAAAGATTAAATTGGCTTTGGTCTCTTATTTATTGTTTGTTTTTTCTCTTATTATATTTATTAGAACACGAAAAAACTAGGTGAAGAAAACAATGAAAACAAAATCAGAAAAGTCGGGCTAGTGTCAAAAACATCCACGAGAAAAAAAAATCTGAGCATACTCGAAGTCCAGTAGAAAACAGTCATGACAAAAAATGAAATGTACTCTAGAAAATAGTCACGGAAAATAATCGAAACCAAGTGAAAAGCGCTCAAATGAACGTAAAGCAACACGTACTCGAAGCAAGTAAAATGGACAAACCAGGAAAAAGTGAAAAAAGAACAGAAAAGAAACGAAACAAAAAAAATTCTACCCTTCTTTCCTCTTTATTAGATTTCTATTCTTATATTTTTGCATTTGGATTAAAATTCCTATTCCGGTAACTCGGAGTTGGATAAATATATTTGAATTAAGATTCCTAGTTGTCCATATTATTATATTTTTCCTATTTGGATTAAGATTCTTGTTCACCCGAAATCGGAGAGATCTAATTGGATTAGGATTCCTAGTAGTTATATAAAAAGAAGGATTATAGGAGGTTTTCCATATTCACAAAGTTAGTTAAGGGATAGCCACATCAAAAAAAAAGTGGAGAGAAATTCTGTCTCTTTATTATTAGAGTACTCTTATTATTATGTATAGATATAGATCTATCCTCTGTCCCTAATAATAATATTAAATATATTAGCAAATGTGCTCTTGCATTGCACGAAACTCTAAAACATGACTACATCGCTGGATGCAAGTTGATTTAGCTGAGCATGGGTCATGAATAATCCAAGTCCATCCTAAAATATAAGGTTGCAGTGTATAGGACAGATTTTGTCTAGTGTAATAATTAGTCGCGTAATAAAACATCATATCAATGAATGTCCACAAACTTTGTTGATGAGTAGGCACCGAAGACTCTACAACAATATATATATCCAGTAATTTGTGGCCAACTGGACATGCTCCATATATTAGAAAAAAAAATAGGTTCATTTTATCTAAGATGCAATAAAACATCTTTTTGTTATAGTCATTGTCAGTTCTATACGATCAATAATACCAGGATGCAGGACCTTTGATTTCTACCGAATTAGAAGGGTTCAATATTAGGACATGTTCACTTGTAGAAAGCGGGATTAAATTAATTTTGTAGACCGAACAAACGTATCGGATTAGCATATGATAGGCAGGAATAGGAATGTGACTTAGAAAAGTGATGAATTTGCAAGAAGTTAATCAAGGTTGCGAGGAAGTGTTAGACGAGTAATTGTGCATGTACTCGATTCTATCTCAGGTCTGAACGCCGAAAGGCTTCTGGGTTTCTTTTGCTATAATAGTCACCACATGGATATATGTCTGTTTAGATATTTTAGGAGTTGAATACAATCTCCTATGGCCAGTTAGATATTTTAGGAATTTATGGCCATATAAACTTTGCATCTTTCAGATTTATGATGAAAAATATATTGGCAGTGCTAGCGCCCGGACGGATGCCCGTGCGCGCTGCACTCCGTTTCACACCCTCTACGTAGGGCCCGTGCCGCCCAAGCGACAAGAGGGGAAGGGGGTGGCGCCTCCGATTCGGAAGGACCCGACCGTAGCGTCGTATGAATGCCCTGCCAGCGCCAGGAGGAGGACACACCGAGACGATGCAGCAAAAGACGACGAGGAGAGATGCAACACCCAGTCTACTTTTAAAACATCCATATACAACAGTTGCAACATACATCTGAAGGCAAATGAAACACTTGAAACATGCTTCTGAAACACTTGAAAAAAACACCTGAAAACGCTTGAAAACCATTGCAACCATACACAACATCCAGGTAAAACACATGCAACGTATGTGTGAAACATATGCAACATCCAGATAAACATACTTGCAACATACGTCCAGAGACCTTTGCATACGTGTACAAACATTGCAACATATGCAACATCCCGATCTACTTTTGTAACATCCATCTAAAACACTCGCAACATACCTCTAAAACATCTAAAACACTCAAAACATACGCTTCCAACATGCACTTTCAGCAAAACATAGTAGTCAGACAGGCGGAGCACGACACATACAGCGAGCGGGCGGCTATACAGCCCCAGCGTAGGGCGCACGCGGTGCCCGCGATGATGGGGCCTCGCACGGTGAGCACGCAGCAGCGGTGCGGTCATGGGTCGCAGCGGTGCGAACACGGTGGCGGTGAAGAGGAAGGCCGGCGAAAGGCGCGGTAGATAGGGAGGCGTGTGAGAGCCGCGATGGAGCGAGTTGCAGAGCGAATGCGTGATTTTTTTTAAAAAAAAATCTATGGTAACTAGAGGTGAGTGAAAGAAGCGGATAGAAATGGTAGCTTTTGAACGTCAGGTCGACCAATAAGGACATCCGGCGCGGATGGGCGTCTGATTCCTAGCATTGTCGGTAATCAGAATATGGCCCTATAAACTCGGTGTTCAGCATCAATTCACATACAAATACAACACAGCAGTACAAAAGGCTAAAGCAATCCATACCGGCAGTACACAAGGCTAATGGTGGCACACTCTGGTAATATGTTCTACCCGCAAGCCATGGGAGTCATGCCTTAACCCACCAACAGATATGCTGCTAACACTCACAAAAATATATGCTGAGCAAGCGAGCAGCAAGTGATGAGCTACATAAACAACACACATGGACACCTTCTGTATCTGTTGCACAGCACCCAACATATATGTTGCAAGCACTCCAACACAGAGCTACATAAACAACAAACATGGACATCTTCCGTATCTGTTGCACAGCACCCAACATATATGTTGCAAGCACTCCAACACAGAGATGAGAGAAGAAATATGTTACAAGCACAGTGAAAGGATCAAGATGCCCAAGAGGGGGGGTGAATTGGGCTTTTCTAAAAATTAATTGCAAGAATTAAATCCTATAAGCCGGAATTCACCCCTAGTGCCTACTTGTGTTCCTAGAGAGTCTACCGATAAAAAGTTTTGCACCCTAGTTTCCAATCCTAGTCTAGCATGGCAATTCTAGGAATGTAAAACAAGCAATGAAAGTAAATACGAGAAAGTAATTGCTTGAATGTAAAGGGGCAAGGAACACGGCGATGTTTTTCCGAGGTATCGGAGAGTCGCCACTCCCCACTAGTCCTCGTTGGAGCACCCGCGCAAGGGTGTCGCTCCCCCTTGATCCGCGCAAGGATCAAGTGCTCTCTACGGGTTGATTCTTCGACACTCCGTCGCGGCGAATCACCCAAAACCGCTCACAACTTGAGTTGGGTCATCCACAAGCTCCGCCGGATGATCACCAAACTCCCAATCACCACCAAGCCGTCTAGGTGATGGCGATCACCAAGAGTAACAAGCTAGAACTCTCACTTGACCACAACGAGCCCAAATGAGGAGATGGATGCACACTTGCTACTCTCGAATCACTAGTGAGGAAACTCAAACTTTGATTCTCAAATCTCTATCCTCACTAGAGCTCTTGCACTCTCTTGCACTCTAAAGGGTTTTCTCAGATGTTTGAATGAGCAAGAGACCTCTAAAAGAGGTGGAGGGGTTGTATTTATACACCCCTCAAAGAAAACGAACCGTTACTTTCTGACACGGGCTCACCGGACGTGCCGGTCGAACTGACCGGACGCGCCGGTCGCCCGTAACGGTCAAAACGCGATTTTGAACTGAACCACCGGACGCGCCGGTCAGGGGTGACCGGACGCGTCCGATCGTGCAAGGGTGCTTACTGTACTCGCACCGGACGCGAGGCCGCGTCCGATGGCTGATGACCGGACGCGTCCGGTCCTCTCTGGACCTTACTGGACTGTGACCGGACGCGCCGATCACAGCCAGGTCGCGTCCGACGGGCGTTCTCCCCAGGTGACACGTGTCGGTCGCTGACCACCGCGTCCGGTCCTCGCGAGGACCGCGTCCGGTGATCAGGGCCGAACCCTAGCCGCGGTAACGTACACACCGGACGCGTCCGGTGCTCCCGAAGACAGCGTCCGGTCCTCTAGAAAACAGCCCGAAACTTTCCGAAACGCGTCGCAACTTCAACCAAGTTGCTTCCAACTGAACTTTGAGCTATTCTAGGGTTGCCTAGCGCCAAGTTTAACAAGTGTGCACCACACCTAAACATAGGACTCGCCTAGGTCAAGCTACCCATTCATGCCCCCCTTTATAGTACGGCCAAAAGAGAAAAACGAAGATCCTAACGACTATTCCGAATGTGTCTCAACACCTCGACATCCGGAACTAACCGTCCTTAATCTTGACGTCACTCTTTTGAAAACCGAAACGATTTCCATCAAGGGACACGAATACCACAGTGCTCAAAGCAGTTATCACCTCCATGACCTAACTTACCAATGTTTCTGCAAAACACACGTTAGTCATGGTAATAAAGTGTTGTCATTAATTGCCGAAACCAAACCTTGGGGCCTAGATGCTTTCAATCTCCCCATTTTTGGTGATTGATGACAACACTAAGTTTCAATGGATTAGAGTGAAGGTTTTCGAGCATGCTAGGTTCACATAAGCAAAAGACAATAAGCATAAAAGGTTAGGAATTGCTTATGTGCTCCAAGCCAAAAGAGTGTACTTCATAAGATAAGACACAAAGCGTTAGTACACAAAAAGATATAGCTCATAAGTAAACGGAGTAAGGCACGGAAGCACAACCTTAGAGCTATAGCTAAAACGGTGACATATATTAATCACTGTGACGGATAACACATTAAGACTCAAAGTTTACGACTCGACGACAATGTCACACGAATGCAATGCTGAAAAGTAAACATGATATGCATGAATGTAGCACACAAAGAACGAAAAAAGTAAACATGATATGCATGAATGTAGCACACAAAGAACGAAAACCCACTAACAAACTCCCCCTGAAACTACTCTCTCTCCCCCTTTGGCATCAAGCGCCAAAAAACTAATCTAATCTGACGGGGGGACAGACGGAGTCGTGTCGGGTGCCGAGGTGCGCGGAGTGATCACGAAGTGAAGCGAATCGCCCTCGGAGTCTGAGCTATCTGGCTGACCCTCTGAAGAAGCACGTGGCTGCGAAGCGATCTGGGTCTGAGCAGGAACAGGCACTGACTGTGTAGCAACAAGTGGATCTGTCTGAGTAACCTGAGCCTGAAGTGCGCCAGTAGCTGGGGGATCTGTCGAGGCAACTGAAGAAGGGATGGTCTCTGTAGTCCCGGTCCCTGTCACTGGAGGAACGACTGCCTCAGGAGCTGACAACCCTGACGAAGTGTGAAACGTAGTAGTGTGCGAGGGTGTCGGCTGACCAGTCAACTCGCTGTAGGTGGCACTGAAATCACCAAAAGGTGCGCCTGTCAGAAGGTGCGGGCGAGGCTGGTCTGACGGTGTAAACCCCGTATGTATAGGAGTGAAGCTCGGGGACTGAAAAGACTGGGGAACCTGTTGCTGTGGAGATGTAAACTGGAAGCTCGGCTGTCCCTGACTCGACGGACCACTGGAATGCAAAGCCGGAGCCATGACAGATGCAGGCGGAGGAACCCCAACTGTGATGAGGTGGCGCAGGAGATCCATGTACTGCTGCTGACTCTGTCGCTGCATCTCAACCTGTTGCCTCTGGATCTCAAGCTGCTGTCTCTGAAACTCGTCCTGACGAGCCTGAATCTGTGCTAGTGCTGCAGCTGTATCCTGTGCCTGGCGCTGTATCTGCTGCTGCTGCTGCTCCTGAGCCTGGGTCAACCTCTCAAGGATAGCCACCATGGCTGGGTCTGAGCGGGAGGCTGAGCCAGATCCACCGGCCTCGTGGTCGTGAGACCGAGAAGACCGGTACCTGGGGATGGGCTGGTAGTCCTCATCAGTGCTATCTGAAGTGACATCCTCAGGTATGTCAGCAGTCTGAGTCTCAAGGTATGCGAGCTCTGCCTCGGCAAGCTCGTCAACTCTGGCGTCCTGCTCAGCTGCTGTCTCAGGAACGTCTGGGCGCTCACGCTGTCCTGGCGCTGGGGCCTGATCTCTAGTAACAGAGGCCCAAAGCTGTCTGATATCATAATCAGGGAAAGCCGTAGTAGTGTTAGCTATCTCGGCCCTGATCTCTGGTGGCATCTGGATAGAAGATCTGATGATAAAGCAAATCCAGTGTGCATAGGGAAGCTGACGGTTACCCTTGAAGCCCTCAGCAATGGTGTCCTCCATCTCACTAAGGATAAGATCCCAGATGTCAAACTGTCGCTGTGAAAGGAGGTGGTGAACAACCCAAAGCTGCATCCTCGTCAGTCCCTCTCTGTAGCCGAGTCTAGGAAGTAAGGTGCGTCTGAGAATAGCATCCAAGACCCTGGCAAGTGGCGTCAGACTAGCAGGCGTACGACGTGACCCTTCGCCAAAAGGCTCGCGAAAGCAGGGTCGAACCAGGTCGGTAGGTGGCACTGAACCACCGTGAGGGCGTCTGGGAGGAGGAGTCTGACCATAGCACAACTGATGGATGCTCGTGTCAGAAGCTGGTAGTCTGAGGATCTCTCGAGCTCTGGAGCTGTATAATCTGTGATCGCGGCCTCTGAAAGCAAAGTGTATGAACTCATGGGCAGGATCAATCCAAAGAGAAGCATAGAACTCCCTGACCCATGTGCCGCAGTATGCACCTGTCCGTCCAAGAAGATCTGATAAGCCGGGCATATAGGACAGGTGCGGACGGAGCTGCTCTCCCACAACATCAACTAATGCCTCTAGTCGACACACCCTCTGAGGTCTGAAAGCAATGCCACTGTCAACTAGGGCCCTGTAGAAGTCCTCCTGAAGTGGGGTATAGAAACCCTCTGAAGCTCTGGAATCTCTGACAGGTGGAAACCATCGGCTGACCTCCACAAACCTCAAACTGTGCACCTGACGTGCTGAAGCACCCCTCAGGTCTAAGTGCTCGACCGGGGGTGACCCTCTAACTCTGGGAGGAGGTCGGGCTCCACGACGCTGGCCCTCTGGCCTAGGTGTCACCTGAGTACGAGCACGTGTGGAGCGATGACGTGGTGGAGACTGAGCTGCCTGCTCCTCTGTATCCTCAGTGGCCTGTGGAGCCTCAGTAGCCTTGGTAGACTCAGTAGCCTGAGTAGCCTCTGTCTGCTCTGTGGGTGGATCTACTGACATCTGCTCGGACGGTCCAGTAGCCTCGGTACCCTCAGTGGCCTCAGTGCCGAGCTGTCGACCTTCAAGGTGAAAGCGACGCTCGCCTATGTGTATACCACTGCGTCTGCCACCTCTCTCTGCCTGCTCTGCAGCGTCTGCCACGGCCTGAGCAACCTCTGCCTCTGAAAGTGTCTTCCTCTTCTTCCTGGCTGCAATCTTGATGCGCTTACCACGCGCAATCTCATCACGGCGGGGAGGACTGTTGTCCCCGTCACCAGGAGCACCACCGGCGTTCTTGCAACGCACCATGCTGATCGACTGCCTGAAAACCTCTGTGAGATGATGAACTGACACTCGAGAGGCTTGGCCTCAATCCGTATCCGCAGGCTTGGCCTCGGATTTAGCGAACAGATCTGACCCTGACACACCGACTGACTCGCTGCACGTATGGAATAGAAAGGTATACTATAAGCACATATATTACTAAAAGGTGCGAAGCCCTAGAGATAGCAAGCATATTAGATACGACGAGAAAACGTGACGCGAAACTACCTCGGATCGACGAGACGACGGCGAGAGGAAGCGGTGACCTAGTTCGCGAGAACCCCCGAGATCGACGATCGAGCCCTGAAACGACCGAGCGAGATAGTCAAGAGATGCAATTGATCAAGGTTAGCCCTAACAAACGGAATGACGTGACTTGAATCGAAGATAAAGCGAGACGTCACCTGAAGGATTAGGGTTTCGATCAAACCCTAGGTTAGGGTTAGGGCAAACCCTAAGTGGCTGGCCGAGATCGGAAATCGAGAGCGCGGGAGGCAGGCTTCGATGGAAGGGCTGCAGCTGCGGCTGAAGAAGGCTATGGCGGTGGAGGACACGCCGGCGGTGAGGTGAATCGCGCGGGCGCGGCGGTGGTGGCGCGCGGTGGAGCGCAACTGCAGGAGCACGGGGCGAGGCTCGGGCGTGGAGATGCGCGAGTAGGGGCCAAGGATGGCGCGGCGCGGCAAGTCCTCGGCAGGAAAGTCGCCGGCGGCGAGCTGGAAGGCGAGAGCGCGGCGGAGGACGGCGAGACGGCGAAAATAGGGCGGGCGGCGGCGGCGGATACGGTCAGTGAAGAAATAGATTGAAAAATGAAGGGTTATATGAGGGGCGCAGATCCGCTCGACACGCTATCACCGGACGCGGTGGTCAATATGACCGGACGCGGTGGTGCAGCGCCCGGTCACACTCCAGTAAGCGCCTGGAGTGACCGGACGCGTCCGGTGTGGACTGACCGGACGCGGTCAGAGTCCGGTCGCTGAGAGCTCGGGAATTCATCGCGGAGCACCGGACGCGGTGGTGGTAGCCGGGACCGGACGCGGTGGTCGTCAGAGGCGCGTCCGGTGCAGCGTCCGGTGCCTAGGTCTGGAATTGGTCTTCTGGATGACCGGATGCGCTGGTGGACGCCGGGACCGGACGCGGTGGTGAAGCATCACTGCGTCCGGTGCAGCGTCCGGTCCAGCGTCCGGTCGCTGTTCTTCGCCATTCTTCGTTCCGAACTTCGACGCGACTTCTTCCAATCAAGTTCCAATTCAAAGAGACACAAATAAACACTAATTGGAACCTGATATGAGTGACCTCACTCAAACCCTCAAATTTTTCAAAATATTTTGCCTTAGACTAGTATTATTTTTACGAAAATAGGCAATAAACAACCGAGGAGCAACGTATGGCCATGCAATAGAGTTTTTGGACCTTTAGGAGCGTCAAATGCTCTCTCTATCCATGGACGAACACAGAGGTTGCTCAAAGCTAAACCGAAAAGAAACGACAAACAAACAACCATGCATATGCAATGCAATACAAGAAAGTAAAGCTAGGTTGCTTGTCAAGTTTGATCCATGGTTAGGCTTCTTCACTCCTCCGAAGGAGGGTTATCGTAACCGTGTTAGCCAAGCCCTAAATGCATTGCGATAAAATAAACGTGACATATGATACAATGCAATGCAAGGGACAACACGCGCTCATTTTTTAAAGTTACTTGAATCAAGCACATTAAGTTCACTTCTTAGCCTACAAAAGGTAGCCTCGTCCAAAGGTTTAGTGAAGATATCCGCTAATTGATTTTCACTTCGTACACCTTCTAGTGATATGTCATTTTTAGCAACGTGATCTCTTAGAAAGTGATGGCAGATATCAATGTGCTTGGTGCGAGAGTGTTGTACCGGATTGTTAGCAATTTTAACGGCACTTTCATTGTCACATAAAAGTGGCACCTTTTCAAGAACAATTCCATAGTCTAGGAGGGTTTGTTTCATATATAAGATTTGTGCACAACAAGCCCCCGCGGCAATGTATTCCGCCTCGGCGGTGGACAAAGCCACACTATTTTGCTTTTTAGATGACCAAGATACTAAGGATCTCCCAAGCAAATGGCACCCTCCGGATGTGCTTTTTCTATCAATCTTGCAACCGGCATAATCCGAATCGGAATAGCCAACTAGTTGGAATCTAGCTCCTTTGGGATACCAAAGACCAATGCTTGGGGTGTGCTTAAGATATCTTAGGATTCTTTTTACGGCACTTAAGTGAGGTTCTTTAGGGCACGCTTGAAAGCGAGCACACATGCACACACTAAATATGATATCAGGCCTAGATGCGGTAAGGTACAACAAGCTACCAATCATAGAACGGTAGAGAGTTTGATCAACCGGTTTACCTCCCTCATCTAGGTCGAGATGTCCATTTGATGGCATTGGGGTCTTGATTGGCTTGCATTCTTCCATCTTGAATCTTTTGAGAAGATCCTTGGTATACTTTTCTTGAGAGATGAAAATCCCTTCTCTCATTTGCTTGACTTGAAAACCAAGGAAGAATGTGAGCTCACCAATCATTGACATCTCGAACTCCTTCGACATCAATTCACCAAATTCCTTGCAATAATCTTCATTTGTTGACCCGAAGATGATATCATCAACATACACTTGACAAATGAAGATCTTCCCATTAAGCTTCTTGGTGAATAGTGTGGTGTCGACCTTCCCGATGGTGAAGCCCTTCTCAATGAGGAAGTCTCGGAGGCGCTCATACCACGCTCTAGGGGCTTGCTTGAGCCCATATAGCGCCTTGGACAACCTATAAACATGATTAGGATATCTAGGGTCTTCAAACCCGGGAGGTTGATTGACATAGACTAGTTCATTTATAAAGCCATTTAAGAATGCACTTTTCACATCCATTTGATATAGTTTCATATCATGATGTGATGCATATGCAAGGAGGATACGAATGGCTTCAAGTCTTGCAACGGGTGCAAAGGTCTCTCCAAAATCAAGGCCTTCAACTTGAGAGAACCCCTTTGCAACTAGTCTTGCCTTGTTCCTCACTACTATGCCTTGGTCATCTTGCTTGTTTCGGAACACCCACTTGGTTCCAATGACTCTTGCACCTTTTGGATGCTCTTCAAGTGTCCATACTTGATTGCGGGTGAAATTGTTCAATTCTTCATGCATGGCATTCACCCAATCCGGATCTTGAAGAGCTTCTTCTACATTCTTAGGTTCAACACAAGAGACAAAAGAGTGATGTTCAACGAAAGAAGCTAGCTTTTGAGATCGAGTCATTACTCCCTTGGTAGGACTCCCTATGATGAGTTCTTGTGGATGAGCTTGAAGTAGAGGTGAGTTTCTTCTATCAACCACTTGAGGAGGTGGATGTGGAGCATCAACATCATGAGCTTGTGCATCGGCTTGTTCATGAGAGACATAAGTATCTTCATTTTCAACTCTCTCATTCTTGTCATCATCTTGAGGCACTCGCGATGAAGATGGTGGATCAATGATTTACACATCGTCTTCATCATCTTTTGGCTTGATGTCTCCCACGGGCATGTTCT
Organism: Saccharum hybrid cultivar R570; assembly: GCA_038087645.1. Taxonomy (NCBI): domain Eukaryota; kingdom Viridiplantae; phylum Streptophyta; class Magnoliopsida; order Poales; family Poaceae; genus Saccharum; species Saccharum hybrid cultivar. Next base: position 20,644,501 of record JAQSUU010000015.1, read on the forward strand.
TCATGGCCTCCCTCAAGGGTTCATCACCTACATCATCACAATTCTCAATTGCTCCTTGGGAGCCGTTAGATTCATCAAATTCCACATCATATGTTTCTTCAACCAAACCGGTGGCATGGTTAAATACTCTATATGCTTTGGACTTTGATGAGTAACTAACAAGAAAGCCAATATCACAACGTCTTTGAAACTTCCCTAGGTGTTGACGCTTCTTGTAGATGTAGCATTTGCAACCAAACACCCGGAAGAATGAGACGTCCGGCTTCTTCCCATTAAGCAACTCATAGGGGGTCTTGCCAAGAAACTTTTGGAGGAAGAGGCGATTTGAAGCATAGCATGCGGTGTTGATTGCCTCGGCCCAAAACTTTTCCAGAGTGTTGTACTCATCTAACATTGTTCTTGCAAGGGTGATCAAAGTCCGGTTCTTTCTCTCAACTACACCATTTTGTTGAGGAGTGTAGGTTGAAGAAACCTCATGCTTGATTCCAATTTCATCACAATAAGCTTCAATGTTGGTGTTGTCAAACTCTTTGCCATTGTCACTTCTAATCTTCTTTATCTTGACTTCGAATTCATTTTGAGCTCTCTTTGCAAACTTCTTGAAGCAACTTGCCACTTCGGATTTGTCATGAAGGAAGAAGGTCCATGTATATCTTGAGTAGTCATCCACTATCACAAGACAATAGAGATTACCACCCAAGCTCTTGTATGTTGTAGGCCCAAACAAATCCATGTGTAGAAGTTCTAGCACTCTTGAGGTTGACATGAAAGCCTTGGTTGGATGAGTGTTTGCAACTTGTTTGCCCGCTTGACATGCACTACAAGGTTTGTCCTTTTCAAACTTCACATCCTTCAACCCTCTTACTAGTTCTTTCTTCAATAGCTTGTTGAGAGTGCTCATTCCAACATGTGCAAGCCTCCTATGCCAAAGCCAACCAAGTGAGGTCTTGGTGAACAAACATGTCATCAAATTTGCATCTTCGGAGGTGAAGTCAACAAGGTAAAGATTGTTGTATCTAAAGCCTTTGAATATCACTTGCTTGTCATCTATCTTTGAAACTTCAACTTCATTTGGTGTGAACAAGCATTGGAAGCCAAGGTCACAAAGTTGCCCAACGGATAACAAGTTGAAACTCAATGAAGCAACATAGAGCACATTTGAGAGTGAGTGATCATTTGATATTGCAATCTTGCCTATACCCTTGACTTTGCTCTTTGAATTATCCCCAAATGTGATCTTCTCTTGACATATCCCATTCTCTTCAATGGAGGTGAACATACGAGGATCACCGGTCATATGTTGAGTGCAACCACTATCAATAACCCAATGAGATCCACCGGTCTTGTAGTTCACCTACACACAAGAGATCAAGCTTTTTGTTTAGGGACCCAAACTTGAGAGGGACCCTTGACTTTCTCAACTAGTGACTTGGCAACCCATATTTTCTTTGGCCTATTCTTGTTTGGGGGACCCAAAAACATGACTTTCATCTTTCCATTTGAATCTTTTCTTAGCATATAATGAGCATTGAAGGCAAAGGGTCTAGCATGCTTGGGCAAGGGTTATGGTGGTGGAGTTTTGCATTCATGAGCAAAGTGACCTTCTTGACCACACTCAACACATCTCTTTGGCTTGGGCTTTGACTTGCTTTGTTGTTGAGCTTTTGCCTTCTTCTCTTGATTTGCCAAGTACCCAATACCACTTCTATCCATCTTCATTACGGTGTTCATGAGGAGCTCACTTTGCAAATATTTGCCTCTTGTGAACTTGCTTAGACCGGTCTTCAGATGCTCTTTTTCTTGCTTTAGCTTCTTGTTCTCTTCAATGAGTGACTCATTTGTTGTTTGCTTCTCAAGAGCCATCAACCCTTTGAGCTTCTTGTTCTCATTTGCAAGCTTCTCATTCTCACACTTGATCTTGGCATAATCATCATGGTTGCATGACTCAACCACACTCTTGCCTTTGCTACTAGAACCTTGCTCAATGCTTTCAATGATCAAATCATCACATGATGTAGCTATATCACACTTAACAACATGGTTAGTAGCATCATGTGTCTCAAGAGCAAGTTCATTAGCAACCACAAGACTATCATAGTCAATTTTTAATGTGGTGTATTTGTCTTTTAGAGAGCTATGTCTAGTGATGAGCTCATCATGCTTCCTCTCAAGTTTATCATGTTGATCTTTAAGCTCTTTGTTAGAGGTTTTGAGCTCCTTGAGAGTGGAGGACATAACTTCATTTTGATCTCTAAGCTCACCACTAGTCTTTTGAGCATTTTCAATCTTAGATGAGAGTGATTCATTTTCATTTTGAAGATCATCATTTTCACTTCTTGTCCTTCTTATGATTTTAGTGTATTTGTTTAGCAATTTTACAAGTTCATCATAAGAAGGTGCATCAAATTCATCATCACTATCACTATCATCATTATCATCACTATCATGGTTTTGTACCTTTCGTTCACCCTTGGCCATAAGGCATAGGTGAGTAGTGGACGATGATGGTGAAGGAGGCGGTGAAGGTGGTGGTGAAGATGTCGGTGAAGATGATGGCCCCATCACAAAAGCGGCAACCTTTTCTTTCTCATCATTGCTCTCATCTTCGGAGGAATCACAAGATGATTCAATGTCGGTGAGCCAATCACCAACAATGTATGCCTTTCCACCCTTCTTCTTCTTGTAGAACTCCTTCTTCTTGCCATCCTTCTTCTTGTATGGCTTGTTCTTCTTCTTCTCATCTTCTTCATCACTTGAATCATTTTTCTTGCCCTTGTTCTTGTACTTGAACTTGTCTTTTGGTGGTCTAGGGCATTGATGAGCTAGGTGGCCAAGTTCACCACAATTGTAGCAATCCATCTCCGATATGGGCTTTCTCTTGCTACTTGTGAAAAATTTCTTTTTCTTGCCATCGAACTTGATGCCACTCTTGTTTAGCTTCTTTAGCATCTTGGTGGTCTTTCTCACCATGAGTGCAAGTGATTCATCATCAATATCACTTTCACTTGAGCTTTCTTGCACGATCATTGCTTGGCCCTTCTTCTTCTTGTCATGGCTAGCTTTGAAGGCCAAGTCTTTCTTCTTGGAAGATGATGAGCCCTCTTCCGGAGTGATGTGCATGTACATCTCATGAGCATTGATCTTCCCCAATACTTGTGTTGGAGTTGCGGTGGAAAGATCACTTTGATGAAGCACGGTGACAATGTGACCATACTTCTCAACGGGAAGAACACTCAAGATCCTCCTTGCAACATCCGATTGGCTCATTTGAGTGAGCCCAAGAGCATTGAGGTCCTCTACAAGAACATTCAAGCAAGTGTACATGTCATTAGCACTTTCTTTGGGAAGCATCTCAAAAGAATTAATTTTCTTTAAAGCAATATGATAGCGTTCCTCACGCTCACTCTTAGTTCCCTCATGGAGAGCACAAAGATTCTCCCACAAATCATGAGCGTTCTTTGCATTACGCACACGATTGAAGATATCTTTGCCTAAGCCCCGGTAGAGTGCATTTTTGGCCTTTGCATTCCACCGGTCGTACTTCTCCTTGTCACCAGTGGGGTTTGCGGGATCCTTGATAGCGGGAAGCCCTTGGGTTGCGGCTCTAAGGCACCCGACATCTATGGCTTCGAGATACGCCTCCATGCGGATTTTCCAATATGGAAAATCATCCCCCTCAAAGGTGGGAGGTGGTCCTTCCCCGTTAGACATCTTGCTCTAGGCGGTAAAGCCTAAATTAGGAGCAACATGGCTCCGATACCAATTGAAAGGATCAAGATGCCCAAGAGGGGGGGTGAATTGGGCTTTTCTAAAAATTAATTGCAAGAATTAAATCCTACAAGCCGGAATTACCCCTAGTGCCTACTTGTGTTCCTAGAGAGTCTACCGATAAAAAGTTTTGCACCCTAGTTTCCAATCCTAGTCTAGCATGGCAATTCTAGGAATGTAAAACAAGCAATGAAAGTAAATACGAGAAAGTAATTGCTTGAATGTAAAGGGGCAAGGAACACGGCGATGTTTTTCCGAGGTATCGGAGAGTCGCCACTCCCCACTAGTCCTCGTTGGAGCACCCGCGCAAGGGTGTCGCTCCCCCTTGATCCGCGCAAGGATCAAGTGCTCTCTACGGGTTGATTTTTCAACACTCCGTCGCGGCGAATCACCCAAAACCGCTCACAACTTGAGTTGGGTCATCCACAAGCTCCGCCGGATGATCACCAAACTCCCAATCACCACCAAGCCGTCTAGGTGATGGCGATCACCAAGAGTAACAAGCTAGAACTCTCACTTGACCACAACGAGCCCAAATGAGGAGATGGATGCACACTTGCTACTCTCGAATCACTAGTGAGGAAACTCAAACTTTGATTCTCAAATCTCTATCCTCACTAGAGCTCTTGCACTCCCTTGCACTCTAAAGGGTTTTCTCAGATGTTTGAATGAGCAAGAGACCTCTAAAAGAGGTGGAGGGGTTGTATTTATACACCCCTCAAAGAAAACGAACCGTTACTTTCTGACACGGGCTCACCGGACGCGCCGGTCGAACTGACCGGACGCGCCGGTCGCCCGTAACGGTCAAAACGCGATTTTGAACTGAACCACCGGACGCGCCGGTCAGGGGTGACCGGACGCGTCCGATCGTGCAAGGGTGCTTACTGTACTCGCACCGGACGCGAGGCCGCGTCCGATGGCTGATGACCGGACGCGTCCGGTCCTCTCTGGACCTTACTGGACTATGACCGGACGCGCCGATCACAGCCAGGTCGCGTCCGACGGGCGTTCTCCCTAGGTGACACGTGTCGGTCGCTGACCACCATGTCCGGTCCTCGCGAGGACCGCGTCCGGTGATCAGGGCCGAACCCTAGCCGCGGTAACGTACACACCGGACGCGTCCGGTGCTCCCGAAGACCGCGTCCGGTCCTCTAGAAAACAGCCCGAAACTTTCCGAAACGCGTCGCAACTTCAACCAAGTTGCTTCCAACTGAACTTTGAGCTATTCTAGGGTTGCCTAGCGCCAAGTTTAACAAGTGTGCACCACACCTAAACATAGGACTCGCCTAGGTCAAGCTACCCATTCATGCCCCCCTTTATAGTACGGCCAAAAGAGAAAAACGAAGATCCTAACGACTATTCCGAATGTGTCTCAACACCTCGACATCCGGAACTAACCGTCCTTAATCTTGACGTCACTCTTTTGAAAACCGAAACGATTTCCATCAAGGGACACGAATACCACAGTGCTCAAAGCAGTTATCACCTCCATGACCTAACTTACCAATGTTTCTGCAAAACACACGTTAGTCATGGTAATAAAGTGTTGTCATTAATTGCCGAAACCAAACCTTGGGGCCTAGATGCTTTCACACAGTTAGTCGACTATACAATGTTGCTTTGCAAAAGTCAACCCTGCAGCGGCAACTGATAAGCTTAGCCTCACCTACTATTAGTGCAGGGCGTGTTGGGACAACTTCAATTGTCAGCACATCAGACTACAGCTGCCAGTGGTTTCGTCCTTTTAGGAAAGAGTTGGGGTCTTTAGCCTTGGAACAGTGAAATTTGGCGGGAGGAGCGCAGGTGACACAACATATTCTAAGTACTAAAGTAGATGCTAAGCATATTCTAGATGCTAACATAGAAGCTGGATCTGGCTTTAACAAACTCAGAGTTTAACTTGATAGTAACTAGATAACTTAGAGAGAAGCACTTAGGCTTAACTCTCAATCTCCACCTGACTTTCAAACTTCTTCAGTTTTTCCTGGCATCATGAGAGAAGGTAAAAAACGGTGAGATGGCCAATATGAAATCCACAATGGTTCAGGCAAACTAAACTCATGTGTTTATAATTACCTTTAGCTCAGTATTTTCAGCAACCAAATTTGAAATACAACTTTTGAAAATCTCCACATCATCCTCAGAAAGTTTTGGTTTGAGCACACAAGGGAAGGTTTGACTCTAAATTCCAAAATAATAAGTTGAAATCTCAAAATGCAACATGGGATGCAGTGAACAACTCAATATACAGGGTGCCAACATATACTTTATCTTTTCAACAGACACTGTAAATGACCTGGAAAATGCTGCACAAATCCAATTGGATGGACACAACTATAAAGCCCAATTAGGTGGGAAAAATAACCGGCATTCAAGTTCTTGACAAATGAACTATTTTGTTGTACAAATTGAGGCTGCTGAAAGATCCAAAAGTAAATAAAATAATGCATATGGCATAGTCAACAACAGCTAGAATCTCAAACTGCAACGTGGAGATGTAGTTAACATACAAGGTGTCAACTTCTAGTGTGGTGACTGTTATACAACCATGTAATCTTAAGAAGTTAAGCGACAACTCTAAGCTACACAATGCACAACAGAAACTAAGCTACACAATAAACAACAGAAACAAATAGAGATGAAGCTTTGTCATTCTTATTCTTATAGTAACAGCAAAAGTAGGCTCAGGAACGTTAGGTGACAACGAAGGGCCATAGAAAGCAGAATGAAATTAGCACCTCATTGTATATACCTAAAGAGGACAAACTAACTTCATCAATCGAGAGAGTGCAATCACACAGAAAGGAACCAACTGTTACTATAAAAGAGTTCCTAATCATAAAGAATGAATATGAACCGAAACCCACGAAGCGGAGGTAATGTTTTCCATTACTACCCCAGAATTACTCAACAGAAAGCAGATTTCACTATACAATGCCCGTGGCAGTAGCAGCCACGGTAGCCGCGAGAATCAATCAAGTATTTTAAACGCACACCAGTATCAAGATAACAATGAAACCCAAAGAGGAACAGTCGAAGCTAGGGCCAAGGAACTTGGGTTCCTCTCCTTCTTACCTGCGGCTTCCGGTAGCAGTGAATCTGAAGCTCCTTGCCACCAAGACGCGCCGCCGTCTCAGCCTCACCGACTCTCTTGCGGAACTGCTCGTCCTTACAGATCTAGAAATAGAGACGGTGGAAATGAAAAAGAAAAAGAAAAGAAAACCTAGCGCGCGTCAGCGGTGGCGGAGAGCTGGCCTTCCCGAATCCAATGGCAGACCGGGACCAGAATTGTTCCTACCTGCTGGAGGCGGGCCTAGGAGATCTCCTCGTGCTCCAGGTAGCTGCTCTGCAGGAACTGGAGCTCGATGATGAGGTGCTCGCGCTCGACGGAGAGCTCCTCGACCTGCACGTATGCCTGGCGCAGCATCTTCACGAGGCGGTCGTACGTGCGGCGCCACGTGAGCAGGTAGACCTGGCCCGGAGCGGTCGCCGATGCGGGTGCGGGTGCCAGGGCGCCGCCGTCGTCTCTGGCCATGGAAATCCGCTCGAATGGAGAGCAGAGGGAGGCGGAGCTGCCGGGTGTAGTGTGTCATGGAATCCTTTTTGGTCCTTTGGAGATGTCCCGGAAAAAAAACTTTTCCAAAGAGCCTGGAATGGGCCGGTTTTGCTAGAGAGCCAGGTCTACTCGATGTATGGGCGTCATTGGCTTCATGGATTTGGACGCCTGAATGAGTAGCCGGGCCTAGGCCGCTGGGTGCAAATGGAGCTGCCCCTTCACCCCTCTGTCCCCTACTCCCCTAGGCACTAGCCATGGATAGAGACGTGCATCTTAACACGCTCATCTCTGTAAATGGCAGTTCAATTCTCAAAGACGCATATTTTCCGGTTTTCTAGAATCCATTAACAGGCTCGACCTATGCCTTTATATCCCTAGCCATGGAGCTCCTTGGCCCCAATCTGCCCCTAGCCATACTGCTCTGTCGCCTTCGTTCATCCCCTAGCCATAGCGCCCCTCCGCTCCCAACCATATGGCACTCCTTCGCCTCCTCCACGTTTAGCCATGGAGTTCTTCGGTCTTCATCAGACACTACTACATAAAGGATTTATAGCAACTAGACGTTTTTCTTAGGGGCGGCTCCATCAGCAGCCGCCCCTACAGTGGACGTGCCCGGGACCCAGTGGACTAGCCGACCCTACAAATCAAACAGTAGGGGCGGCTGGTGATACGAGCCGCCCTACAAATGGATCGATTTTTAGCGGCGGCTCACTCACCAGCTGCCTCTACTGTTTGATTTGTAGGGGCGGCTCAATCACCTGCCGTCCCTATAAATGCCCCTAGTATAAAAGGTCGACGCCTCCCTTCTTCCCCCTCGGGTCAGTAACTGCAGCCTAAGAGAGGAGGAGGGGGGGGCTTGGGCACATCCCAAAATTGCTCTTTCAAGGAGGGAGGGGAGGTTTTGATCTCATTTTCTTTGGTGGAGAGGTCGTAGAAGGTAAGAAAATGCTATTTCAAACATTTTTTGGAAGTTTTAATGATTGATTAGTGAGTAATTAGGGTTTTGCTTTTGTCTCTCTTCTATGGTGCTTGAGCCATTTATGAAGCATATTAGACCAAAGTTTTGAAGGTTCTAGGATAAATCAGTTAGTGGAATAAGATTACGCCCTTATTTAGTGGATCTTTGTTGATTTTAGTGGACTATTAGTTAGTTTAATGGATGTGTCATGTAGGTCTAGATCTAGATCTAGAGTTAGGGTTTGGTTTTTTTTCATTATTAATTACATTTTTGCATGAAGGATAGTGTGTAAAATATTAATTGTTGCTAATTGTTGTCTTTGAAATGGTTTGTTATTGTAACCAAGAAATTAAAGTGGAGAATTAAATATATATTTTTAATTAGGTCATTAATTGTTCTCTAGAATGGTTTTTCATGAAACTGCTAGTTATATATCAGTGAATAATTAGCCCTTTAATTTTTTCTTTGATAGTTGTCTTATAAGATGGAGTACAAGCAGTCTTGGATGCATGGTGCATTAAGGTACAAGCCAGGTTTATGTGAAGAAGTGGATAAATTTCTTGAAGCCAAAGAGAACCATGCAAAGACGTTGAAACAAAATAAAGATTCAATTATTTATCCGTGTAGAGATTGCAAGAACCATCTCGCGTTCAAAGATGTGACGATCATCAGGTCACACTTGATTATGCCAGAATTTGTTAACAGTGTGGATTCATCATGGTAAAACGATTGTTGACGAAGTTGATCCAGAAGAAGATGACGCCGAAACCCTAGATTACCTGGACCAATATGTAGCAGTGCTTGGTGCACAAATGGCTAATGATTACCTTGAGGAAGGTGGCGATGCTGGTGGTCGGGATGGTAACGATGAAGGTGGTGGCAATAATGATGGCTAACTACACCACCCCTACAAACCCTCTTTAGCCGTCCCTAGAAATCTTTACCGTTGTAGTAAGATCCACGAACTGCGATGTATGGGCAGGGATGCTCCACGGCAGGCGACGGCGAGCGACGAATGCAAACTGCGCTCCAATGGTCGCACAACAAACGACCAGTGTGGTCCATGGGGAAGAAGTGACAGTTATGATAGGGTCCACTGTATTGGGTAGATATGCAACTCTGGGAGATTGAGTGCGGCATGTTTGGGCGCCATGAATCAGTCAGCAAGTTGGCTCATACGTCAAGGAGCCGATGGGCATGCACATCAGTTTGGTCAGTGTAGATGGGACGTGCAGGCCTAGCGGTAGCGGCTGCTCGTCGTGAGCCTCTCCCAGTAAAGAGCCTTCTATATACACCGTACGTCCATGATCGTGTAACCGACTCAGTTAGCACACGGCTGCTCGTCGATTTTTTTCTTTATTACTTGCTTGTCTGACTGAAGCAGGAACGCACGCGACAGCATTATATGGTCGGTCGGCCTCGGCCGTCACCTCTATGGCTATGTCCCGAGCTTAGAATGATGCCCTTCGCCTTTGTCCGTCCGGGCGTCGACCCTGCACAAAGGCCAAAAGCGAGCCAAAATAAAAAGAGAGACGACTATGCATGCATGCGCGCGGCCACGATCGACGACGACCAGCGTAGTACGTTGTCGGTCAATGCAATCAGGTGCGGATCCAGCAGTGGGCGCGGGCGGGGCTCAATCCCCCCTACCGCTGCCGCGACAATGGAGCTCCTCCTGATTTTTATAGGCATAAAAGAGATAGAGGAGGGGCTTTAGAGGTTGAAGATGAATTAAGCCTCCTCTTTTTTGAATTCCTAGATCCGCCACTGAATGCAATGCAACCCACGGCGCGCGCACTGCGTCCTCTCAGTGCACCGTATAGCGCTCGACACGTCAACGGCTCCCCTTTAGAGATCCCCCGGGTGATCGCGAAGGGCCACCGAAGCCCCACCGCCCGTTGTCGTCGTACCTCCGACGACGACGGCTCGAAATGAGGTGAGCGCCGCTCCAGTGATGGTGCTCGTGCTTGACCGCGCGCTCACTCCCCCTGATGGCTGCTGCAGAGTCAACACTCAACAGTCATCTTGCCGGCCGGGCGACTGACTGCCACTTCCAAGGTCCACATGCACCCACTACGAAATGGGGTCCACACTTGCCATGCCATCCACCAACCAGCCGGCCGCTCCCCGCCGCCCGCTATAAATGAGTGGCCGCCGGCCGCTCTCCTCGCACACACTCCCTAGCAGCAGCAGAGCTCCACTCCACCAGCTCTCTGCCGCACTGTGTGCAAGCAAACTGAACCCCAAACGGGAGCTGCCTGCCGCCACTCCGTTCTCCTCGTGGCCTCGTGGGGATGAGACAGCTGGCCCGGCGGCTCTCTCGCATCGCGGACTCCTCGGCGTCGCCAGCGGAGGAGCGGCAGGGCGGCGTCGACAAGGCTCCGCGTGCGGGCGCGGCGGCGGTGCCCGAGGGCCACGTGCCGGTGCACGTCGGGGAGGGGCCGGACGGCGAGGCGGAGCGCTTCCTCGTGCGGGCCGAGCTGCTGGGCCGCCCGGCGCTGGCGCACCTCCTGGGCCGCGCTGCCCAAGAGTACGGGTACGCCCACCAGGGCCCGCTCAGGATCCCGTGCTCCCCCGCCGCCTTCCGCCGGGCGCTCGCGACCCTTGATGAGCCTTGACAGCACCGCCGGTGGCTAGGCTAGACAAGAGTGACCGGAAGATACATCGATATCGTGTACCCACTTTCTAGGGAACAGCAGTAGCTTAGGCAGGATTTGAGCTCCCTTTGTTCTTCTTCATACATTGTGTCATATAGCTCGCATCACACATTAAGAACATGTTTGGATTACTAGAAGTTACTAATTAGAGTTAAAAATTAGTCTAAATTAGCTCGAGTTAAATAGCTAGTTGGCTAATACTAGTTGATAGTTTGGCTAACACCTATTTACACTCCTGTTCGGATCAACTAGAGTTAATTTTGACTAATTTTTAGCTAATGACAATTAACCATGGTATCCAAAGAAACTTTAAGTAGGAGGTGTGGGCATAACCCCGTAATGGGAGGCTAAGCGGTTTCTGACTCACTGTCAATGTTAACTAGCAAACGTGTTTGTATGTTTCAAAAAACACACTACGTTTTGAAATCGAACTTTATACCTTTATTAGATGCAAGTTTTTATAACTCGTATGAGTTGTTCTAACTCATGTCAGATGGATTGTGAGTCAAGTCACATAGGAACACACAGGATACGAGGGTATTTTGGAAAATAAAAAGAAAAACAAACTGAAGAATAACTTTGCTTTTTAGTATTAGATTAGATAGATATAGATATTTTTTAATAGATATAGATATAGATATAGGTATACGTAAAACATTTTCTTTATTTTTACTTTATTTAAAAAACTACAAAGGGGAGAGTTTCTTGCCATGATATTATTGACAAAGGGGTGACAATTTATGTACAAAACAACACTCCAGCGCGAGCCTGAGGTTGCGCAGAAGGTGCCATTGGCGCAAACTAGGGACCATGGAGGCCAAAATAAAACGCCCTTCCCACTTCGTTAGGATGTCGCAGACGCGGGAGACTACATTGTGCCATTGTTGTGTCTGGTCTCTGAACAAGCGCCAAAGAAGGGCGAGGAGAACCGACGGCCAAGCAGTTGGATCAAGCCCCCGGATTGATGGCAGCGCCCACAAATCAGAGCGTTCACTTCTGCTCTAAGTGCCTGTTCTGGCTGCTGCTGAGGTGGCAGCTGCTTATTGGATGTTGTCTGCATCGTAGCTGTTGGATGGCTGCAGAATGTTCGAGCACCACTGGAAGTGATGCCCAAAAATCAAAAAGTGATTTCAAGCATCACTTGGCCACTACACCACGGAAGGCCTTAAAGCCATTGTCGAGTGGTGAGTGACACAAATTAAGACTCTTAGATATTGTTGTATTTTTTATCATCAAAATTCGAGTACTACTTTTCCTAGAGTCAAATGATTCTCCTACTAAGCCCTCACTAAGAATCGAAGTTGCGTAGAAATAACGATGCGTGTTTTCCATTGTTAGACCTGACATCCTGAGCTGCCTGTGGGCTGCTGGGCTGGCGGCTTTGTAGTACTCCTCGGTACAAGAGCAAGCAATCTAAAGTGCCAAATATCTGCTAAAAAAAAATCTAAAGTGCCAAACAAGGTCAAGTTCTTCGCATGGCTGTTCTTTAAAGACATGCTCAACGCAAAAGCAAATCTATTGCGCAAGAACATTATGGAGGATGTTGTCTGCCGTCGCGGCAATCATCTCGTGGAAGACAGGTAGTGTAACACCCTAAAAAATTGCATCAATTCAAATAGGTGAATATAATTTATTATATATTTTTGTGAGCATACAAACTTAGAAAAATAATATATTTTATTAATTTAAAATCAACTATAAGGCTAGTTACATGATTGAGCATTCATGTTGTTGCATAATATTTTGTATTGTGTGTTTTTTTTGAAAATACAAAGAAGAAATTTAAAATCTATTTGAAAATTCCTCGGAAAACTTGGAAAAGAAAAAGAAAATGTTTTCCCTTCCTTCCCTGGCTTCTGGCCCATCGGCCTAGCTAGCAGCCCATTTCTTCCCGCCTCCTCTTGCTTGGTCGCTAGGCCTTCCCGAGCCGACAGCCAATGCGCGGCCCGCCTTGCTTCTCTCCCCGCCCCGCTCTCTTGGGCCGAGCCAGCCGCAGGCCCAACAGCGCGCGTGCGCGTCTGCTTCCCCTCTCCTCTCTGTCTCTCGCTGACGCCGTGGGCCTACGTGTCAGAGCCACCTTCCTCCTCAAGCTGACGCCGATGTCGCCTTCCCTGTTTGCCACCGCCGAATCCCGCGTCCAATCTTCGCTTTCCTACCTTGGAGCACTACCGGGGCTATATAAGCCGAGCTTGCGCACCCCTCCGCTCCATCATGCCCCGTAACAGCGGTCACCATCGTCCCGAGGCGGCCACACCCGTGAAGCAGCCCTAGCCGCCGCCATTCCGAGCCGCGCGCTTCCTTTGGATCTTCCTTGGCTCCGTTTTCGCGCGAGGTGAGCTCGTCATGCTCCGCTCTTCCTCCCCGTGCTTTTCGTTCGCTGAATGATGACCGAAAATGAGGTATCGTGTTTTCTGATCATGGCGCCGCCGTGTTTGCTCGCCACCGGCGGTTCTTCCCCGTTGTCGCCGCCAGCAGTAAGCGTGGGCCGTCCGATCTTGGATCGACCGTCTGTTGACAGTAGATAAGTATCATTTTTAACCGTCAACATAGCATGAGAAATGATCTAAATATAAATACTATCTAGATATAGGGGTTACACTGACAGAATTCCATTAGTTTTGGTGAATATCTATTTCTGCAGGGGGTTATCAAGAAATAATCAAAGGAGGTCCACATATCAGATTTACATAGAGAGAAACCGACCATACTATGAAAAAGAATATTCTAGAAGACTCGAGAAGATCCCCCAGAGGGGAGGGCCCACAGGCCAGGCAGGTGGGGTGGCCGACCCTGGGCCTAGGCGCCCGCTCCACCCAGGTGGCCAATCAGCTTCAACCTCGTGGATCATGCCTCCACCGCCTTTGAGGATCAATAATAATCGTTCATCAAGGTCGGTTTGATCCAAGGGTTGTGGTGCTTCCTAGAGGGCTATATAAGCAAGGCCCCGGGCCTTAGGAGAAACCCTAATTCATTATTCAATTCATTCATCTCATTCCATTCAGAGAAGCCCTAGAGCCACCATCTCAATTAGATCTCTAGTTTAGCATAACTAAATAGGATTAGAACTAGAAGGAGCCAATCATTGCTTGATATCTAGATCTGTCAAGAGAATACTTGGTAATTCTCTCCTACTTTTGTATTTGTTCTTATATTATTCATCTAGTTCATCATTTGTATGAATATGACTTTAGTCTATTCTATCATATTGGATATGAGTTGCTCTATTTGATTATGTTCTCAATTATATTGTTCTTAGTCTACTTTGATTATATGCTTGGCATAGTTCGATCAGAATTATATTTAAGTATAGGATCGTATAGCGCTTGCTCATTGATATCATGGGTGAGTGGTAAACATTGTGTAGACGTGGTACCTATACCGTATTTACCTGCGATTACACCCTATATTTCGGATCGTGTGGTAGATCGCAGGAGTGACAGTCCTATTGAGTCCTTTGTAGTCCACCTCCTGAGTATAGGGTAGGCAGAGCACAACTATTACAGGGAAGTGACGGCTATGTTCTATGTCTTCCTTAGTAATATCACTATGCGTAGATATAACTTTTTCTTGCCATGATTGCCAAGTGTAACTGCACTAATCATCGTATGATTTGACCTTATAGTTAGAATAACTTAGGATTTATCCTTATAGTTTGTCCTAATCCATGCTAGTGCTATATATCTAGAGTAATCTATTGAGATGTTTATCATTATATGTGGCTATGTGCTTACCAGTTATCCTTTATTATTATTCATATATTATTTATCTTGTGACACTTACCCTGTATGAGAAGATAGATAAAGACATGGTTATGCTCTCCATTAGCACATGCAGTGATGCCCATTGCTCATTATCCTTAGCATCCATTCCCAGTGATAAAAATATAAATAACGATACCTGGATTATTCCCGGTTAAAATGCTACATCGGTATTATCTGTGCGCTCGCGGATTTCATATTTATTTCAGAGGAGCATTTACATATTTTACTACCAGCACCTTTAGTGTCATGCTAGGGATGACAACCTAGCTTAGGTTGCATTAGAGTTGTTAACAAGCATTTTTAGCGCCGTTGCCGGAAAAGGTTGAATTGCTATCCAAAGGATAATGAGCCATCACTTGCATCCACTAATGTGATCGAGAAACCATCATCCTTCTCTACTCATACAACCTTACCCTTGTCTTTTGTCTATTTTATATATTATATATAGGGTAATGTATGAGCAGGTTTGGCCATCCAGATAGCTTCATTGATAATCCAGAATTGTTATTCAGGAGAGAAAGAGCCAAGCTAAAGGGAGTTCAAGCAAAAACATTATCATCTCAGCTTGAAGCTCCACTCTCTGATTCGGAAGGCAAACCAAGCATAGTTCGGAACTTAACACCAGAGTTCGATGCTATGGCGAACAAGTCACTCCGCGAGTTCTCAGCTCCAACTACAGCTAACATCCGGACTGGACCAGCGGCAAAGATTGAGCAAAACTTTGAGCTAAAGCCTGTGTTGATCAACATGGTGCAAGCTAGCCAGTTTTATGGGAAGGCACATGAAGATGCTAGTGCTCATCTCCAACACTTCTTGGAGATCTGCAGCACTTTCACCATCAAGGATGTCCCTAGAGATGTCATACTACTTCACCTCTTTCCAATCTCACTCTTGGGGAGAGCGAAGCAGTGGTTCTATGCGAATAAGGAAAAGAATACTACGTGGGCACTCTGTTCCACCAATTTCCTGGTGAAGTTCTTTCCCATGGGCAAGACAAATACTCTTCATGGGAAGATATCAAGTTTTCAACAACAATATGATGAGTCAGTCCTAGAAGCATGGGATTGCTTTCAAGACTACATCCTAGAATGTCCTCATCATGGAATGAAGAATTGGCTACTTATGCAGACCTTCTATCATGGGCTTACTAATAGCACGCGTGAGACTATGGATGCTGCCGCTGGAGGAGCATTCTTATCACTTACAATCAATCAAGCCACAGCTCTTGTGGAGAAGATGGCATCCAACCAAGGTTGGAACGAAGAAAGAACTCAAACCCGCAAGAGAGGTGGAGGTATGCACCAGTTAAAAGAGGTATACATGCTGTCTGCCAAGTGTTGACGGTCCTTAAGTACCAAATATAGTTATCAAATAAATAAAGAAAAGGATCCAAATGCAACCAACACCTAGACTTAGGGTTTTATCTGACAGAATTCCACGAGTTTTGGTGTTTGTCTGTTTCTGCAGGGGGTTATCAGAAAATACGGAGGAAAGGCCCACACGTCGGGTTTACATAGAGATAATAACGTGTTCACCGATTTTCTATCATCTAGAAGACTCCAGAAGCCACGAGATCGAACGGGAGGCCGAACGGGCCCGGAGGCAGGGCGCCCGCCCTGCTCCCTAGGGCAGCCGCCCTGGCCTGAGAGCCAATCAGGCTCTGTCTCGCGGATTATGCTCCACCGACCTAAGGGATCAAGGAAAACCGTGCGATTAATGTCGGTATGATCCGACGGCCCACGTTCAGTTGAGGGGGCTATATAAGCAGGACCCCTGGCCCCTGGAGGAGGCACTCCCTCATTCTCAATTCCTCAAACCCTAATCTCAGGAGGAGAGTCTCTGATCAAGCCCTAGAGCCACCACATCAACTAGATCTCTAGTATAGCATAGCTACATAGGATTAGAACTAGAAGGAGTCAATCTTCGATTGGTTTCTGGATCTGTCAAGAGGATTCTTGGTAATTCCTTTACTGTTCTTCATTGTTCATCTTTGTTCTTCAATATTATGAATACAACTTTGTTCTATTTCAATATATTGATTATGACTATGCTCTACTTGATTATATTTGCGATTATATTGTTCTTAGTTTATCGTAGTTATACGCTTGGCTTAGTTAGATTGGAATTATATACATGTTTAGGATCGTATAGCGTTTATCCATCGGATCCATGGGTAAATGATAAATATTGTGTAGGCGTGGTGCTTAGACCATATTTATCTGCGATTGCACCTTATATGCCGGATCGTGGGGTGGTCCGCGATGGTGACAGCTTCGTTGGTTCTTATATAGTCCCCCTCCCGTGTGTAAGGCAGGCAGAGCAACATTATTACGGGGGAGTGATTGCTATGTTTCTCATCTTCCTTGATAATATCACTATGCATGGGCGTAGTCCTTTCTCGCAATGATTGCCAAGTGTACTTGCACTAACTATGATATGCTAGACTTTATAGTTAAGAATAACTTAGGAAATATCCTTGTAGTTCGTCCTAATACCATGCTAATGACTTGCTAGAATATCTGTTGAGGTGCTTATCATTATTATATGTGGCTAGCTAATCAGATTAATTATCTTTGTCACCATTCATACTTTATCTATATTTTATGTGACACTTACCCCTGTATGCAAGAGATAGATGAATGCTCTCACTTATACATGCAATGATTGATACTCATTCCTATATTCCATTCCATAATCAACATTGATGTTAGTAATCCCTTCCCAGTGGTAAAAATATAAATAACGATACCTGGAATACTTCCCGGTTAAAATGCTACATCGGTATTAATCTGTGCGCTTGCAGATCTTATTTATTATTTATTTAGAAGAGCAGTTGCATATTTCAATACCGCGTCTCTCATGTCATGCTGGGGATGACAACTTGGCTTAAGTGGCATGAGGGATAGGTTCGGCATTTTTGGCGCCGTTATCAGAATTAGAAAACTAAGTCTACTTTTGGTAATGACGTTAAGAATGCCCAACACCAAGATAGACCTACTCATGAAGAGGCTAGATGAGAGAGACGACGAGAAGAAGGAAGTCATGCACATTCATGATTCCCATATGACTTGTGAAGAGTGTGGAGACACTGGGTACTCAGTAAGCAATTGCCCAGAGCTACAAGAGGATGTGAACTACCTCAACAATAATAACAACAACAACTACCGTACTCAATAGAATCAAGGTTGGAATCAGTAGCAGAGGCCTAACTACTCAGATAACTACTCAGGTAATTATCAAGATAATAATTCTTTTAATCAACCCCCTCTGAGAGAGTTAGTGCTTAATTGAGGAAAGTTAATGGATAGCCTATCTAAGAAATTAGCATCTAATGATAAAATGCTAGAAACAATTAATAATAGAATGAATAATTTTTCCACTGCCATTAATAATTAGCTTAGTTTCAATAAGATGCTAGAGTCTCAGTTGCAACAACTTGCCAATGTTATTCCTACTAACCAAGGTAAAATTCCGGGACAACCGGAAGATCTAGAAACTGCAAATCTTGTAGACATATTTAATGCAGGAAGTTATTGGAGTGACCCTATCTCCAAAGGATGGAACGACGAGACTCTACCGATTAAGAAAGGTGATCCAGGAAGACCTGTCATCCCGATCTCCATTGGAAGCGTGAACTTTAACGAAGCTATCTGTGACATTGGTGCAAGCGTCAACATCATGCCTAAGATAATACTCCCTCCATCCCAAATTATAAGACGTTTGACTTTTTTGATCTCAAGTTTGACCATTCGTTTTATTCAAAAAATTTGTGCAAACATAGTCAAATTTAAGTCATTCTTGAGGAACTTTTATTAATATACCAAGCCACGATAAAAGAATTGATATTTTGCACAAATTTTTGAATAAGACGAGTGGTCAAATTTGGTGTCAAAAAAGTCAAACGTCTTATAATTTGGGATGGAGGGAGTATATGACAAAATGTTAATTATCCTTTATTATACACAACCATGTACTTGCAGCTTGCAGACTAGTCACTTTGCTACACCAAGAGAATTCTAGAAGACATATGTGTACGAGTGGGCAGCTCGTATGTTCCTGCAGACTTTATAGTAATAGAGACAGGTGGTGATGAGAAGTCACCCATCATTTTAGGACGATCGTTCTTGAACACCGCTGGAGCTATCATGTACGCCAACATTACCAAGATCTGTTTCAACATCAAAGGCAAGAGAGACCTTCTTCAAGGACAGAGTGTTGCAGTTCCCTGCACACCCTCAACATTCCTATGAGCCAAGAAAGAAGAACAATCAGAGGAACAAGAACAAGAACAAGAATAGGAAGCCACAACAGATGGAGTTAGTGAGAGTGATCACTGCAGTCCACAGAGAGCATGATCATCAGCTCAAGTCCTCATATCTGCTCAAGAGAGATGACCTAGGTATCCCAACCATTGAATACACAATCAACAGAAGCTCCTTTCAGAAAGCTGTCTGTGACACTGGATCGGGCGTTAACATAATGGCCAAGGTAACTTATGAATATCTATATGGTATTATGCCTTTAGACCTAACCTATGCGCAGCTACAGATGGTGGACCAATCATTTCGCTTCATGGACGGAATAGAGAAGAACGTCCCTGTGCAAATTGATGACCACTTCATCCTAACTGACTTCTTAGTCATCGACATGGGAGAAGATGAGTACGATCCACCGATCATCCTAGGGAGACCATTCCTAAGCACCACCATGGCCATCATCTACCTTGCAACAGGAGAAGTACATTTCCAATTTCCCTCGGAGAAGGTACGTCATTATTTCAATAATAATTATATAGCTGATGAAGAACCCAAGAAGAACAAAACCAGAAGAAGGCGTCGCAACCGCACCTAGAAGAATTAGATCCCCAAGGATGGATGAGATGATTATCAAGGAGAAGTATCAAGATATGAAGATCGATTCCCCAAAGATGATAAGACAGAAGAGCAAGCTTCCTCCTCAAAGTCAACATCACCAACAAAACGGGTATGGAAAGTAAAGGTTAATTCAAAGTCATATTCAACACAATCAGAAGCACCACTCGATCCATCCGAGGTGCCCCAGAATGATTAGAGCGAATAAGAGGTTCTGTTCGGCGGACCCAAATCACCAAAAGCCACGCCAAGAGATAACTTGGTAGTTATCAATATTTATCTTTTTAGTTCTGCATTTAATTTTCAGCATCATATTTACTTTCCTTCATTATATGTTTAGTTATACTTTATTTCTACATAGAAAAGAAAATAAATATGGCTCGCATTGCATTATAAAATTGCTAAGCTCCATGCAAATAAATTTGTGGCATAAAACCCATAAATCTACTTGCTGTGGTGGCATAAAAATAAAATAAAGAAGCATTCATCATTTTATTCCTTGCATTGTATAAAAAATATAAAAACATAAAAATATGGTACAAGAGATCCTGCTAGAAAAATACATCTGTTAAGATGTTCTAGACGCTCAAGGCTTAGAGGTTTATCAGTAACACTTAATCAAGTTCCACAAGCTTTGCTGTCTATTTGAGCTTCATAAAATTTGAAGGATCAAAGAAAGCAAATAGATAAAAAGGAAAATCTGTTCCCTGTCGGAGTGCTGTCTTAACAATCATCATCATAAGCACTCTGATGAGGGGAAGTACACCCCACTGTCTGCTAGTTTCATCAAGCAAGACTATGTCAACATTCAGTTTGGAGGAGAGTATCCCCATGTATCCAGCTAAGTATTTTCTTACCTACCTATTTTGATATATGAAATAAAATAAAAAATACATAACCTATAGAAACCCAAATAAATGTTTTCTTATACATATATATGTTTTCTGTATAATCTTTAAGTTTGATAAATAAATATAGGAGAGTGTGCTAAGCTTTATTTTGCTAAGTGAACCCCTAGAATAAACTCTTATATGGAAATGATGAATAGTTGCTCTACCGTAATTCCTTTCAAGCACCTAGTTTTCAGCCTTGAACTCTCTCGAGTTTTGGATACAATGGTTTTGATTTAAGATTTTCTCTAAACCTGAACTTGTGGGTAGCAAATACTTGATCTAAGTCTAGGTGGTTGACGGATATGATATGGGAAGGTTTTGAGCTGTTGTCTATCATGTTTCTAGAGATACTAGAGTTTTAGAGAATTTATCTTTTGAGAATTAACTTGCTACATGATGAGTTCCTGTATGACGAGAGTTTAAATTTCTACCACAGCCATATACATGCTTGTAGATTAGGAAGCCTTACATTCATATTTACTATTTATAAGCATTGAGTATGGTCAGGCTGTGTCGATCCTTAGAAACTGGTCATGCGGTTAAAATCGAGATCCACCTATACACTCTACCTATACATGCTGCTTCTACCCTGAAAGTACGCATCCATATCCATCTATATACATCCACCCATATATTCTGCTTCTACCCTGGAAGTACGAATCCACATATATCTCATTCATATCCACCCAGAAAAATGGTTCTACTCTTACATTGGGAGTGAACTGCAAAAATATTTCTATCATCCATTTTATCCCTTTCTAGCCAATAAAGCTCCAAATATCTAGTTATGCTACCTCTTGTTATTGTGTTCCAAAAGAAGCTTGGGTATTCTATTAAAAAAAGAGAAAAGAAAAAAGAGAGAGAAAAACAAAAGAAAGAAGACAAATGTCCCACATAGAAATAAAGAGAGATTTAGCAGCCCAAGTTCTCCTCAAATTCTTCAAGTTTGTAAGAGAGGTATATGAGAAATTTCCCAAAAGAGCTAAGTATTCACCATCATCATCCCTTTACCCCTTATAACCACTTCTACTCCATCTACCATTTACCACCATCTACCATATAGCCTAAGACACATGCATATCTTGATTTGACTTTATGACTCGTTCCTTTGGATCCATAGTTTTGATTATGCAATATATGTTTCGTTGTCTCCCCACCTATGAGCTCCACATAAGCCTTTTAGAAGTAGGGTGATAGAGAGAAGGCATAATGTTACTATGCTACTAAAAATACCACATATTTTGAGAGGAGAGAAAATGCATACACCATAAATGCCTTGGAGAGGATCCAGAAATACCACAAAGGAGAGACTTGGAAGGGTCATACATAGGAATCTCTGAGTTTTATTTTAAAAATCTTGCAAAACTCTAGAATAATAATTGATCAAAGAGCTTGAAACATGGCGCTTGACTTGACCGTTCTGTCTTTCAACTACTTAAGACCCAAGTGACGGCTAAAAGCCCCATGGTGGAAGGTAATATGAGTAAGTTTTTCATTAGAATAGTTCATTCTAATCTGGAGGAGAGTTCTTGTTTGAATGCGTGTGTACCTATAAGGCGTGAAAGTATTGTAGCAACTCCTAATCCATCATTGAGCCTATCTTTGCTTAGGGACGAGCAAAAGATAAGCTTGGGGGAGTTTATGATGGTAGATAAGTATCATTTTTAACCGTCAACATAGCATGAGAAACGATCTAAATACAAATACTATCTAGATATAGGGGTTACACTGACAGAATTCCACTAGTTTTGGTGAATATCTATTTCTGCAGGGGGTTATCAGAAAATAATCAAAGGAGGTCCACATGTCAGATTTACATAGAGAGAAACCGACCATACTATGAAAAAGAATATTCTAGAAGACTCAAGAAGATCCCCTGGAGGGGAGGGCCCACAGGCCAGGCAGGTGGGGTGGCCGACCCTGGGCCTGGGTGCCCGCCCCACCCAGGTGGCCAATCAGCTTCAACCTCGTGGATCATGCCTCCACCGCCTTTGAGGATCAATAATAATCATTCATCAAGGTCGGTTTGATCCAAGGGCTGTGGTGCTTCCTAGAGGGCTATATAAGCAAGGCCCCTGGCCCTAGGAGAAATCCTAATTCATTATTCAATTCATTCATCTCATTCCATTCAGAGAAGCCCTAGAGCCACCATATCAATTAGATCTCTAGTTTAGCATAGCTACATAGGATTAGAACTAGAAGGAGCCAAGCATTGCTTGATATCTAGATCTGTCAAGAGAATACTTGGTAATTCTCTCCTACTTTTGTATTTGTTCTTATATTATTCATCTAGTTCATCATTTGCATAAATATGACTTTAGTCTATTCTATCATATTGGATATGAGTTGCTCTATTTGATTATGTTCTCAATTATATTGTTCTTAGTCTACTTTGATTATATGTTTGGCATAGTTCGATCAGAATTATATTTAAGTATAGGATCGTATAGCGCTTGCTCATTGATATCATGGGTGAGTGGTAAACATTGTGTAGGCGTGGTGCCTGTACCGTATTTACCTGTGATCACACCCTATATTCCGGATCGTGTGATAGATCGCAGGAGTGACAGTCCTATTGAGTCCTTTGTAGTCCACCTCCCGAGTATAGGTTAGGCAGAGCACAACTATTACAGGGAAGTGATGGCTATGTTCTATATCTTCCTTAGTAATATCACTATACGTAGATATAACTTTTTCTTGCCATGATTGCCAAGTGTAACTGCACTAATCATCGTATGATTTGACCTTATGTTAGAATAACTTAGGATTTATCCTTATAGTTCGTCCTAATCCATGCTAGTGCTATATATCTAGAGTAATCTATTGAGATGTTTATCATTATATGTGGCTATGTGCTTACCAGTTATCATTTATTATTATTCATATATTATTTATCTTATGACACTTACCCTGTATGAGAAGATAGATAAAGACATGGTTATGCTCTCCATTAGCACATGCAGTGATGCTCATTGCTTATTATCCTTAGCATCCATTCCCAGTGATAAAAATATAAATAACGATACCTGAGTTACTCCCGGTTAAAATGTTATATCGGTTTATTTGTGCGCTTACGGATTTCATATTTATTTTAGAGGAGCATTTGTATATTTTAGTACCAGCACCTTTGGTGTCATGCTGGGGATGATAACCTAGCTTACGTGGCATTAGAGGTGTCGACACCGTCCAGTTTAGAAGATACCATTTCGCGTGTAGGTTTGCATAAGAGTCCCTCTGGAATTCTAGATTATAACCCGCAGTCCAAAAGCGTAAAAACTGAATACGTTTTATTCTTTTGAAAGCGTATTTGATCTCAGTAATTCAAAAATACGTTTTCTGATATTTACAGTTTTGCCACTAATCTTGTTTTAGCCATAAAATCTCCGTTTTAACTCCGATTTGACCCGTTGAAATTGCGCTAGGTTCGTATTCACGAGCTCTACATGATAGTGCTACTGTACAGTAGGTTTGTAACATTTTAATTTTGAGTTTGTATTAAAGTAATTATTTATCTATAGGAAATCTTAGTAAATTCATAACTTCGTCGTTTTAGCTCCGTTTTTCGTGATCTTCGCGTCTGTGTGATCCTAGCGAGTTGTAGATTCATTTTAAAAACTTTTTATCTTATTTTATTATTATTTGTATACTGTTCTAATGATAGCTTTGTTTGATTTGCATGATTGCTTTTGGATAAATGTTGTTGCTGTGTTGACCGAGTATAGACGGTGAGCAATTCGTTGGTGACCAAGAGTTTTTCTTCGAGTAGGATCATCAGGACTAGTTTGATCAAGGAAAGTAGCATGGGATTATCCTTGTTATCCTATTCACCATAAACAATTGTAATCATTATGCATGTAATACCTTGCTAAGGATGACTTAGTTTTGATCCATTATCTTGGCACCTATTATATTGTATTGAGTATCCTTGCTAGTGCTTAACATGAACTATGATCATGTAATTTGACTAATGGAATATGCAATAAACATTAAAAGATGATTTTTAGTAACGTGTTAAAAGGGGGCTAGAGCATTGAACTATCTTTTGATGCTCTAGTTGCTCTCTATAATGACTCATCTGTAAGCGAACATCCGGGACTTACAGTACAACTGTGTGGGCTATATGGCTCTGGCTTTAGTCAAATATAAGGACCTTTTCTAGCTTGTTAGTGGTAACCTTTTTGGCATAAGAATGACTTGACGAATCGGGTATAATGCGGCCTCTGTCCTTATGTGTATAGGCTGCGCGTTATTGTACCATATGGAA
Source organism: Saccharum hybrid cultivar R570 (assembly GCA_038087645.1). Taxonomy (NCBI): domain Eukaryota; kingdom Viridiplantae; phylum Streptophyta; class Magnoliopsida; order Poales; family Poaceae; genus Saccharum; species Saccharum hybrid cultivar. Next base: position 20,669,229 of record JAQSUU010000015.1, read on the forward strand.
GGAGGGGCTCTACTTCTGTTTGCCGAGTGAATCTAATGACCCTAACTTGTTAGACAAACATTTGAAAGACTTCACAGTGTTACCCTGTCTGCTCACCTTGGAAGTGTTTTGGGAGTAATGAACCCGGATATATGGGCTACACGACTCACAGTGAAAGTGTACAACCTCTGCAGAGTGTAAAACGGTTATAACAGCCGTGATCATGGTCATGAGTGGCTTTGGACCCTTATGGAATAGTTGATCACTAATGTTGAATAAGTTTTTGCTATTTGTTATTCATTTTACATTTAATTATATGTTTATTGCAAGATGAGACACATTGATGCTATAGATATGCTAAAATTTTGCCAACTAAAAGCTACATGCTATTAAACCAATGTCATGCCCTTGAGCCTCATGAACCCCTATTACACTTGTTGAGTACGAGATGTACTTACGCTTGTTTATTTGCTTACTTGGATAAAAATCCCGAATGGGTAACAGATGGTGCAAATAGTGACTACTACTCCTACTTCCCTGAGGACTACTAGACTTGCAGTCAACCAGTCAATGTGCCTATGCTTGGAGCTACCACGAGAGATTTATCTTTTTTTCGCTATATTTGTGTAAAGACTATGTGATAATAATCGTGATGTAATAACAATTGTGATGATACTCCCTTTAATTTGTCAACTTATGTGTGATTGATCTCTGGACGCATATAAGACTGTGCATTCCATTTGGTCTTAAAAATGGGTGTGACAGGTAGCATGTGTTCTTTGGACGCTACACCAGTTGTGAGATGTGGCACAATATCGGTCTGTCAGCACTTGCTTCTACCGATGACATTATCGGCCCTATCACATGAGGAAGTGATGCTTCATGCTATGGTGTTACAAGCAAAACTGGCATTGCTTGTGGCTGGCATGATGTTCCGAAGAGCACCGGTGAAGCTTCGCGCCATGGAAGGCCTAATATGTCTAACCTTAATAAGATTCCAAAAAAATGTCTAAAGCTTAAGTTGATTAACTCAAGAGATGACGAGTCAAGGACTAAGGAAAAAAAGTCGTCATTGGATTTTGATCGTGGACGGATAATCATCATGATTCCGGACCGTCAGTTAGTGCATCTGTACAGTGAGCTAAGATACAACTGAAAAAGCTAATAAATTTCGAACCATTTTACCTGAAGCCCATTATAAAATATTTAAATTCTACTCGTGCTACAAAAATTCGATGTATAGACTAATGTGTGATTGTCCCAGTGTTTTACATGTACGGATTGTTGCCGTCTATTTTCCTTATGGCTTTACTAGCGCTCGGACGTCCAGGCACGCATCTAGAAGCCCGTGTCGCGCCCGCTCTCAGCCCAGCGCGTGCTCGCCTGTGCGGCCCACTTGCCCCTGCACACTCATGGACGGTGCAGCCCGAACAGCCAGGCGGAGCGCACCTCCCTCGGCTATCAGCTGGGCTTGCCAGCGCCCAAAACGGATCGCAGAAAACAGCAATGCTCCAGCGCCCCTGCCTCTATGATGGGTCCTAGTCGGGTGGCTATCCCCCATGCGCTGCCTCTAGTTACCCCCACTGAGGCTTTGTTCGTTGTATCTTCAAACCATGGGGGTTGAAGGGATTGAGGAGGATTTAATCCCCTGCAAGTCAAAATTTCTCTCATTCTCCTCCAATCCTCTCCAATCCACCTGGGTTAGGGATGAAATGAACAAGCCCTCATGGACGTGCATCGGAGCATGCATGCTCGCCTTGTTGCTTGCCACGCCCTGCTCACCCTGCTGTTGCTTGCCCGCGCCCTGCTGCGCCCCCCACGGCGCTCGCCCACCCCGTGGGGACCGCCTGCGCCTCATGAAACACTTACAACATGGAGGACTTGCTGCAATGTACGTCTAAAACATATGAAACATTTATAATATATGCTTGCAACATATGCAACATTCAGATAAAACACTTGCAACATATGTCTGAAACAACTGAAACATTTAAAACACACACTTGCAACATGCTTCTGAAATACTTGAAACAAACACACCAGAAAACACTTAAATACCTTTGCAAACATACGCAACACCCAGATAAAACATATGTAACATATGTGTGAAACATATGCAATATTCAGATAACACTTGCAACATACGTCCGTAAACACAAATGAAACATTGGTAACAGACCTTTGCAACGTCTGTGTAGAACTATTGCAACATATGCAACATCCTGATCCACTTTTGCAACATACATCTGAAAGACTTACAACGTACCTCCGAAACATCTGAAACACTAGAAACATACACTTACAACATGTGCTTTCAACAAAACTTGGCAGGCGGGCGGACGTAGCACTGCACGGCGGATCCGGCTGTGCGGTCGCGGTGGAGAAGGAGGATGATATTGGGCAGACAGCTGCGCGGTCCCCGGTGAGCGGCAGCACTGGCCCCCTCCCCAATAGGGGCGCACGCGGTGCCCGTAGTAGAGCCAACAACAGCAGTCGAGTGGGTGCGATCTCGTGCTGCGAGGCGGCAGCGGCTGTGCGGTCCGGGGGGAGCACGCCGTGGCGGTGGAGAAGAAGGTCGGCGGGAGGCACGCTGGAGAGGAAGACGGGCGGGAGACGCAGCGGAGCGCGGTTGCAGAGATGCGTGGATTTTTTAAATCTGCAGCAACTGGAGGGGAGCGGAGGGAACAGATATGATAGATAGCCTTTTGGACATCAAGTCCATGAACAAGGACGTCCGGCGCGGAGCCGCAGACGGCCGTCTGATTCCTTACTGTCTTCAAAGCGGCGTGTAACAGGAAGCTATATGATTTTTACGGCTGATAAGCCAACTGATGCTATTTTGTTATGAGAGAAAAACATTGTATCATATCTCATAAGTCGGGCCGATAAAACAGGGCCATTTGGCTATTTTGCTAGATCGTCGTTAGTGCGTTCGTACAGTGAGCCACACATAGGTACCATGGACAATGACGTGTCTATCTTTGTAGTCATCACCACTATGTTCGTTTGGACTTATCAGCAGAATCAGCAACCATCCAGCAGTGTTTTTCTCTCACAACAAACCAGCGAACAGTACTTTCAGCACAATAAACCAGCGAAACGAACAAGGTGCACGTCTTTGGTTCCTTCGCTGCCTCTTCCTGCCTTCTTCTACCAGTTGCTAATTTCATTAGTGGAGGATGTGATGAGTACACGACCCAACAAATATAAATATCTCTCGACCAGGAATAAATTGGAGGACGGACAGCGCCTCTAACACTGTTCATCACGGCTCATGACGTGACGTCCGACACTGTTTATGGTATGGTATCGACATTCACGGTTCACTTTTGTTTTTTTTCTCAGACAAATTTAAATTAATTTCTCCATTGTTTATCACGACCGTGGTGGCAGCACACCTTCTAGTATCATTACTGAGGACAAAACTAGCCCCTAGACGAGGGTGGCCGGGCTGATGGGTCGGATGTGATATCTTCTTCGGGTCCCTCATCTGCTTGATGTATGAAGCCAACTAGAGCTTTATTTTTTGTTTAATAAGCTGTCACATGGACAATTTTTGATGATATAGCAGCTTTTTTTAGAAGAAAATAAGTTTCTTAGAATAGAAGTCTCTTGGCACGATTAACAACTCTTTATGAGTCATTAAATTAAATATTTAAAGAATCATAGAATGAAACTTTTCGCAAACTAATCGTAGCTCAGCTGGTTGGGTTTGGAATCTGCCTATCCGAGTTCAAGTCCCCGATTTGACACGGATGCTCGTATTTTTCTAAATTTATTCCAGGATTTAATGGTGCTTTCTTTTCATTGGTAGGCGACGTGCCGTCAACATCGGGGCGCCTGTGGTGACTTTGTCAATATCGAGATTTGCTGGTCCAACTCAGTTTTTCAAAAGTGCTCATAGGGTGGAGTGTGCGTGTGTGCGTTTATAGGGGTAAGTGTGTGCTCTTGTATCTGAGCACCTGCATCATATAATTGGGTCTTGCAAAAAAAAATGAAACTTTTCATTGAGAATGAATGTTTCATTCATTATTTTATACTACATGACAGTCTTGGAAACAATGTAACTGATTAGTCACATCTTATTGTAAACTGGTAGTATGCTCGTGCTAACGCTACGGTGATTTTTCAGTTGTGTTCAAATTAAAACTAAGACTCCGTAATATCGAGACATGTCTCTAACGAAGTCATCCAATCTCCATAGTAATCATATCTCCAAATTTGAAACCAGAGGCCACCTTTGGAAATCATAATAATGATTTATTAATGTTGAAGCTCCTTGTGCGCTTTCTGATCTCTTGGCAGAGCGCAGCTAGACTCACCTGGGCTGGAGCAAGATGGGTAGCAACAGCTGCAAGAATTGTCGAGGAGATCGCATAACGATGGAACAGGTAAGTAGAAAAACAAGAAAAATGGTATCTGAATTCTGATTGATAGGACAACATGGAGAAAGAGAGAGCTCCCTCCTTTTTTTCTCAAAATACCCCGGTATCCTCCGGCATCCTTTGGCCGGACTTCGTATGCGTACGCTGATATGGAAGTTAGAAACCAACTAAAATAAGGAGACAAAAAATAGTAAAAGCTACTAACATAATCGAAAACAAACTTCAAATCAAAACCAAAAGGGCACTCACGTCGTACTTTGTCCAGTTTGTTTTTCATCCGGATTAGCTTATGTTTCTACAACTGAACACGCATATATGCTTACGTGCAGCCATCGCCGCTGCACAGGTCACCGGAGCGCATAGCCAATCGATGCTTTGCAGTCCAAACCTCATGAGCCCAACAAATTGCAGTTCATCCCATCAAATTGACTCATATTTCATTGCAATGTACCTCCTGCAGATAAATGTAAACTTCTTACAACACATATTGTTCTCTCTGTAATCCCCTCAAACGTGTAGCTGTTCTTTCCCAGTAAGATTGCGTAAAATCGCCTCAATCTTAGCTTTCTCTCTGCAACCCCCTCAACCCTCGTTGATTGCTGATGCAAATTTATACTGACAATCATCATGAGGAAAAAAAATTGCACCAAATACTCACCGTGATATTCAGTTTCTCCTGATGGCCTTCAACTGGAAGGCTTGTTCAAGTAGAATATGTGACTAACGAACTTTTACACTTGCACAAAATGCAAATCAAAGCAAAAAAAAAAGATCCATGTTACAATTATTTCTTAAGCAACTATGCCGTCTCGTCAGCTCAAATTACTTTGTTGAACAAATAATTTAATTATTGTTATGATAGACCCAACAATTTTATGGGAATTCTACAAAGGCAGTGGAGGAACCAAATAAGAGAACCATGGCAGTAATGCACAAACCTGAGTTGCACAGTTGATGAATGATCATTCTGCGCATGGTACTTTCATGGACCTGAATATTTACCTAGCAGCGCTTGCACCTGAAAGTGCATTAGGGTGTCACATTCAGGGCCAATGGACTTATAAAACATTTTTTTGAGTTACTTATATTGTTTATTACATAACCAAGCATTCTAAGAAAGTGAAACAACAAGCATACTATATGAAACACTTTGAAACAAAAACACATGAAACTATTCATCTAAAACACGTCTGAAAACCAGACATGTTTAGCATCACAATCATTTGTCTATTTCAATTCAAAAGTGGCATAATATCAAGCAGAAGTGCATTTTTGTTGCTGCACATATTAGTATTGCATAACCTTTTCCCCTTGTTAAACCAAAAGTTTGGACCCTTAGCAGTTTGCACACACAGAAAATTATCTTGCCAAGCCTAAATAATAATAACATCAGATGTATGACATTTGACTGCCCAAATACGTGCACTTCCTGGAAGCCATTTCATGCCACAGTTTGTGTACATTCGTTTGAACCAAATAAGAAAAAAAACAGGGGAACCAAACTCAGTAATATGAGCATACTCAGGTTGAAAGCCTATTGGTCTTCATGTGCAACCTGGGGATCAAAAACCTATCGAGAGGTGGCTCATGGTCCTGCATGTTTGTTGAAAGCAGTTAGCATTAGAAGAGACAAAAAAAACAAGATAATAATCCAGAAGAAATCACAGAAATCATTTGCTCCTCAAGCGTCCTCCTGTCTGCTGGGGTGTCCCAGATCTTCTCCTCAATTGCTGACGCGGGGTCCTCCTGTTCCGTCGTCCGCTGTCCAGCTCAAGAAGCACCGTGCTCCACTCGAGTACCCAATTTTTCACACCACCACGGAGTTGCGACTGTACTTGTGGCAGCGGCGTCTTTGGGTCGGGAGGACTCACCGACGGCGTGTGGCAGGAAAGATTGCGTGATGCAGGGCGAGCTCGTTGCCGTGTCGACCTTCCATCGCTTCCCCCAACGCCGTCGTCGCTTACACTCAGTGTGCCCATCTCTTCACCTCTACGGCGACGGGGCCGGCGGCGCTGGGTTGGGTACGGCGGCTGGGAAGCCGCGGATCTACAGCGAGTACTGCAACTTCATCATCGCATCAGTTTCACCGAGGTCCATAAGGCGCTTGTTGGGGACGTCTTGCTCCTTCGGAAGCTCTTCGCCCTCCTCGACTCCTCCGGCCTCCTCCTCCTCGGTCCCCGCTTCACGGCAGCAGGAGGTGGGAGCCGGCGTGGAGGCGCCCGTGGGGCCGCACGGAGGTGGCGGCGCGTGCCCTGGCTAGCAGGCCGCCGCCGCCGCTACCGCCTTGATCGACGTTCCCTTTTTTAGTACGTATCGGTTTTGGAATTTTTTTTGCGAGGTGCCGGCGGCGTGGGATTCGACCCCTGGCCGCGGAGGGAGTGCGGGGGGCAGCGGGGGGCTTCAAACGCGTTGAAGCCTGGGACCGGGTGAGAAGTCTGCCAGCCATCAAATCTGATCCAGGTAGTGTTTAGATGGTGTAAAAGTTGGTGTAAAGTTCTTGTAGCACTTTTCGTTATTATTTGATAAAATTTATCCAATCATGGACTAACTAGACTCAAAAGATTCGTCTCGACATTTACAGACAAACTGTGCAATTAGTTATTTTTTTACCTACATTTAATACTTCATGTATGCGTCCAAAGATTCGATGTGATGGGGAATCTTGTAAAATTTTTGGAATTTTGAAGGAAGTAAACACTGCCCTAGTGTTTTATTAGCCATTGATTTTAACGAAGACAAAATTATATGTGCATTTTTTCTGGGTGCATAATGGTTAGAGCCTTTCAGCGGGGGACGTTTTTCTGGAGGGTTGTAGTATAATTTTGATTAGTCCATTATAATAGAGATCAAATAGGAAATACATCCGTAAATTGTTCAAGATAGGGTCTTCCTATAACCCTACCCTAGGCTACATAAGGTGGGTTGGCAGCTCCTTGACCAGCAAACTGAGATATCTGCAAACACCCTTAGGCATTAGAGTTAATAAAAACAGAATCATACACTAGACATAAGGAACCCTCTGCCTTAATCAATATGAATCCATATTTTGTGCGCTACCCTTCAGATCTTCTGAGTGTAAACACACCCTCGTAATCACAATCACCGGTAAAAACATTGACAACTGATGTGTTTGGTAGAGGCTACTGCTGGTAGATTCATGTACACAATTCTAGATGGGTTTCTTCAACAGTTCAACTATTATGACGACGATGATTTCGCTCCAAGCAGTGTATCTCTTTCGGACCTCTGGGCTTTCGCCGTGGAGGGGACTGGTGGCGAGCGCTGGTGGGTCTTGGTGGGCGCATCGGCGAGGGAAGGAGACAGGGGAAGAAGAAGATAAGAAGGGCATTTTGGTCTTTGTGCATCACCTTTAATGGCCATTAGTCCCTAAGTCCAAACAAGTAGGGACTAAAGTTATTTAGCATCGTGAACGTTAGTATCTTTATATATATTTCCTCAAGTTTAAGATTAATTGACTTCGTGTAGTGTGAGATGTGCACTTAGTTTAGAAGGAAAGTAGTCTCAAATTTGAATTTGAAAGCAAGTTCAAGCTGTGCATGTAATTGTAAGGCCTTATTCAGTTCCCCTCAAAATTCCAAGTTTTTTCACTCTCTCCATCACATCAATTTTTAACCGCTTGCATGGAGTATTAAATGTAGGTAAAAAAATAACTAATTACAGAGTTCAGTTGAAAAATCACGAGATGAATCTTTTGAGCCTAGTTGGTCCACGATTGGATAATATTTGCCAAATAAGACGAAAATGATACTATTCATCGGGTTGAAATTTTTATCAATCTAAACATGGCCTAAATTTGTAAAAAAAAAAATACAAGACCAGTGTTGTAGTTTCCTGGGCAGCGACACGCCACATAAAGATCTGGCATCCTCATCCGCTCGCGCGGAGCCAGCCACCCAGGCTCCAGACCGGCAGACCGAACCCAACCACAACGAGGCAACCAACCAACGTGCCGGCGGCAGGAAAAATTGCTGCGTGCGCCCCGCCGCCTACACACGCCATAGCCCGTTCCCCAAGAAAGAGCCCCCAATACTGGTAGTCTGGCACACAGGCTGTGAGAGGGGAAGGAAAGCGAAACGTATTAAACTCGCGCACACCATCAAACGCATGCGCTGATGCGCACTGCTTCGGAGAAATTCAAATCCCAAACCCCGCAAGCAAATTCCCCCAGCACCAAATTCGCGGCCGGCCGGCCGGCAGCTCTCTGTCGATCCACTGCGGCTTCCAGTCCCGAATAATCCCAATTCCCAATCGATTCGAAGCTTCCTTCCCTCGAGGGGAGGGGAGGGGGAGGCCCTGCTTAGGGTTTGGAGGTGGCCGGCGCCGCCGCGGGGCGGGGGTCGCAGCAGCAGCGGCAGGGGGATGGATCCGGAGCAGACGTTCCTGCGGGTGCACGCGCGCCTATCGGGGACGCTGTCCCAGCTGCTCACGCCGCGGATCCGCCTCGCGCTCGAGTACCTCTACCTCGCCGGCGCCGTCGCGCTCTTCTGCCTGCTCGTCGTCATGCACACCAACTTCGTGCAGCAGGTCAGTCACGGGCCCGTCTCTCGAGAATTGTCCTCAGTGGCCCCCCTATCATTCTCCATTGCTCCTGCTGCTCCTGCTGCTGCCGCTGTGATGGATTGGGAGCGGAGATGACGCTTCTCGTGGGTTTCTGTTGAAACTGTCACCGGGTTTGGGGTGGGGAATTCGTGCTAACTTCTGTGATCTTTCAGCAGTGCTACCATGCTGCCAATTTAATGTGAATTGTGGAAACAGAGCTACCACTGCTTTGCTAGTGATTATTTTGCTGGCATAACATTGAAAAACTTTTACCTATCCTCTGCTGTTCTTCCTTCAGTTATCAGTAGTATTTACTGTGAACTAGGAGGAACAAAAGTTAAGTACTCCCTCTGTATTTAAATACATGGCTTTTTTTTTTGAACAAATTAGCTTGAGTATTAGTTCATCACTTAATCTGTATACATACTGTTCACTTCCTGCTCTGTTTATGATTGACATTTTTGTTTTGACCTTTATGTTCTGTTCTATTCTGTTCATGCCTCACTTATCATGTTAACACATATTTCGATTGTTGGTTCACTGAGTTGCTGCTATGTTAAAATTGAGCCAATCTGATTGATCTAATTTGTCCATCCTTTTACAAAGGACTATTAATGCATGCAATGGTACATAAGATAAATATTTGATGAACTATGATATATCTACATGCATATAGCACAAATCACACATCACACCAAGCAAGGCCATGCAACTATAACCCTATTCATCTAAATGATCTGTCTATATATCTAATATACATATAAAAGCAGGCTCTCTGTAATTCACATAGTCATGTGCATAGTGACCAAGTTCCTGGGTTGATGGGATTGAGGAATGTTGAACCTACTTGTTTCTGGAACAGGAACAATGTTCCCAGGGCAAAGAACGTGCCATGGTTCCACATTCCTGCTGATTAATATCAACTAGGTAGAAATATAAAGTTCATGAGTGGAGATCATTAACACAAAATCCTAGAGTTGTGAGAAAAAAGAAGAGTATCTGTAGGAAAAAGAAAGAGTGAAACCCTATGCGATGGACTAATACCATTTGATTTGTAGTCCACATTTCTGCCACTCCAGTCTTTATTTTTTGATTCTCACTTTTGAATTGTCTTTTGCATGCGAAGCCTGGCTGCTCAAGTGAGTTTTCTGGAATTGAATTTGGAGAAGCACAACTTGTCCAAATCAAGGTAGTATTAATGTCAGGTTGCTCTTTGCTTTTGTTCTTGAATTTGTTGCTACTCTGAAACTCCGTTATGTATGTTTTATTCTTCTTGCTTTTGTTTGATGATTCCTGTTTCTATTCTATTGGTGTCAATCTTGAACTTTGCTATGAGCTGTAGATTATCAGTGGGGGATTATGGTCCAGCAGAGGTGCTTCTTACATCATGGATCTCCAGAACCTGGGACGTTCAGCTGAGAAAATTTTAGAGGTTAATGGTGATAAGTTCAACATTTTGGCATCTAAGTTTTGGTCAACCTGGGTTGGCCCTGGAGCTAGGAGGAGTAAGCTAATGTTTAGAACTTGGAAAGGAGACAAAGAATTCGAACCTCAATCAGAAAATACAGCTGACACAACTGTTACCATGACTATTCCAGGCTTACCAGATTTGAAGGCCGCCGGAGACGGTTCTGTACACCACCCTTTATCGGCTAAGGAGTCATTTAAAGCAGCAGTGACATATTTGTTCAGAAAATGGTACCATCGTGCTGTCTCATTCTGGAAGAACATAAAGCAACTTTCAGAAAATACCCTCCAGTTGATGGTAAGAAGTTTGACCAGGATTTTTGTAAACCACCCCCTTGTTTAATGCTTACCCCCAAAATCCTCTGTTGGTCTGATCGATGGATTTTGATGTAGCAAAAAAAAAGTTTATAGCTCTTTTTTTTTTTGGAGGGGGACGGGCGACCTTACATATTCCTTTAGTGGCGTATAGCTATTTATTGCTGAGATTTGTTGGACTGATAGTGTAACAATATTAATCAATATTCAGATTAAGTAAAGGACTGCTCATCAATATTTTTATCCCTACTGGGTTCCATAAGTGGCATGATACTTTTTTTTTGTCTATAACTCATTAACTCTATATGTTTGCTATTAGTGTTCTGTGTTTGCCTATGTGTCTCCTATTTGTTAACATACATGTACTTTATCCCTATGATATTTCTTGTTTATTTTAACATCAGGTCAGATCAAATTGGAATGACTTCCTCCATATTTTTAAGGATCTTCAACTACCAAGCATGGATCATCTTATTTCGACAATAGGTAGTGTCGACTGTTAAGCTGTCATATTTTATGCGCCTCAACCTAGAATAGTGCTTGCATGAATCCTATTAACCTTGTCACCTGCAATCTCCAATCACTAATTTTCTCTAACTTCTCTAGCTTATGTTGCTTGTTACAGTGCAGTGGTTTGAGAGGAGGAGTAAAGCATTTGAGCCTACTTATTTATATGGCGTGGAGAAGGTCTGACTCTTCCTGTCCTATTTATATCACTTGGCCATTCTGTCTTCTTTGATACGTTATTTGGTGATGAGCTTCTTGTTTCTTAGCACAATAAGAATACAAACTTCTGTTGAACATGTTTGAAAGTTTTAGGCTACTCTTCAGTGAGGAAATCGTGTATGCACCTAGTCAATCCCCAGCTGGTGAAAATTCCATTAACAATCTGATAAGTGATAACTGTGAATATGCCACTGCTCCTTGACATCTTCAGTGCAAAGTTCCATTATGAGGATATATTCTGTTAAACTCTAAAAAAATATCCTTGCTGTTCCTTTGTCCACTCACCCTTATAAACTTTGGCACATTGGGATGGAACACTGGACATATATGATGGATGTTACATCCCTTCTCTGTTGACCTTCATTGCTTTCTGACCTGCCACTGGCCTTATTTGGTCACATCCCAAGTGATCTCAACACAATGGTGAGGCCGCAGGCTTTTTCCAGGTCTGCACTTCTCTCACTGAAGATACTGCCTGTTGCAATGCAGTCTGAGTAACCAAATCGCCTGCCTATCCTACACCTAGGCACGCCAACTACTTATAGTTGAAGCTCACAGAGCACTAACCTGGAAGCTTGTAGATGAAGTCGCCCTTCACATCACATTGTCGCAGATGTGTTGTGTATGCAATCTTTAATTTTAGCAAGGGTAAATAACGAACAGACAATTTTAGGCTATGAAAGAAGTTCAACCTTATTAGAGTGGCATATTCACTCAATGAAAAGGATCTGAAAAGCAGTTGAATATTCACAATTACACGGTATTAGCAATATAGGTTTGGCTGATGACATAGTTTCTTGAATTAATTCAAGCCTTGAGTTGGTTAAGAGGATCAGAAGACCCAATTGTTGTCCCTTTTATGCTTGTATGCATGTATTAGCATCGTATGTTGAATAGTATTCATTGTAACATGCTCATTTCTTTTCTGCAGGGTTATTTCTTGCTTTCTGAAGGTGCTAAAATTCGTCATGGTGTCAGAACAATCAATATCACAATTTCTGCTCGAAATCCTTGCTTTGGAAACAGGTTTCTGTTCAGTATTTTTGAACCCTTCCTGTTTGCAAGCTTTTAAGTGCCAAAGGTTGCTGTTAATATTAGCTCCTTCTCATATGTTGAAAACTTTGATCTGACATAGAGTTTAGGAGAATGCCCTTTCCACCAACATGCAAGCACGCTGCATGTTGTATTTTAAGAGTATCAATGACCTTACCTTGGATCTTGTGGAATTTTATATTAATTCTTAACAGTTTGCTACTTAGATTCCAGACGTGTATTATCCAGATAACAATTTTGACAAATACTCCCTCCGTTTCAAATCAAATTATAAGACATTTTGGCTTTTCTAGGTACATTGTTTTACCATGTATCTAGACATAGTGTATATCTAAATGCACAACAAAAGTTATGTATCTTGAAAAGCCAAAGCGTCTTATAATTTGGAATGGAGGGAGTACTAGGTTTCACAGTTTTGCACATCTATTTATTTTTCATCTTGAGTTGATTGTGGCCTTTGGCAACGTTGATCTTGCACTCAGATAATAAGAATTGGTGCCTTATTTCAATGAACACTATGATAGTAACCAGTGGCGGAGCCAGCAAAATGAGAAGGGGAGGGGAGGGGGGGGGGGGGGGGGGGTGCAGTCTGGCCAGAAAAAATACGAGGACCGGCAAAATGTATAAAAGAAACTTACTTTTTCTGTTCATTTGAGCCTCACTTTGCGTGTCATCATGGCATAAAAGAAATTTGCCGTCGTAAGCCCGGATCTCTTTCAACTATCAGAACACTGGCATCAGCAATTTGAGCATTAACCCTTTGAACTTTCGGTGCTGGTTGTCTTGGTGCTTCTTCAGCAGTCCTCTGTTCTTCAGGGTTGGGGGCTTCAGCAGACCTCTGTTCTTCAGCAACAATAGGAGAATTATTTTGCTCCTGTCCATGTCCATCGCCATATCTATCTATCTTCTTGAAAAAAGAATCAATTGTCCTTTTAGGGGGCATTATTCATACCTGTTTGTAACTGTTTACTACTTTATTGTTTCTCTCTTTTTCTTTAATAAAATTCCTGTAGGGGTGCAAACCCCTCCAGTTTCATTAAAAAAAATAGAAATCGTATCATATAGTTTATACTTACTTTGCGGCTGCTTGCATCTTGCACAGTTGCGCTTGCGCCTGCAGATTTGCTTCCTCACAGAGTTACAGCGAATCAGTGCTCGCTCGGGCTCGGCTGCTTGGTGCTCGCTATTGGCGGCCGCCGGCCGGACGCAGGCACGACGGCGCGCCTGTCCGCAGTCCGCTCCGCTTCTGAATGACTGAACGCTGATCGGGATCGCGTGCGGGGAACTGGAAGCAACGCCGACGCGAGTAGTGAGGCGCCGTCGCCGATGTTAATTTCGTCGCTGCGAGTCGTCTGCGGCCTTTCCGCATTCTGTTGCTGGGCTGGGCCGTTGAATAGCTGAGGAGGGGCGCGGCCCCTGCTGGCACCCCCCCAGTTCCGCCTCTGATAGTAACTCCTATATCATTGCAACATGAAATTTTCTTTGATATAATAAAACCTGTAGATTTGTGAGTAGTTTGTACTTTGTATACAAAATGTGAGAGACGTTTCTTTCTCTATAAGTCTACATTTTTCTTTGCTACAGTTTTCTTCGAGTGGGTGTCTGTGATAATGTGATGTGTTGGCATGTACATATACTATCCAATTGGATTGTCTGCAGTAGAATGACATCTCAATTTTTTCTACATTTTCCTTTTCAGGTGGCAGCAGCTTTTGATAAACAGCATTGTTGGATATGATACTATACTTACAAACAGCTTGGTGAATTCTCCTGGTCATGGTACGCATCTGATCCTATTGTGCATGTACAAACCTTAAATCGTCAAAATAGTTCTACAAATGATCACAGACTTGGTTCATAACAGCAAAGTAACAACTAACAACGCAGTTAACTTGCTTGGAAGCATGTCAAACAACAGTTTTTTGCACTTTGTATAACTGTTTGCACTACGATCCATTTCTGAACTAATGTTTTGGTCTTTGGTATGTTGTGCAGGCTATTTATACAACTTTCAGACAAAGGAGCTCTATGATCTCAGTTATGGGCATGAACCACCAGAAGGTCCTACAAGATTTGGAGGTTGGTATAGTTAACTTTGTTTTCTCAATATGTTGTCAACTCTTGAGCATTTTCCACATGACATCACTATTGTGCATTTGTTCCACTAAAGCTTTATACATGGTCAACTGCTAAATTGTAATGAACTTTCAAATTGGAAAATACGGAACCAAAAATTCCTTAATTTTGGCTTTTGATTGCCTTTCATAACATACATGACTCATATCTTCCTCTCTGTGCATCAAATCTGATGCATTGCAACTTTGGTGTTTGCAGATTACTTTGTGACAAAATGTGGTGTCCTTCTAATGTCACTCTTTGTCTTTTTCACAACCACCATGTCTGTTTCATTTACTCTGAGAGAAACGCAATCCCGCATGCTTAGGTTCACAGGTTGGTGTTCTTTTCTGTAGGTTGCGGTCTGGACTTCTTTGCACTTAATATTTTATTTGATTCACCTAGTGTGTTGTTCTTCCTTGAAATTTTCAGTGCAGCTTCAACACCATGCACGCCACCACCTGCCAACTTTTCAGTTGATATTCGTGCATGTCATCGAATCATTGGTTTTTGTTCCGGTAAAGGGAAATATTCTTTGGTGTTTTGAAATATTTGAAGTTTGTGATGAAAATGTATTCGCTGCAGGATTCACCAAACTTCTACATTAGCTCACTCATTATTTTGTTCTGATCTTTGTAGATTATGATTGGGATCCTCTTTTTTCTATTTGAGTTCTACGATGATCAATTGCTTGCGTTTCTTGTTTTGACTCTTGTATGGTTATGTGAGCTATTCACGATGATCAGGTAATGTTTTCATGGAAGTATTACTGGAATTTCTATTATTAATTACTCCACTCCCAATGTGAAGCATCTACTCTTTTAGAGAAGTCACTGTTTCGTCCAAACTCCTGTTGGGTATGGTTGGGGTCGGGTCGGGTTCATTTGTGATCCAGGGGCACCCAAATGAAAAAAATCTCTCCTCTTTCAGCTGGAAAGAGTATTGTAATGGGAGCCCAGGCGATCAGCTAATAACTACAATTTGACAGTGCCTTCCCCCAAACAGTGACTTCTGCTGTGTCCTAGAGGCTAGAGCTAATAATACGAAGTCGCGATGCCCTATGGCAATTTTTCCCTAAGGGAATGGCTAGGCCTTTTGCTCAGTATAACTGCTGAGAGAGCAACTCAAATAAAAGATATATGGGTAGAGATGATCACTTATTCTCGTCGAAATAGTATAAGGCAGCTAGCATGAATGCATCTATCAGAATTGATTTTGTGCAGGACAAAATTTTGAAGCTAATCATTCTTAAATACTTATCCCCGTATCTTTGTTTTTCAGTGTGCGGACATCCATATCGATGCAGTTCTTTCCACGCTTCTTCTTGCTGTATTTTTTGGTTTTCCATATCTACTTCTTCTCATATACTTATGGTACGTAAAATTCAGTATGTATCGAATTTTTTCTGACTGAACTATTGATTAACTAATGGCACATTTTTGTCGCTTTATGACTTATGCTTTACCAGGCTTCTCATATCTGGCTTTTTCTGCTACGGCAGCATTCATGCAGCACCTGATTTTATATTTTTGGAACCGTTTTGAGGTAAGTTAATGTCTTGTTTCTTTTTTTTTTGGGTATTTCTCATTCGTTATCTAATGCTTGTTACTACATTTTGATGTAATTTTCTGTTCACGTTTTTTAGAAATAATCATTGATTACGATTAATTAGATGTTTCAAAGTTTAATATCCCTATGCATTTTTTAGCTTCTGAACAGTGGTTTGTATGCACACCTTGTCATAACTTTCATGTGAATCAGAAAATTGACCCAAAATCGGTTGATTCACTAGGGAGGTAGATCAGTCTGCATATATTGGGTTCATTTGCTCAATTAAATCCTTGTCACCCAATATCTACTTCATGTTTCCCTGTGCCACTTCAGGTGCCAGCTCTCCAGAGATTCATGCGAAGTCGAGCTCACATTCACCAGCAGACAGGTGTCCAGATATCCTCAACTATCTACACTTCTACCTTACACATTGCTAGGGTAAATGTGAGGGACCCTGGGACTATAAACGATGGCCTTGGTGCTGCTCGTGAAGCAGATGGCCTATTGGTTCAGGATGAGTCTACCAGGAACCAGCAAGAAGGTCAACAACACGGAATTTCTGAGCCAGCTGCCAACAATGCTCTCCAGTATCAAGAGCAAAACCCTCAGCAAGCTGGAAGCACCCCTGCAGGCTCAGGCTCCCTCAACCCATTTGGGTCCCTTTTGCTGTGGTTGCTAGGAGGCGGTGCTTCTGATGGCATAGTTTCTTTCTTCTCTATGTTCAGAGATGTCCGTGATCATGGTCAAGATTACACCGATCCACCTCGAAATGAAAATGATCAGGTGACATAGAATCATGAAGATGAAAGTGGACCAATGACAGAACTCTCAGCGGGTGCTTGGGTGGCAGTAGTCTATTGCTAATGTGATATAATGCCGGCAGCCCCCTTCAAAAGGATAATGACGAATAGTGGTTGCAGCATATACAGACTGGTGTCACTGGAGATACCATGTTAGTATTATCTGTTTCTCTTTTTTTAGTTAGTAGGTAAGGATGAAGGTTGTATCTATATTCATTATATATGTACATTCCCTACCGTCTGAATGGGAGTGCCCATTCCAGCCCTGTACAGAAATGCCGACTCACAGCATATTAAATGTTGTGCAAATTCTTTTTGTACTCCCATGGGTAGGTGCTGCAGCATGGAATATGCAGTGTTACTGTGTGCACCTGTTACTGAATTGGATAAAATTAATGGCTTGGATCCATAGTTACATGTGCTGTTCCAATTTTGAGGTTAGTGCTTGCAGATTAATTCCTTAAAATTATGGTTTTTCGGTGTTCCTTCAAATTTTGAACACCGTTGTTGTCCATTCACTGAATGTGGTCAGTTTAAACTTTGAAACTTATAATGATGTTGTGGTGTCATTTTGCCGTCATAGTGCATCATGTTGTTGCTTTAATCTTTGTTGCCGTCATATACAAGGCTACCACTTCAGCCACTTCATTGAACATCGTCTCTTACATGAGACTATTATTCCCTCTGTTCAAATTGTAAGTGGTTTTAGTTTTATCCTAAACCAATCTTAACTTTTACCAATTTTATAGACAAATATGTTAATACAAAGCCAAATAAATGAATTATCCATGCATATCTTAAGTTTGATTTAATGAAACTACTTAGATGTATTTGATGTTGATCCACTCCTAAAACTCGGTCATAGTTAGACAATTTTGAGTTAGGAAAGAATTAAAATGACCTACAATTTATAACGTAGTATGTTATAAGACTTGTAGTCACATTGAGACATAACGATATTACTCCAGTTTTTCATTCTGCTGTTCTCACCTCTGCTGGACTGGTGCTGCAACATCGTCGTTGCATATTCTGTTATCCAGCTTGGTGCTCGTAAATTTAGTTGCTTGAAATTCTGGACACCAATGTACATTCCCTGATTGCTCTCTTGGAAACTGGATGAGGTGCTTTTTGTCATGGAAGTGGATCATTGTCTGTCTCGTACTCCCTCCGTTCTAAATTATAAGTTGTTTTGACTTTTCAACATAGATTTCTGTTACGTATCTAAACATAATGTATATCTAGATACATAGCAAATGCTATATATATAGAAAAACCAGAATGACTTATAATTTATAATGAGGTAGTAATATTCTAGAGACTAGAAGTACATATACTCCAATTGTTTGAAAATTTAAGTTATTTTAGTTTTGCCATAAGTCAAATTTATTTAATCTTAATCAAATATGTAGAAAAACAGAGGGAATATATTTTAATGGTGCATCTAATAAATCTAGTTTGATATTGTAGATGCTTGTGTATTCTTCTGTATTTCTTCTATAATCTTAGTTATTAAAGTTAGAGCAATTCTAACATAATAAAAGACAACAACTTGAAACGGAGGAAGCACCGAACAATGTAATGGTACCCGTTTAGCAGTTTTGGCTCTGTTTGCTCGCTGAATTTTGACTGCTGCTGATCCTGATTTGCTGTGAGAGGAAAACACTACTTCACTGAAAAAGTAACGCTAATAAGTTCAGTCTCTTTGTACGAGAAACTAGACCGGTTATAAAAGTTTGTAGTTAGAAGGCGCGCCAACGCGCGATTACTTCATTCGGTTAAAGTGATTGAGCCGAAATCTCTCGCTCGGCCTCGATGACCACCGTTCCACCATCTTAAACCTTTCAAAAAAGAAAGTTCCATGAGCTTATTATTGGCATTTCGTACCGCATCCCCTCGTGACCACAGGTACGAACCTCACCGTCCCTGTTTCAAACAATTGCTACTCCGGGCGCCCACTCCGCAGAACCGAGGCGAACGGGGAACAGGGACCCCCAAAACAATTTCAAACCTCGCGTCGGCCGCCGCCGAGCCCATTTCAAACCAAGCGCAAGCGCACCGAGGAAGCAGCCAGCGGTGGTCCCTTTCCCCTCCAGTCTCCAGTCTCCAGAGCGGAGCAGCGGGCAAACCCAAGCACCCGCCCAATCCGATTCGTCCGTCTCATCCCGCCCGGCCTCCGCGTCGGAGAGATCTGGCGGCGGCCATGCCACTGGGCGACGGCGCGGCGGCGGCGGGGGACTTCGCGCTGCCGGACGAGCTCCTGGCGGCGCTGCCGCGGGACCCCTACGAGCAGCTGGATCTGGCGCGCCGCATCACCGCGCTGGCGGTGGCGGGGCGGGTGTCCGGGTTGGAGCGGGAGGCGGGGCGCCTGCGGGCGGAGGCCGCGGGGAAAGACCGCGAGAACGCCGAGCTCCGGGAGCGGGTGGCGCTGCTCGACACCGCGCTGCAGGAGACCAGCGCCAGGCTCCGCGCCGCGCTCGAGGACAATGTGGGTCGTGGCGTGCCCGGAGCTGCTGGCCCCGCTCAATCTGTTCGCGTTTGGCGTCTGCGTTCGTTTGGGTTTCTGAACCTGGTGCTTGCAACGTTGTGGGTGCAGATTAAGCTCAGCAAGGAGCGGGACTCGCTGGCGCAAACGTCCAAGAAGCTGGCGCGCGACCTGCAGAAGGTTTCCCCCGTCGGCCTGTCCTCCTTGTGCATACATATTTGTAGGTGTAGTGCTGTGTTGCTGTGTACTCCTACCTAGGATTAGAAATTCACGTATATTAGGAAAGTTATTAACCAGGAGATTTGAACGTTTAAGGGGAACAATTGAACAATCTATTTGGACCATTTATTAGTACAGTAGTACATTTTAAGATCATAACGAGTGAACTGGGTTGTCATTTCTTAGGCTGCAAGTGCCACTGACATTCATGAGAAGGATGGAATTATTCAAATGTTCAGTATCATCATAACAAATGGTAGCAAATCAAGGATGTTTTCATTGATCTGTAGCCACTGTAAATGGCAAGTAAAAAGTGGAAAACAACTGGGATTCAACCAATCCACACCCACGATCATTGGCTTATATGGGCCCCAACAATACATCATGGACAATCTTTATTTACTGCATGTGCGCTGCTTCATGTTCCCAACGCACGGTTTCTAAATATGACTCTTACAACTGATTAGTTTTCTTCCATAGCTGATTGAACTTTCCTTTTTTTTTCCCCATGAATATATCTCCTTTCCTTGGATGTCATTTGTTTAGTCTCTCTCTTTCCTTACATGAATGTGCATAAATATATCTGATTACATCATCTCTTGATTAATTTCCTTATATAGCTGATGGACTTTAGCAGCAAATGAGCGCGCAATAAGAGTGAAACAAATCTATGGAGTGAAACACATTTTGCCTCTTTTTTCTCTCTTCCCTATTTGAAGGACAAAAGCAAACTTTTATTCTTATGCTCTCTAAGTGGCAAGCCAAATGGCATTTCAGATTATCAGCCACACTTTTCTATCTTTTCTTCCTTGTTTCTTTTGTGGAGCTCTGCGCAGCTTGGGGTCATCTGTTGTTGGTCTTTGTTTTTTCCCTTTGTATCTTGTAATAAAATTTACGTCAAGACTCTTGCTGTCCTTTCAAAATAAATAAATCCACTCTCTCTTTCCCTAACCTTTTTATTTGACAGCATAATGATATATTTTCTCTATTCTCAGCTGGAATCATTCAAGAGGCATCTGATGCAGTCATTGCGTGATGATAGTTCATCAGTATGTTCATCTATTTACCCAGTATATCATGCTATTTATGTGTGTTTGCTAATTTATTGTGAGGGTTGAGGTTGACTGTTCACCCTTAATTGTTTGCTGAATCCTTCTCAAGCGGGCACAGGAAACAGTTGACATTACAACGTGTGATCAGTCAATAGCATCAAAAGCATCGTCCAGTGGAGGTTAGATGTACTTGAAAATTTTTCATTTCTATTAACCACCAAAAGTATCCAACACTGATCCGTAACTATTATTCTGTTTTGAATGCTGAAGATGGTGGATCTGTCAGCCACGCTACAACAAATGTATTTGGTGAATCTTTGGATGCTGGAAGCACAAACCGAGATGGTATTGTTAGCTTATCATTTATTATTCATCTTGATACCCATCAGGATGGCAACATAAGTTTCAACCGTTTGCTCTGTTGAAAAAATCAATTAGGTACTGCAACAAGACCTCCGATCCAAAAATATGCCCTCTCATCGCACATCACTCCTCGCCTTACCCCAGAGGCCACTCCTAAAATAATGTCCACCTCTGCTTCTCCAAGGCGAATGTCTACCACAGCAACACCAAAGTTGATGTCTGGTGCTACCTCACCAACAAAACCTCGAATTGAAGCTCACATGTCAATGACACCATGGTATCCATCTAGCAAGCAATCCTCGGCAGCTAACTCACCTCCACGAGGACGTTCAAACCCAGGTTTGTAAAGTTGTATTTCCATTTGGAACTACAATGTTACATGGATAAAATAAATACGGCTGATGCTGGGGTTTTTAGGTCGCACTCCTCGAATTGATGGAAAGGAATTTTTTCGTCAAGCCAGGTCTGTTGATGTCTGGACCTCTTTTCTAAATCATCATCGAATTAGAGCCAGGTCATGATTAACAAAATTTCATTACCATTTATAGGAGTCGTCTATCTTACGAACAATTTGGAGCATTCTTAGCCAACATCAAAGAGCTCAATGCCCATAAGCAGTCACGTGAGGTTGGTCATTTCGGTTCATCTGCTAATATTTTAATTGAATACCTGCCTGAGTCATAACACAATCACATAACTGTTGATGTTTCGCTAATTTTTTAATTGAATACCTGTCTGAGACATAACACAACCACATAACTGTTGATGTTTTGCTAATTTTTTAATTGAATACCTGTCTGAGTCATAACACAACTACATAACTGTTCATGTTTACATTTTAAACCAGGAAACTCTCAAGAAAGCTGAAGAGATCTTTGGTCCAGACAACAAAGATCTTTATCTATCTTTCCAAGGCTTGCTAAATCGTAGCATGCCATAGGCTTCTTGTGTCTTTGTAAGTTCCTCTATCCAATGTCAGAGTTCCCCTGCTCATGATTTAGTTACTGCAAAGCTAATAAGATACACAATTTGTTGTTGAGTTTGCAGATAAACGAAGTTGCTGCATCGGCAACTTATTGCCATCTATAGCTGTGGATTTCAAGGTCCAGTTGCAAGTTTTGGCCCGATAATCCACATTAGGTGGAAGTTTGGAACGATCGGACCTCTCAACAACTGAGCATGCAAACTAGTTTTACTTCTGTAAGTGGTGCACTGCCTAAATTAGGATGCAGTCTGTCATGGTGCCCATCCTTGTAAAACCGTGAAACAGACAAACTTGACAGTAAAATTTCATTTCATCCCCAACTGGGACAAACCAGTAGCTGCATCTTATTCTGGTAATCTCAAGTTATTTTTTTTTTCGTTTTGCTCTGGTTGAACTGAGGTTTTTCTCTGAAATTATTGTCACAGCTGAATAAAAGTTGGCACATAACATAATTCCAAAAACACTGGCATGGGAAATTCCAGTAAACACTTGGACAAACATAGTTAAAAGTTATCTGCATTTCCATAGCAGAGTTCACCTGTTTAACTAGGCAGATGCTAAGAGCAAGAGAAAGGTTCTTGCAATGCATAGCATGATGCACACCAATATCTGTAACAATGTTCCACCTTCACATGGAAGGACAGCCAAAAAAACAAGCCCTGGACATACTGCTAGAAGGTATATAGGAGAAGGCCTCTACGTACGCTCACCTTCCTCCTAGTGTCACGCCACGCTGTTACAGCGCGCGTGCACCATATACCTGAACCTGGTGATATTTATATATATATACCAACTACCATACCACCATCTGTGACTCAAAAACAGCACCTGATCGATCACACGACTAAATCAGCTAAAACAACCTAGATTGAGTGCTTGGCCTGACCCAGAAGAGAAGCACCTGATGGATATGGTCAGCAGGCTCCATCCTGATCCTAGCTATAGCTAGTAAGACCAGAAGTGGGCGTCGTCCATGCTGGGCTGGTCCACGACCATGTCCAGCAGCTCCGGCGTGGCCTTGCAGTGCGCCTCGGGCTCCGCCGTCTTGGGCGAGGACATGGACGACGGCGAGCCAGTGTAGCTGCTGCCCCCGCCGGTCCTCGCGGCCTTGAGCCGGTGCAGGATGTAGTCGTTGCTCATCTTGAGCCTGACCATCTCGGCCTGCGCCAGCGCCAGCTGCGCCTGGAGCGCCTCCACCTGCTGCTGCAGCGACGAGATGGCGCCCACGCAGCCGTACACCGGGTCCCTGACACGCGCGTTGGCCTCGTACACCAGGCTGCTCACCGCGTCCCCTCGGTGCTGCACCGGGATCTCCTGCACTTGCCACCAGAGAGCATGAGTAATTGATGAGTATGCAACGACAGTGCATGTTAATCATGGACATGGATCGTTGGGATACATTTTCCAGACATGACAAAGAAACACTGATCAAGTGCCTAGCTAGAAACTAGTGCTATCAGATTAGGACCAACAAGTAATATAGCTGGTTATTGGACTTCTTGTTCCAAGAAAAGAGAAGGAAAAGAAAAGACGAGAGAAAAGATCGACAACATGTCTGCGTGTTTGGTGCAGCCGAAAGCTTCTTTTTCGGACACCATGTGCAATCCATGCCTGAAGACGGCGACGGCCGTAGGTAGACACGACGGAGGCAGTACTACACTGCTGCCGACGGCTCGAGCTCGACACATGGGCGAGATCTTTGAATTCGAAGATACGGTCAAGAGCACGCAGGGACAAGTCCCTGTCGATTCTAATAAATTTGTATGGATGGAGGCCCTGGGGCCTGCCTGGGCACATGCAGATGAAAACGCAGCAAATCTGATTGGTTGACTCGCCCTCTCCTCTCCGGGCGTGGGCGATTTGTTGCTGCACTGCCACTGATCATGATTGGATTGGATCGGGTGGCTGCCTGACGGCCCTACCCTTTGTGCAGTGAAAGTGAGACACTGTTTGCCCATGCCTTGTCGAGTTCATGATTACCAGGAGCCGGATTAGAATCCTGACACGGTAACTCAGGAGCCGGAGTAAACTCTTGCTGTAAGCCTATAACATGGTTTTGTATGTGCCCAAGAAAGAACTGTTAAGCTCTAGGGAATGACTGTTGAGGCATTCAGATGCAGTGCAGCAGATGATCAGTCAGGAGCAACAAAGCTGGAGGAAAGTGGATCAAGCAAGCTTCGGGATCAAGACTCAGTGTATGTACTAGTAGATGTAGGTACGGTACACAATGAAGATAGCTACTTAAAGCAGAATGATCCCTAAAAGTGTGGCCAGTACTCGTAGGTAGGATCGGAGAACACTTTATTGTTAATAAGATATATGTGTAAAGCTTGCTACTTTTGGCAAAGCAGTATACCTGAGACACAGACAGGCAGTCTTGATTGAGTCTGACTGTCATCACACAAGTAACGCTCGCTCCAACTATCCGCCTCTACAGTACACATATATATATACATATTGCAGAGACAAAAAAATCTAGTCTAGACAACGGATCGGTAGCAAATAAAATAAAACCATATATGTAATAACTGAAGAATCGGCACAAGGAGAAGTAACTGTGCAGTGCAGGCATACGGAGTACTATGTGAGGTGATCTGGCGCTGCTAGGGATCTCGATCTTCTAGAAGCAAACGAAGGCTAAGAGGGACAAATAAAACCTCAGCAGATCATTATCTAAAAAAGAACCTCAGCAGATGGGGACATGGAAATTGGAAACCTGTTCACTGAAGCAATCAGCAACATCTTCAGCGCAGCAGCAGGTGCAGAACGTGCTAGCAATTTTAATAGAGCGGCAAGCACAGTGTGCTGTGTGCATCGCTAGTTCGATATACATGCTAGTGATTTTGACGACAAAGCAACTAGGCAAAGGAGCATTCATGGTGTAGCTCGACAAGAGGGTCAGGGCAAAGAAAAAAAAACTAGTGGGCATCGCCGGCGCGGGAAGCAGAGCAACCGAAGAAGAGCAGAGCTGAGCGAGCGGCGGTCGCGCATGGCGCTGTACCTGGAGCAGCTTGCTGACATTGCTGGCCCCGAAGACCTTGTGCACGTTGGCGAACTTGTGCGGCTCCCCGGGCGGGAAGTAGGGCGCGAAGACGCAGCCAGCCGCGCACCGGCGCCGCAGCAGCTTGCACGCCGCGCATGGCGCCGCCGAGGCCGCTCCCCCGCCCCCGCCGGCGCCCGCCTTCCCTCCTCCGGCCCCGGCTCCGGGCACCGCCATCACCACCACCGCGTCCCTCATCGGCGTGGCGATCGGCAGACGGGCGAGTGGCAAGTGGAGAAGTGGAGACCTGAGACGCGGCCGGTGGAGTATATGGCTGTTGCCAAATTGGGCGGCTGGGCCTTGGGCTACCTTAGGCACAGGGACGGCGGACGGGGCAGGTTTGCCTGCTGGCTGCTGCCTGGGCTATCGACGAGCATTGCAATTGGGAGCCCTTTTAGTGCAGAGCAGACTGCTCTGCTCAGGAGAGATGTTCGAATGGATGGGCAAAGGAAAAGGCAGAGAGAGAGAGAGGAGAGGACAGTGGGCAGTTGAGCCGTCTGCCGTCTTGGCTAGAGAGAGAAAAGAGAGTGTTGTGTGCGTGTGAAGGGGAAGGACAGTGAGCAGTTGAAGGGCGGGCGAGCAGGCAGACAGACAGAGATCGTGCCGCGGCACGTAGCATGATGCGTGCCCCCTCTGGGCCTCACCCTTTGATCCACCATGCATGATGCATCCATCGATTTGCTTCGTCGCCGTGCCCTGCCTTTGACCGATGGATATGGATCTCCACTCCAGCGCTCTCCGTCTCCATTGGTGCGAATGCGATGCAATTATGCAGCGCGACGCATGAAACACAGGGAAAAAATTAAAGAGACGCAAAGCCACGGCACGCATGCTAATTGCGGCCCGGTCCTGCACCGTACGAGGAGTAGAAGCATTTTGCTTGTCGGCCGGCCGAATCATTCGCGCATGATCCACAGCATACCACTCCCAGTCCCAGGTTGCTTGCTGTTCCATGTACATGCTTCTCTTCTCACAAATAGTACGTACATTATATACGCATGTCAGCATGTGACCTGGAGGAATTAGGTGGAAGCCTTGAATCGATCGACCACCAATGCTCTCCCTGATCGGCTGCGCTGAGTAGTCTAGTTAGTGACTGCTGCAGGAGCAGGTAGGAGCGGTAGAAGTAACATGTGAGCTGTTGTGCAGCAGTGCCGAATGAACGCTGATAATTGAACCGAAACCGATGATGCGGATAGGTTAGCTTGTCGGATGATTGACATATCAAAGGTATCTGTGTCGATCCACAGGATGGGTGGCCATCATATCCACCCGACGCGTCGCGTCGCGCGTTTCCAGATGGATTTCTGTGCGATGGCGAGCGATGTCGTCGTGCCGGTCCGCCAGTCTGCGTGCGTGCTGGACACTTTGGATTTCAGTGGCCGTTTGTCCGAGGTGTTAAAGTTTAACGTAGGACTTTCGTTTTATTTGATAAAAAGTTTTTAATTTTAGACTAATTAGGTTTAATATATTCATCTCGTAAATTACTTCTAATTTGTACCGACATATATGCAATTAATCTACCTTTAGTACTCCATACATTTATCGCAACATTGATGTAATAAGAGTTGAACTGAATAATTCAGAAACCAAACAGAGCGTGAGATCGGTTATTAGCCACCAGTAGTCGTAGTAGAGAGAATAGGGCCGAGCGGGGGCGGGGACATCTTTTGCTCGGTTGGGCCGGCTCCGGCGGTGAATGGACAGACGGACAAGATGGGGCACCGCACCGCCACCGCCACCGCCACCGCCAGTCCGCCGCAGCGCCTGGCCCCTGGGCCTCGCGTGCCTCCTCTGAAAAACGAGGCCCCTTTTTGTCTGTACCGCCGGCGCGCAGCAGTGCCGCAACGCGACCGCCGTCATGGCCACTTGATTAGCCGTGCGGGGTGCACCATCCCCTGCTGCTGCCTGCTTGGCCATTTGGCCTTTATTTCCATTCGGAATGAAGGCAGGCCCGGCTAATCCATGTCCCTCCCCGTCCACCTTTTCTTTGGCGGACACGCACATTCCCGGCCCTCTCTCTCTGGCCGTCTTCCTTCCACGTCCACGACGACGTTGCTTGCTGCTAAAGAAAGCCACGATCGAGCCGAGCCCCATCTGCCCATGCCATGAGCGAGCGTGATAATTGATGTGCCTCCTCGCCCGGTCGCCCCCCTCAACTAGCAGTAGTGGCGATTAGGACAGACAGGACATCCGTACGGCCCGCCGTCTCTTCGCCGCTTTTCAACCTCCCATCAGCAGCAGCCAGCAGGCTCAGAGCATGTTGTGAAAAAGTTTAGGTAAAGTTTTTTAGTACTTTTCGTTGTTATTTAGTAAAATTTATTCAATCATAGATTAACTAGACTCAAAAGATTCGTCTCGATATTTAGGCCAGTCTAAATGGGGAGTTTCATTACGTTGTTTTCAAGACTGCCACGTCATTTGAAATGAAATGAAATTTGGATGAAATACCTACTCTCAATAGAGAGTTTCATTCCGTGGTTTCATAGACATTTAATTCTAAGACTCATAGAGAGTTGGTAATCGTGCCGAGAGAGTTTCATCTAGATGAAACCCATTTTCTCTCTCTTCTTAAATACACTGACATGTCATCAAAAGTGCCTAGGTGGCAATCCATTTAATACAAATGAAACTCACGTGAAACTCCCACTGAGACTGGCCTTACAGATAAACTGTACAATTAGTTATTTTTTTACCTACATTTAATGCTCCATGCATACGTCCAAAGATTCGATGTGACAATTACTGTGCAAACTTTTTTTTTACCTTCTCACGAACTAAACAAGCTCTTAGTAAACCCAAAAAGTACTACAGTATCTGTCACATCAAATCTTACAGCACATGCATGGAGTATTAAATGTAGACGAAAGAAAAAACTAGTTACACAGTTTAGTTGTAAATCACGAGACAAATCTTTTGAGCTTAATTAATTAGTCTATGATCGGACACGTATTGTTGAAAAGTACTACAGTAGTCGAATAAAAAAATTCGACAACTAAACTGCCCCTCACTTGAATCATTGCCGCGCGGTAATCAGCGCCTACGTATGCTATGCTAGCATCGATCAGGGGCAGGGGCAGGGGCAGCGGCATTGGCACGCCCCCCAAACTGTTGAGGACACATGAACAGGGAGCAGATCTGCAGATGATGCATCGGAACAGTTGGGATCGAGCCACAGTGCAGGGTATGGACGGGCACAATCGGCACGCGTACTGTAGCACCTTCCATTCCATGGCAGGGACCTCGCCTCGGCAGTCGCCACACGTCCCCCTGTCCGTCGGGCGAGGGCGCGAGGCGGTTCAGGTTGTGCCGCGCGCCTACGCCCCGGTGCCCATCGACCATCGTGCCTCTAGCTCCCGAGGTGCAAGACAGCAAAGAGGCAGCTGCCGAGCTGCGGCACGACGACCAGCAAGCGGCACTGCAGCAGCAACACCAGCACCCGTCCGTCAGAGATTGCGTACCGCACGTACTAGTGCTCCGTACACTACGGCCTCGTTCTCTTTCCTTCTACTCGTTTAGATGCTGAAAAAATTTCAACCTGATGAATAGTACCATTTTCGTCTTATTTAACAAATATTGTCCAATTGTGGACCAACTAGGCTCAAAAGATTCATCTCGTGATTTCCAACTAAACTGTGTAATTAGTTATTATTTTTACCTACATTTACTACTTCATGCATGAGTCCAAAGATTGATGTGATGGAGAGAGAGTGAAAAAATTCTAACTTTTCATGTGCATCTAAACAAGGCGTAAATTTCAAGTTTTTTCAATCTCTAGGTCACATCAATTTTTAGACACACGGAGTATTAAATATTAGTAACATAAATAACTAATTGCACAGATTAATTATAAATCACGAGACGAATCTTTTAAACCTAGTTAATCTATAATTAAATAATATTTATCAAATACACACAAAAGTGCTACCGTTAGAAAAAATTCTAACTTTCCGCAATCTATAAACAAGGCCTACGACGGACAATGCAGAGGCAGACAGCCCAACCGCAGGGCAGCCCCCCCTTGGCAGCCCCCCCCCCCCCTTGTCTCTTGTGTCTTTACTGTATGGAAATTTGGACACGATTATCGCCTGTTCTTCATCAGTCCAGTGCATGAATCCACACGATGCAGAGAGGCAGAGCAGAGACGACCAGTCACCAGAGGCTCCCCGGCCGCTCCCTGTCGCTGGCAAACAAATCTGCGGCTGTATGCGCTGTGCCGCGACTGTACATGGATCGGACGCGGGCTTCCAGACCCTGTCTCTGTCTGCCACCACAGGTTCATTGCATCAATCGTACGTAGTACATGATGAATGTTTGTGGGTATACATACATGTACTGCTACTACTAGTGCTGAGTACCCCAGTACTCCTTTGAGTGTTTCTACTAGTACCACCTCCAATTAAGTATGACACTCATAAATGAATTGTTCTCCGCATATTTCTCGTGTCCGAAACCTAATTAACGTAATGTGTGTGTGTGTTTAGCGTGTGTTTGGCTGCTAGAACCGCGAGATAGGAGGGGCCGATCATGTTTTACCTAGTGTTTGATTCAGGGGTGGAGGATGGAGTGGTCCTTAAATAAAGAGAGAATATTTTGAGAGTGTTTGGACTGCTCTGCTCCACGTTTTTTAACCAAATGGTTTCAGCTTCACGCACTCTGTTCGAGGAATAAGGGTGGAGTTGTGAGAGCACTTAAAGAGGTGCTTCACAAACTCCAGTTTTTTTATGGAGATGCTCCACGGTGGAGTTTGTGAAGTAGTCTCAAACACCCCCTTCACTTAGATATAGCTTACTCACTGTCGTCCTTTGAAATTGAGGGGGCGACCTTATTCCCTTTTGACATCGCACAGACACAGGGATAGAAGATGAAAATAAGCTCAAGATCTAGCCATTGACTCAAGGCGCACACGGTCGTTAACGGTATAAATTTTTTTTGTATCATCCCATCCGTCTGAATCTCGCAAATCAAACGTTTTTTTTTCGAAATACCAAACGGAAGTTTAGGATGAATCTACCATCAGCTAAACAAACAAGTAAGATGGCGCCACCCAAAACTCATGGACGGTTCATCTTATTCTTATCTCCAAACTAAACACACGCTAGTGATCGAAGATAGTGTATGATTTTGTGACGTTTTCTTTGAAATCTTAATTAATGCATGCAAGGAGATAATTAACTGGATGGCAGTTAGTAGTACATCATATTACTAAGCTATCTGCCTCTTCCTTGTTATAACAAATTAGAGATGTACTACTACTGTACTTGGTTTGAATGCTTTCTTTGGAAACTTTTCCTCTTTTGAGCAGTCTGTTTGATCCTCTCACATGCATGAGAGATTCGGAGCAGCTTCTTTCTTTGTTTTTTTCTCTTTTTTTTCCTTTTTAATGGGAAAAGGTGTAACTAAAGAAGCATCTTTTGCTATCAGCCATTCAACAGTACAACTAGTAACACAAACCATTTTCTTAAGAAGGTACTTGCAACACACACAAATGTAGAGAGAGTAGGAGTATTGCTGACCAATTAAGGACTGATTCTACTCCAATCATCACATGGGGCACATGAAGGTTGTTGTCAGTGAGAGGTGGCTAAACACTCTAGAAAAAGACTAGCTCCTAGTCCTAGGCATGGAGTAGCCGGCCGCCGTATAGGAGACACGGCATTAATGAGCTACTTACAACCTTTGGACTGCTGGGCAACAGAGCCACTGAGGGCTTCCCAACGCTGCTTTTTGAGCAGTAGGCTTAGCATCAGATAAAAAAAAAGTAAGCCTTGTTTAGTTCCTCTTAAAATTTCAAGTTTTTTCACTCTCTTTCCATCACATCAATTTTTAGCCGTTTACATGGAGTATTAAATATAGGTAAAAAAATAACTAATTACATAGTTTAGTTAGAAATCATGAGATGAATCTTTTGAGCCTAGTTGGTCCATGATTGGACAATATTTGTCAAATAAGACGAAAGTGGTACTATTCATCAGTTTGAAATTTTTTTCAATCTAAACAAGGCCTAAGTGTTCTATACTATTTATTATAGTGGCTTACAGAAGCTATATACTTCATGTTTGGAGAGAGAATGTGACCCATGCTAAAAAGAAGAGAGAGGAATTAAATGTGAGACAATAATAAAAGAAAAAAGTTCATTTGCAAATTACAAACAGTGATAGTTTGTATTATATAAATAGTAGTCCCGACATCTCTTAATCTACGTAGATCACTTTATTTGTACTGGAATCTTCTCCTCCTCTGCTCCGGTATAGACAAATTACTAATACTCCTACCAGCACCTGATCGATACCCCGTCAACTGTGCCCAAATCGACACCAACACCATCATGTTGGGCTTCGTTTAGTTCAGTGAATTGGGAAGAAAAACACTGTATCAGAATTCCTGTAGCATTTCGTTTGTATTTGGTAAAAATTATCCAAATTTTGACTAACTAGGCTTAAAATGTTCATCTCGCAAAGTACAACAAAAATGTGCAATTAGTTTTTGATTTCATCAACATTTAGTACTCCATGCATTTGCCGACATTTTGATGTGACAGGGAATCTTCTTTTTGTATAGTGAAATTTGGAGGAGAATTGGGGAAACTAAACAAGGGCTTGCTTTTTCTTTAGATGACCACATGATACTGCTGTGTGCATCAAGACTGACACTGTCTGTTTGTATAAACATGGGAATTGCTCCGCAGGTCCGGCACGCTTTCTATTCACATTTTGGGCTTTGGCAGGGCTGGCTCAGTGTCCAGTCCACGTGGATTGGTCGCTTGGTTGCCTCAGAGAGGCTGCATGCTTAATCTGCGTTAGGGCCAGCAATAATCACTGGGATCTGGAGCTGTAGTGCAGTACCCCGCGCTTTAGCAAAATGCCAAAAATGAACGCACAGTTCGGCCGTTGGGAATAGCAGATGCTATCACACACAAAGCCCCTAGGGGGAGTGACTAGTGAGAGCATGAGGCAAGAGGCATGCAAAAGTTGCGCTCACAGAACTGAAGACATACCCCCGCCCCGCACCTGCACTGGAAGACACTTCTGAGTTCTGATGACCAAACATCTCGAGTTCACGGCTCGGTCCCAGCCGCAGGTCAGTCCCATGCTCCCATCCCATGAAGGCGTTGGGCGCACTGTGCGGCAGACAGCACTCCGCGTCTCCGCTGCGACAGTGAGCAGCACCTACCGTAGCGCGCGGAGGAGGTGAACATCCAATGCAGGAGCAGGACTAGTAGGCAGTACCAGTACGAGTATGTTCTCTTTTAGTACAAATAGTAGTAGTACATGTTCCCCTTTTCGGCTGCTCTTATCAACACGGCTTATCAGCCGTGGAACAGTGTTTTTCTCTCACAATAAAACAGCCACAGCCGGCTTATAAGCCGCAGAAACAGCCTGCCGAACAGGGCCGTTCTTGTGTTGCTTGAGCTGTACCCTCAAGTTTAAGGTTCTCCCTTTTCAGGATTTAGGCTGCCGATCGTATCCACAAACCTAGCTCAATGGACTTGTTCCACGCTAATAATTAGGATTATTATGATGACAGCCAGTGTTTACCACGCTGAAATCCACAGATATAAACAGAGTGTGTGCATGGTACCTTAACTTCAACTGCATATCCAGAAGTTCTCACGCTGACATCACTGAAATAGATAGAAGCCGCCATTTGTGCTAGCAACTGCTGCTGCTGCCTTCTCACTCGTGGCACTCTGTGCAGCCCAAACAGTCAGTAAAACAGAATCCATTCTCCGGTCAGCAGGCAACACTGTGTGGGGCAACAAAATCCACACTTTTCGGCAAATTCAGATGCTTATCGGTGACCTTCCCCTAAATGCATGCGCAATCAATGGGGTGGCTAAAGCATGCACGGTAATCACAGCTAACAGGGCCCAGGTGTCTGAGAATTGCTACGAAGAAGCTCTGTGGGATTGTAAACGATGAGACAGCAACACTCAAAACCTGATCACAAGTTGCATCTATAATAATTACCATGTTTACACCAATTTGTTGGTCGGTGGCAAACAAAACATACTACACACTCAACATCCTTGTTGAGCAAAATACCGAGCGATACATGTAAGGATGAAACTGCAACACTCATAAACACTGAGTAAGAAAGCCGGCAGCTAGCAACATGTATGTATTCAGCAAGGTTTCCAGGTGTGCCTAATTCTGCCTGCGACCACCACGCCTAGGAGGCACAACGGTCCACCCATCAGCGTCGGGAGTAGGCCTGGGGGGCCTTGGCCTGTCCACCGCCATATCTTCTGGCACAGCCTCTTGATCATCCATCATTGGTGTGTCATCACCATCATCTGAGCTATCACTGTCATCGTCGTCATCGGCCACTACCTGCTCATGAGAAGACCAATTACAGTTTGCCAGGAATCGCCAATGGTGAAATATAACAGCGAAATGTCGGGAATGAAAGCAATATTACAGAGAAAATGAAGATTCTAATCTCTCTGCTAGACGAACTATTATTCATATCAAGGTGGTTCAATGATGCTACCATACGGTGAACTGACATGAATGCACAATAAAATATGTGAGGGCTTTGTCAGAAACATGTTCCCATTGATTTACATTCTACAATGGATACAGAAAACTTAATGACAAACTTGAAAAAAAAAATAATGGCAATAGGTATCCTGTGTTCCTGTATCCAATTTCTGGTTCTGATTCTCTCAGTCACATTATTAACTCCACTTCGATACACGGTCATAATCCACAAACATTGTAAAATAATTGTGAAATCAACCTTTTCATTCTTATCAACCTCAGATCTTTAAATAAAGAATGCAACACCAGCTCAAAAGGTAGTAAGGTGTAAATTCACAACTATTTCATTTTTATCCATTCTCAAACACATTCTATTAACAGAAAAACGTAAAAGAGTCACATCAACTGGTAGTCTACTGCAGCTAAACACTAGAATCATGCTGCAGTTTAAAACTAATCAGCTTCATAAGAATGAAAACAACTGTTCTTCAATTATATACAGCTAAATTGCAGCAAAGTTCGTTGAGAAGTTTGAACACATGCAACACTGAATTATAAAAATCAGGAAAAGGAAGCATGTTATGATATACTAGAATGCAATAGCAGAACATACATGTCCACTCTGGGAAACATCTGATGCAATAAAATTCAACAATAGTACACACCTGTCTACTTTGAGAAACAGCATTCCCCTGAACATGAGAATTCCTTAACTTCTCTATAGATGAATAGTTGTTTTGCAGGCATTCTTCATGTATGATCAATAACTGTTCAGCAACCTGTTCAAAAAATTATTGAAACTAATGAACACTAGTACACCACTGACTGCAAAAAGTTTCTGTTTGTGTTATGATACAGAATTGTCCCTGAAGATAAATTTGATGAGATATTATTACTAGACTAGACCTACTTCTTAAGAATATTATTAGCTACTGTTGAGTGAGTGATATATCATAATGTGCACAAGATCTTTACAACCCCAATACTCATTGTGCAAAATTGAAATTGTCCAATCCACATCCAAATATCCATCCATGTACCAATCAAACCATAGTTCTTAATGAGCCTATCTGGTACGTTTCACTTCAAAGGCAAGTATCATGATCTGATAAGGCTATTATTATCAAGTACATGTCTTGAGCACAATTGCCACATACTATTCAGCAAGAGTATTAGATCTGTTCTTCCATGCTGAGAAGTGAGAAACACCTTAATGTCTTACACTGCTGAACAGCAACAATAGCAACTTGTAAAAAAAAACAGTCAGGTAAAAGCAGTAAATGAGGTATCTAGGTATCCAGACTTAATCAAACATATTCCATTAACACTAAACCGAACCAACCTTTTTATAGTTCAAGAGTGGAAGAACTACACACCACAAGGAGTGTTAGGTTCCTGGGTGAGGGAATAGTACATTCCCTGTATACAGAATTTACATGACAGTAATCATAAGGATCTAGCCTACTGTACATCTATGAACAAAATCAGGAGCACATGATTAAAGATTGGGCAAAGATCAAGGCTGCCCTGTATGGCAGATGCAGATCATAGGAACAGCTATGGTAACAGTAAGAAAGGAATATGCATAAACATCCACACTACAGAGCAGTAATACAATGTACTGATAGAGTTTTACCAGGAGATAGGTTCAGGGCAACATTCATCAAGTTAAACATTTAAGTTGACGCCGAAAATGAACAGAAGGGGGCGGGGCATAATTACTTCCTCAACACTATTATCCTCAAAGTCGGCATTGAAGGATTCAGAAATTTTTTCATACATCATATCCACCAAGTCTTCGAAATAACATGGACCTGAAATGGAAACATTATTAGTACAAATAGACCCAGAAAAGTGCCCAAGCTGACTAACAGCCAATTGAATAGATGGGGGAAAAAGCTTTCCTAAAATAAATAGAAGCTATACAAAATTAGACTGAAATATTTTTTTTCCTGGATAAAGAATCCTGAGTAAATGTATGCACTTGTGCCCTTAAAAATTTAATACAAACCACTAAAGTAAAGAACAGTACTAATATGGCTCAGGGCTGAAAGCTGATATGTAAGTCATTACAAAATGTTTAAATCACACATACAAGCAAAAACATAATTAAGATGAACTCAGTTGATTAGGTTTACCAATGGCAACTATCTGGTAGTCCGTGATTCCAATGTCCAGCAAACTTTTTACAAACTGACCATTCTGTATCTATTCAAAAACTGCTTAATTTTCACCAAAGTCTAATTCCTTTGTCCTTTTTCAAAAGTGTAAAATTGCTGAAAAGAGCATCATAAGGAGACAAAAAAAAAAATTGAAGCTTGCAGTGGAGTAGCATTATAACATGGTGGAATTCAATTTGCTTTAAGGACACCAGCTGACATGTTTGTTGATAAGATCTAGGATGCATACGTTTTTTAGTTTTCTTAACATGGGCACGAGTGGCATGCTTCTGAGAACGATATAGATGGGATCCAATTGGCCATGTGGCACTGAGTTGCAATGCTCAACTGAGAAGTATCACTTTCATGGTTGATCCGTGACTCCCACTATGCTGAACCTAACAAGTGCCTAGTAAATCTGTCCAAGTCACAAGTGTTTCTAAATCTCTCCCAGCTACAAGTGTCTCATAAATCTCTCCAACTGTGACCGATTCATAGGCTCCAACCGCTTAAATGCATCATGACATAATAGAACTTAGGCATTTCCTTGCAGATACAGACGACATCCATCATCTGTTAAGACTTACACATGCCTGAAGCCAATAGGTTTTTTTTTCTAATAATACTGTCTTTATGTCATAGATTGTAGAAGCCGATGATAAATATAAATGACTAAATTTCTTTTAAAAAATACAAATGACTAAATGAGACAGTTTTTGCAGTAAAATGGACTGCATAATGCATGGCAGCTGAATGGCTCCCATATTTTAAATTTTAAATGAAATGTACAAACTGTTCTAGAACCAAAGTTGTCCAAGATTTCAATTAGACAAAAACTTGTAGTTTGTTGAGGATAAATGCAGCTATGGATCAAGATAATTCAAAAGGAAAACCTCCAACAAAGAATTAAATAATCTTAAGTTCCTCCGCATTTCACATTTAATTGACACAGCAACCAATTACGATGATCATCAATTCATAAAAATCACATCGTTTTCCCTGTAATGCATCGAACTTTTGCACACAATCAGAAAGCCGAATCCTCGCTGGTTGAGCCATGGCTACATTTAACATAGCAACTCCCTACACAGTCGATCCAAATTCCAAACCCTCTGAATGAAGGTATGAGAATTCAGACCCAACTAAACAATACGAACTGTACTTCCGGATCCCGCCTCACGGAGGAGAAAATCATCCGAGGATGTTGGGGGAGCTGCACGTACCCTTAGTGCGACAGAACCAGAAGAGGATGGACTCGCCGAACTGGTCGGCCTTGGCGCGGGAGTCGCGGCCGCCCCACTGGTTCTCCACCGCCATCTGCAGCGCCGTCCACCGCCCGAACACCAGCCTGATGGCCTCTCCAAGCGCCGACTCCGCCTCGGCTGAGATCGGCCCGGGGCCCGGGCCGCCGCCGCCGCCGCCGTTGGATGCGGCCATGGTGTCGCGGGCTTGGGACGGACTGACGGAGGAAGGCGGCTAGGGTTTTTCCCTCTCAGCTGTGGAGGCCGTGACTCGTGCGGAGACAGGAGAGACAGAACCAGCCGTGGTCACAGATGTATTTTTTTTTTTGAGAAAAACCCTTCCAGATGCTGACTGCGAAGGAAAATGCGGCCCAAGAAAAATGTGCACGCCCCGCCAGGGCCAGGTTCTGGGCTTCGTGAGTGCATCTCCATTTTGGGGCTTTAGGCGGCTCAGCTTTCAGGTCCACCTTTAGAGGCCTGGCCCAAGATAGGTTTACTTGCATTTCACTGCACATGGGGTTGTCCGGAAGGGTCGGGTCGGTTCGGTTACTTCGGTAGGACAACTCCACAGGTCAAAGAAACCTTCGTGCCCAAGGAAAGAGGGCAGAAGCCGCGTCCGACTCGTTCACGCGTTCGCGGTTCGCCTTTCTCTGGTATATAAAAATCCACGGCCCCCGTCGCTTCCGCAAAATTCCCCAATCCAGCCGCCAGCCTCCGCACGCGCCTCGGAACCCTAGCCCCGGCGACGCCTTCAGATCCGGCGGATTCGCTCGCTCCTACCCCCGGTCGCCGCGTTCCGGCATCTCGGCTACCCGGCGTCCTCTACCCGTCTTCGACACCTGCGATCTTCCCCAGGTGGCGTCCCGAGGAATAGCTTCGTCGACAGGCTACGTCTCCACCAAGCACGCATCGACGACGCGAAGGATCCGTGCCGTCGTCGATCGCCGATCGCCTCTTCGTAGATCGAATTTGTTCAGTGATTCTTCTCGTTGCAATTTGTTGTATTTCATCTGAGATCTGGAAAAAAAATATTCGTGCCATCTCGAGATAGAGAGAGGCCTTTATTCAATATTCGTGCCATCTCGAGATAGAGAGGCCTTTCTTCGTGAAAAAAAAGAGACAGTACCCTCCATCCATCATGGGTGTTGTGTATTATCAATATAAGAGTGAAAAGGAAATCTGTTCTATGCCTGTGCCCCATGCTTTTATCTCTGTGTCTGAACTCAAGCAGCTTATCTTGACGAGCGGTAAGCACGGCCGTGGGCGAACCCGCGGCCGTGCCACAGAGGATATTGTCATCTCCAACGCCCACACTGGCGAAGGTTCGTTTATAACGCCAAATAGCTTAACTGTACTCGGTTACTTTAGTTCTGCATATACAGCCGAGCATATGATTTTGTAAAACTCAATCGTAGTTTCCTTTACTTTGAAGCACAACCGATTTTGCAACCTAATAAAATTATGTGCAATTGACCTTTGATCATCGCAATATTTGGGAAAATCAGTTAGGCTTTGCTGGGATGTCTGGATTCATGAAACCTGTAAGACATGGCGTAGTTTAGATAACATCAATCTGGTCGGGATCAGGACACCTGAACTTTGTTTTAGTGTTCAGCTGTGCATGCGGATTGCTTAGTTGTAGCTCTGAACAAAAAGCGACTTGCATAGGTTTTATCGATTGTCCTAGTTTTGGTGTCAATGATTTTGCATGCGTCATTTCAATCTGTATTCCTCACTCAGTTTGGCTTTGCATATGGTTTTATCGATTGTCCTAGTTTTGATGCTGATGATCTTGCATGTGTTATTTCAATCTGGATTCCTCACTCAGTTTGGCTATTTCTGTGTTATTAGTGCAAGTTGATGATTCTCTAACAAATAACAATTGCAGCTCTCAGAGATTTTGTGATACTTTTGCTTTGTACATCAATATTCCATAGGCCACGAATAGGTATTCCGTTAAGTACAATGGTCACTGTTTACTTGTGTTTCCATTGTTGTTGATAAAAATAAGAGAACTGTAATACGTGTACATTGTATTTGTGTATGGTCTCCTATCGTTTTGTATGCCAATGGGATGTGTTACTGCCTCCTGAAGGAGTTCAGCCAAGCTGTATACTGGATGAATGATGATCCATATGTATCTGCACATCCTATTGGAAATACACGTTGGCATACTGATGTAAAGCTTATATTTGTAAATTTTGAAGTGTAGAAATTCTTTTTTTTTTCCTATCTTTTTCCCAGTATGTCATAAATCCAGGACATCTCAATAGCACTCTGAGGAAATCCCAATTGTTAACCGAAAGGATAAAACTCAATCTGTCATGTTATAAATCAATTTAAACATCTCAATTTCAATGTTCAATTAAATGCATCATTTGGTATATATGAGAAGAGTTATCTTATAACTTGCCAGAATATGTTTGTTTTAGTGGACTATTAGTTGACATTTCTGTTTTCTGTGTTTGTGTTTGAATTCAGAATATGCAGATGAAAGAGCATCCGTACCACAGAACACGACTGTGCTGGTCCGCAGAATTTCCATTCCTGGGCAACTGTCAGAGAAGATCGTCTTGTCCCCCACGTAATGTCCCCTCGTCAATCTTTGCTTTACATTATCATTCGCTGTTTGGAAAGAGAGGCTTGGAACCTGAATCAACTGGAAGTAACATTAATATATTTTTCTTAGACGATGTGTGCCTACAGTCTGAACAATTTGACTTCACAATGAAACCAACAGAATAATTCTCTCTATTTCCCTACTGTTGTTTTTTATTTATTAAACTGCTCTCAGTAAAAGCTGATTGTTTTCTTTGAGTCCTTTGTCCAAACACAATTTAATTGTGGTGTCATACTGCAAGGTCTATAGCTGAAGCATCATCAATTAAATCTGTTTCAACTGAGAACATGCAGGAAGAAAATGAGGACTAAGTGTACTAACTTCATGTAACTAATTGCAGGCGGAAAGTCACAGAAGAATGTTCTGTACCTTGTAAGTCAGTTGTTACTGACTCAAGCTCAAAGTCATGTTCCTCCACAGTTGTGCAAGATGAAGATGCTGCAATTGTAGCAGTGATTGATGCTGCTGAACTCAAATTGTAAGCGTATCACTTTCTCTCTTTCTTTTTTCATGAAATAGTAGTAGTTTGCTTGTTGCCTAAACTCTGATAATCTTGTTCCATGGTGCATGTAGGGAACAGCACCCGTCTAAAAGAGGACAAGGCAGTGGAAGGTTTACATCAGGACGTAACTATGGGCCATTGGAAGGGGAGACACCTCCACCAGGATATGTCTGCCGCTCTTGCGGTGTTCCAGGCCATTTCATTCAACACTGCTCACAGGAAAACAAGACGCCTCCACCTGGATATATTTGCTACAGATGCCGAATTCCAGGGCATTTTATTCACCATTGCCCAACCATTGGCGATCCCAAGTTCGACAATAATAAAATGAGTCGGTCTCTTGTCCCAGTAGTAACTGTCAGTCCTGTCGATGGCATTTTGGATTCACTTGTCCCGGCTGCCCCAGTTAGTGCTGTTGATGACTTGCCAGCAGAGCTCCACTGCCGACTATGTAAAAAAGTGATGAGAGATGCAGTATTGACAAGCAAGTGCTGTTTTGACAGTTTTTGTGATAGATGTAAGTGGTTTTCATATACTCCATTTGTATGTATCTTCAAAGTCTTTGTTTTGGTGTCAATGAGTGCATTATCCAAAAGTATCTTTTACACCAAGGCCTTGTTTAGATTGCAAATTTTTTCAACTCTAGCTACTGTAGCACTTTGTTTGTATTTGGTAATTATTGTCCTATCATAGACTAACTAGGCTTAAAAGATTTGTCTCGTGATTTACTACTAAACTGTGCAATTAGTTATTTTTTTACCAACATTTAATGCTCCATGCATGCGTCCAAAAATTGATGTGATGGAGAAAGTGAAAAAACTTAGAATTTGGGGGCAATATAAACAAGGCCCAAATTTGTTTTTATAGCAGTATCTAGCTGTTTCTGTGTCAAGTAATTAGCATTGGAACAATATAAGGAACGAGTTTCTATTTACCTTTTGTCAGGCATTCGGGATTATATTATTACAGAGTCGAAGTGCATTTGTGGAGTCAAGACACTAGCAGATGACCTGATTCCCAATCACACACTTCGGAGCACAATCAGCAATATGTTGGGAACACAGACTAGCAGTGGTGGAAGTGGTACAACAAGGCACAGAAGTTCGTCAGGCAGCAACTCTGACCCCAAAATACTGAGCCACACTGCTTCTGCTGCCTCAGCAAGGGAGGCGAAGCAATCTACAGACCACCAGCTACCTGCAGCATCTGCACCTGATGATGTGCTCCAGGTTGCCACAGGAGGTGCTCTAGTGAACCAGCCTCTAGAAAAATTGGCAGCCACTGCTAGAATCCTTAGCAAAGATGAAGGCAATTCTGCAGAAGTGTCAGCAGAGAAGGCTGCAGCAAATGCTGAAGCCACCAAAGTAAATGATGGAAGTGAATCGACTTCAAAGGCCACCACTGTTTCAGGGGCCCTAAAACACAATTCCACAAGGACAGATCAACTAAAGAAGAAGCGGAAGAAGGCAGACTTAACTAAGATTGTTCAACCTAACAATGTTGGCTATGGTTACAATGTTCCATTTGACCCTGCATATTACAATCCCTTCAACAATGGATATCCTTGGGCAACTGAACCTTACATGTATAGCTCAATGGGGATGCCGTACACTGGTTATCCAATGGATCCATATTGTGTGAATACTTTTACTGGCATGCCACCGCAGGTTCTTGCAATGCAAGGCTATCCAGCAAGCTACCAAAGGTATGTATTGTCCTATCATCCTCGGTTTAGAGTGTTCTTTTTCTTTAACTGAATTATACCAGTTGTTCAGAGCTTCACTTGCTATTTGTGACACTAACAGTCCATATTGCTGATTTCTTCAGGCCTGGAACTGAGCCCATGCATCGTGGGGGCACTGCAGCTGCTAGGGCACTTTCAAAGCACCCTGAGAGGAGTGAGAGGCCCAAGGACACTCGTCTTCAGCCCCAATCACCAGAGCACAAGCGACAACTGGTCTCTTCTCACGGCTCAGAATCAAGAACAAGGAACAGAACAAGGTCAAGCTCCGAGAGAAGGGAACATGGGAATTCTGACAGGGCCTCCTTTGAGGATCACTCTAGTAGGAAGCGGATGCGCGATTCCTCTCCAAAGTATGACGATAAACAGAGCAGCCGGAGGTCGAGACATGGTTCCAGGAGTATGATGACTCGTGAAGAGGATGCAAGCGACGATGAACGTAATTTCAAAAGGAGATGGGGTCGCAGATCATCAGGAGGCGTGGACACAAGGCACTGAATGGAAGAATGTGGACTACAGCAGACCAAGTGCAGCAGTACATTGCTAGTCACCAGTGCTCACCTATGGATTTTCTTTTACTCGTAATTGTATATATGCCCCTGAAGGCAGAGGAAAGCTTGCCAGAAAGCAGAGGGAAACTTCCGGTTCCCTTGCGAAATGTATTGATATTAGCAATTTGTACTAATGATGAGAGCATTGCCAGCCCTCTCTGTAATGCAATCTCTCCGAATATAGATAGAATTTCAATAAGTTTCCAAGTGTTTTTTTTACTTATTTGGTCGCCGTTTTACCCTACAAGAACGGTTTTACTGACAATAAGCCGGCTGTGCTGATAAGCCGGCTGAAAAACACTGTTGGCTGATTTGTTGTAAGAGAAAAATACTATTCTGACTGAAAAAACAAGCTGAAAAAGATGGATTATAAGCCGGATAAACAGACCCAATACGTAGCTAAGACTTCCCTCATGTCGTACTTTATGTGTACCTTACCTTATATAAGAATTTGATTGTGCAAGAGGTGAATTTATAATATGATGTCTTTGAATTTAAGGGCTTGTTTGGATGACTTGTGTATTTACCTCAATTCACATGGGTTGGGGTGAAAACTAAACTAATTTGTAATCCAATCGACCTCAACACATGTGGATTGATGTGAACATATGGATATCCAAATAAGGTCTAAATTGGATTCATCCACTTTTTCTAACATATCTATAATTTGTACTTAATAATAAAATTAGAGAGATGTGATTTTTCTGTCGTCTTTTTTTTTTTTGCTTCTTATGGCAATGTCCTTGCATCCCTGCTATCCCATATATGGGTCATAGCCCATGCTTATACAAATTAAAGTTCGATTCCCAAATTCATCAAACGTGGTTTGATTTCAAAATGTATTGGAAAATAGAATGATTGTTAAATAAATTTTCGAACCACAAATCAACAACGATTAGTAATCGTGCAACAAGTTGTAAGTGTCATTGTGATTTACGAGCATGGTTGCTACAGTTATGATAATAATAAACAAACAAAAGGCACTTGAATCGTCCTACGCAAATGCTACCCTAGCACATGTCCAATTCTAGATGAGCAGACGTTCGCTCTGAGCAAATGAAGTTTGAATGCTTCTTTCCTTGCCATTTTCGTCTCAATGCTTCAGTTCCAGAATTGAAGCATCATTAACCACTGTAAGTGGAGATAATTCGCAGTATGCTACTCAATGTTGGGAAATGCTCGATTCGGATACGAGAAATTTGCCAAAGAGGCATATCACAATATCTAGAAAAGCGAGTGGTACTAGAAATTTGACATTCAGAGGTTACTTAAAAATGTTGTCATGATAAGTTATCCATAAATTAAATAAAAGGCTATATTAAAAAAAAGTTATGATTAGAAGATATAGCTTGTTAAACATTAAGCATAAAAGTTGTAAGTATAACTTTATAACTGTCTAAAAATGAAAAAGGGTGAAAATATTTTCTTCCTAAATAAAGAGTCTGAGTTATCTAATTTGTCGGCTGAATTTTCCTATAAAGCAATGAATTTTCCTATAAAGCAATCATACCGCAGATTACGAGTTTACGACAAATTTTAATAGACGTACATTTAACATGGGGTTGTTACTTAAATTTAAAAGAAATAATAATAAATTATAACCTTTCTAAGAATGCATACGCATAAACATGTATGGGCTTATTGGCGCCCGGACGTCGAGCGTCCGCACCTGCAATCCGTTTCCCACGTCGTTTCACGCGTCCACGTGGGTCCACGCCTCACCGAACGTCACCAGCTTTGAGAAGATGAGGAGGGGACGGCGGATGCCCAGCCGGGGCCGGGAGGAGGAGACACCGAGGCGAGGTAGCAGAAAGTGAGGGGGGAGATGCATCACCCGATCTACTTTTGCAACATCCAGATGTAACACTTGTAACATATGTCCGAAGGCAGATGAAACACTTGAAACATGCATCTAAAACACTTACAAAAACATAAGAAAAACACTTGAAAACCATTATAAAACATATGCAACATCTAGATAAAACACTTGAAACATATGTGTGAAACATATGCAACATCCAATTAAACACACATACGTCTGGAAAAACAGATGAAATATTTGGAATAGACGCTTGCAACATACATGTACAGCCATTGCAACATGTGCAACATCCTGATCTACTTTTGCAACATCCGCATAAAACACTTGCAAGATACTTCTGAAACATTTGAAACACTTACTATACGCTTGCAAACATGTCAGACGCGACACTCTACGTGAAGTACAGCACGACCACGACGCTCTTACTGTCTCTAGCCGCAAGAGAAGGTGATGAGGAGGACGCTGCTGCCAGCGCCGGTGATGAGGCGACGAATGTGCAGAAGAGGGACCTTGTGCTGGTACCCGAAGCGAAAGGCATCCGAGGATGTGAGCAACGCCACCTGCTTGGGGAGCTGCCGCGTGGCAGCAGACACAACGATAAACGAC
Organism: Saccharum hybrid cultivar R570; assembly: GCA_038087645.1. Taxonomy (NCBI): domain Eukaryota; kingdom Viridiplantae; phylum Streptophyta; class Magnoliopsida; order Poales; family Poaceae; genus Saccharum; species Saccharum hybrid cultivar. Next base: position 20,714,046 of record JAQSUU010000015.1, read on the forward strand.
GGTGAGGGGTGGGCGAAGCAAGACGAAGGTCGTGGCAGCGGCGAGGGCCACAGTGAGGGGGAGGGCGAATGAGGGCTGTGGTGCGTCCAAGGAGAGGAGAGCGGTGGTGTGCTCGTCGAGGGTCCGGACCTCGACTGAGTGGGGTGGAGACGCCATCGGCTGGCAATGCTTCGCATTTGGCTTAGGGAGAGTGGGAGTGGACTGGATCTGGTAGAAGAAAAACGGGTGTGGGGTTGGTGGTTGGCGGATTGCAGAGTGAGAGATTTTTTTTAGGCAACGTAGATGCCCGCACTGCAGCATTAAGAAACATGTATCCCGAATCAAGGGAAAACAGCTCCATCACACATTTGCCCGACTTTTTTTTTAGTTTTTTTTGCATTCAGGACATTACAATTCTACGAGTTTTGAAAAACACCATTACAATTCGCCTATTCGTAGATCTACCAGTACAAGGGCCTCCTGTCAGCACGTATTCCTGCAGGAAAGCATACGGCGTCAATTCCCACCTCCTCCATCAGACCGAGCACGCCCGAGGCAGATGAGCGCTCGTCCGTCAATTCCCACCTAGGTCAGACCGAGCACGCCCGAGGCAGATGAGTGCTCGTCACACCAATGAGCGGAGTGGGGGCTTGCACGCGAGACCGAACGACCACGCTCGCCCATAGCTGCCTGCGCACCATCCAGAACCTCCGCTTCGCCTCACCGCGGACGCCGCGCTTGACGTTGCTCCTAACCCCGGGTACCGTTGTCACAGAACCTCCTAATTATGATGGCCCACATGTACCTGTCATTGTCATAATGACCTCCAACAGCCATACTTATGTTCCTCATAACTTAAAAGGTCTGCTATCCTCCGAGCAGGATCCAATTACAGGAGTATTGCAATATTACAACAGTTTATTCAAAATACCATCAGAGTAAAGTAGCGGAAGTCTTACATAACTTAAGTTTACAAACCACAGTTTCCAAACCTCAAACCATAAGTAGCATTATTACACACCAGTAGTAGTGGAGTATTAGTAGTAACTTTATTACAACACCCAAACGAGATGCCTTGCCCAGAGGCCACACAGCCAACTCGTCGTCACTTTCTTCAACAACAACAACGGTCATGCAGTAAGGCTCAAAGCAGACTTGCTCATGCACCGCACCTGCAACAAGGGTTTAACAAACCCTGAGTACGGAGAGTACTCAACAAGACTTACCCGACTAAGAGAAAGATTCCAAGGGCATGCTAGCTTTTGGGAATCAAGGTACGAGTATTAAGAATCAAAATTATTTTGAAGAAAAGCTTACTGAAGTAAGTCCTTACTTTCAACATTTTATTTTTTTATGATCGATGGTTCATTAACCAATCCTAAGTGATCCTAATATAGATCAAAGTAATTCTCATCAAGTTCTTTCTGATTCTTTCAACATTTCCATTTCTTAACTACGATGCAGGTTAGGCGATCGAGTCTACATAACCGAGGAGCAACGACGATTCGAACCGATTATACCCAGCTAGGGATCTCTAACCTCACGACATACGTAGAACCAAATCTTACATATGCCAACCCTCATTTAGATCTCCCAAGATCAGAACGTGTCCATCGCCACCCAAGAGCACAGTACCCCTCGAACCCGGCCCAATTCTAGCCCCGAGGGTATACGCTACTCTCACCATCTCTCTACTCCCAGTGCGAGGTTAGACGTTCTCGAAATGGAATCACTAACATCTTGGGCTTACCCAAGGCACGAGGCTAGTTGCAAAGTCTCGAAACACAAGTGGGCCTACAACGAACGGTCCTTAATTAACAAGGCGGAAACACTACATTGAGACTCATTTCTCAATACAAGTTAGCAGTGGCCAAACCACCCACCCGATCTTCAAGTTCATTCTTATTTTCCATTATTCCTCAAATATGCCATCATGGCCATGTAAACATTTTATTTAAAAGCCTAACTCATTAAGCATAGCGAAGTATACTACGCATTTTCAGTAAAACAGATACCAAGGGTGATATCGCAATAATCAAGGATGATAATACAACAATTAGGTTATCACTCAACTCCTAATTACTTAATGCAATAAACCCTAGTAACAGTGATAAGAATTTGTAAAACTCAAGGAAGTGTTTAAATGCACCGGGGCTTGTCTTGCTCAGATGAGATGATTGGTTCAGGCTCAATAACTCCGACGTCTGGTCTGGAACCCACTGAAGATAACTCTTCTCCGGAGGCTTGCTCGATCACGCTTACTTCCTCGAAAGCGGGAACTACACGAGCATATGATATGCTTTAACATGATGTGGTGATAAACATGATGATTGACGATGATATGCCATGATTAATAACTTGAGTACAACTTTCCTTCGCGGTATAGTTACAAAACAACAGAACCTACTAACTAACAGTACTTCACTAAGCAATGCTATTATTTCTTAAAGAACATATTAATCACGAGCTCAACCAAGTAATTAAGGCACCAAGGATCATTAAGGATTAATGGCCCAAGGTCATCACTCAATCAAAAAGGGCACACAACTTTTAAATTTATCAATTTAACATTTAATTAATCACTTAAATAATTAAGACATAAATTAAGAATAAATTAAACTTCATCTAATTGAGCTTAAACTTTTTCTATAAATTAATCATGATCTAAAACAGTGTCAAAACAAATTTCATGATTTTTGGATTAATATTTTAATTACTAAAATTCCTGGAAGTTGCATTTAATATTTAATTGAGCTAATTAAATAACTTACAAAAAGAAATCAAAATTGGAATTTTACATTTTTCATAAATAGTTTACACCCTGAAAAGTTTACAAAAAAATTTTCACTATTTTTGGAGCTCTACAAAAATTCTATTGAAATAAACAAAAACTAACACTATTTCACATTTTTGAAAAAGAAAAACGAAAACGGCAGCTCGGGCCGACTCCTCCTCTGACTCGGCCTAGCAACGCGTGGCCCAGTCGCGCGCAGTCGCCGGCGCCCGCGCTCGTAGCCCAGCCGCGCTCGCCCGGCCCAGCAGCACGCGCGCGCTCTCCCTCTCTCGCTCTCGCTGACAGGGCGGCCCCACCTGTCATCTCCCTTCTCCCTCTCTTCCCACGGCCGGCCACGGCGGCACGACGATCGGCCGGCGACCACGACGTCGGTCACACCATCCCGACCAACCAACCCGACCAACACGATCTACACAACAGCGCGAACACATCTAGACACTCTTCTCGGTCGCAGACACGCTAGAGGTAGCTCCACCCCGGCCATGGCGGCACGGTGGCCGCGGTGCTCATCGTCTCGGTAACCACAGCCGGTAGCGACTAAATTAATGGCATGGGAAGCATCAGCAGCTCACCGTGAGTGCAGCGGAGCAACTGGCAGGCACGGAGAAGCGGTGGAGGTGGCTGGCCACGTGTGGCGGCTCGGTGGCGCTCGGTCACCGGAGATGGGAAAGGAGACGGCCGCACGAGTGATTCGAGCAAAATTGGCTGGTGTATGCGGCCTAGGAGGTGCGTGGGAGCGAGACGAAATCGATGGTGCAGTTGCTTTAGCCGGAGACGGCTCAACGGCGGCAGCGGCGAGCGACGGAGCTAGGCGGCGGTGAAAAGAGAGAAGGAAAAGACGACGGCAGTGCGGTGCTTTATAGGAGAGGCAGCAAATTCGAAGATGTCCAACGCGGTGGTCACGCGAAGCAGTAGCTGGCGGCCGCGACACACCTGGAAGCTGGCTGAAGGCCACGGCGGCTCGCCGGTGCCCATGCCGCGTGGTGCCTGGCGGTGATTCGTCGGTCACTGTAGCACCCCCAATTTTTTAATTTCAAACTATTTTTTGCCAAATTACTCCCAAAATCATGTAGCGACTTGAAAATTTCCAAAAATATGAAATCTTTAGAATTTCAAGCTCTACAAGTTTCATGTTGAAAACTTTTTTAAATTCGAACTGGATTTTTGAAATTTGAATTTGAAATCAAAAGGGGACACTTTTCTGGAATTTGGTAATTTAGAAATTACTTTAAATTTTATATTGAAACTTCAAAAACTACAAATACCAAAGTTGTACATCTAGCCAGGACCTACAACTTTGCTATTCAAACCATTTTCAAATTCTACCTTTATTTTGAAATTTGAGTTTGGGGATGAAAAGGGGTCAAATTTGGAATTTGCTTCTTTTCAAAATTGCTCCACATTTTACACTAAAACTTTGAAAACTCAAAACACCAAACTTGTAGCCATTGAAAAGATCTACAAACTTGGTTCTAAACTTTTTCCCAAATTTTGCTTAGATTTTGAATTATTTCAAAAGGGATAAAATTAGGGTTTTGAATTTAGGGTTTTCGGAAGAATTTCAAATTGAAATTTGTTACTATTTTAATTGGTGATTATTTAGTGAGCACACCATCATCCAAGGGCATCATTGAGTCAAGCATCACATGTTTGACCAAATGCCACTCTTGGTTGACCAATTTGACTTTTGAAAATCTTTTAATAATTCCCCAAATTTGAATTCAAATTTGAATCGGAAAACTCGCGACAAGTTTTGGATTCCAAATTCAAACTCAAACTTGAAGCTCCATTTTATATGTTGGACTTGAGTTCATACCCTACACTAGGCACTAGTGTATAACTCAATCACACACCCCAAATTATGGAGGGCATAAACTAAGTATTTGCGGTGACATTCAAAATTAGGGTTTTTGATTCGAGTCACACAACTAAGAAGCTCATCCAACTTAAGAATGTAAACTCATTTTAGTTAATGCATATCGTAGTTAACCTAATCATGGATGCTTTGTGATGGAATATGATGACATGGCAGATTTTTAGTCTCGATAACACCAGAGATGTTACAACTGTCCCGCGAACGCCGGCTACCGTGGCTGTGCTAGCCGAAGCTCAGGCAACCCAGGAGGCCTTGCTGGTAGGGAAGGAACGTGCGCCGCCGCATCTCCTTCGCCTGCGCACAGTTCGGCGCCGCGTAAAGCCTCTCGTGCGCTGCTACCACCGTGAAGAACGGCCAGGCTTGTTTCGGCTCGTTAGCGCCGGCGGCGGGTGCCCCGGGGGCGTTGTGCGCGTGGGCGCTGCTGCTGCCTGGCTCACACTTGCTGCGGTGGAGGAGCATGTCCCTGATAAACACCCTGCATCGGGACGCCGTGCCGATGACACACCCTACGAGGAGGACGACGTGGAGGAGGACAAGGACGAGCGGGACAAGGCGGTGACTGGCGTCGCGGCCTCCCTGTGCGTTCCGGTCGCTTCGGGGGTCGCGAAGGTCGAGAGGAGGAGGTGGTGGATGGGGCTGCCGGCACGCTGCTGCAGCCCGACCTCCAAGTGCACCAGCGCTGCGCCGGCCAAGAGCCCGTCGGCCACACGAGCTGCCGTTGATGGAGCATGACCTTTCCCGTGCTGGCGTCTGCCCATTGGGGTGGAGGTGGAGCGGCGGCGTTCGGCCGCGACGACTTGCACGCGAGTGGAGGCTCTCGCCCATGGCATGAAGTGTGCGAGGTGGAGCTCATCCACGGCAGCCAATGCGGTGGCAGCGACGCAACAGAAAGCGACGGCCGACTCGTTTTGACGGAGGAGTTGGGGAATTGACGCCGCGCCTCTTTTTATCAGTTTCTCATAAAAAGGTCAAAATGCTCATTTGCTTGTTCCAAAGTTGAGTACCTTGGAACTGACCCAGCTAAGATTACAGCTGTAAAACAGTGGCCTGTTCCTAGAACTGTCAAACAGTTAAGAGGTTTTCTAGGGCTAACTGGATACTATAGGAAGTTTATCAGGCATTATGGTATGCTCAGTAGGCCACTGACTGAGTTACTAAGGAAGAATGTGCCCTTTCAATGGTCTCAACAGCTGAGGAGGCTTTCCAATTACTGAAGCAGAAACTTGTGGAAGCTCCGGTCTTAGCAGTGCTTGATCTCAACAAGCAGTTTGTTGTGAAGGGTATTCACAATACTGCAGCAGATGCTTTATCTAGATGTCAAGAAGCTGGTGAGGTCACAGCTATTTCAGCATGTTTACCAACATGGGTTCAGAAACTATAGGAGGGTTACAAGGATGATCCAGCAGCTCAGCAATTGCTTACTGAGTTGGCAATTTCAAAAGCAAATGATAAAGGATACTCCTTGGTGGAAGGAGTGATAAGATATCAAGGTAGAGTTTGGGTTGGAGATAATATTGTTGCACAGCAAGATATATTGAATGCATTACATGATAGTGGAGTTGGTGGTCATTCTGGAATTGCTGCTACCTATGCTCGAGTAAAGCATCTATTTGCATGGCCTCATATGAGACAGACTGTACATGACTTTGTGCAAAAATGCCAGACCTGTCAACAAGCCAAGACAGAAAGAATAAAGACCCTAGGACTGTTAGAGCCACTGCCTATTCCAGATCAGACCTGGGAGATTATAAGCATGGATTTCATTGAAGGGTTACCAAAGTCAGATCATTACAATGCTATTCTGGTGGTGGTGGATAAGTTCACCAAATACGGTCATTTCTTTCCTATTACTCATTCTTTTACTGCTCTACAGATAGCTCAGCTCTTTCTCAATCAAGTGTATAAGTTGTATGGGTTGCCAAAAGCAATAATTTTAGATAGAGATAGAGTTTTCACAAGTGATGTCTGGCAGCAGCTATTCAAGCTTTCATATACTAAACTCATGATGAGCTCTTCTTATCACCCACAAACTTATGGGCAAACTGAGAGGCTCAACCAATGTGTAGAGGGTTTCTTGAGGTGCACTGTCCATTCATGCCCCAGACAGTGGAGCAAATAGCTTTCAGTAGCCGAATTTTGGTACAACACATCTACTCATTCAGCATTGGGAAAGTCTCCATTTGAAGTACTATATGGGTACTCAACAAGGCAGTTAGGCATTGCCAATTTGCAACTCTGTACTGTCCCAGACCTTGAACAGTGGCTAACAGAAAGGGAACTGCTATCTCAGCTCATTAAGCAACAGTTGATGAGAGCTCAGCAAAGGATGAAGGCCCAGGCTGACAAGCAAAGGACAGAACAAGAATTTCAGGAAGGTGATTCTGTATTTCTCAAACTACAACCATATGTGAAATCCACTGTGGCTAACAGGTCAAATCAAAAGCTCTCATTTTGATTTTATGGGCCCTACAAGATAGTGTAGCGCATTGGGAAGGTGGCATACAGATTGGAACTGCCACCAGGATCCAGAATTCATCTAGTTGTTCATGTGTCACAATGGAAGCGGCACATTCCTGTAGATTATTCAGTTACTTAGGATTTATCTACTGTCGGCACAGACCCATTCAAGAAGACCGAACCGGTATGTGTGCTGGACCAACGTGTGATTCTAAGAGGGGCTTCATCAGTTCCTCAGCGGAAGATTCAATGGGATGGACTGCCATCAGCCATGGCAACTTGGGAGGATGAGTACTATCTGAAGGAGTTTCCAGAGTTCAAAGCTTGAGGACAAGCTTTTGCTTAAGCGGCGGGGAGTGTTATAGCCCAGGTAGTATAGTGGGCCGAGGCCCAGTGAGTCCGGCCGAGTCAGTGGCCTTGTAAGCCTGTTGCATGAATATAAGCAGCAAGTGGTGTGCGTTGGGGCTCATCGAACAGAACATTACTATAACCGTATCTTAAATATTCATAGCTCCCACGGAATCCTACCGTGTTCTTCCCACCCCGAGCTCTGTTCTTGCTGTTCCACCCGAAATCCTTACTATTCCCAATCCAAACTCCTATTCAGTTATCAGTTCCCATAACATATATATAGATCAATTATAAGAGGAAAAAGAAAACAAAAGAAAATAGAACAGGAGCAAAAAGAGTTTCAAATGCAGATACGGGCCCATCTTCCGGACGAGCCATGTCGGCGAGGACTTGATCATGTCGCTTGACCTGGAGTTGAGCACGCTCGTGCTGCAGGAAGAGGAGCGCGCCTTCCAGATATGGTACCCGCCGTCCTTCATGCGCGTCCTAGGCACCGACAGCATCATCATCATCACCGCTCTGGGTCCTCTCCACCGCCACATCAGGGCGCTCGTGCTCCACCTTTTTGGCCCCGAGAGCCTCCGTCTGGACCTGCTACGTGATGTGCAGTGGAGCGCGCGCGCCGAGCTGCGATCCTGGCTCCGGCTGCCCGACGTCGAGGTCAGAGCGGCCACCTCCAGGGTATGCAGGTATCTGTGTCGACGATGACACTTCTGACAGTTTCTTCATGCTTACCACGTACTACCTATCCGACATCCGCAGATGATATTTGGAGTGACGGCGAAGAAGCTGATCAGCCACTACGACGTGGCCTCGAAAGGGAGCCTGTGGAAGTGCTTCGACGCGTGCACCAGGGGGCTGCTGGCGTTCCCGGCACAACCTTCTACAGATGCATGCAGGCAAACTAATAATCATCTATCTATTATTTGTTTGGTAGATGACTATCTGCCTGGCCTTTGATCAGTGACAATTTTCAAGTTGTTTAATTCATCTCTTCAGGGACGCAAGAGGGTCATGAAGATGCTGAAGGAGCAGCTCGGTGCACGCAGGAACGAGTCGGAGCGCGAGGCGGTGCGATAGATTTCTTCGATCTTGTGATCCACGAGCTGGACAAGCCAGACTCTGAACTGAACGAGAACATCGCGCTGGACTTGCTGTTTCTGATGCTCTTTGCTAGCCACGAGACCACATCGATTGGACTGACCGTGATTCTCAAGTTTCTAACAGATAACCCCAAAGCATTGGAGGACCTAACGGTAAGCAAATTGTTGGGTCCAGACTCCATACCAGAAATTGAAATGGTTGCTGTTGCATTGATTTTTTATGCGGTGTTTACAGGAAGAAGAGCATGAGAATGTACAGAAAAGAAGGGCGGATCCAGACTCTGATGAAATCACTTGGGAAGAGTACAAGCCTATGAAATTCACATCTCATGTATGGCCATAACTGTCAGAGATCGATGTTCTCCGTAAATTAGAAAATTGAACTGGTTCTTGGTTCTATGCAGTGAATTTTTCATGTGCATTGATCTGTGTTCTACATCACATATATTAGGTTATACATGAAGCCCTAAGGCTGGCAAATATTGCTCCTGTAGTGTTTAGAAAAACAATTCAGGATGTACAAATAAACGGTATGCATCTTCCCTTTTTTCACCATGTGTGCAGTCACCAAAATATTCAGCTACATTTAATAACATAACTCATTATGTTATTTCTCAGAAGTGATCCATGTTCTAGTCTATCCATTTATGTATTGTGCTTACTTTAAACTTCTATGTGCAGATTATAATATACCAAAAGGATCAAAGGTTATGATCTATTCATCTGCAGGTCACCTAAAAATCCGAAGGTTTACGAGAACCCTTCAATGTTCAACCCATTGAGATGGAAAGTATTTTGAATGCAGAATTTCTTGTTGATTACAATATCAAACTCACATATATGTTTGCATGATATTCTCGAACCAGTTGGCGGCTCCAAGAATTTCATGGCCTTTGGAGGTGGTCTGCGGCTATGCGTTGGTGCTGACTTTGCCAAGCTGCAAATGGCTATCTTCCTCCACTGTTTAGTCATCAAGTACAGGTACTATGTCTGTATTTAAGGACCTATTTAGATCATCTAGAACCAGTTGTTTGTCTACTATTACTAAACTAATTTTTAAGGACTAAACATTAGATGACTAAGTTTGGCCCTGTACTGTTTGCATCCATAAATTAGTAGCTATTAGTCCATTTTAGCTTCCCTTTGACAACTGGTGAACTAGTTGTTAGTTAAAGTATGGACTAAAAGTTGGTTCACCTATTTGGATGGTTTAGGACTAAACTTTAGTGCTACTAATACCCAAACAGTTCAGAAGAGTATTCTCTCTCCATCGATCCATCCTTAGGGGTGCGCACATACCAAGAGTCAAATTGATACCATTGAATTTGTAATTAGACATACTTTCCTATTATCTTAATTTTTTGGTTATAAATCAACACAATATAAGACAATGTTACTTAGGATACCATGTCTTACAAAACTAAGAGAGATTGAGTATGTTATGTAAATTCAAGTTGTACGGTGAGTTAATGTTATGTTTATACGACAGATGGAAAGCGATCAGCGGAGGCACAATGATGTTCTACCCAGGACTACGATTTCCAGACGGTTTTCATATCAAGCTTCTTCCAAAGATTGAAGTGTGATAATTGACAATGCTAAAAGCATTAGTGTGCTTGCTAGTGTACCAGTCGTGATGATATTAAGTTTGTAGAGTGAGAGTAACCTGGTAGATATATTTTGAAAATATATTCCAACGATTGGAATATAATTACTAAACTGCCTCACCTAAATAACAGTGAAAACAATACCGCGGACCAATAAATCTCATTTAATCATGGTCAGGAAATGCCATAACATCTCATATGAAAGCAAAGCAAAGTTGAAACAGAAGACGTTTAGGTTATAGCCGTGTCAAAAGTTTGCCAAAATGCTTCTGCATGTGACCATAACAATGGACATGCGTTCTATTTATCCTTCCATCTCAAAATAGAAGGCAATATAAGGCACAATTTGATTTTTGTGTAAGGAAAATAGCATCGATGCTAGGGCCATTAGTTGATTTTGGTGTTTAATTGACAATATGATCATTTGAACTAATGACATTTGCTAGTATACAGTAATGTTAATTTAGTTCATTGGATGCAAGGTTGGCTTTGACAAAGGCAACGTGAAGATAGGAATGATCAACACCTCAAGCAAGACATTAGAAGCTATGTTAAAGACCTACAAGACATGCTAGAAATTCAAGTTACCATGTGGAAACATGCAAGAAGTCCAAGTCAACATGTGGAAGAAGCCTACATTAAGAGACACGAAGAAACAAAGGAAAAAGAGGCTGCACAAGAGCACCAAAATTGTACGGTGGTTAATAGCAACAGTGCATGAAGAAAGCATTCACGAGCTGCTGAGAAGATTTCCATTCACTGAAAAACACCAGTGTAATAAGAGGGAACAAAGTCGCGGAATAGGGTGCACCCTAGGAATTTTTGTAATGGCAAATCGTAGCCTCGGTGAGGCATCAGAATTGTCCGGTGCAATGGTAAATCATGGCCTCGGTGAGGCATTAAAATTGTCCGGGAGTGAGTGCTGGTGGTGTCTAGTGAAGAAACCAAGAGCAACCAATGCTCACCGGAAAGTCCAGTGGCACCAGAAAAGGGGCATCGAAGAAACAGTCCCCCGATGGTCGGCTACTAGCTAGTCATGGGGAGACCACTAGAAATCTCTAGTGGGCAGTGGCGAATCCAACACGAGAAATGACTTAGGGCATGCTCTAAATTTTGCCTACTGTTGGGCATTCTTAACGTCATTACCAAAAGTAGACTTAGTTTTCTAATTCTGATAACGGCGCCAAAAATGCCGAACCTATCCCTCATGCCACTTAAGCCAAGTTGTCATCCCCAGCATGACATGAGAGACGCGGTATTGAAATATGCAACTGCTCTTCTAAATAAATAATAAATAAGATCTGCAAGCGCACAAATTAATACCGATGTAGCATTTTAACCGGGAAGTATTCCAGGTATCGTTATTTATATTTTTACCACTGGGAAGGGATTACTAACATCAATGTTGATTATAGAATGGAATATAGGAATGAGTATCAATCATTGCATGTATAAGTGAGAGCATTCATCTATCTCTTGCATACAGGGGTAAGTGTCACATAAAATATAGATAAAGTATGAATGGTGACAAAGATAATTAATCTGATCAGCTAGTCACATATAATAATGATAAGCACCTCAACAGATATTCTAGCAAGTCATTAGCATGGTATTAGGACGAACTACAAGGATATTTCCTAAGTTATTCTTAACTATAAAGTCTAGCATATCATAGTTAGTGCAAGTACACTCGGCAATCATTGCGAAAAAGGACTACGCCTATGCATAGTGATATTATCAAGGAAGATGAGAAACATAGCAATCACTCCCCCGTAATAATGTTGCTCTGCCTGCCTTACACACGGGAGGGGGACTATATAAGAACCAACGAAGCTGTCACCATCGCGGACCACCCCACGATCCGGCATATATGGTGCAATCGCAGATAAATATGGTCTAAGCACCACACCTACACAATATTTATCATTTACCCATGGATCCGATGGATAAACGCTATACGATCCTAAACATGTATATAATTCCAATCTAACTAAGCCAAGCGTATAACTACGATAAACTAAGAACAATATAATCGCAAACATAAACAAGTAGAGCATAGTCATAATCAATATATTGAAATAGAACAAAGTTGTATTCATAATATTGAAGAACAAAGATGAACAATGAAGAACAGTAAAGGAATTACCAAGAATCCTCTTGACAGATCCGAAAACCAATCGAAGATTGACTCCTTCTAGTTCTAATCCTATGTAGCTATGCTATACTAGAGATCTAGTTGATGTGGTGGCTCTAGGGCTTGATCAGAGACTCTCCTCCTGAGATTAGGGTTTGAAGAATTGAGAATGAGGGAGTGCCTCCTCCAGGGGCCAGGGGTCCTGCTTATATAGCCCCCTCAAGTGAACGTGGGCCGTCGGATCAAACCGACATTAATCACACGGTTTTCCTTGATCCCTTAGGTCGGTGGAGCATAATCCGCGAGACGGAGCCTGATTGGCTCTCAGGCCAGGGCGGGCGCCCTAGGGAGCAGGGCGGGCGCCCTGCCTCCGGGCCCGTTCGGCCTCCCGTTCGATCTCGTGGCTTCTGGAGTCTTCTAGATGATAGAAAATCGGTGAACACGTTATTATCTCTATGTAAACCCGACGTGTGGGCCTTTCCTCCGTATTTTCTGATAACCCCCTGCAGAAACAGACAAACACCAAAACTCGTGGAATTCTGTCAGATAAAACCCTAAGTCTAGGTGTTGGTTGCATTTGGATCCTTTTCTTTATTTATTTGATAACTATATTTGGTACTTAAGGACCGTCAACAAACTCCCCCAAGCTTACCTCTTGCTCGTCCCTGAGCAAGGATAGACTCATTATGGATCGGAAGTTGCTGCAACGCCTTTGAACGTTGACGGCACATATGCTTTCAAATAAGGTCTCATCCCTGAGTTAGAGTAAACTGTCAAGACTTAAAACTTACTCATTTTACCTTTCACCATGGGGCTTGCAACCGTCACCTGCATCTTGAGTGGTTAAAAGATAGAACGGTCTAGTCAAACGCCATGTCTCTTATTCTTGATCAGCTATAGCTCTGGAGTTTTTGCAAATTTTTCAAATAAAACTCAGAGATTCCTTGTATGACTCTCTCGGGTCTCTCTTTTGTGGTATTTCTGGATCCTTACCAAGGCAGTAATGGTATATGCCTTCTCTCTCAAAGTATGTGGTATTTATGGTATAAGGCGTAGTGACATTGCCTTCTCTCTCACCCTACTCTAATAAGGCTTTGATATCAGGAGCTCATAGGTGGGAGATACAGTATACATACTCATAGAACATTTATTGCATAGTCAAACCATGGATCCAGAGAAACAAGTCAATAAGTCAAATCAAGATGTGCATGTGTGGTGAATGAGTGGTGTATGGTGATGATGGTGATAACAAAAGTCTAATGCTCTTTTTGAGGGAATACATACCTTTCTTGCTTTTTAAAACTTTTGAGGGGAATGAGATGCTCTATATTTTTTTTCTTCTTTTCTTTTTCCTCTCAGGTGGGTATCTTGTACCCCTAATTCTACTGTCGGACACTTGTCCATTTTTACCTCTCGTCTCACTTTTTCTTTCTTCGAGGTTCCGAGCACTTGCTCCTTTTTATTTCCTCGTTTTTTTAGAGCAATCTCCCTCTTTTGAAAATATAGCAAGTGGTAGTAGATAAAATAACTCGAGCATTAGCTTCACAGGGAATAACAGGAATGGGATAATGTTTTTGGCTATTCTCTCCCGGGTCAGGAGTAGAATAATTTTGGGTGAATCTGGAGATGGAAATGAGTGGATATATGTGGATGCGTACTTCCGGAGTAGAAGCAGCATGTATGAGTGAACGTGCAAGTGAATCTTGATTTTAACCACATGACAAGTTCCTAAGGGTCTACACAGCTTGACCACACTCAATGCCCATAAGCAGTAAGTAGTAAAAGTGCGGCTCCTAATCTAACAAGCATGTATATATGGCTGTGGTAGGAATTTAAACTCTCATCATACAGGAACTCATCATGCAACATTTTAAAGATTTTTAAAGATAAAATTCTCCAGAATTCTAGCATCTCTAGGAATAGATAAACAGCAGCTCAACCTTCCCATATCATATCCGTTAACAACTTAGACTTTAGATCAAGTTCTCTTCCCACTAGTTCAGGTTTAGAGCCAGTTTTAAATTATAACAGTTATGTCTAAACTAGAGAGAGAACAAATTTGAAAATTAGGCAGAGCAACTATTCATCATATCCATGCTAGAGTTTTATTTTCAAGATTCAGTTTAGCATAGCTACTTTATTTATTTATTAAACTAAGCAAATATATATAAACACAAAATATTTATTTGGGTTTTCATGATTATGCATCTTTTTATTTTAATAAAGCATAGGTATAAATGTAGATAAAAATACTTATCGGGATAAATGGGGGTGTTCTCCCCCAAGCTGGATCTTGACGTAATTTCTTCTGATGTAGCTAACAGGTGCAGAGGTGTATTTGAATGTCGGCAGCACCCTGACAACGATTAGGATATCCTCCGTCTGCTAGTCTTCCTGAATTCTGTGGAGCTCAAATAGACAACAAAGCTTCATGGAATTTGATTAAGCGTTAGCATAAATATCTAGCCTTTATCATGTTTGAGCTTCCTTGATAAATGTCACTCTCTATTTTTATTTTCATTTTTATAGAACAGAAAAAATATATATTATTATTTATTTTTTTATGCCACCACAGTGAATGTACTTATGGGTTTTATGCCACTCGCATACTCACATGGGGCTTACTGTTTTCAATATTTTTTTAAGACAGAATGAACATGATTAACTAAGCAATAATTAAAGGGAAAATGATAACTACCAAGTTTACCTCTTGGCACAGCGTTCGGTGTTTTTAAGTCCTCCGAACAGGACTTCTTTTCTTCTTAGTTGTCCTGGGATTTGGGTGGCGTAGACGGTGGTTCCGGCAGCGCCTCCTCTTCTTGTGTAACTGTCTTCGCCTTCCATACTCGACTTGGTGCTTCGGTCTCCTGTTGTGTATCCTCGGGTCTTATGACCTCTCCCTCATAGTCTGCCCATACGTCCTTGATGGTTTGCCTCCTTTGGTTACGGTTACGTCGCCTTCTTCTTGTCCTGACCTGCTTAGAATCTTCAACTATATAGTTAGGGTCATTAAAGTAGCGGCGTACCTTCTCAGAGGGGAAATGCATATGGACTTCTCCGGTTCCAATGTAGATGATTGCTTTGACGGTGCCTAGGAACGGTCTTCCTAGGATGATGGGTGGATCGTACTCGTCGTCTCCCATGTCAATGACCTGAAAGTCTGTATGGACAAAATGATCGTTAATTTTAACAGGGACATCGGTTACTATACCTTCGACCTTTCGGGATGTCTGATCTGCCATCTGGAGCTGAGTGTATGTTGGTTTTAAGGGCATGGTCCCGTACAAGAGCTGATAGGTGACTGTGGCCATTATGTTGACGCCTGATCCAGTGTCGCAGAGCGCCTTCTGAAAGGAGTATCCATTGATTGAGCACTCAATGCTTGGCATACCTGGGTCGTCCTTCTTGTTCAGGAATGGCGACTTGGGTCGACCATCTTGACCTCCTTGAACTACAGTGACCATCTTAGCTGATTCGGTCCATCCTTGGTTGTTCTTGTTCTGCTTGTTCCTCCTGTTGGTCCTCTTCCTTGGTTCATGTTGGGGTTGCTCTGGGATTTGTGTAATCTTGTTCTTGAAGGAAAACGTCTCCTTCCTCCCCTTGATGTTGAAGTTGATCTTCGCAGCGCTGGTGTAGATGACAGCTCCCGAGGTGTTCAGGAATGGCCTTCCCAGAATAACTAGTGACCTCTCATCGGACCCGGTCTCTATCACCACGAAGTCAGTTGGCGCGTACGAGGTACCAACTCGGACACACATGTTCTTTAATATTCCTTTAGGAAAGCTTAGTGTCCGATCTGCAAGCTGCAAACACATAGTTGTTTCTGATAAAGGATATGTAAAGAATTTTTCATAGAGTACCCTGGGCATAATGTTGACGTTGGAGCCAAAGTCGCAGAGTGCTTCTGGGAAGTCCACCATGCCGATGGAGATCGGGATGACGGGGCGTCCTAGATCGCCTCTCTTGACTGGCAGAAGGTCATTATGTACTCCGACAGCGGGATTACTCCAATAGTTACCTGCATCAAACATGTCTACAAGATTTGCAGATTCTAATCCTTCCGGTTGTGATGGTATGCCAGGGTTAGTAGCAGGAACAGCAGCAGCTATTTGATTTAACTGAGATTCAATCATTTTATTAAAGCTAATTTGGTTTTTGATGGCAGTAGAGAAATTATCCATTCTATTATTTATGTTTTCTAGTATTTTATCATTGGATGCCAATTTCTTAGACAAGTTATCCATTAGCTTTCCTTGATTAGACACTAACTCTCTCAGGGGTGGAAAATTATTATTGTTGTTGTAAGAGTTATTACCTTGATAATTACCTGAGTAGTTACCTGAGTAGTTAGGCCTCTGTTGATTCCAACCTTGATTTTGTTGAGGACGGTTGTAGTTGTTGTTGTTGTTGTTGATGTACCTTGCATCCTCAAGCATCTCAGGGCAGTGATTGCCTGAGTGTCCAGTATCTCCATATTCCTCACAAGTCATGTGAGAGTCGTAGACGTTCATGACTTCTCTTTTGTCTCCAGCTTTGTCATCGAGCTTTTTTATGAGTAGGTCTAACTTTGCAGACAGCATGTCTACCTCCTTGAGCTGGTGCATACCTCCACCCTTCTTGCGTGTTTGGATCCTCTCTTCGTTCCAACCTTGGTTGGACGCCATCTTCTCCACAAGGGCTGTAGCTTGTGGTATGGTGAGTGTTGACGGTTCTTAAGTATCAATTTTAATTATCCAATAAATAAGGAAAAGGACCTATATGCAAGCAACACCTAGAATTAGGGTTTGATCTGACAGAATTCCACGAGTTTTGTTGTTTATCTATTTCTGCAGGGCGTTATCAGGAAATACAAAGGAAAGGCCCACACGTCGGAATTACATAGAGATATTAACGTGTTCACCGATTTTCTATCATCTAGAAGACTCCAGAAGCCACGGGATCGAACGGGAGGCCGAACGGGCTCGGGACCAGGGCGCCCGCTCTGGACCCTGGGGCGCCCACCCTAGGTCTACAACCAATCAGGATGAGTCTCGCAGATTATGCCCCACCGACCTAAAGAATAAGGAAAACCGTGCGATTAATGTCGGTTTGATCCGACGGCCCAGGTTCACTTGAAGGGACTATATAAGCAAGACCCCTGGCCCCTGGAGAAGAGAATCCAAGTCCATTATTTTCATATTTTCCAGAGAGGATTCAGAGAGAGAGGTTCCCTTAGGGTTCCCACCTCATTAGGGCTTAGCATCCAATGTGAGATTAGACTTAGTTCTTCTAGATTGAGAGAGATAGAGTGGAGGTATAGATCGAAGGAAGCCCGGCCTGTCGGTGACTACTTCGAGGTTGTACCTGCAGGATCAAGTTCTCCTAACCCGAGGCTTGCTCCTAGGATTCTTTAGTATTTCGACTTCTAAATTCTAGTAAGTTATTTGTTTTATTGTTCTTTGGTTTATGAGTTTACTTTAATCTCTTCGCGTAGAGTTTAGAGTAATCATCTCTAGCGTAAACGAGGTGTTTGGGCTAGGATACTCATAGATATCCCCTGTCTAGCCGGACCGTGGTAGTAGCGAGGAACGTGACATTTCCGTAGCTACCTTTGTATTCCATATCCCGTTAGCAGGATCGATAGGGTTTATAGGTGCGGGTCGAACATCCTTTGAGGTGTCTAGATTCCGTGAGCCTCCCCAATAGAGCAGTAGATCATCCTTACCAAGGTTAGAACGAGAGTGCAGTTGCAGTCTTCTCTATACATCGCTCACATCAAATCACAGTGGTTGTAGCCTAAAGGTTAGTAGTAATAGATTTGGTTAGTCAGATGCACGCTTTCTCCTAGTGGTAAAAAAATAAATATGATACTCTGGATAACATCCCGGGTGAAGTGCTCACCGATATCCGTGCGCTTGCGGATCATTTCCTAATTGCGTTACCAAATATCAACAGTGAATGATAGAAATGCGCCTCCAGCTGCAACATCCATGGTCTCACGAGCACTAGTGATGAGCCCATGATAGAAAGTCTGCATAAGTAGCCAGCTCTCCATTCCATGATGGGGACATTTTAGGATGTAATCTTGAAAGCGCTCCCATGCTTCTGGAACGGATTCACCATGTTGTTGCTGAAAACTTGTAATCTTCCCACGGAGAGCATTGGTCTTGCCCATGGGAAAGAACTTAGCCAGAAAGTTCGTAGAGCAGAGTGCCCACGTAGTGTTCTTATCCTTCGTCGCGTAGAACCACTGCTTCGCTCTCCCCAATAGTGAGAATGGGAAAAGGCGAAGTAGTATGGCGTCTCTGGGAACATCTAATAAAGTGAATGTGCTGCAAATCTCTAGGAAGTGTTAGAGATGAGCACTTGCATCTTCGTGCGGCTTCCCACAAAACTGGTTGGCTTGTACCATGTTGATGAGCCCTGGCTTGAGCTCAAAGTTCTTGTCAATGGCCGCGGCAGGTCCAGTGCGGATGTTGTCCGTAGTGGGAGCTAAGAACTCGTGGATCGTCTTGTTCGCCATGGCTGTGAACTCTGTTGACAAATTCCGGATGAAACTTCGGCGGTCTTCTGGATTGGATGAAGTGTTGCGTCGAAGTGTTGACTTCTTGAGCTTGGCTCTTGCCTCTCTGATTAATGCTTCGGGGTTGTCAACAAAATTTTCTGGAAGATGTCCTCTATTCCTACATCACCCTGCAAAACAATAAGAATGGAAAAATACAGGGGTAAATCTGTATGGGAGAATTGATGATCTCAATCACTTAATGATGCGAATGATGACTCAAATTCCGTATTCATTCCTTGTTAGTAAATCAACCTTCCCCGGCAACGGCGCCAAAAATGTTTGTTGGGCATTCTTAACGTCATTACCAAAAGTAGACTTAGTTTTCTAATTCTGATAACGGCGCCAAAAATGCTTGTTGGGCATTCTTAACGTCATTACCAAAAGTAGACTTAGTTTTCTAATTCTGATAACGGCGCCAAAAATGCCGAACCTATCCCTCATGCCACTTAAGCCAAGTTGTCATCCCCAGCATGACATGAGAGACGCGGTATTGAAATATGCAACTGCTCTTCTAAATAAATAATAAATAAGATCTGCAAGCGCACAGATTAATACCGATGTAGCATTTTAACCGGGAAGTATTCCAGGTATCGTTATTTATATTTTTACCACTGGGAAGGGATTACTAACATCAATATTGATTATGGAATGGAATATAGGAATGAGTATCAATCATTGCATGTATAAGTGAGAGCATTCATCTATCTCTTGCATACAGGGGTAAGTGTCACATAAAATATAGATAAAGTATGAATGGTGACAAAGATAATTAATCTGATCAGCTAGCCACATATAATAATGATAAGCACCTCAACAGATATTCTAGCAAGTCATTAGCATGGTATTAGGACGAACTACAAGGATATTTCCTAAGTTATTCTTAACTATAAAGTCTAGCATATCATAGTTAGTGCAAGTACACTCGGCAATCATTGCGAAAAAGGACTACGCCTATGCATAGTGATATTATCAAGGAAGATGAGAAACATAGCAATCACTCTCCCGTAATAATGTTGCTCTGCCTGCCTTACACACGGGAGGGGGACTAT
The DNA here is from genome assembly GCA_038087645.1 of Saccharum hybrid cultivar R570. NCBI lineage: Eukaryota > Viridiplantae > Streptophyta > Magnoliopsida > Poales > Poaceae > Saccharum > Saccharum hybrid cultivar. The sequence goes on from JAQSUU010000015.1 coordinate 20,733,940, forward strand.
ATAAGAACCAACGAAGCTGTCACCATCGCGGACCACCCCACGATCCGGCATATAAGGTTCAATCGCAGATAAATATGGTCTAAGCACCACGCCTACACAATATTTATCATTTACCCATGGATCCGATGGATAAACGCTATACGATCCTAAACATGTATATAATTCCAATCTAACTAAGCCAAGCGTATAACTACGATAAACTAAGAACAATATAATCGCAAACATAAACAAGTATAGCATAGTCATAATCAATATATTGAAATAGAACAAAGTTGTATTCATAATATTGAAGAACAAAGATGAACAATGAAGAACAGTAAAGGAATTACCAAGAATCCTCTTGACAGATCCGGAAACCAATCGAAGATTGACTCCTTCTAGTTCTAATCCTATGTAGCTATGCTATACTAGAGATCTAGTTGATGTGGTGGCTCTAGGGCTTGATCAGAGACTCTCCTCCTAAGATTAGGGTTTGAAGAATTGAGAATGAGGGAGTGCCTCCTCCAGGGGCCAGGGGTCCTGCTTATATAGCCCCCTCAAGTGAACGTGGGCCGTCGGATCAAACCGACATTAATCGCACGGTTTTCCTTGATCCCTTAGGTCGGTGGAGCATAATCCGCGAGACGGAGCCTGATTGGCTCTCAGGCCAGGGCGGGCGCCCTAGGGAGCAGGGCGGGCGCCCTGCCTCCGGGCCCGTTCGGCCTCCCGTTCGATCTCGTGGCTTCTAGAGTCTTCTAGATGATAGAAAATCGGTGAACACGTTATTATCTCTATGTAAACCCGACGTATGGGCCTTTCCTCCGTATTTTCTGATAACCCCCTGCAGAAATAGACAAACACCAAAACTCGTGGAATTCTATCAGATAAAACCCTAAGTCTAGGTGTTGGTTGCATTTGGATCCTTTTCTTTATTTATTTGATAACTATATTTGGTACTTAAGGACCGTCAACACCTACCAACGACAACTTGCATGTTTTGGGCAAAAATTGTAGAACAACCACCAAGAATCAAGATATTACCTTTTAATAAGGTAATTATTAATGATAGATGTTTCAATAGACAAGTGAAGTATACAACCTGTCATTTTATAGACAAATCAATTAGAAAATGACATTAATCATAAAAGCATTGAAGAATATAAAAGGACATCTAGACATACCTTTCCTAAAAAAACTAACAACATCGAGGCCGCTTTTGAGGTGGTAAACTCATCTTTCGATCTTTCATAGATTATAAAGTCCTCTTAATTTGCTCCCCCATCCATCACCAAAATCACCAAACCAAATGACCCAAATTCAAAATCCCAGCAGTAGAAACCTGCAAGCAGAGTCCGGTTAGAGCCTGACTGCCTAAAGGTCGGCCGGCTGGGGCCTGGGGGAGCGGCGGTGGCAGTGCCGTAGAGGCCACCTGGGTCCTAGGAGCAGGCTGCTTGTTGCTAGCCAGTGTCGAGCGACAGCGGCTGGGGCGGCCAGGTAAAGGCGCGGCGCGGGGCTGGATCTGCCAAGTGGTCGGAGCAGGCGCACCGCGCCCGGAGGTAGCGAGGTGGCACAATGGAGCAGCCATCAGCAAGCCATGAGCCTGGAGGAGCAGAGGGGGTAGTATCACAGCTAAGTGAGTGGAGCATGGCGCACCCTACCTAGCCACCTGAACTGCAGATGGGCCATTGTGAGTGTGACCGCAGCCCATGATGCATGAGGCCACTCTTTGCGCTCTGCCTCGCCCTCGTGGAACAAAAAAACGTTGCGTCGCACGCCGTGAGTTCACCGTCTTCACTTCTTCTACTCGACTCTGACGACCTACAGGGGGTGGGGATATGGTGCTCAGCCAAGGGGACCTAGGGCAGCCGCCCTAGCTCGCCCTAGTGGTGGCTCCGCCTCCGCTAGTGGAAGCATCGGAACTTCCAGTGCTTTGCAGAAAAGCTGTAGCACAACCCAATGGCTATAATGGCCCTTCTAACTAGTAGAAATCTGCACATACATGATGAACAACTTTCATCACTGAAGGTGCCAAATTTGTCATAATTTAAGTTTTATGATGAAAAATTGTTTGTCAAAAATGATGTGTCACATTAGTACATTCATGATGATAAAGGAGCTTATTCCATATGAGACACGACATGGTGTCATGTGGCTAGGTGGAGAAGATCAAGAGACATGCTTGGCTACTATGGACCAGGTTGCAAGTGTGAAGGGCAAGTTAGAGGCTTTGGAGCGATGGACCACATATGGCTGAGAAGAGCAAGCGAAGTTGCGGTTGATGAAACAATAAGGCCACACAATGACATGAAATAGATCATATCATTGAAGAAAGATCAAGCCAAGTGTTGATTTGCATTGATGATCAAGTGATTTAATGAATGATGATGGAGGTTGGATGCTTGTGTGGCGTCACCAACATGGAGATGAAATGGAATGTGCAATGCAAAGGTATATTTATAGGGCATTTCATTTCACCGTTCAAAGGTTGTGTAGAGAAGTGCATGATCGGGTTTAGGATATATGGCCGTACTATATTAAGAGGGGCAAACTTGTTTGCATACCAGTCATCTAGTTCCACTTGAGCGATCTAACTTCGCATGCGTTGCTAGGATCGAGTGGCGTTTGAGAAGAGAATAAAATCCTTAGAAAAGTGTTTGTGAAAGGTAAAATCAGATGCACAAATTGGTGGATCATTTGGGGAGTTAGCATTTTCAATAAGGGTTCAAAATGAAGTTTGGAGACGTGTTTGGGCAGCCGTCGGACCATCCTTGTTGTATAGCATCAGACTATACACTCTATGGTTGCAACACGTAAAGAAAGGAGAAGAGAGTGTGCTATTGAAGGCCTAGCGGTGGGACTTCCCCTCTTGGCGGTGGGACTAGCAGGGGTGCCCGAGACAACAGATCGCGCGGGAGTTGGCACCATTCAAAAATTGATCATCTGACTGTGGCACATGGGGTCATTCGATCAAACTCTAGCATTGTTCTCACGCTAACCTAGGTTGACTCACCTGGTGGTGGGATTGCTAGGCTTGAGGAGTGGTAGCAGTAGGCCATCGGACCATCCTATGGTCCGACGAGGACCGTCGAACCAGTCCGAGGCTCTTTTGACCTCTTTGGAACCTCTTTGCACTAGTGCATCAGACCGTAGGCATCAAACTCTACTATAGCGGTTGGACCATACACTCGTGGGAGAAAAGTAGCTATTGGGACATCTGTCAGTTGATCATTGGCCTTGCCGGTGGGACCACCAGGATCTGCAGAGCGTGAGGAGAAGCCAAAACAACTAGTTTTGGGTGCCCCCTCTATATATAGAGCGGTGACTGGTCATGGGGGTTGGTTAGCCACTTGGGGACTTTGTGTCCATGCTTGGGAGTGTGCTAGGTGCCCTCTAACTCACATGTGCTTAGTTGATTGCATCCGATTGTGAGTGAGTGATCGCTAGTGTGGTGCATTGAGAGATTGTAAGGTGTGGCACTAGGTGATCGTGTTGCAAGCCAGGTTGCTTGTTACTTGTCACAGAACCTCCTAAATTATGATGGCCCACATGTACCTGTCATTGTCATTATGACCTCTGATAGCCATACTTATGTGCCTCATAACCTAAAAGGCCTGCTTTCCTCCGAACAGGATCCAATTATAGGAGTATTGCAATATTACAACAGTTTATTCAATATAACATCAGAGTAAAAGAGCGGAAGTCTTACATAACTTAAGTTTACAAACCATAGTTTACAAACCTCAAACCCTAAGTAGCATTATTACAAACCAGTAGTAGTAGAGTATCAGTAGTAAATTTATTACAACACTCAAATGAGGTGCCTTGCCCAGAGGTCACACAGCCTACTCGTCGTCACTTTCTTCAACAATAACGGTCATGCAGCAAGACTCAAAGCAGGCTTGCTCATGAACCGCACCTGCAACAAGGGTTTAACAAACCTCGAGTACTGAGGGTACTCAATAAGACTTACCCGACTAAGGAAAAGACTCCAAAGACATGCTAGTTTTAGGAGATCAATGTACGAGTATTCAAGAATCAAAATGATTTTTGCGGAAAAGCTTACTAACGTAAGTCCTTACTTTCAACCTTTTATTTTCATCATTGATGGTTCTTTAACCAATTCTAAGTGATTCTAATCTAGATCCAAGTAATTCTCATGAAATTCTTATTCTTTCAACACATTCCATTTCTTTCACTACGAAGTTGGTGCAAGGTCAAGACTCCTTTCTCGTGGAGTAACGACGATTCGAACTGCTTAATTTACCCAGATGGGGCTTCCTAACCACAAGACATATGTAGAACCAATCTTGCATATATCAACTCTTACTTGGGTCGCCCAAAACCAGAACGTGTCCATCGCCACCCGAGAGCACAGTACTCCTCGAACCTGGCCCAATTCTAGCTCCGAGGGTACACGCTACTCTCGCCATCTCTCCACTCCCAGTGCGAGGTTAGACGTTCTCATGATGGAATAGCCGAGTAAGGCTTACCCAACATGGGTACGTGGCTAGTACTATTAAAAAAATCCTTGATACGAGGGCCAACAACGGACGGTCCTTAACTGATAAGGCGAAAATACTACATTGACACTCATTTCCCAATGCAAGTTAGTAGTGGCCAAACCACATGCCTGATCTCAAGTTCATTCTCATATTTCAGTATCCATCAAGTTATGCCATCAGAGTGCCATTTAAAACATCTCATTTTAAAAAGCCTAACTTAATAAGCAATAGCGAAGCATAACTATGCATTTTCAATAAAACAGGTACCAAGGGTGATATCGCAATAATCAAGGATTATAATGCAACAATTGTGTTATCACTCAATTCCTAATTACTTAATGCAACAAACTATAGTACCAGTGATAAAGATTTGTAAAACTCAAGGAAGGGTTTAAATGCACCAGGGCTTGCCTTGCTCAGACGAGACGACTAGTTCAGGCTCAACGACTCCGACGTTTGGTTCGGAACCCACTGGTGATTGCTCTTCTCTGAAAGCTTGATCGACAAAGTCTACTTCCTTGAAAGCGGGAACTACACGAGAGTATGACATGCTTCAACATGATGCGGTGATAAACATGATGCTTGATGATGATATGATATGATTAATAACTTGAGTATAACTTTCCTTCACAATACAGTTGCAAACCAACAGAACTCACTAACTAACCATAGCTACAATAAGCAACAATATTACTTCTTAAAGAACATGTTAATCATGAGCTCAACCAAGTAATTAAGGTGCCAAGGATCATTAAGGGTTAATGACCTAAGGTCATCACTCAATCAGAAAGAACACACAACACTTAAAGTTATCACTTAAACATTTATTTAATTACTTAAATAATTAAGGTAGAAATTAAGAATAAATTAAACTTCATCCAATTGAGCTCAAACTTTTTCTATAGATTGACCCTAGTCTAAAACAGTATCAAAATAAATTTCATGATTTTTGGATTAATAATTTAATTACTAAAATTCCTAAAAGTTGTATTTAATATTTAATTAAGCTAATTAAATAACTTGCATGAAGTAATCAAAATTGGCATCTGATATTTTTTCTAGATAGTTTACACCTTAAGAATCTTACTAAAAAATTTTCACTATTTTTGGAGCTCTACAAAAATTCTAGTGAAATAAACAAAAACTAACACTATTCACATTTTTGAAAAAAAAAACAAAATGGCAGCTCGGGCTGCTTCTTCCCTCCTTCTGGCCCAACCGGCCCACCCGGTGTGCGCGGCCCACCCGCGCTTCTGCTCTCTCCCTTTCCCTCCTTCTGGCCCAACCGGCGCTCTTGGCCCAGCAGCCGAGTGGAGCAACCTGCCTGTCGGCTATGGTGCCGCGGTGGCCGGCCGGCCACGCCTCGCCGGTGGTGAGGCTCCGGCAAGACTGACCCGACCACAACGACTAACATGACCCCGCGAACTCGCTTAGGCACTCAGCACGACAACAAACGCACCGGAGAACCTCCCTCTCCAGCCATGGCGGCACGGTGGCGGTGGCGCACGACGCTCCGTCGAACGAGGCCGGTAGAGGCAAAATTGAAAGCACAACGAGCACCAGGGGCTCACCACGAACACAGTGGTGTGCACGGTGAAGGCGGAGATGGAGTAGACGATGCTGCCCATGACGCGGTCGAGCACGGCGGCGATGGTGACCGCCGTGAGGAAGAAGGCGGCCTACGACTGACCTCGGTGGATGGACACAGCGCAAACGGGCTAGGTGGGGCGCAAGAGCGAGGTGAATATGTTAGCACATGCAACCGGGCTGGAGATGGCTTGCTAGCAGTGGCGCCGAGCGGCGGAGCGATGGCGGCGGCGGCGGTAAAACAGAGAAGAAGAGAGCTCCACGGCGAGCTTGAGCTTTATAGGGTAACGGCCACGGTGACAACGCTGGAAGGCGCACGACATCGTGTTGGCGGTCTTAGGCGCGCGGGAAGGGCCTGGACGGCCACGGCGGTGCTCCGGCCCCCATACCGGCCGGTGGCCGGCCGCCATTGGTCAAAGCACTATAGCTACACCCCACTAGCTTCTAAACTCTAAACTATTTTTCCCAAATTACTTTTAATTTTGCACATGAACTTGAAAAATTCCCATGATATAAAATCTTCAAAATTTCAAGCTCTACAAATTTTATATTGAACACTTTTTCAAATTCAAACTGGGTTTTAAAATTTGAATTTGAAATCAAAAGGGGACAATTTTCTGGAATTTGGTAATTTAGAAATTACTTTCAATTTTATGTTTAAACTTCAAAAACTCAAAATACCAAAGTTGTACATCTAGCGAAGACCTACAACTTTTCTATTCCAACCATTTTTAAATTCTACCTCTATTTTGAAATTTGAGTTTGGCGATGAAAAGGGGTCAAATTTGAAATTTGCTTCTTTTCAAAATTACTCAAGATTTTACACTATAACTTTGAAAACTCAAAACACCAAACTTGTAGCCCTTGAAAAGATCTACAAACTTTGTTTTAAACTTTTTCCCAAATTTTTCCTAGATTTTGAATTATTTAAAAAGGGGTACAATCAGGGTTTTTGATTTAGTGTTTCCAGAAGAATTTCAAATTGAAATTTGTTGCTATTTTAATTGGTGATTATTTAGTGATCAAACCATCATCTAAGGGCATCATTGAGTCAAGCATCACATGTTTGACCAAATGCCATTCTTGGTTGACCAAGTTGACTTTTAAAAATCTTTTAATAACTACCCAAATTTGAATTCAAATTCGAATCAGAAAACTCGCGACAAGTTTTGGATCCCAAATTCAAACTCAAATTTGAATCTTCATTTTATGTGTTGGACTTGAGTCCATACCCTATACTTGACACTAGTGTATAACACAGTCATACACCTCAAATTACATAGGGCATAAACTAAGTATTTACGGTGACATTTGAAATTAGGGTTTTCGGTTCGAATCACACATTTCAGAAGCACATCCAACCTAAGAATGTAAACTCGTTTTAGTTGATGCACATCGTAATTGACCTAATCATGAATACTTTGCATATGATGACATGGCAAGTTATTTAGTCACTATAACACCAGAGGTGTTACATTACTCTTAGAGGTTGCCACCTCCTAGACGGCTTGGAGGCTTGCGTGCTTTGTTGTAGCACGCTCGAAGATTGGGTGGTGCTCCGAAAGCGACCGCATTATGAGGGGAGTTGTGCTCGCCCTGTGGGAGATCGCAAAAAGCAACTCTAGTAAAAGCGAGGTGTGAAGAGCGTTAACTGGTTTGGCCAAATCAAGTGCTAGAGCTGATGTTGTTAGGACTCCACATGTGACAGTGTGACTTGAGGGTCACCACTAGCAAGACACTTGTTGGCAACCTTGAGCTTGCCTCAATGGGGATTAAGAGGTTGGCAAAACACCGAACCCCAGGATAAAATCACCGTGTCATCTTCTTCCCATTGGTTTGCAATCTCCATACACAAGCTTGTACTTACTTTACTTGTGCTTGTCTAGTTGCTCTTTGTATTGCTAGTTAGCTTGTGTAGCTAAGTAGTTGTTGTTCTCTAGTTTGGCATGTGCTTGAGTAGTGCTAGTGTGCTTTCCTCACTAGTATGAGTAGGAGCTTGTCACACCCGGTTTTCTAAAGAACAAAACCAGGCTAATCATATGTGTGCCCAGGAAGTCCACACATATGCCAGAATGAAAAAGTATCAGAAACAATGTTATTTTATAACGTATACATAGCTAAATTAACACTTACATCAGAGTATCGCGGAACGGTGACTAAACTTCAGGCTCCATTCTTTTCAGGGACGGCTGACTGGGGGTAACATATGCCTAGCACTTCTACTAGTCTTCTGGAAACTCCACTACACCTTTGTCCTTCTTCCGAGTAGCATCTTACTACACACTGGAGTGTGGGGGAAATAGCAAGAGTGAGTCCATGTCGAACTCAACAAGTACAACACAGGGTTCATGAGGCACAAAAGGCTAGACACTGTTTGACTGCGTTTAGCTTTTATTCATTATATAATTGGCAATTGAGTAGCATCAAGGTATTTCAATTCCCATTAATGAATCAATGATCAATTGTAATAAGGATAATGAATAGCATTAACATGAGCATAATAATAATCAACAATAATTAAGCATGATATAACAATGGTGATCAACTATTCCGTAAGAATCCCCAAGGCCGCTCGTATCCGTGAGCACGGCTAGTATACCAGTTTTTAACTCTGCGCAGAGGTGTACACTTTCACTGTGAGTCATAACTTCCAAATGCATGGGTTCGCGACTCCCCAAAACACCGGAAATTATATAAAGCCATTCAAAAGTTCGTCTAACAAGTTAGGGCCATTAGATTCACTCGGCAGGCAGATGTAGAACCCCCCTTCCCTGTGGCACAACAACCGCAGCCTATACACACTAGGCCAGGGGCTCGCACTACACCCAACGTGTCAAGCCATTCTTACGCCATTTAAGGTAACCACTAACAAGCTAGAAAAGGTCTCTTAAACAACTAGAGCCAGAGCCATATAGCCCTCACAGCTGTACTGTATATCCCGGTTATCACTTACAGGTAAGTCCTTATGGAGAGTAACTAGAGCATCAAAATAACCCACATGCTCTAGCCCCCTTTCAACAGTAATAAAATCATCTTAATTGGTTGATTGCATAATCCATTAGTCAAATTACAAGATCATTGTTCATAATTAAGCACTAGCAATAGCTACCCAAATGCATAACCCATAGGTGACAAGGAAACAAGATATCAATATCTAAGTTATAATCTCTAAGGTTGTCAAGGTAGACACATGCATATGATATTGATTATAGTGAATAGGTAACAAGGATGGTCCCATGTTATACTTGCCTTGATCAAAGTTCTCCGATAGATACTGCTGGTCCGGCTCAAAATAATACTCCTAATCGTCGTAGTACTGCTCACCGTCTAAATTCGATCACCAAGCATCAACATACAAACATTCCGAGCAAACATACACGAAGCAAACAAAAGATACAATTAGAACAGTACACCAACAGTAGAAAAACATTTAGGAAAGCTTACAAAACTATTCTACACGTTGCTACGATCACACAGACGTAAAGATCACAAAAATCGGACTTAAAACGTGAAAGTTATGAATTTTCTAAGATTTCCTATAGATAAATAATTACTTTAATATAAACTCGAAAATTAAATTTTCTAAACCTACTGTACAACTACACTAACATGTAGAGCTTGCAAATACAAACCTAACGCAACTGGAACTACTCAAATCGGAGTTAAAACGACGAAACAACGGACAATTTACGATCGGTGGCAATTCTGTAATTACCTCGTCTTCTATCTCTGGTTTCACACCGAAGCCATAACGATCCAGCAGCCATTTTAGTCCTTGGCTCATTGGTAGACGATCTTTCTTTGTCAGCTTGAGTTTTTCTGCTGGTACTAAAACGTGCATGAGATTCTTCAGGCCCCACATCGCCTCCATCACAGTTTCATTGAACAGACAACGTGCAGGCAAGCTCTTCTCAATGATTCTTTTGGATTCCATATTTCCGACGGCCAATGTCCGTGAAGGGTAGCAACATCTCATGATCATACCAGCAAGTTCCCCATTAACACCAGTATATGGCACTGGACTTGTCCTTGAAAGCTTTGAACTCTTTCAGCCAAACGATATCTTTTGCCCTATACTCCTCGCCGAAGTGTGCCCAAATATTCTCCAGCGCGTCTGGGCCGTTGAAGTGGCGCCCATACATAGCGAAAATGGCAAAGCCGGAGGGAGTTTCAAGCAGCAATGAGATCAGTTCATAGTCCCCGATTGGCCCCGACGGAGAAGCACGCTTCCTCTTCCACGGGATCGATTTCGTTCCTGCCGGAGGAGAAACTTGTTTCCTCTTCTTGCTGGAGGTCGAAGTCATTGCTGTCGGCGGCGATGACGCCCAGTAGCGAGCCGATCCTACGCGGCAGCGTGCAGGCCTCCGAGGCTGCGATTCGAGGGAGCGGCAGGGCAACCTGGATGGAGAGGGAGGAGTAGCGGCTGAGGCGGCGGCGGCGGGATCAAGCAGGAGGGCGAGCGGACGACAACAGCGACGGCGAACGGCGACAGCGGCGGCGGGCGGCGACAGCGGCGGCGGCGGCAACAGCGGCGGCGGCGGCAACGGCGGCGACAACAGCGGCGGCGGCGGCAACAACGGCGGCGGAAAACAGGGCTAGCAGGCAGGCCGGACATATATATAGGGAGGAAAACTCTCCACCTTCACGTCAACTAGCGATATGGTGCTAATTGACGTTGCACCCTCCATCTTTACTAATAGGCCTAATTAATTATTAAAGCCCATTAGTAAATAAATGAATGGACATTTAGGATTATTGCACACAAGCTTTGGTGGAAAATAAGATATTTATTATTTTCGGAATTAATTAATTTCGTGGATAAAATAATTCTAGAAAAGTCCAGAATTATTATTTAAGCCGCGAAAAATACTCCGAAAACTCCGAAAATTCAAGGGAATTTTCTAGAGACATTATGGAACATGAGGAACCCAAATAAAGTATTTGGAGCTTATGAAAAGATGGATGAAGAGATCAAGGAAAAAGATTAAACTCACGGAAATTGGAATTTTGGATCCAGAAAATACCAAAAAGTTTTCCGATGAGAAGTAAACGTCGTCCTACGGTATTTTGAAAATAATAGCACTCACCAACACCAAAGACAAGCATCACACAAACAACACATTATTAAATTAATATAAAAAAGTTTAAAACCACAATTTTCTATATTTAATTAGCAACAACTTAACTTATCTAATAAATTTATTCAGATATTGAAATAATTTATTTTATTTAGCGTTTTTCCCGCACAACCCAAAATAGAAAATTTTGGGTGTGACAATTCTACCCCACTTAACAGGAATCTCGTCCCGAGATTTGAAGAGACTAGGGAGAAAGGTAAAGTTGATCCGCAAATCTTCAGTCTTCCTTCATCAACTCTTATTCAATGATGATGCCAAAAGCTCAAAACCAACTTTGTAAATATCTCCTTTAGACCCTTACGATCCTTGTAGATGGTTCTAACAGGTTACCCACTCTGAGAAAAGATACTTACGCTCGATAATGACTTTGCAACCATGTAGATAGCTGATGCTTCCAGGTGACGCAACAGAACATATAAACCTCCATCTTGTATCGTCTTTAGTTCGACAAACCCCCTTAAGAAGAGATCAATTGGAGAACACCAATGGATATATTGCATTTGTTCCTGATTGATAATTACCATCATGTCCTTATATCATCTCAAAGAGACTCATGAGCATATCCAAGATCAAGTAATCCTGCACTTCCTCGCGAGCAGAAAAATAGTAGTGCAGAAATATAGTTATAACTCAAATTCTACGAATCCAATGATATGGTAGCTTATACCGTTGGAAAGCTTATAAAATTTACTACAACTTTCGTATAGAACACTTCTCCAGATTCTGCAGTTAAGGTAGTCAAAAACTGTACACAACAGAAACTATTCTAGGTTGCTGACAGCACAAATGCGTCGCCTTGTGATTTTCATAACTCCCAAACCATAATAGCTATCAGGGTGGTTCTTACGGTCAGAGAAAGATATTGAAGTCTACTATTGTCCAGAATTTATCCATGATTTTTGGGCATCCAAAAATAGAGATATAAGCTATGGAAGACAGACTGCTCTAAAAAGACAGGATAAGGTAGGAACAAGATTCAGAGAGACTAGAGAGATAGATAACACTAATCTTCAAGTCTTCATGCTTCTTTGCTTTGCGTTGATGAGATATAAGACATAGATCAAGGATAGCCAAAAGATGACAAGAAAGATAAGGTTTGATCTTCAGTTCTTCGTACCTCGTCGCTTGAGATTAATGATGGTAGCGGACACTACCCCACTTAACAAAGATTTTGTTCCACCTAGCAGTGTCATTGAAGGAAACACTTTCTCTAAGGCTTGCTGCTAATGATAAGTCCTGCACTTAAACTTACTAAACATACTTGATATGGGGATGATGTCATCTAAGTTTCCATGAAACTAACTATAGACTTCCAACATCTCCTTCCTATGTCGTCCATGCTAACTTGTATAGAGTATGTTGAATTGAATGTTGAACTCCCAACTGATGATAGCTTGAAGTGATGACTAGTCCTGACAAATACCCGAGCTTCTTGTAGATGATCCAACAAAGCACTGATCTCAAGCAAACAACACTAGCACATGAGTAGACTTCCAATCATAGAGATAACCACTTCTTCCAACTGAAGCACTAGGACATACGAAACCTTCATCTTGCAACACTCACAACTTTACTACTCCCTTAAGAAAAAGAAACTAGGGAAAACCAAAGTAACTTGCATCTCCTTTTATACTAGATAACCATACTCATCTCTAATGTAAGATTCCAAGGTAAATCAATGAGATTCAAAGATATCCAATGATATATTCACTTATACAAGATAAGGAAGTAATGCAGAAAATTTCTGGGCGAATTCCAATTTCAGCAGTTCAGTAAATCTGACATATCTTGAGATACAAAGATCCAAATGAAGTGATCTTTATATGGTTGGAAAGCTTATGAAATTATCTACGACTTTTATTCACAACACTTTTCCAGATTCTGTCAATAAGTTAGCCAAAAACTGAACTTAACCGAAACTATTTCAGGATTCCAGACTGCGCAGTGACCCCAACTTGGAACAGGTATATCTCTTAGCTCATAATAGATAATAAGGTAAGTCCAGTGGGTTTGGAAAGATACAGAGGTCTAGTTATTCCCAGTAAAATTTTATAAATTTCTCATGTCCATATCTTGAGATATAACAGAAACATTGCAGACTGCTATAGAAATCAGAATGCGGAGTATTACGTAAAACCTACCCCACTTAACATGGATCGAGCTACTCCTCAAGGCTTATACCTTCCGAGCCACCTTTGAAACACGAGAACAAGGCAACACACAAGCAATACATCAAGTAAAACAAGCACACATCACATCATCGGTACTACACGTGCTTCTTCAACAATGGTGGTCATCCTCAGGGAAAAGTATAGATGATGAAAAGGCTATCGAACTTTAGAACAAGATGAGATCAGATAAGTTTTAGTAAAAATAACATAAAACAAAATCCAAGGGAGTAAGAAATAGTAGCTCAAAGGAAGCTATCAAGGAGAGGATACAACAGGACAAGGAAGAGGAAATAGTCAAAATCAATGAGTCAAGGGATAACAAAATAGTTTTATAGTAAAATGAGTTTTAGAATATGTCCAGTGCTACTTGGCATACGTCCTACAGTCAACACCGCTCTGATACCACTCTGTCACACCCGGTTTTCTAAAGAACAAAACCAGGCTAATCATATGTGTGCCCAGGAAGTCCACACATATGCCAGAATGAAAAAGTATCAGAAACAATGTTATTATATAACGTATACATAGCTAAATTAACACTTACATCAGAGTATCGCGGAACGGTGACTAAACTTCAGGCTCCATTCTTTTCAGGGACGGCTGACTGGGGGTAACATATGCCTAGCACTTCTACTAGTCTTCTGGAAACTCCACTACACCTTTGTCCTTCTTCCGAGTAGCATCTTACTACACACTGGAGTGTGGGGGAAATAGCAAGAGTGAGTCCATTTCGAACTCAACAAGTACAACACAGGGTTCATGAGGCACAAAAGGCTAGACACTGTTTGACTGCGTTTAGCTTTTATTCATTATATAATTGGCAATTGAGTAGCATCAAGGTATTCCAATTCCCATTAATGAATCAATGATCAATTGTAATAAGGATAATGAATAGCATTAACATGAGCATAATAATAATCAACAATAATTAAGCATGATATAACAATGGTGATCAACTATTCCGTAAGAATCCCCAAGGCCGCTCGTATCCGTGAGCACGGCTAGTATACCAGTTTTTAACTCTGCGCAGAGGTGTACACTTTCACTGTGAGTCATAACTTCCAAATGCATGGGTTCGCGACTCCCCAAAACACCGGAAATTATATAAAGCCATTCAAAAGTTCGTCTAACAAGTTAGGGCCATTAGATTCACTCGGCAGGCAGATGTAGAACCCCCCTTCCCTGTGGCACAACAACCGCAGCCTATACACACTAGGCCAGGGGCTCGCACTACACCCAACGTGTCAAGCCATTCTTACGCCATTTAAGGTAACCACTAACAAGCTAGAAAAGGTCTCTTGAACAACTAGAGCCAGAGCCATATAGCCCTCACAGCTGTACTGTATATCCCGGTTATCACTTACAGGTAAGTCCTTATGGAGAGTAACTAGAGCATCAAAATAACCCACATGCTCTAGCCCCCTTTCAACAGTAATAAAATCATCTTAATTGGTTGATTGCATAATCCATTAGTCAAATTACAAGATCATTGTTCATAATTAAGCACTAGCAATAGCTACCCAAATGCATAACCCATAGGTGACAAGGAAACAAGATATCAATATCTAAGTTATAATCTCTAAGGTTGTCAAGGTAGACACATGCATATGATATTGATTATAGTGAATAGGTAACAAGGATGGTCCCATGTTATACTTGCCTTGATCAAAGTTCTCTGATAGATACTGCTGGTCCGGCTCAAAATAATACTCCTAATCGTCGTAGTACTGCTCACCGTCTAAATTCGATCACCAAGCATCAACATACAAACATTCCGAGCAAACATACACGAAGCAAACAAAAGATACAATTAGAACAGTACACCAACAGTAGAAAAACATTTAGGAAAGCTTACAAAACTATTCTACACGTTGCTACGATCACACAGACGTAAAGATCACAAAAATCGGACTTAAAACGTGAAAGTTATGAATTTTCTAAGATTTCCTATAGATAAATAATTACTTTAATATAAACTCGAAAATTAAATTTTCTAAACCTACTGTACAACTACACTAACATGTAGAGCTTGCAAATACAAACCTAACGCAACTGAAACTACTCAAATCGGAGTTAAAACGACGAAACAACGGACAATTTACGATCGGTGGCAATTCTGTAATTACCTCGTCTTCTATCTCTGGTTTCACACCGAAGCCATAACGATCCAGCAGCCATTTTAGTCCTTGGCTCATTGGTAGACGATCTTTCTTTGTCAGCTTGAGTTTTTCTGCTGGTACTAAAACGTGCATGAGATTCTTCAGGCCCCACATCGCCTCCATCACAGTTTCATTGAACAGACAACGTGCAGGCAAGCTCTTCTCAATGATTCTTTTGGATTCCATATTTCCGACGGCCAATGTCCGTGAAGGGTAGCAACATCTCATGATCATACCAGCAAGTTCCCCATTAACACCAGTATATGGCACTGGACTTGTCCTCGAAAGCTTTGAACTCTTTCAGCCAAACGATATCTTTTGCCCTATACTCCTCGCCGAAGTGTGCCCAAATATTCTCCAGCGCGTCTGGGCCGTTGAAGTGGCGCCCATACATAGCGAAAATGGCAAAGCCGGAGGGAGTTTCAAGCAGCAATGAGATCAGTTCATAGTCCCCGATTGGCCCCGACGGAGAAGCACGCTTCCTCTTCCACGGGATTGATTTCGTTCCTGCCGGAGGAGAAACTTGTTTCCTCTTCTTGCTGGAGGTCGAAGTCATTGCTGTCGGCGGCGATGACGCCCAGTAGCGAGCCGATCCTACGCGGCAGCGTGCAGGCCTCCGAGGCTGCGATTCGAGGGAGCGGCAGGGCAACCTGGATGGAGAGGGAGGAGTAGCGGCTGAGGCGGCGGCGGCGGGATCAAGCAGGAGGGCGAGCGGACGACAACAGCGACGGCGAACGGCGACAGCGGCGGCGGGCGGCGACAGCGGCGGCGGCGGCAACAGCGGCGGCGGCGGCGGCGGCAACGGCGGCGACAACAGCGGCGGCGGCGGCAACAACGGCGGCGGAAAACAGGGCTAGCAGGCAGGCCGGACATATATAGGGAGGAAAACTCTCCACCTTCACGTCAACTAGCGATATGGTGCTAATTGACGTTGCACCCTCCATCTTTACTAATAGGCCTAATTAATTATTAAAGCCCATTAGTAAATAAATGAATGGACATTTAGGATTATTGCACACAAGCTTTGGTAGAAAATAAGATATTTATTATTTTCGGAATTAATTAATTTCGTGGATAAAATAATTCTAGAAAAGTCCAGAATTATTATTTAAGCCGAGAAAAATACTCCGAAAACTCCGAAAATTCAAGGGAATTTTCTAGAGACATTATGGAACATGAGGAACCCAAATAAAGTATTTGGAGCTTATGAAAAGATGGATGAAGAGATCAAGGAAAAAGATTAAGCTCACGGAAATTGGAATTTTGGATCCAGAAAATACCAAAAAGTTTTCCGATGAGAAGTAAACGTCGTCCTACGGTATTTTGAAAATAATAGCACTCACCAACACCAAAGACAAGCATCACACAAACAACACATTATTAAATTAATATGAAAAAGTTTAAAACCACAATTTTCTATATTTAATTAGCAACAACTTAACTTATCTAATAAATTTATTCAGATATTGAAATAATTTATTTTATTTAGCGTTTTTCCCGCACAACCCAAAATAGAAAATTTTGGGTGTGACAGAGCTTCCGGTGTGCTTTGTTGTACTAGTCGCATAGGTTTGTGTGACCTTGCCAACTAGACTTGTGTAGGTGAGCTCTTTCTCTAGCTCAGCACCGTAGTTGCAAAATTAGGATCTTTGTAAGGTTCTTTGTGAACTTAGATAGAGGGATGTAGTCTTGGCTAGACCGAATAGTTTTAATTTCACATTTATTTTGGTTAGCCAACATAATTATTTTTAGAAATGACTATTCACCCCCCGTCTAGTCCGCCATGTTGACCCTACAGAAGTGCATCTCAGACAGCATGGAGCTTGTTAAAGGGTCTCTCCATCACAACTAACCACCATCTTCTCATACCATCCTACTTCCTGGGATCCTTATCATATAAGACAAGTTACCACAATGGTTGACTTCACATTGGTCTCAACCCCATTTCACTTGATGACCCATCTATCACATTACGTGATAGGCCCTTTGTGAATTGATCTATCTCTTAGACTTATGAACATAGTCCAACGCTATCACTCCGAAGTTGCTCATTTTTTTTATAGATTTCAACCACCTCTTTACATGCTTAGATGATTTCATGTTATCCGTAGAACTGTTCACCTTGACTATCACCATTTGATATCCATAGTTCGTAGAAATAGACGATATATGTTTTTCAACCAATCACAAATCCATAAGGAGTTCATGAAGCCATTTAGCCTCAACAGCAGTGGTACCTAATGATATGAGTTTTGCTTCCATTATTGACCTCATTAAGATGGTCTACTTGCAAGAGACTTCCATGAAACAACACCACCTCCAAGTGTGAACACATATCCACTTGTGGCTTTTATCTCATGCGCATCAAATGTCAAATTTGAATCAATATGGCCCTCTAGTACCATTGGGTACCCAACATAGTGAATCTCGTATCTCACAATGCCTTTTAGATAGGGCCAATTGCATTTTAATCGTTGGTTTCAACTCCAACTGCACATTAGCCCCTATTTTTTGATTTAGCAGATTTACCCCTGTTTTTTGAGTCTGAAGCTTCCACTTGCCCTTATTCCGTGAAGGAGACTTCACGGTGTTAAGTGAAGGCTAAAAAGACACAAATGCCTTTGACATGAATGACTCCATTCTGTCTTTGGTTTTGAGACATCAAAGGTGGGATCTTATTTTATGACATGTGGGGTCCACCATCAGTCTCCTTTCTTTCCTTCTTCCTCTCCCTTCCTCCCCTCGTATGCACGGATCAGGATCGAGCACAAGCAGAGTTGGCATTCATAGTTGAGGCTGCAGGACTTGGTGGATCTGGCCCTCGCGGTGGCAGGGCCAGGGCTCGCGCTCCTAGTGATGAAGCTTGGCCACACGACAGTGGGGCTAGGGCTGGCCCTCGTGGCGGCGGGACGGAGCTCCTTCGCGATCTCATTCGTGTAGTGGTGGGCTAGAGCACACCGTTAGATGGCCGAGCCGTGACGCCCGCTCGTTGTGCCACTCATCCGCTACGCCTATTGCCCAGTGTGTCGCCGGTCCTCGGTGCCGCTTGCTGCACCGTGCCATCAGCTAGTTGTGTCGCGCCGCCGCCCACGTGTAGTCGGCCCGCCGCTGCCACACCCTTGCCTGCACGCAGCCAGCCTGCCATGTAGCTTGGAGCGCGCCCCGTCGCCAACCCTAGCGACCGCAATTCTCAGGTCACGGGATGAGAGAAGGGGAAAAGAGCATACCCCTATGTTTTGGATAAGGGATGGCATCATAGTCTTTTGCCCATCCTTCTTTTTTCCTAACAATTTTTTGACCCATTATTAAACAGCAATTCACGGAGTTGAGAAACAGGGGCAGACAACAGCTCCGGATTCAAAAAAAGAGGACTAATATGCAAACTTAAAAAAACAGGGGCAAACATACGGTTAGAGTTGAAAACAAGGGCAGTAATGCAATTAGCCCTTTTAGATATAGCGCATCACTCTCTCGAGAGCACACAATGATCATCTCCCGAATTTATCACCAACTGGCTTAGTTTACTCACAGCAAACGAGTTGTCAGGCCTCGTTGCGTTAGCTTAATACATAAGCGAGCATATGATTTGGGAGTATCTCAATTGATCTCTCGCTATTCTTTGGTTCTTCCTTAATAGCACATTAGAATCATAAGGCATAGGAGTGAGTAGGCTTGCAGTCACTAAACCCAAAGCAGACCAGAAATAGCCTTTTCACACTAAGATAAGCACCGGAAACAAAGCCACAATGTCATTGGCGCCCACTTCATGGGAGCTCATCATCTATCCTGCCAATGCGCTTCTGGAGGTATGCTTAATTTAATGATTTATGGTTTTGATACAGTCTTCGAATGTTTCATGAAATTCTATATTCTAGTTTGGCTTTATTAAGAGAACGTAATATTTACGATCAAATGTTATGGCTGTGTCTTGAGAGTTATTGTTGAGCGTGCTTGCATTGTGTGTATAGAAATGGTCGAAATATTTTATGCGTAAGAGGTTAGATTTTTTATTTTGGCTATAATAGCATGCTCAAAAGAAACATATGGACTAACACTTATGGCTGTTATTTTGAAATCGCTCTTAGAACAAATATAAACATGCTCGATATTTTATTATTGCCCTTAAAATAAAAATTTGAATATGGCCACTGGATGTTGACACCGTTCTAAGTTTTAGATAAAAGAACATATTTTTATTTTTTTGGGTACACAAGCAAACATGGGGCATGTGTTGACACTCAAATTTGGATCATGTTATAAGCTTATGTAAAGACAGATAGCCAAATTTGACTTATAAATTGATTTGGTGATGGGTGCTTTAGTTTGATTAATTTTGGTATAGAATGATACGTTGTTAAGATGAAGTGTTTGGCCGATTGATTGCTTCGTTGGGTAGTGATATTGATTAATTACCATAATTAATGGACAACCAAGTGAAGAATAAATAAGAATAATTAATGTGCATGCACGCGTTGCACGAGCTTCTGCTGAGTGAGACAAGCGTGATATACAGGTTTTAAATAAGAATGATTATATATGTGCATACACGCGTTGCACGAGGCTTCTGCTGAGGAGCGTGATATACTATACTACAGGCCAATCATGCTCGCTGCCAGTGGCGGAACCAGCGGGGGCTAGCAGGGTCGTGGCCTCCTCAAGCCCAGTAGATTTATTAAAATACCTATATAAATATTTATATTTATGACATAATTAATTTCATATATTTTTTATTAAAATATGATAATTTTGGTTAGAAATAGTATAGATTCTTTTAAAAATTTATTGAAATATATAATTATATATATATTATCATATTACATTTCTTTGGCTTCCCTGATTAAAATCGTTGGTTCCACCTCTGTTTGCTGCTATATATACATGATTATTGGCCCGGCCGCATCCCGTGATTGGCCCGGCCGCATCCCGTAGATAGCAAAGGTACGGTGACATAACCAAGTTGCAGAGCAAGTGCGTTATTAGCAATGTCGATGCATTACTTGGCTGCTCTGTCGGTGGCTCTGGGAGCTATCTTGCTTCTCCGTTTGGCCTTCAAATGGATGAACGGCCGGACGGGTGAAGAAGGGACGATGCTGCCGCCGGGGTCGAGGGGCCTGCCGCTCCTCGGCGAGACGCTCGAGTTCTTCGCAGCGTCCCCAACACTTGAGCTAGTGCCCTTCTTCAAGCGACGCTTGGAGAGGTATATGTACATATACTACCATTTTTACAAACCAGGTGCCATAGGCCCTTTGATGATTTTTATAAAAGTGAGCCACCAGCATCTAACAAATGCCGGCCGCCGACGACGTCGTCGACGTCGGCTCGTTGCATGCAGGTTCGGGCCCATCTTCCGGACGAACATAGTTGGCGAGGACATGAGGCTATCCGCACTCATAGACCTCTATATTCATCCTCTATATGTCCTAGTCAGCAAGATTCTCTCTTCTATACTCAATTCTCCCGCACGCATCCATCCTCTATATCATCCTCTATCCACTCTATCTACTGTGGGATCCACTTGTCACTTTATCTAAATATATTCATGTGTGATCTAGTTTTGAAGGATTTATTGAGACGAATTTAATGGTGCAATCGAAATTTAATTTGAATTTTTAGTTTGTGAGTTATAACATTTTTTCCTTTGTTTAGCTAGTGCGGCCCGTCACTGCACACTATAGAGTAACCACTGTGCTACTCTAAATATATAGTGAGAGAAAGGATAGAGTATCGTTTTAGAGTACCCAGTGCAGCAGTTTTTACTCTATATTCATACTCTAAAGCTTTAGAGTATCGTTTACAGCTGCGGCTAGTCTGATCGTGTCGCTGGACCCGGAGCTCAACGCGCGCGTGCTGCAGCAGGAGGAGCTAGCGTGACTTCCAGATCTGGTACCCCTCTTTCATGCGCATCTTGGGCGCTAACAACATGGTCTCCATGCTCGGCCCGCTCCACCGACACATCAGGAACCTCGTGCTCCGCCTCTTTGGGCCCGAGGCCCTCCGCCTGGTGCTGCTCCACGACGTGCAGCAGAGCACGCGCGACGAGCTCCGGTCATGGCTCGACCGGCCGGACGTCGAGGTCAGTACGGCCACCTCCAGGGTAAGCTCTAAGCTGCGTGCTATTTACTAGTCGACTAAGGCTAGTCTTATTAGACAGTTTCATGGCGTTGTTTTCAAGACTGACATGTTATATAAAATGAAATGAAACTTGAATGAAACATTCAATTTCAATGGAGAGTTTCATTCTGTAGTTTCGCAGGACGACGGCAGTATTTGTTTTCTCACGCGCGCATGCATGCATGCACTGCGACTGCGTGTCGTTTATGCCTTTGCATCGATCGATCTCACGTGCAGATGATATTTGGCGTCACGGCAAAGAAGCTGATCAGCCACGACGACGTGGCATCAGGAGGAAGCCTGTGGAAATGCTTCGACGCCTGGACCAAGGGGCTGATGTCATTCCCGATCTGTGTTCCGGGAACAGCCTTCTACAAATGCATGCAGGTACATACATGCATGTGTAGTAATAAGCAACGTAACTTGACACCGCTTGATTGAGTTTAATTAATCTCCAACAATAATATATCCACAGGGACGCAAGAACGTTATGAAGGTACTACTGAAGCAGCAGCTCGATGAGCGCAGGAACGCAGCCGAGCGCAAGACCGTGGATTTCTTCGATATTGTGATCGATGAGCTCAACAAGCCAAACTCTATAATGAACGAGAACATCGCGTTGAACTTATTGTTCTTGCTCCTCTTTGCAAGCCACGAAACGACATCGATGGCACTGACCGCGATACTCAAGTTTCTGACAGACAATCCAAAGGCCATGCAAGAAATGACCGTAAGTAAACGCTTTGTCGCCACAACTCTTTTGCGTAGGTCAAAGTTGTACCTTGATTTTTGTATTTGATGTGAGATGTTTTCAGGAGGAGCATGAAAAAATCGTGGAAAGAAGGGTGGATCCAGACTCTGACATCACCTGGGAGGAGTATAAGTCTATGAAATTCACGTCTCATGTATGTGCTATATATAAAATTGTAAAAAAACAAACAAAAACTCTCAAATATATCTCTGGTCCATGGAAGAATCCAATCCAATGATTGTCTGGCACCTAATATACTTTCTACATCACATATAGGTTATACATGAATCTCTTAGGCTCGCAAACATCGCTCCGGTGGTGTTCAGACAAGCAAACCAGGACGTACAGATAAAGGGTAGGTATATGCATTTGGTTTCCACCATGTGCATTAAAAAAATTTCTACTAGGGTATATATACCTAGGAGGAATTGATCAGTGTATATATCCTCACTTCGAGCTTATGCACTCAGGGTACACTATCCCTGAAGGATCAAAGATCATGATCTGTCCATCTGCAGCTCACCTAAATTCAAAGGTTTACGAGGACCCCTTGGCGTTCAATCCATGGAGATGGAAGGTATGTGAAATGCACATTTAGAAACAAATCTTAATTGACCTAAACAGTTTTAAAATATCATGTCCTAAACTGTGTTCTCAGTGCAAAGTGCTGTTTTGATGACATATATGTTTACATGGTACAGGATACTCCTGAACCAGTTGGTGGCTCTAAAGATTTTATGGCCTTTGGGGGTGGTTTGCGGTTATGTGTTGGTGCTGACTTTGCCAAGATGCAAATGGCTATGTTCATCCACTGCTTGGTCACCAATTACAGGTAAAAGAATATGAATATACCTGGACCATACAGATGATGACGTATGAAAGCCTCAAACTGTATAACGATGCTAATTACTAATACCATGTGTTTTCTTGAATATAGATGGAAAGCCCTCAGCAAAGGGACGATGATGCTTTATCCCGGGCTGCGATTTCCGGACGGCTTTCACATCCAGCTTCTTAAGAAAACATGAAATATATTGCTAGAAAAGACTAGCACGTGGTATTAAAAGTATGCTCATTAGTAGTGTACTAATAAACCTCATTAAAAAAAGCAAACTAGAACAAAACTCTTCAAGATCATCAGCCTATTGTGACCTGCTCAAAGCATGAGCTATAAGTTACAATGGTGAAGCGTCACTGCCAAATATGAACGGGGAAGTAAGAAAATTGTTTAAAAATTAGAAAAGTGTGTTGTATGATTTTCCATATTTTCCAAGATGTATACCTTTATACTACTGAATGTTGTAATGTAATGTCTGTAATTGTTTGCTCAAAGCATGTGTCTTCTTAAATATAGATGGAAAGCCCTCAGCAAAGGCACGATCATGCATGCTTTATCCACTACTAAAATGGTAGACTTCTCCTAGTATTTTTAAGTAGTAGTAAAATACTACCATTAGTCATAGCATATAGGAATCTCACTAGGAGGCATTTAGTAGAAAAAAATTTATACTAAATTTTGAATGCTAAAATATTAAGAGAAACCCACTCCACTAGGAGAAGTCTAAAATTCTAGTCGTAATCCTGGGCTGCGATTTTCGGACGGCTTTCGCATCCAGCTTCATAAGAAAACATGATCAATTTGCTTGCAGATGATCATAGATTATACCTTTCTGACACGTGGCGCAGCGGAAAATTTAACGGAACACGTGTAATCGATGTATTTAATGTCGAGGAAGAAGTCGTACGGTTTGACGTAGTGCACAACACAGCGGCACATCTACGAACATGAACATCCACACGTGCGGAGAGGAGAACGGCAAGACGGAGTGTGCTAGCACTCAACGCCGTGCTCGAGGGACAGCAGCAGTACCGGGGCGTGCTCGTCTAGGCACCGGGAGCGGCGGCGTGTGCTGCCTGGTGGCTTTTGTGATTAGGATTAATCAGCCGGCCGGTGATTAGCATATATAGGAATTGCTAATTGGGCCACATGGGCTGCCAGGCCCATACTGTGACTCGGGCATATTTCCAATAATTGTTTGCGCTTATAAGTAAATGTCTTGGTGCCATTTCACTTACATTTAATTTGGTTATCCTTTCTTTGTAGATACTATCATTGTGATATGCTTTCAATCTCATTTCCTCTACCTCACGAATCTGACTCCTTTTCAGTTGTGCGCCATCAAAATTTAATTTCATCTCTCTGGTAGCCCAATAAGGCCGTGTTTGGTTCAGGGAACTAAAGTTTAGTTGGTATCACATCGGATGTTACATGGGGTGGATCATGGGATGTTTGGATACTAATAAAAAAACAAATTACAGATTCCGTGAGTAATCCGCGAGATAAATTTATTAAGCCTAATTAATCCGTCATTAGCATATTTTACTATAGCAATTAGTGTCTAATCATGGACTAATTAGGCTTAAAAAAATCATCTGGCAAATTAGTCTCAATCTATATTTTTAGTTTCGTAAATAGTCTATAGGCTTATATTCTAGCTCTACTTGTAGATGACAGTCATATACAAACTAATATGGTTGTCATAATAGGTGGTGTCCTGAGAGGGTCCAATAACAAGCCCATATTGATCTGCTCAATTTCTTAAACCAATCCTTTCATCCTTTTAACCGTTGTCTTCTTCAGAATATTCTTCCATTGTTTATTTGATGTCTCTGCTGCAAATGGTTATCTTCCTCCATTGTTTAGTCATCAACATTAAGTATGTATTTAGGGCCTATTTGTTTGGGCTTCTTGTACAGAAGCCGAAAAGCTCCCGGAAGTCAAAAAGCTAGAAGCTCCTCAAAGTGAGCTTTACAAGGTTTGGTCAGCAAAATCCCGGAGCAACGACAGTGCTGTATGCTGAATTGCTGATGGCAAGCAGCCACACCTCCACGCACCCACGAGGCCACGATGCTGCTCATGGCATTTCGTCGAACATATTGCGTTCGCAGCACAGCCCAAGTCTTGGGCCGAATTTCGCCCAGGACATCCCAGTCACGGTCCGTGATGCAGGCGGTTTCAGCGCTTTGCAGCCCGCGACAGAGTGTTAAATTTTACGCTAAGACCGTAACGGACTATTGAAAAACATTGATTTATGCCAACGGTTCAGCGGTTCAGCACATAGCTCCGGCTTCTAGGTGCAATGCATGTGTGGTCAGCCCACATGAAAACAGGCGGAATCGGCCCACCAGGCTCACACGCTCGTGTCAGACATAACATTTTCGAATCGAACTACTGTAGTACTCCCTCACGCTCGTGTCGACAGCAACATTTTCGAATCGAACTACTGTAATACTCCTTCCCCTGAATTAAGAGATTTCTAAAGTTGCCTTAAGTCGAACTTTTTAAACTTTGACCGAATTTCTAGAAAAAAACGCTAAGATTTATGATATTAAATGAGTATTATTATATTTACCATAGAATATAGTTTCATAAGTTGTTCATCTTGTGTCATAGATATTGCTACTCTTTTATAAAAAAGTTAGTCAAACTTAAAAAAGTTTGACTGATACGTATTCTATGAATTGATTTATTCGGGGACGGAGGGAGTACTCTCGCTATCAAGCCATTTCATAGAGCTAGATATCCATTTCTGTAAAACACATCTTAAAAAGAACTTTACTTTTTCACGACCCGCCGTCGCCGTTAGATCTGAGGGAGAGAGAGGGGGGAAAAGAGAGAGTGTGTGAGCAAAATCCGACGAGATCTGGGATAGGACGAGAGAGTGAGGAGATGAAGGCGTTAAGACGTGTCACAGTTCATTGTACCTAGTACAGGAAAGGATAGTTGGTTCCTTTCTTGTAACTCAAGTAGATAGATGGATCATGTTGATCCTAATCTTGTTGTAATCCTAACTTTGTGTACAAGCCACGTGGGGGTTGTTCCCGCCCTACATTAACATGGAGCCGAGACCCTAAGGGGCAACTCATTCACTCATCTTCACATGGTATTCAGAGCTCGTTTCCTCACGGAACTGATCCATGGCCGCTTCCTCCTCTGCTGCGCCGCCGTCTCCACAGATAGGGTTTATACCCGTGAGCGAGAAGCTAGCGAGAAGCAACTTCCCGATGTGGCGATGTGGCGTCTCCAAGTCATGTCTGCTCTGCGTGGTGCCCAGCTTGCTGGGTACATCAAGCCGACGACGCACCCACTAGAGATGTACCTAACTCCGGTGAAGGGCGATGGTGAGAAGGGTGACGACAACAAGAAGCCGCACGTCCCTAACCCTGACTACGAGACTTGGATTGCCAAGGACCAGCAGGTTCTGAACTATCTGTTATCCTCCTTTTCCAAAGAGATCTTCTCCCAAGTTACATATTTAGCAGATACTGCAGCCACTGCATGGGCCGCCATTGAGGGCCTCTTCAAGTCCCAGTCTAGGGCACAGGTCATCAGCACCCGGATGGCCCTTGCCACGGCGTCCAAAGGGTGTCCACCATGACGATGACGGAGTATTACACAAAGATGAAGGCCGTTGCAGATGAGATGGTATCTGCAGTGAAGAAACTGGAAGATGAGGAGCTCGTCTCCTACATCTTGACTGGCCTGGACCTCGACTACAACCCGGTGGTGTCTGCTGTTGCCGCTCGGGTCGAGCCAATCTCAGTTGGGGAACTATACACCTAGCTAATCAGTTTTGAGCAGTGCATAGAGCTGCATGGCGTCGCCCAGCACTCTTTTGCGAACATGGCCGCTAAGGGCGGTTGTAGAGGCACCACCAACAACAATAACGACGCCCGTGGCCGTGGCGGCTGTGGCTGTGGTGGCTTTGGGCGTCGCCAGAAGGGTGGTCGTGGAGGAGCGCCGATGGTTACTTACCAGCTCTGCGGCAAGGAAGGTCACACGGTGATCAAGTGCTTCAAGAGGTTTGACACCTCCTTCACTGGTCCACCCCAGAAGAGTGCCTCCTCCGCGATGACATCGTATGGCGTCGACAAACAACTGGTACTTCGACTCAAGCACCACCGACCACATGACCAGTGAGCTTGAGAAGCTCACCATCCGCGACAAGTATGGTGGCCATGACCAGGTGCACTCAACCAGTGGGCCGAGACCCTAAGGAGCAACTCGTTCACTCATCTTCACAGAAGGCACTTAATACCAACATCATCACTCAAGGTTTGGTGAGGGGTGGCCGTCGCATCGGGTTCCGCCATGCCGTCCCTCGGGCCTGCTACACTCGAGGTGGTTGTTACATCAAGGCCACCCCCGTCGAATTCGGCCACACTTGGTCATTAGCACCGGGTCCACCGCACTCGGGTCTGCTCCGCCAAGTCTAACTGCCAAGTTCTATCGTGTGAGAGTTCTCGAGGCCGTCGCATCAGGGTGCCTGAGACTATCGAGCTCGAGCGCTTGCGCATATCGTGTCAGGCCCAGATTGCCACGCTTGGCCACCCGTGTCGCGTGCCATGGTCGGTCACCCTCCATGGGAGAGAGGGGGAGTAAAGAAGGAGAGGGAGAAAGAGATAGAGGCTTATGTGTGAGAGATAAAGGTTGGTGGGCCCATGGATCCATATCCTTGCACGGACACAAGTTACGACACAACACATGGGTGTGTGGGCCCCACTTATCACCACTCTCAAGAAGCACATGTTTTCACCGACAACTTGTACAAACCATTAGTGAAAATGGGTCTGATTTTCAACGACGGCTCGTATGATGAACTGCTAGTGAAAATAGGTCCATTTTTCATCGAGGTTTCTTATAACAAACCGTTAGTGAAAATCATCACCAATGATTTTACTAAAAGCCGACGGTAAATATCATTGGCAAAAACTATTTTTTATTGTAGTGAACAGGGAACACAGGGGAACTCATACGTCTGTGGAAAGTGCAAGTCCGGTGAAATTGTCCCGGAGAATGATTGACCTCCGATCCGGGCCGGCCCATGTCGGCAAGCATGACGACAGGACAGCAACACAGACGACTGAGGACCTCGCAGGTGCGCTGACGAGTGACGGACTGCCCCAACGCAGGGAACAATTGCGTGAACCCGCCCAGTTTTTGCACGGTGAATCCGTGGCAGTAAAGAAGACGCCCGCAACGACTAGTCCGACCGTCGCCGGAAACGGAACTTCCATGGAACAGCACTCGATCTTGTCACTTCTGCAGCGGCAGGCAGGAGCAGATCGAGACGACCGGCTGTGCACTTGGGCTCCCTGCCTGCCACCGATCCAGATCGGCGAGATGCATGCATCGGATCGGAGCTGGCAGCAACGCAGAAACAGCTCCGATCCGACGACGTTCGGAGTAGACAGGGCAGCACCAGCTAGCCGTCCAGCACCAGCCTCCAATATATATATCTATCAAATCGAGCACGTCGTACACGGACGCGGACGACCACGGCCGCGCGACGACTGCCTGTACATGTTGAGCAACAGACACGGACCACGGAGCCACTACCAGGACTTGGTACGTCGCCGTCTGAGATCTGACGAGCCTGATTGAAAGGATTCGTCGCTTTCTCTCGGGTCCTTCTCTTCGCTCATCTAGTGCTTCTACTATCCATTCATCCTCGCAAAAGCGCGAGGCGACTCCGTTTCCACTGCGACAAATGGAACGACCGGCCGCAATTCGTTGGCGCTGGCCCTGGCCCTGGCCCTGCCCCTGCACCTGCCCAACCGCCAACGTCTCACCACTTTGGGCAGGCAGATTTTGTTTTGCCCTTCGCTGTTTGATTTTCACAACAGCAGTGACAACACCACAGCATGCACGGAGCTAAATTAGGTGTCACCTGAATATATTATGTTTATTTACAACCTTATACTAAATTTAAAGTTTGGTTTTCCACACCTTCACCGTATTTATATAGGACTTGCAAGCCCAATCTGGGTATTTATATAGGACTTGCTAGCCCAATCTGGCCTCTAGCGTCCGGACAGTGCTTGCACACGGAGCTAGCAACCGCACCAGCGGTGGGCCCGCGTCACTCTGGACTAGGCCCGCGCCGCCAGCCGCTTCCCACGCGAATCCCATGTACAACACTCGATCTACTTTTGTAACATCCATATACAACAGTTGCAACATACAAAGAAGACAGATGAAACACTTGAAACAAACGTTTAAAATACTTGCGAAAACGCCTTAAAAACATTTAAAAACCATTCCAAACATATGCAACATCTAGATGAAATACTTGTAAACATACGTATGAAACACTTTAAAACACTTGAAATATATGCTTACAACATGTATATGCAAAATACAGATCTATTTTTGCAACATCTAGGTAAAACACTTGCAACGTACGTCTAGAACAGATGAAACATTTGGAACATACGTGGATAGCCATTACAACATATGCAACATCCCGATCTACTTTTGCAACATCGATATACAACACTTGCAGCATACCTCTGAAACACTTGAAACATACTCTTGCAGATGAGAGAGAGAGAGAGAGGAGGTCGCTAACAGCGCATCGAGCAGCACAGGGTGCCCCAGGTAGTGCTCGAACTTATCGTCGATGTCCTCGACCATGAGCATGAGGTTGATGTAGCCTAGAACGATGTTTGAGAACGCCTCCGAATCGTCCGGCTGCCCCACCGAGGGCGGCACAGTGGACGCATCCCACGGCAGGACGTGTGGTTGCTGCGGGCGAGCGGAACCACATTCAGATAGCCGCCACCGCCGCTCGTAACCGAAGCAATCCCATCAAGCGATAGGAACAGCAGCGACTCGTGCCTGATGAATGTGAGAGGAGGATGGGGATGGCTGAGCTCGTTGTGCCGTTCGCCTAGTAAGGATGCGAGGAGTTTGAAGAAGAGACATGGCAAGAGGTGGTGCCGTGGAGACTAAGAAATGAGTAGATAAGAAGTAACTGAGGAATAAGTAGTTATCCGTGTTTGAAGTCTGTCCGATATTTTGAAGAGGGTCAGACGCTCGGCCTACAACGTTTCCGTATTTATATTCAGCAACATATATGTTTCTTATGTGTGGCTGTCCATGACATAATGTTTATATTTTTCTTGTTTATTAGCTCGGTCTTGGCTGTTGGAAAAAAATTCTACGTGGCACCGTCGCATAGCATCTCACGGTTGCCCATGACACCTTCACGAGTTTCTCTGGAAGTGCTGCCAAATTCATAGAGCAATTTCAAGAAAATTTTTATATCTTTTCTAATTTATAGGAATATAGATTATATGGTGAAAAATAAACAGCCTTTTAAATTGGATATTTAAATATGTGCATCCTCTATTTTGAATTTGTCGTTATCCAAAGATAGAGAGCGAGAATGATTCTATAGAGTGCGTACAATATATAGAAAACCTGTTTAAGGGTACAAAGATATAAAAAATTAATTTTTATTCAAATGACTCTTCAAATCTCCAAATGATGACTTTGATAATAAGTTTTTAGTAAAAAAAATTTGGCGATGCTATTATACTTATATTTTTTTCGAGGAACAATGAGGTTACATAAACGTGGCTTCTAGTTTCTTAAGTGAACATGCTGTAATATAATAATTATATAATAACACTGCGATGCACAACATACGTGATCGATACAGTACACTACGTACGTGTACATCTGCTTTGACACCAATGATTAATCCCCAGCACTGCGAACCACCAGGGTTCGTTCGCTCTACGCTGCACCGGCGCAATGCGTCAATCGGCGGGCACCCACCGCCACAGGGACTCGCCGGCGCCATGCGATGAGCGGCGACGGCGAGCGAGCGACGTCGATAGATCTCTTAAACTCTGAGCTAGCTAGTCATTGCGGGGGAACCCGCGCGCCGAAGTACTGAGCGCCCAGCTCGTATTGGTTAGAGCCGCCGCTCGCTGACCCGGGTCACTGCGACCGGGCCCCGCCGAAGTACTGCGCGCCCAGCTCGTATCTGTTGGAGTCGGAGGCGCCGCCGCCCTGCAGCTGTCCGCCGGGAGGAGCCGCCGCCGCCGCCGCCACCACCGGGGCGCCGTGCTGGTGTGCGCCCTCGTAGACGATGCGGAGGTCGCCGCTGGGGTCCCGCGGGTGCCACTCCACCTTCTTCTTGGCGCCGCACAGCTTGCGCCGGCACCGGAAGTAACTCCTTCATGCATATGCACCGTTCAACTCGCGTATCAATTTCGCGAAAAATAACTTCAGTTTCAACTTTCAACAAGGTCACCAGAAATTAAAGCCCAGGCATGCTTAAGCTTAACAAGATGCGCATGCAGTTTGTGACGATCGATGGGTTTTAGAGTTGATTGCTCGTGATAAATACCTGTTTTTTTGGATGCTTTTGATGAACTTCTGCCCGTACTTCCTCCATTCATACCCGTCCTCGGGCATCACTAGCTGCCTGCAGCCATTACCGCCCTCCAAAGCCGCTGCCGCCTCTAATTCGTTTCTTTCTTCTCCTGTGCCTCTGCATGCAGGGATGGGAGGAATGACGACGATCTTGTGATTCCTGCTTCCAAAATCGAGAGCGAGAGAGAGAGAGAGAGAGGTGCATACATTGTTGCGGTGGCCTGTGAGCTTGACGCCATGAATGTTGGGGGTGATCACCGTACGTTGTCCTCCACTGATTCCAAGCGTTATCACGAGCTCAGCAATGAAAGAAGCTGGTGATCACACAGGAGATCGAAGAGCAAGGTTGCAAGACAGAAGGAGAGAGTCCTAACGATCCAACGTATTTGGGTGCACGGTACTTTACTTGTATGATCCAAGCTCTCTGAGTACGTGGTATATATATTTTGTCAAGCTAGGTATTTAGTGAAATGCATGGAAGCTAGCTTCTGAGATGCAACAACGTTAACGTCGTCAAGCACTCGAGCTCAGTAGCTTACTGCTCACCGCGGTGCTCGCTCTGCACGGTATTCGCTGTTCGATTCCAAGCTGCATTGGTTGGTAATTTTTGTGTGCTGGCGACCTGTGTGTGTGCCTGTATATATAGACACGTGATTTCACCTACATTTTCCTTGCAGAAGGGTCCATACGAACTCAAGTACGAGTTGCCCTCTCAATTGGTCATAAACATATCTGTAACTGATGATCTGCCCAATCTCTCGAACGCAGGAAATTAATGGACAAGCTCCTGGTCAAACTTTTAAAGCATTGACGATCAATGTCTTTAAGGTCATACAAATTGAAAATAATTATTATTATTATATGACCCGATTTATTAGTTCTCTTCAAATTAATTTTCATAAGGTTACAGCTTCAAATTCTATATATATATATTGTATAACAAAATAAAATAGTAGTATGGTCAAGTATCTGGTCGGAACTACTCCATTAATAAACAATAAAAAAAATTACGAAAATCATTGTATTCTACTAAAATTATTATACCAGCAAAAGAATATAAATTATTACGAAAATTATTATATTCTTTATAGATTATGTCCTTAGATACGTTATTAAAATATAGAATCATTATAATCTTTATAACAATAAATTTATAATATTCTTTTACTTACCAGAGAGTTCAAACCTTGAGTGAACCACTTACAAATTTATAAATCGAATCTATAAATGAATAGCTCGAATATCCAGGTGGCACTTTTGAATAAGTTTAAAGAACACCAGCACATTTTAACGCAAATTCGTTCTTAGAGGAATAGAGTTGTTAATATATAGGAGTAGCTTCAGTTTGCTAGTCCATGAGAGCGCACGGTCTACTTGCTTAGAGCATCTCCAAGAGTTTTTTAAACTCATTTTCTAAATCATTATTTGGAGAGTTATTTGAATAAATTTTGCTCTCCATATCTTTCCATCCTCTAGCAACTTCTCTATATCTTATGCGTACTCTAGAGAACTAACTCCACTCTCCATCTTTATTAGCTCGCGAGAAATTTGGAACAGAGGATGCCAATATTTAGAGATTTAATTATAGAAATTGTTGGAGGGTAATTTTTTTCTTAAACAAAATATCTATTCCTATCAATAAGGAAAGATATAAAGAGATTCTTGTAGTTGCTCTTAGTTGTTTGACGTTGTTTTGCCGCCTCACTCTTCCCAAGCCTTTGGTACGAGTGCGGGCATTATTTGCAGTGAATATAGAGTCGGAACAAAACCGTTAAACATCTTTGTAGTTCCGTTGCTATTTAATTTTCCACCGTCGAAAAAAACATTGGTACACTTTACTTTAAAATGTTATATATCCTTTCAGATAATTTAAATCTTGTTATAAATAAACTAGAATTTTTCTACAGACAAGTTAAGTCTCCTTATAAACTAGAAATTTTCACCGTCAAATCTAAATGTAGGACCGCCATATATTATTCTACCTCTAGCCTTCTTCTTGCTTCTCTAATTTCTTTTTCTCCTCCTAACGAGTGTAACCTCTTGCGCCTACTTCACCCTCCTCACCTCTCAATTGATTCTATTGTTGGATCCACAATGGCTCCCTAAGTCCCTATTAGAGTGAACGGTTAGAATTAGACCTAATTAGACATACTAACCAAATAACACGAAAGAATAAACATCATAGGAGAAAATATGTAAGCGAAAATGGCACCAAAGCATGATGTTTTTTTAACGAAGTTCAGCCATGTGCCTACATCATTGGGCATGACTACGTGCGCTTCTTTCCATAAAACATCCCGGTGCTCCAGCGGCCTCGCTGCCGCCCAATCCTAAACCGGGAGAAGTTTAATCTCATCTTAGATGGATCGGATCTAGATCACCGGTGTCGAAGAAGATGGAGAAGATTATGGAAATGAAAATTGAGGTGTCAGGAGAAGGAAGCTACACATGAATGTCATGTAACTTTTCCAACAAGAAATAATATTGACAATAGAAGAGACAAACTATTTATGTCACTGTTAAACGTGCATGAAAAGACTCCGCAGTGTCAATCCAGCCGTGAACCACGTGGGGTTTTTGCATGTATTTAGGATAGGATATTTTGCATACTAGTCGCCGATTCCCTCTGGCCGTCGTATCTGGTCTCCTGCTCAAGGGCCAATGGAATGGGGAGACGACTAGTATCACCTTGCATACCACGTGGTTCAATTAACTTCAATCTTCCGAGATTACGTGTTGTTTGTGATAGCTTCAAAAAATAATCTGAAGAAAAATGGAAGCAGCAGCAATCCTGCCGAGGCTCTGTGTGGCCTTTCTATCAGAGAGCTAGATGCCCGGGCATGATGTGTACGTATCCGCTGGCTCGCAGAATCCAGTCCATGTCGGCACGGTATGAGGAACTGCCATGTGCGGCAGCATCACAGCAAGAGATTTGCGCGCTAACCGAATCTGGAGCGGACACGCAAATTCGTCTTCTTTTTGCCGAGTCCGGATCCAAAAACACAACCAACCATTCCCGAACCATCAAGAGGGAGAATAGCCTCCATTGTTTTCCTGTCACTCCGGCGGCGGCAAGAAGAGAATCTGCTGGACCTGGAGGCGGATCGGAGGCGGCAACGCGCGGAAGGAAGCAGGCAGCTGCCCTGTCCGCGGCTGGCAGGGCAGCACGTTACTGTCCACAACGACAACGATTGTTTGCGGTTGTGTTTAGTTCTAAAAAAAAATTGTCTTCTACAGTAAAGAAGTATATTTAAATACATGCATAGAGTACTAAATGTAGACAAAAAAAAAAACTAATTGCACAGTTCTCGAGAAAATCGCGAGACGAATCTTTTAAACCTAATTAGTCCACGAAAAGCCTTAAGTGCTACAGTAACCCACATGTGCTAATGACAGATTAATTAATATCATTAGATTCGTCTCGCAGTTTCCTGACGGCTTCTGTAATTTATTTTTTTATAAGCATTCGAAAACCCCTCTCGATATCCTTTCGACACATTGGATGTGATCCTAAAAATTTTCGTCCCAACTAAACACCCCCGTGCCTTGGACTGCTGGGAAAATTGAATGAAAGGTGGCCTTCTGGGTAGCAGCTTCAGACGACACAGACATGGACGCGACTACCACGACTTACCCTGGTCAAAATCTTTGTACGCATTGATTATCTCAATCGCTTTCTAAGTATCTGCTACTGTACTCTTCTCGTCACTATCTTTCTACAAGGACTACTAAGAGACGAGCATGTACTGCTCACTCCGTTCCGAATTATAAGTCGATTTGATTTTTTTATTTCATCTATTTTATTATATATCTAGATATATTATTTATCTAGATGTATAGCAAAATAGATGTACTAAAAAAATCAAAATAATTTATAATTTAGAACCAATGAAGTACTATTCATCACGCGAAAGTGAGAGGCGACCCAGCAGCAGCAGCATCCACACGAAGATACGACACGACACGAGCGAGGGAGTCTGGCACGGCTGGACACATGCGTGTGTGCATCCAGCCGGCTGCCGATCAGCTTCAGCTGTCTCCAAATGTGAAATGTTTGGCAGGATGATTGCTGCCAAACAAAAAGACTTGAGCACGTCGACCCCGGCCCGTATCAGAAAGGAGAGATCGACCAGATCAGCTAGTTTGTTTTGTTTACGGGTGCGGGAGGACTTTTTGGTGGATCTCTCCTGCCTGCCAAGTGCCAAAGTACCTTATACAAGGACGAGATCTCGCCAGGATTTGACGCGCATGGATCACGGTTGTTGGATCGTCCCCAATAAGACGAATGAACTGATGGTACGGTCCTCTGGCCATGCACGCTAGATGCTACCTACTATACGCCTATACCCACCAATATAGTGTGCGTGCTACAGTGACATCAACATTAGTATTAGTGTATATTAATATTATATGGTTTGCCTTCCACCATCAAAAGGAAGTTTTCTTCGTGTGGTCAAATTAAAACTCAAAAACGGTGCAGCAACTAACTGTGTGCCCACCCACGCACGATTCTTTCCTTATTAGTTAAAAAAGTTTGATGATGTTATGTGCACTTTTCTATATTTTTATGTTGCGGATGATGTTATGTGCACTTTTCTATATTTTTTAAGTTACAGAAGTTTGGAACATGAACAAATGGAGTACACAGTACTCTCACAGGCAGTGGCGAATCCAGCTTGGGAAACGACCTAGGGCGGATTTATACCATAAAATTTTGGCTACCAATGTCAGCATGCATGTTTTGGGCAAAAAAATTAGAACAACCAACAAGAATGGATGTTTCAATAGACATGTTACCTTTTAATAATAGAATTATCAATAATAGATATTTCAATAGAGAAATGATGTACAAAACCTGCCAAGTAGTACCAAAGAAACTCTTTAAATCTGCATAATTGATGAATTGAATCAGATAACCGGTAATCAAATCGAATAATCAAGCACAAATATGGCAATACCTAGTTTCTTTGGTCACCAAATGACCAAATTAATCAGGGACGGCTGGGGCAGAGATGGCGGTCACCTTGGAGCTGGCTGCTGGTGCTGGACGCCTGGCTGGCGCTGAGCGGTAGCGGCTCTAGAACTGGGGCAGGGAGGTGGGCTAGATCCATAGGTGGGCTAGAGCCGCCGGTCGCCGCCGGCTGGAGCGGGCGTGCCGCGCGTGGTGGCGGCGAACGCGAGCCTGGAGGGGGAGGGCGGAGGTGGGCCGGATCCAGAGGTGGGCTATCGCCGCCGATCGCCGCCGGCTAGAGTGGGCGTGCCGCGCGTGGTGGCGGCGAACGCGAGCCTGGAGGGGGAGGGCGGAACGGCGGGCGGCAGAGGCGTAGAGTCGCACAGCGCCGCAGTGGGGACGAGCGGGAGTCCGAGTCGTGAGGCCGAGGTGAGATCGTGAGCAAGCGGCAAGCCCTAGCTAGTTGCTAGGGCTGCTGGGCCTGGGCTGGGCCAATGCCAATGTGAGTGCCGAGTTTGACCATGGCCCATGAGGCTATGACGCCTAGTCTGCGCTCTGCGCCTCTCCTCTGTCTGCCTCGCGAAAGAGAAAACAGCGCCGCTGCCGCTGTCTTCGCTTCTTCGTCTGGAACTCCGGTGGCCTCCAGAGGGTGGGGATGTGCTGCCCGGTCAAGGGGACCTAGGGCGGCTGCCCTAGCTCGCCCTAGTGGTGGCTCCGCCTCTGCTCATCGGTCTCATTCAGGGGAACACATTGGCTATGGCTCTGGACTCAGTTGCAACAGTATGATTAGAAGAAAAGGTTGTTGTTAGAGGTATATCACAAGTTGGAGAATGCGGCTATGCAACTCTTCGCATCCTTTGGATGGCCGCCTTTTATTTCACGAATTGAGTTATGAATCGATTTTGTTTAACAAACTCGTTTGAGACTTTGCCGTGTGGTGTTTGTAATAAGGTGGTTTGATTCCTCTTCCAAGAGGATGAAGCTAGATTTTTTCCATTATCTAAAAAATACTTTTATATCAATCTCAAAAATTCACCAATATGCGATATATTTCCCACAACGTTTAAAATACTAGTGGCAAAAAATACTTTTATATGAATCTCAAAAATTCACCCACATGTGCTAATGATAGATTAATTAATATCATTAGATTCGTCTCGTAGTTTTCTGACGGGTTCTGTAATTTGTTTTTTATTAGTATCCGAAAACCCCTTCCGACATCCTCCCGACACATTCACACCTAAAAATTTTCTTCTCCCCAACTAAGGGTGTGTTTAGTTCGCGAAAATTTTTGGCTTTGGCTACTTAGCACTTTCGTTTGTATTTGTCAATTAGTGTCAATCATGGACAAATTAAGCTTAAAAGATTCATCTCGTGATTTTCTATAAAACTATATAATTAGTTTTTTTCGTTTACATTTAATGCTCTATGCATATGTCCAAACATTTGATGTGATGAAGAATCTTGAAAAATTTTTAGAACTAAACATGGCCTAAACACCCTTAACCATTCCCCAACCATGAAGAGGGAGAATAGCCTCCATTGTTTTCCTGTCACTCCGGCGGCGGCAAGAAGAGAATCTGCTGGACCTGGAGGCGGATCGGAGGCGGCAACGCGCGGAAGGAAGCAGGCAGCTGCCCTGTCCGCGGCTGGCAGGGCAGGGCAGGGTAGCACGTCCACAACGACAACGACAACGATTGATTGCCTTGGACTGCTGGGAAAATTGAGGGTGTGGTAGTGTTCAGATGGTGTAAAGTTTCTGTAGCACTTTTTTTTGTTATTTGGTAAAATTTATTCAATCATGGACTAACTAGGCTCAAAAGATTCGTCTCAACATTTACAGACAAACTGTGCAATTAATTATTTTTTAACCTACATTTAATACTCCATGCATACGTTCAAAGATTCGATGTGACGGGGAATCTTGTAAAATTTTTGGAATTTTGAGGGAACTAAACACTGCCTGTGTTTAGTTGGCTCTGTAAAAAATTTTGGAGCACAGTAACTTTTTATTTGTCAATTAGTGTTCAATCATGGACTAATTAGGTTCTAAAGATTTATCTCGTGATTTACAACTAAACTGTGTAATTAGTTATTTTTTTACCTATATTTAATGCTCCATACATACGTTCAAAGATTCGATATAACGAGAAATCTTGTAAAATTTTTGGAAGTTTAAAGCAACTGAACACGGCCTGCTGGGTAGCAGCTTCAGACGACACAGACATGGACGCGACTACTACGACTTACCCTGGTCAAAATCTTTGTACGCATTGATTATCTCAATCGCTTTCTAAGTACTCTGCTACTGTACTCTTCTCATCACAATCTTTGCTACAAGGACTATTAGGAGACGAGCATGTACTGCTTACTCCGTTACAAATTATAAGTTATTTTTTTATTTCATTTATTCTGTTATGTATCTAGATATATTATTTATCTAGATGTATAGCAAAATATATATAAAAAAATCAAAACAATTTATAATTTGGAACGGAGGAAGTACTATTCATCACACGAAAGTGAGAGGCGACCCAGCGCAGCTTCCACACGAAGACACGACACGAGAGGGAGTCGGCTCGGCTGGACACATGCGTGCATGCACCCAGCCGGTTGCCGATCAGCTTCAGCTGTCTCCAAATGTTTGGCAGGATGATTGCTGCCAAATAAAAAGACTTGAGGTATATCAGCTTCAGCTGTCAGGGGGAACACATTGGCTACTGCTTTAGGCTCAGTTGCAATAGTATGATTAGAAGAAAAGGTTGTTAGAGGTATATCACAAGTTGGAGAATGCGGCTATGCAACTCTTCGCATCCTTTGGGTGGCCGCCTTTTATTTCACGAATTGAGTTATGAATCAATTTTGTTTAACGGACTTGTTTGAGACTTTATCGTGTGGTGTTTGTAATAAGGTGGTATGTTTCCTCTTCCAAGAGGATGAAGCCAGATTTTTTCTATTTTCTAAAAAACTACTTTTATATGAATCTCAAAAATTCACCAATATGCACAACGTTTAAAATACTAGAGGCAAAATCATTATATCGTGCAAGAGTGAAGGGATACATATACATAATTCGAGTTCCTGCCTCCTACATATAGATATGTTTGGTACAGTTTATAAGGACGTCTTTGGCAAGGCTCCTGCCTAGGCGGCTCTGGCTCCGCGTGCTACTGTGCGCCACTGTATCTTCCTATAGTATCTGCAAACTGGCTCCGGCTCCTCATATCCTTATCTCTAGAGCTAGCTGAGCTGCCTTTCCCTGGCTCCTCCGGCTCCACGCTACAGGGCA
This sequence comes from Saccharum hybrid cultivar R570, assembly GCA_038087645.1. Lineage (NCBI taxonomy): Eukaryota > Viridiplantae > Streptophyta > Magnoliopsida > Poales > Poaceae > Saccharum > Saccharum hybrid cultivar. The sequence goes on from JAQSUU010000015.1 coordinate 20,773,807, forward strand.
AGAGCCAGAGCCGGAGGGAGCCAGGCCAAACAAGGCCCTAAGTTGCTTATGGCTAAAATAAGTTGAGACTAAAAGTCAAATGACATGCTTTTTACACTTTTATTGCCACGTTTCTCCCCACATCATCTATTTGTCCTGAAATTTATAAACTGGATCAGATCAACTTATTTTCATATAAAGAAGACCAACTTATTTTATGTACTGCACTTTTACTTCATTTGTATAGTTTCTCGTACGAGTGCTTTTTTCACGGCTCAACCAAACATAGAGATGCATGGAAGATACATGATGTGAAACCCATTCACTGCACAGGCATGAAGTAGCTAACGCTGGCCAAAGGCAAAAAGAGAAGAGGCGCAGCAGCTTCTTGGAACAAGACCACGAAACGAGGGAACGGTTGCTAACGTAGGACAAGTGACGTCAGTCACGGCTCCGGCCCGGTACCTGGCGCGACATTCCTCCTCTCCAAACCACGCGGGCCCCGCCCGCTAACGGCCGTCCAGGGTATAGGAATAGGACCGCCGTTACGAGCAGGAGCAGGGCGAAATGAGGCGATTCCTTCGGAGAGCGCGCTGTGAGGTTTGAATTTGATCGGCATAAAGTTGACGTTAGCTTGAAATTGTATATAAATTTTTTCTACTATGAAATCTGAGAAACTATTTATTAGACCAGAAGCAAATAAGCCATTTATTCGTTTCAGCTTGCATACTGTAACAACTTATAAGGTGTCCTACAATTCGTGAGCTAAAATAAACAGGATCTTAATCAGAATAAGAGAGAGAGAGGATGTAGTTTTGAGGGATCTGAACTTGTCAAAATGATATTTTTGTGTTCCAATCATAGCTTAGCTAGCTGGTTAGTTTTTTTACTGAGAGCCTGTCTAGCCGTAGTTTTCAAGTATCTTTTAGTAGCAAACACATGCATGTCCGTTGCCAATGAAGCTCTTATATGGTAATTTCATCAATCTTTTAGAGGTTCAATGAGATATGACGTATGCTCTTGATTTGTGCGTATAAGCATTCTGTGATATTTTTTTTATCAATAAGCATTTTGTACTATGATTAAGACAAAGGAAGTCTTTTTAGTCAAATAAGCTACAAACAGTACTTGCCCTTTCATATTTACAGGGATTCAGATATATATAAAATTAATTTCGTCAGGCTTTCGTATTAAACTTCCCATTGTTGTCCCATTTTCATTTTTTTACGTTAGTCCCATTTTCATATTTCCCTGAAGAATGTGAAAACAAGGTGGACAAATACATGAATCCACATCCGTTCTCACCCCTAGTATTTATAGTCAAAGAAAATAGTGTACTCTCTCAAGTACAAATAAGTGATGTTTCTTGGCTTCGACACGATCTTTTAACACAAATTTGTAATTAATATTATTTGTGTAATATATTATTTATAAAAAAACATGTTGCCTCTCTAGAAAAGTCTACCTCTTGGTGTCATTTTTCAAATATCAAAACTCGGTACACAAAAGAATTGATTTAGAACCAAAGACTAAAATGCCATGAAACCTGATCAAAACACTGTTCTATTAGTGACTGAAGGGAGTAATAATATCCAACAGTAACTTCTTGTTGCAAAGATTAGTTGTGTATCCGTGTTCCTCCGTAAGGAGATGATGACATGACAGTGGTTTTCTGGTTCAATAATCAAAACCAGTGGCAAAGTTGGGTAGGACAGCATGTGAACCCAAGAATTTGCTGATTCGTCTTCGTCTTGACGACGTTAACGTCGCATCTGAGAAGCTTCCATTCCATTGACTAAGCCTTGATAATAAATATACCACCCAAAGAGCTAGCTTCCTCGTTCACTACTCTCTAATCTCTCCCTCTCATCTCAATGTTTCATTCATTAAACTTTGCGATAACATGGGAGAAGCAGTAGAGCACAGCAGGACGTAGACGTACGGTCACCGGCGTCCATGGATTCAAGCTCACAGCCCGGCGCAATGTATGCATCTCTCTCTCTCTCTCTCTCTCTCTCTCTCTCTCTCTCTCTCTCATGGCTGCCAATTATCAAGGAATGAATGGTTTTGTTCACCCTCTTCTTAGTCTTCTCTCTAGGCTGTTTTGATGCGTTTGCCTTAAACCACACTAGCTCGATCGGTTAGGGGTTGGCAACTTATCATAGCTTTGGTTCTCATGCATGGTTCATCATATTTTTTTGTCAAATTCTCATGTAGCAACATGGAGGCATATATTAATTGTCCTCCACAACAGATGTTCAAGTTCTTGATATATGTATGGCCTAGAACTGTGAACTATACTTCCCTATACGTATCAAATATCATATCCCTGGTTGCTTGCAGCAAATAAATAAATAAATAAATAGATTTATGAATCACCGTTACTCTTTATTACCATCAATTGGTTTAAGCAGACCAGCTGATCTTGCTGGGCTAGCTGCTATATAGATCAACTTAAGTTTTGCATCATTGTAGAAGCAAAGTAATTTAATTAAGCACCCGGCAGATATGTTAGGTTGTTGACGACGACGATTTATGCGTGTTCATCTATAATGTTCCTTGGCACAAAAACTAACTGTAGTGATGCATGCAGAGAGAGCGGAGGAGGAGAGAGAAACCAAAGGGAGGAGGAGGAGGCGGCGGGGACGGCGGCGGCAGAGGCCGGCAACGGCAGCCAGCTGGTGATGCCCGAGGACGGGTACGAGTGGAAGAAGTACGGCCAGAAGTTCATCAAGAACATCCAGAAAATCAGGTACTTGCTCCGTTCGACTTCGATATATCGAACATGCATACATAGCAGCATTTTATTTTTGGCATTGATCGACGACCCCAGGCAAGATTGATGTCGAACTCTCAAATAAAGGTAGTGCAAACTTGATCATATATACCATCTCCTGTCAAATCGTTTCCGCCATACGTGTACATCAGATTAATCAATATCTCGACGTTGACCAAGCTTTGACCAGTTCATCTTCGTTCCTGTGCATCAAATCGTTTTAATTGATGAGTCGATGTGACGCCCATGGAATGGATTGCCCCGTCCCCGTGCATATACATACGTGCAATGCTTTGCTGCCAGATCTTATCTTCACGAAGAAGAATCAACTGAAGAATGAATCCTCGTTTTGTTATTAATATAATAACGGTCAACCAAATAAAGCCTGATGACTTGATAAGCAAATTGCACTGCAAGTGTGTTGCATGCCAACTGATGATGATACGTGGGTGGGTCCATGTGTGTGATCCAATGGCGCAGGAGCTACTTCCGGTGTCGGCACAGGCTGTGTGGCGCCAAGAAGAAGGTGGAGTGGCACCCGCGGGACCCCGGCGGCGACCTCCGCATCGTCTACGAGGGCGCGCACCAGCACGGCGCCCCGGCTCCTCCCGGCGGACAGCCGCAGGGCGGCGGCGGCGCCTCTGACTCCAACAGATACGAGCTGGGCGCGCAGTACTTCGGCGGGGCCCGGTCGCAGTGACCCGGGTCAGCTGGCAACTCTGCTCCTGGGGTGACAACTGACAAGAAAGTCCGGCGGCGTCGCGCCACTGCATCAGCTCCTGCTGGCCTGCTGCTGCATCGATCGCTTTCGCTGCGCACCGGAGGGCAGCGGCAGGTAGCTGGTGCTGCCGGTGACTGTGGCGCCGTAGCGGTGCCTGTTGACGCCTTGCGCCGGCGCAACGTGATGTTGAGTGCGGATTAATTGTTGCTGCTCCGATCAACTCTCTGGTCTAGTACTAGTGTACGGTACTATTAGGACGATGTTGCTTGATATACGTACTCCCTCCGTATCGGATTTAGAAGTCGTTTTGGACAAGGTTTGGATCAAACATTGAGAATATAAATCATCAATAACTTTTAAGTTGTTGAGTTTGCAAATATAAAAATTATATGAATAGATTTGTCTTAAAAAATAATTTCATAAAAGTATACATATATCACTTTTCCATAAATATTTTTTATAAAAACAAGAGGTCAAAGTTGTGTTTTATAGACCGTATCGCTGTCCTAAACGACTTCTAAATCCAATACGGAGGAAGTATATGGATAAAAAGAATAATTAGTTAGAAGTGGGAACGCACCGCCGCTATTATGTTTTGTTTTTGCAACTCTAATCTGGAAAGTAGTGTGACCTCAAGGGCAACTTGTGTGCTACTACTAGTAGTAGTGGAAAGGCTCCAGAGTTTTGGTTCGAGGCCCTGGTCACCCAGCTTTGCATCGTCTCTGAAATGAATGCGACACTCAGCTTTATCGGTGGGATAAGTCTAATCCGTTTGGTCAGCTTTAACATATAATCAGTTGCAGATAGCAAGGCGTCAATGAGTAATCAGTGCCGCACTGTAGCCGCTAATGTCTGCCGACAACTGATCACTGTAACTGCTGGATATGCACAACACAAGTTGGCAACATTAATAATGTTTCGAGCGAGTAAAACACCGAAGAGCGGGAAACACAGTTCCATGCGAAACGAGACAGCTCGTTCGCCGAGCAATCTTTCCAGACACGGCAATAAGCATTCTTATACAGTACGTAGAATTGAAATTATTCACCCTATCATGCAACATCGAACCGTAAGTGCAGGAACATTTGGATACATAAATGAGAAACTACATACATGTCTATCATTAGCCACGGCATGGTCGACTGGCCGGTTCCTTTTCTCCATACGGTGATAACCAACAAGATTAATCCCAGTCTCCAAAACGCTACCGCGTCTCAAATACAACAGGTAACTTACCAGTCACAGTCCCGTCAGTAGTAGTCAGTACATTGCCCCCGTTACATACAGTGCGAGCCTTTTCATCATCGCACAGCACACTGAAAGATACTCAGAAAAGACTTTAAAAGACTCGTGTCTCAGAGACAAATCAGGGCAAAATTTATCTACTCTTGTTAGCACTCAACTTAAGTTAACCACATGGGACAAGCATGTACCCTGCAGTTCACACAAACTACTCAAACTGGGACATAATAAGGTGTCGTGTTCACCAGGGCCTACCCAAATAGATCAACTTGACAAGTCCACCAGCTACCACAACAAACCCATCCAATCACGACACCGAAGCTCACAGAAATTACAAGATGCTATAAGTTCCGCCAGACTTTTTATGTACAGTTAGAATTTATGGTCACATGAAAAACCTCGAGGAAGCTTGTAATTAGAATAACATGACCTTCACTGGGGTCATCTGCAAAGAGGGCATCAGAAGGAAAAGATTAGTTTTAAATAATTAATTTTAGTATTGCACACACAGTTATAAACAATAAACTGTCCTTTTGCAACACAGGAATTTCACAGAAATGATGTACAATTTCAAGGGAATCAGTTCATTTTCACAGGAAAACATACAAGCCATGGCTTGCATAGCATATTATATGCATACATTTCCTTTTTATTAGTAATGATATAAAACAGCAAAACAAATCAACCACTTCATATAGCTATACATTAAAATATAAAGGGAGATGAATATTTCAAATCACCCAAAAAGACTCCTCTGCCCTTAGCTTTCTTACTAACCTTTGCTCTGACATCTGATATGAATAACCAGAATACCATGATAAAAGTTTGTTTCGAAAACACTGTAGAAAACATGATTCCAACATTTTACTATCAAGTCTAGGAACAAATAACATACAGGTGCCCAGTCCCACACATGTTCCAAAAATGAGTACAAGACATAGTGAATAGTCAACAGAACAAGAGAATCCCAATTGCGGCAAGAGTCGTGCATGCACTATGATTGAAGCATGATAAAAAGAACTACATACCATTGCTGAACTTTTCTAAACTCTGTCAGTACAGGATAGATGTTTTCAAAGGCAGTGTAGGTTTCCTCTCTCACCTACAAACCAATGGAGCATGAAATGAAGGAAAAAGAGAAGCAAATGCCGGTATTATTAAGCATGTGCAAGAAATGACAACTAACCTTTGCTCCAGTCAAAACAATCTTGCCTGAAACAAAAATCAAAAGAACAATCTTTGGTTGTTTCATCCGATAGATAAGCCCAGGAAAGAGTTCTGGTTCGTACTGTAAAACAAATGAAAAATGTCATTATCCAATAATGGAGACAAAAAGGGTAAAAGAATTACTGTGATGTTAAAATAAGCCATCATTGGACATACACTTGAGAAGGCACCATGAGAATATGCAAGGCCCTCAAGCCTAATTGGAAACTTGACATCACAAGAGCCAACAATATTCTGAATCTTAAAGTCCTGGCACACAACAGCAACTTAGCAACTGATGTACAAATTGTTCAAAGCACAGGTCAATGTACACAAGTATAAAAATAGTTACCTTAAATTTAGCAGGAAAACCAAGTTTTTGAATAATACGAGCATACTGGAAATACAGACAAGTGTTAGAATTCAGAAGCCTCTCAGTAAACTAGATCCAACAAAATGATAGCAAGCCATATGGCACCTTTCTTGCTGCAAGCTTAGATTGTTGTTCGCTCTTCGCTCCAGTACATACCTGGTGATAGAAAATTATCGGTTGCTTGCTTCAGCACTACAACACTGATGGATTGATACAAGATTGTAGTTCTATACGAAAGAAATGCAGTTCTAATAAACTTTCTTCATTTGGAAGAAAAGTATTGACGCATCAATGCATTATATAAATACTCAATATGACAACCAAGAAAGTCTGCAATACTGAAGATATTGATCCAAATAAAATCCCAAGTAAACACCCACTGCGATATCATCTGGTAAGGAAAAAAATAAATTTGCCTAGTGTAGGCTAGAGAGGGTAAGAACATTATTCTCCAATACTTGATGATAGAGAGAGGTAGATTAGGACACAGCAAAAACAGAAAGATTAGTCTTTCTATCTTTTGACAACGCGGCACCAAGGCAACAAAGCATGTCAAGAAACCAGATCAAATCTCACGTAGACCATATATGTAACAAGAATTTTGATGTGAATAAATTTAATACAAGGGAAATTCTGCCACCAAAAGCATGCAAATCTTTGAAAATTGACAGTGAGACAAAAGATGTTGATGACATACCATTTTACCCGATGCAAATATCAGTGCCGTGGTTTTGGGTTCTCTTATTCTCATGATGACTGCAGCGAAACGCTGTTTACAGATAAAAGAGTAAACATACAATATAATAACAAAGAGCAAACTTAGCAAAAAACAGGTTGCTATATCATCATAAGTTCATAACTGAGAAAGACTGCATTCAATAGTATTAAGTTGCATGCACCGACCAGTTCAACCCAAAAGCTTAAGCTGATGGGAAGAGGTGGGCAATTCACTTATATTCCAACACTCCCCCTCACGTGGAGGCTCCCCTCAGGCCTCAGACGTGGAATAGGAGCGAGCAGCAATTATTTTATTTAATTGCGCTAACCAGGATTCGAACTCGAGACCTCTGGCTCTGATACCATATTAAGTTGCATGCACCGACCATTTCAACCCAAAAGCTTAAGCTGATGGGAAGAGGTGGGCAATTCACTTATATTCCAACAAATAGAAGACCCTAAGAGCAAGCAAGTCATATATAAGCTAAAAATTTATTACTTGTCAAAGAATATTGTGGTTATTCACAGGACAAGCTGGATATGAGCATCCATCTGGTCCAAAATTAACCATGCACATCTCATATCCCAGGCCATCCATTAGCTATTAGCACAAAGCTATTTGAACTCACGGACAAGATTGTACATCATTACAAAGGATCAACAATACATTGTATATCCATAAAATCATCTGCTAGATAAAACCACCAGGAAATACCATGCAAAGCCATTGCTTTGAGGTAATCAGTATACCTTTGGATTGTACTCTGCATTTCTAGCTTGCAAAGCAATTGCTTTGAGCTCAAGTTTACAATCCAAATTAACTGTTGATACGATATTCCTGTCATGAAAAAATGACATCACGTCAAGCAGACCATGATCGAAGAACTGCAGTAAACATGTGAATTTTTTTCTGTAAAAGCAACATAGGATTCTTATTGTAAGTTTTTAGCATTGTAGAGACACTACAAGATGATTTTCATCGTTCTCTTTTGATATGATAGTGTGTGCTATTAATTTCTACCTCATGCCAATTTCCAACATGTACAAATCATAATAAACTTAAGACTATCATTCAAGATAACCTACACTATAATGGTTAGATCATAAAAAGCTTTGTATCAATCAAAGACATTTCAGGACTCAATATGGCACTAATAAGCCCATAGCACTTAAATCCCACAAGAAGAATGAAATCTCCAGCAGAAAAATCTTTCACCTAAATCATAATAAAATTTTTCACAAAAGCCAGACCCTTAGGTTGCTTTTGGTTTGGGGACGAAGTGGGATGGAATGGTCATGTCCCCATTTTTTTGGACAGGATTGACAAAGCTCTAGTTTGGTAGGAGGGATATGTTCATTCCAATTTTTGTTTGGTTCGAAGGATTTGGTGGGATGGAACCAGCTGGAGTTTTAACACCATTAGATGCAATAATCCATTGGCCCACCAGCCATTGTCTCTACACCTATTCTTGTTGTTTTCTTCGGGTGAGCAAAGCCTGATTCCCAAGAATTCGTACCGCCGTCGCCCAACATCTCACAGCTCCGGTGCCCAAGAGCTGGGCACTACCACCGTCCAAGAGCTTGGACAACCCATTCGCTCAAGCTCTCGTGCAGAGATCACGGCATTGCCGCCACCAGAGATGCTCAATCTGCCCCACCAGAGATCTCGTGTGGCCAGAGGAGGTCATCGGACCGGCTCCTTCCCATGCTGGAGCTCACCCCACTCCTCGTCGTCAGCGCTAGCCCAGTGCGCTGCATATTCTCCATCCATCTCTCCTCCGCTCAATGCCTCGAGCTCAGAGCTTCCCCATGCCCGTGCCCCCTCCATTTGACCACGCTCGCACCTGGCAATGCAAAGACGGTGTGCGACGCGGACCGCAAGGAATGGCTTTATCCACCCGATTAAAGGGGGCCGAGCTGTCCGCATATTTAAGGAATATGCCACTGCAGAAATGACCCCGTCCCCAGCACCTCCCAACCAAACACTGATGAAAAACCTCCCAACCAAACACTGGTGAAAAAAGGATTGCCCCATCCCGTCTGGGACGTCCCTCAAACCAAACCAATGCATTTAACCCTCCCCACGAGATGAGATATCGAAATCTCAGTCCGTGAGGCTGACTGCTTATCACATCACACAATTTATGCACCAACCAGTCCAAACATGGAATGGAAATATGGTCGAGAAGAGATTATGCTTGCTGCAACTATTACACCAAGAACACAAACTTCAATCAGGAATAGATCTCCTCTGCAGTTTGGCCCTGTCTCCGTTCTCCCAAGCCTCATACCTGAAATCAACCCTCCGAGAGAGGATGACAACTAAATCATTCCCACCAAAGCCCCCAACTATTTAAGACAATATTAGCTCGTTTTGATGTACCCAGCACCAGGAAGCTGAACAAAAACACGACACAAACCAACCACACCACCACCCACGAGACAGGGAGGCAACCCGCTTCCCAGACCGAAAGCCCTGGCAGCTCCAGCACACCCAAGCACCCATCCGCCGCGCGGCGCAACCCCAGACGACCCAGATCCGGGACTTACTGGAGCGTGGGGACGATGCCGGAGGGGTGCTTGGACAGATCCACCGGTTGGCTGCCCTCGAGCCCCGGCTCCGCCATCCGAATCACGCACGCAACCTCGGCGGCTCCGCGCCGCGAATCCGGGCCAAATCCGAGGCCGAAATGGGCGGGAAAGGAGCGCGCGCGTCACGGGTTCGAGGGGGAATTCGAAATCTGGGTCTTTTATAGAGATCGGGAGAGGAGTTGGAGAGGAGGGAAGGCAAGGGGAAGGGAGCTAGGGTTATCTATCTCGCGAGGGGGAGGGAGAGCGCAGGCGGCGTGAGAATGCGTGGGGAGGGGGAGGTCGTCTGGTGGTGGGAGGTAGATGCGTGCGGGAGTTGGGTTGTATCGGTGGACGGGGAGCAGGCGGTGGATGGGGAGTGCTTGGCTTTTGTAGGGGAACAGGGTGAACCGGCTGTGGCCGGTTACCCAGGGTGTGGTTTGCCCACGCGATGGTTTGAGTTATGCAAACTGACATGTGGGTCATAGCATGCGATGGGGCCCGGTGTCGGTGTATGGGTATGATGCGCGTTTGACGGGCATTAATCAAGGATTTCTCCTGCTCGCAAATCGAACCTCAGCAGATCAACTGGTGAATGGTGATCGCTTCCGGGTTGAGCAGCTGTTTGGTTTGTTTTATTTTATAATCTGAATTATATATATAGAATTATGAAATTATGAGCTATAATAATCGGAGTATTTGAATTATTGTGATGGATCATTCTTCGTTCAAGTGAGAAATTGTAATCACCAAAAAGCAGGTTCAAGGTAGATTACAAAATTATTATAATCGAGTGTTTTAATTATATAATCCACATCATAATCTTAGTTTGTTTAGATCATAATTAAATTCTTTTAGCTAATTATTAAAATCACAGTGGGTCCAAAACAGGCCTGACTACTTGATCATTCGCGTTTTCTGTCACTGCTGCAGGCCTGCAGTGCACATTCATGTTAACTAAAACATATTACATTATATATCATGGAAAAAGTTTACTTTTGGTCCCTCAACTATCGCGAAAAGTCCGCTTTTGATCCCTCAACTTCAAAACCGGACGGACAAGCCCCTCAACTTTTGAAACCGCGCAGATTTAGTCCATCGGCTATTTTGTCTCGTAGTTTGCTACAGTAACCACATGTTTGCTACAGTAACCCCGTGTTTGCTACGGTGACCACGCAGATTTATTTCGTCTGAGTCTTTAAAAAATCATAGTAAATCACAGAAAAATTCATAAAATAAAAAATCCAATTTTGTTGGAGTCCACATGAGTTACACGGTGAACATATAATATGGTGTACTTTAGTACAAAGTTTTTATATTATATATTCACTGTGTAGCTCTACTCATATGGAGTCTAAGAAAATTAGATTTTACATTTTATGAATTTTCTATGATTTTCTATGATTTTTCAAAAATTCAGCCAAAATAAATCTGCGTGGTTACTGTAGTAAACCAGCGGTTACTGTAGTAAAACCACCGGACAATACAGCTGAGGGACTAAATCTGCGCGGTTTCAAAAGTTGAGGAGCTTGTTTGTCCAGTTTTAGAGTTGAGGGACCAAAAGCGGACTTTCGCGATAGTTAGGAGACCAAAAATAGACGGGTGAGAGTAGGCAATAAGACCAGTACAAAACGGACCGAAATCTAAAACGAATTTTGTTGGGTGAGAAAAAAGATCTAAAATGGATCCAAGTAGAAGCAAACACAATATGCGACATATAAGAGATTAATAATCCTAAAATGAGTCTACAATTCTACATGTCTTGCGTGAATTTATGAACTCGAATTATCTGTCTCCCAGAGCCGTGAACCAATGCCAATCATAACCTATTACATATACATCGAGCCTTCACTGAACTTGTGATCATCTTATCTGATCATTTAACGATCTGCGGGACTAGTAGGCTATCAGAAGCGATAACCTTCGGTTGTTTCAGATGGAGCATGAACGTGCATCACCAGTTTACAGCTCTAATAACCGAACATTCTGAAAGAATGAACTATTTGTGGCTCCTTGATGAGCCCAGCATGTTTACTGTTTAGGTTCCCTTAGGTTAAACGCTAAATCTTCATGATGGAAGGTGTTTGCCTGAACTCCAGGACAGCAAGGTTTTCTCCATACTTCTTTACTTCAGCCACCATTCTGTGGTACGATTCAGGGTATTTGCAAAAAAAAAAAAAAAATCACGATTTTGATTCAGCTCCCTGCCTCGTGCCTGCAACGTCAACATGATCCTTTACAAATGTTCGAAGGCATCCATTGATTACCCGAGGGGCACCACCATCACAAAATCGCTTTGCCAGATCTACTGCCTGAAAGACAAGAGTCGAGAGACATTTATTCTACTAGTACTCAAAAATGGAAAGAGTAATAGCTATAAGAAAACATGCAGGTGCTAGATGCGTAAAGTCAAAATATGAAGGAAAAAAAGGTAATAGGGAGAAAATAAGCACCTCATTAATGACAACTTTGTGAGGTGTTCCTTTTGATGTCATCTCTGCCATAGCAATATGTAGAATGCAGAGCTCAAGTATCCTTGCCACAGGCTCATCCTGCCATGAAATTTTCCATGTATCAACAGCAGGTTATGCCATAAAACAAGACGGCAAAATACTAAATACTACAATATATATGAACACATATTAACTGGACACAAGTTTAAAAGATCAGGTAGATTATACACTGAAAGGAAAGTAATATATTGTATTTCATTTTTTTTCTAATTTACTTTAAAAACATCTGAGCTCTGGTAGTATAAACAAATATAGAAATAAAGCGATTCAGATTAAGGAAGGTACATTCTTCAGATTCTTTATCACTTCCTCATCCTGGGGTGCCCGACAGAAATAACTAATTAACTATGTTGGAAAATGAAGTAGCGTAATAAGGTCTATATATATGGGAGATCTCAATATTTCACTGCATGCCAAAAGATAAGGCAGGAAATAATTCTTGATGGTCTTACACTTCTGGTATGCATCAGAGTGATTGTTCACTAGTTCAGTGTAGTGAAAAACAGTGGTGTAATATACAGAATAGGGAAACGTTCGAACCAAACCGATAACCATATAAACATCTTCTGGTATGCATCAGTGTGATTGTTCACTAGTTCAGTGTAGTCAAAAACGGTTGTGTAATATACAGAATAAGTATATGTTCAAACCAACCTGATAAACATACTTGATGCATGTCGAAGGGATTTTATGAATCAACATAGAAGATTAGGAAAAGGTATCTAACCTTCCAAGCCTGGGGAATTATTTTGTCAATGATATCTACATGCTTATCCCATCCACTGGCAACAGCCACTAAAAGTTCCCTGCACAACCTGTACTTGAAAAACGTCTAATTAGGAATGTAAGAGCAGCAGGACTAAATATTAAACAGGAAATTATCATATATCAGAACAGTGTGTCGATACCTAATGCCTTTAGTGGAATGGGGCAAGAAGGAAAGTATACCGTAAGACAAAGTTGTTGTAAACCAGTTTTGGAGGAGCTGAAAGTACATCTTCTTCTGAATATGAAAGAAAAACATGTCAAATTCTTTGCAGAATAATAACCAAACATTAATGGGACATATTTACACGAAAGAAATCTATAGTTACTCAGCTGATTTCACAACAGACTAAGGAAGAAAAATGACGGTTAAAATGACTATATGAGCCATTTAGCATGCATCATAATTCATAAGGACATGTTTATTGCGTTGAACAAGATAGATGCCACTGGGCTGCTACAAAAGATGCATGCTAAACAGGTGAACAGTTTTCAGCATGTCGATTAAAAGCGCAATCAACACATAGCTTGATAAATATATTAAAATTTACTGGCGCTTAGAGTGATGGATTATGGTATAGCTCTCTTAAACTCAGTCTGCAAAAAAAAAAAACAGATACACAACCCCTTTAGATCTTGAATTTTTGAGGCCCAACTGATTATGTCACTATTCTTAAAAGTGACAATTGACGACCTAGCCTGACTAGGTGGCACCTAGGCATTGGCCACTATACCTAATTAAGCGTTAGGTGCCACGCAGCTGCTTACCTAACACATTGTGCTTTTTTTAAGCCAAAGCACTGAATTAACTGTTCTTGTTTGACGGTCTGAAACTCACAGCACCAACTTGAAATTGCTCTAGCATGCCCTCCAGTTTAATAATGTAATTATGGAACATCCAATGATCCATTTCTCTCTTTACTTTAGGAAATCAAAATCATAGATATAAAATATGAGGGAAGTTTCAAAACTTGAACTAAAACTCACCATAAAATTTGTTTAAACAGGAATCAACTAAATTTTCTGGTGGTTGTATGTTTCTGATTGTCCGAAGGATAACTGTTAAAAGACTGCTATAATGGAATTGGTACCCAACTGAACTTGTGCTCTTTGGAATCTTCTGGATATAGTGTATTCCATCTCAAAATTGTGAGAAAAAAATGGAGATTTCCAAATTTACCAACAACAATTTATGACTCCAGCTTAACCACGTTAACATATACGTGCTGTTTGGTTCGCTCGTTTTACAGCGGGACCTGTTCACAGCGTTAACTACTTCCGTTAATTTTGTTTGTTTAATATGGGATGTAACCCGATGCCACGGAACCAGATGTCACGCCTTCAGAAACCTGTTTCCCCTCGATTTTAGGCGGTAAGGATCCCAGTAATGATTTGGCTGCCCGCCTGTCCAACCAAACAGAATAAGTAATCATCCGTTCCATTCCCATTACCCGCGTTCATCCATTACCTTCACGTTACAGTTGCTATTTGTGAACCAAACGCCACCATAGGGAGTAGAACTAGAAGTTGCGTGGGCATAGTTACCGTTGGCTGAATCCTTCTCGTTCTGACTGGTCAGCTTCTCAGCCTCCTCCTCCGTTCCAACCTCGAGCGGTCCCCCACCAAAGCTCATATGGTTGTAACTCAATAGGCATGCCTTGTCGAAAACAAACCCGGGCTCTGAACAAGCGTGGGGAAACCAAAATAAGAGGACAAACAGCAAGTAAAATGCATGCATAGAACGCCAGGAGCCCAGGAGTTTGCACTGATGCAAGGAGGTACTCAGCCGAGCAAATCGACAAGCTGATCCTTGAAACAAATGCACGAAGAAGAGGCGCTGGGAGAAGAACCCTGACCTCGTCTTGCGCTGATCCTGCGGTCGAAGAGGCGGACGACGTCGGTTCCCTCCAGACACGCGGCGTAGGAAATCATCCTGCGACACGAGACGCGGAAGCAGCGATTCACCTCCAGGAAAGAACCACAGCCGAAAGCCAACCCCGACGCAGCACCGGTGGAGACAAACCGAAATACGTAGGAGCTGAAGCTGGGGAAACGGAACTCACAGCGCGAGCTCCCGGGCGGCGCGGGGGCCGCAGAAGCGGCCGGAGCGGTCGACCTTGGCGTGCGCGGGGGCGGGCGTGCCCGAGGCCTCCGGCGGTGGCGGGCTGGTGACCACCAGCGGCGCGCGGGAGGAGGCGACGGCGCGGGGCGGGGGCGGCGCCGCGAGCGCCCGAGCGCGCCGCGAGGCCGGGCCCGCGAGCAGAAGGCAGGGTCTAGTCCCCGCGGAGGAGGACGAGGACGGGGAGAAGGTGCGGACGGATGGTGCCGCTTCCATTTCGCCCGGCGCGTACCCGCCGGCGGAAGGAGCGGAGGAGCGGAGTCGGGCAGCGAACCAGCGATTGAGCTCGAAATGGAGCGGACAAGGAAGAAGGGGGATAGCGAGGGGATAAGGTCGTTGGGTCGGTTTGCTTGCGGGAACAACCGTTGGGCCGAGATCCCGCCATCTTGGGCCGTCGTTAGTCATCAGCTACCACGGACCGGACCGCCTCTTGCCTTGGGCCTAAAAGAAACTGCCGCCGTTGGCCGACTGGCCGGAGTAAAACCGACGGCGACGGCGAGAGTCACTCTCCGGGCTCTCTACCCGCTCAAAACCGGCGGTATCCATGGCAACACATCCGCATCGCTACATGTGAAGCACACGCTGGCGTGCATCGCTAGCAGCGCCAGCGGCGCTGGGAGTCTGGAGCGTGACCAGGTGACGTCGACGGGGAAGAAGGCCGAGCAGAACGATCGACGATGGGCACGCACCGACGCACGGAACGGAGATGCTGGAGGCCGGTGGTCACTCTTCTGTGCGACCAACAGTCTCCGTTTCTGTGTGTCCGTTGTGCACGGCCGCTCCATGCAGTGGCAGAGTCAGGAATTTTATAGAGCCCGGACGAGACACGATGTCATGCTAACAGTGACAAGCCTAGGAAAAATAGGGCGCATAATTATATGGGACTCACTACACAGCTGTCGACAGATTTGTTGACTTGAAATCTGTCAGATTTTACACAAATCACATGATAACATGTGTACATGAAAAAAAAAGACAGATGCGAAAAGGGAAAATCTGTCAGATTTATAACACAGCTCAATAACAAATACGTATATTAGATCCACAACCCGTTTAGAACACATAAAAGCTACCACCAACGGCTGCACGGAACAAACAAAGGGCCTGAACACACACCCGTGCGCTGACACACACACAACAAGCACCTGACACAAAAAAAACACACTGATTTGTACATATGTAAAAATTAGAGAAAAAAATAGGGTCAGCACAAACAACAAAAGTAACTCAGACAAATTCACAGACACACTACTGTTTTGAACATATGTAAAAACTAGTGAAAAATATGATTATAAATGTTCAGCGACACTAAAACACAGGGGAAAAAAACCAAAGCTACAAAACATATGTAAAAGCCAGTGAAAAAACAAAATAAAAATTTCAACAAAAAAAACTCAAAAAATCACAGACAAACTACTGATTTGAACATATGTAAAAACTAGTGAAAAATATGATTATAAATGTTCAGCGACACTTAAACACAGGGAAAAAAACAAAGCTACAAAACATATGTAAAAGCCAGTGAAAAAACAAAATAAAAATTTCAACAAAAAAAACTCAAAAAAAACTTGAAAATCCAAACAGAGAAAAAGACATAGAAAAAAAACAGTGTCAGCACAAACGACAAAAGTAACTCAGACAAACTCACAGACACACTAATGAAAAGAAAATAAAAACCAAAAAGAGCTTCAAATGGCCCAAGCCTCACAAAGGCAAAAATGTACTAGCAACAGAAAAAGGCCCACAAAAAGTCCAACATACACTTGAGACAACACGTGAACAACAAAAAAGCAAGACATGAAAATAAAATGAAAACCAAAAAGAGCTCCAAATGGCCCAGGCCTCACAAAGGCAAAAATGTACTACCAACAGAAAAGGCCCACAAAAAGCCCAACATACACTTGAGACAACACGTGAACAACAAAAAAGCAAACTTGCATCTAAAGAAAACTCCCCCACTCAGTTTTAGTCCTCAGCAAACAGATCTGCACATCTGGACAAATCCACGAACAGGAGCATGAAGGCTGCAGGAGAAAAACAAAAAGAACCAGAAGAAATCAGCAAAAAAGGTTAGTACCAAACCTAGATCTTTGTACAAGAACATCACTGTCCACTCCTCTCTAACACCCACCCCCTAAAACCCCACCCCTTTGTGGGATTGTTTTTCTTCTTTCTGCTTTTCCAGTTTCAGATGAGATGGACCAGTCAATAATTAGTAAATTACAAACAGGCAACTTCAAGGTTGCAAACATGTATATGTTCTTTCCTAGTAAATTTATCTTAGTTTTCTCTCTGCAAACACACTAAACCCATTGTTGATTGCTGATGCAAAAAACTAATGACAAGGGGTGCCTGGTCCTTTTTCATACCAAAGTACTGTCATTTCAACAGATGGATTGTTAGCACACATCGTGTACAAAAAAGGGGAAATGAGAATCAAACCTGCAAGGCACCCTGGATGGCTTCAGTGTCACCAAATAAGGAACTTGATTTCCTTGTCCATAAAATACACTGCGGCAGCATAGTAAGTAGACTTGAATGAATCAAAAGTTCCAGCAGAGATGTTCAAAAAAAGCATAGCCTGGTGCCAAAAGAATAGTGAAAAATTTCACTAATAAATGATTAGAATAAACTATAAAAACAGTCTTTTTCAATCCAATAGGTTTTGTCAAGTCACAACAAAACAACTCAAAAAGATAAATGCAACAAAGCTGTAAGATATTTACTAAAAGTTCATTGATGGCAATACAAATAGACTTTGTATCTAAGACAGAAAAATGCAAACCTCAGATATGGCCAGCATTGCATTCAATATAGTAGAATGTCCCACTAAAAAGCTAGTTGGACGCACACATGGCAGGTTGTGCTCAAATTTAGTAATTGGATTGGATGTAGACAATCAATGTTGTCCAAACTTGGTGAATTTAACTTTTAGAAAAGCTGCATGCTATGTAAAAACTGGCTACTATGGATGCTATGATTTTCTATAGGTATACAAAATTAGTAGCAGCAGCAGCAGCATCCATAGTTATATAATAAAAAAATCGGTAGCTAAAGAATAAATTAGTTGCTGCAAATCTGTGACAAACCAACATAGTTTTATGTGAATATGTAGCTGATTTATGTGAATCTGAGACAAGAACTTATATAGCTAAAGAAAATTTAATTTAGAATGTACTTACACGTTTACACATGCTCCATTTGTTGTTCCTAGTAATCCACCCAGAAAGAATGGATACTCTCTGGAATGGCACATTGAAAAAATAATTATTTGCCCGCATGTATCTTTTGACATTGTCTTTTTAATTATGTGCAGATGATGCAGAAAAGACACATACAAGATCAGGTCCGCAACACATCGAAAATGGCGAAAAAGAGGTTCTTATAAATGTGACATTATTCATTTTTTGGGTAAAATAAATATATATAAAATCCACTAAAACACAACAAAAATATTTCCCCATTTGCAGGTGCACAATTCCATAGATGATCTAATGGATATCAGTTGCACACAAATACAAACCAACGAATTCCTTGCTGCTGGAATGAGTTGCAGTCAATTGCTTGAACAAGTTATGTCTCAAAACAACAACACTTGGCCTCAAAATGAAGAGATTTCGAATTACATATTGAATGCACCCCTGGGGGCTTTACATCCCTACTAACTGCACCAGACACGTTTCAGGTAAAAAAGGTATTGTTCAACTAGAAAAATGCAATGAATTATATTATCATGTACACTGAATCCATTCACAAAACAAATTTTATGTAGAACAACATGATTATAACAACAAGCAGGACGAGTGAAGACTATGATGCTTCTGCATACTACAACTCAACTTTGACATCAGATGGGGCATTCTTTGAAACAAATGAACAGAGAAGCTTCGATGAGGTACAAATAAAAAAAGATGAACACATAACACTAATGCAACAAATATAGAAATAACAGAAACCATATTTTTTTGCAGCTAGAAGATGTCGAACCTGGAGAGGAAAAAGATGATGGACACTGGAACATTGACCTCTTCAAGGAAATACATACAAGTCAGCAGGGGGATATGCTGCAACAAGAACGAGCATATGATGGTGAGTACCCATACAATAGAGAAAAAGGACTGGAAGAGGAAGAGGAAGAGGAAGAAGGAAATCATGACAGCGAGGAGCCTCAAAGGAGTGAAAGTCTACAGCATATAACACATCAAACAAATATGCTTGAAGAAGAAGATGTAAACAACTTCTTAGAAAATGAAAGAATAGCATCTAGTCAAGGTGATAATGGTGGAATTAACAGCCAATATATTCCTCAAGAGGGCATGGAGTTCGACTCAGCTGAAAAAGCACATATCTACTTCAACAAGTATGCTTGTTTGACAGGTTTTGCAGCAGTAAGAGCTCACCATGCTCGCACACAAAGCAAAAAGAGAAACAATGAAGTCATACGAGTGACCTACAAATGCAACAGGCAAGGGCAGCAAGATACATCCAAAAGAAGGAAACACACAAGAGGAAGAGATATACACAAAGAGGGACACAAATATACTAGTCAAAACAAACTGCAAATGTTCCATGGTTGTCTCAGAGAGGAAAGGGGTTTGGTTAGTTACAAGGCTCAACCTAGAACACAACCACCCAATGGATGCAGGGGCAAAATATTTCAGAGCCCACAAAGATATGACAGAACAAGAGAAGAAGTTGATCAGGACACTAAACGAGTGCAACATACCAACAAAAAAGATGATGTACCTGTTATCACATCTTCGAGGTGGCCTTGGAGCAACACCTTATAGGGACAAGGACATCAGCAACTACAGAGACAAAATCAGAAGAGAAACAAGTCAAACAGACATGACACAAGCACTCTTGTATTTCACAAAGAAAAAAGAGGAGGATCCAAGCTTCTACTACAAGTTCTTAGTGGACAACGATAGCAAGGTGAAATGTGTTTTCTGGACAGACCCTAGATCAGTCAGATATTATCAAGAATTTGGTGACTGTGTGAGCTTTGACACGACATACCTGACAAACAAGTACTGCATGCCGTTTGCGCCATTTGCGGGGATCACAGGGCATGGGCTTACTTGTATATTTGGATGTGCACTGATTTCAGACGAGACAACAGATACATTCAAATGGTTGTTCCAAACTTTCCTGGAAGCAATGGGAGGAAAAGAACCAAAGTCAATCATTACAGACCAAGATGGCGCAATGAGGACAGCAATTGCAGGGATTTTCCCAAAAAGCAAACCACAGAAATTGTGTTTTTCACATTAAATACAAAGCTGAGATGAAGTGTGGAAGGTCTCTAGATAAAAAACAGGACACAACAAAAAACTGCTTGACACTAAGGGAAGAGCTAAACGACATCATCGACAACTCATTGACAAAAGAAGAATTCGAAACATAGTGGCATCAGCTCATAAACAAATATGGTGTGCAGCATATCAAATATATACAAATCATGTATACCACTAGAGAGAGATGGGTACCGGTATGGTTCAAGCAAGAATTTTATCCATTTATAAATACAACATCAAGGAGTGAGAGTACAAATGCGAGATTCAAGAGAAATGTCGGGCCTCAATACAGCATGACAAGCTTCCTAAAGGAGTATGAGAGGATACAAGAAACTATATTTGACAATGAGGCACAAGCTGACCATGAGACAAGCACCAAAAAAAATCAAAGCTATGGTCACACTATTATGTGGAACAGCAAGCACAATAAGCTTATAACCTGAGAATTTTTCTGAAATTTCAGTGGCAACTAAGGCAGACAACAAGGTTGTGAGCAGATAAAGTGGAAGAAGGCAGGATATACAAAGTATATGCACATCAACAGCATTCAATCAACGAGTCCAGAAATAGAACTTACATAGTTGTCATGGACACACAAGAAGAAAACTACTTTTGTATATGTTGCAAATTCCAAAAAGATGGGATCCTGTGCAGTCATATCCTAAAAGTGATGATGAAAAAAGATATCAGCAAGATACCAGACAAATATATTATACAGAGGTGGAGGAAAAAGGAAACAAAAATGTTTTTCACAAGCCTAGGAAGCTTACCAGAGGAAGCTAGCGCCCTTAGATACAATACTCTCTCTTTGATGGCAGCCGAAATGGTGGCCGAAGGATCAAAAACACCAGAACAGTACAACTATCTCAGCAAAGAGATTGAAAGAATCAAAGGAGAATTGAAGAAAATGAGATTAGACAAGCAGAAACAAGAGGAAGCCAACACCAGAGATGAAAACATCCAGTCCAACCAAAATATACAGCTTATAGATCCAGATGTTGCCCAAACAAAAGGAAGACAAAAAAAACAAACAAAAGAGCAATACCGATGGTTGAAAGAATAAAAAAGACACAGAAGAAAAAATACACATGCCAAAATTGCAAGGCTTCTGGTCACAACACTAGTACATGTCCTGCCAAATCAAACCAGAGAAAACAAGCAACAAGAACCAAAAGGTAATTTTTCTTTTGTCCTAAAGCAAGCACCAATTAGGAAAAAAATACATACCAGCAAATGGCAACACATGAGACTCACAAACACCATCAGCCTTGCGCTTGAGAGGTCGAGTAAAGAATTGATAATCTGAAATAAACAAAGTGAAAATAACACTACGGAAAACCAACAACAACAACAACAACATAGCCTTTTTGTCCCAAGCAAGTTGGGGTAGGCTAGAGATGAAACCCAAAATAACACTACGGAAAACCATTTCCAAATAAAAAAATAACCAATTTCACAACTGCATAATTACAATCAATAACTAACACAACCAACCATTCATCTTAAAGCAAGAAGACTTAACCAAGAGCTTCAACAAAATCAACAATAAGATTTTCATAATCTTGCTGCAATTGTGGCATATTAGCACAGCGCGAGGCAAACATGCCAACAATACCAGAAATTACCTGGGAAAAACATAACACAACATTATTAGGTAAAATTTCAGGCATACTTACGTAAGAAAAGCAAATAAAAAAATAAATCAAGTAAAAAACATACATCATTAGTCAAATCATGACCAAACAAAGACTGCAGCCTTGCTTTCAATACACACTCTTCTGCTTTTGGAACATCACCAGGTACAAGTTCCTTAAAAATTTTGAAAACCCACAATAAAAAAACCAGAAAAGAAGATAACAATGATACAAAAATCGTTTCCAAAACATGCTATCATAGATAATTAAAAAAAGTGAAAAAGAACACACCTCTCCAGAAACTATAGATGCTAAAAAGGACTCCAACCTCAACTTGCACCCATGAATATTAGAAGAACAACCACCATCCTGCAAAAAAAATAAACAAAAAAAAGTTATACAAAAGGCATAACATAGTAAAAAAAAAAGAATACCTCACCTTCAACAACTCCAAGGCCCTCAACAGATTTGGATCCATCTTACTTCTCAAATGCTTCAAAAGCTAACAAGCAAACAAAGGAAAACAAATGAGATAAAATATGTAGAAATTACACAAACAAAAAACCAAATGAAAACAAACACCTACCTCCTCCTTATACATTCCAAACAGCAAATCATCAAAACCATTACCACCATCACAGGGGAGAGTCGCCATTTGCTGCAACAAAAAAATATTCAAATAACACAAAAACAAGTAGGTGTGTCCAGAAAAAAAAACACATTAAAAAATACAAGTTCAGAGATAAAAATAACAATCTAACAAATAGCAGGTTCCTATTCCCAATTAAGCACTGTCGTAAATCTAAAATTCAGTTAATATACTGCCCATCCAGGTTACCCAGAGAAGTCAAAAATAGAAGCAAAAAATAACCTGACAAACACAACTAGATGTTCACAAAAAAAATAATACAATATCATCTTCCTCCCACATGAACTGGACTGGAAGTATGCTAACTGTGCCAAGAACTAGCTACTGCCCTGACAGGAATAGAACTTGAAAGCAGGCAGAACCTATCCTCAAAAGGAGACATTTCAGACGTCAGTGACCCAAAGAAGCAGAAAGATAGGTACATTATCTTCGCACTACAGTCAATGTACCTCAAACATCCAAAAAAAATAGCCAAAAAAAAGACATAAACCAATTTCAAACAACTCAAGTTCAGGAAGGAAAAAATAAACAGGTAGATTTCATATGAATATTAGTGTGAAACTTATGGGACAGCTTAGCAGAGATAAAGTGACACAAGATAAACTTCTAGTTACTAGCAGATTCATTTTTAGTGTCTACAGAGAACACCTTAGCTACAAATTAGCCTATAGATTCAGATGCACTAGACAAATTCATATCAGAAAGACCATAGCTACCACTCCGAAAATCAGAAAGCCGAAGTGGCACAGGCTAACAAAGTCACGACAAAGATTTGGATGGAATACACAGTAGTATGCAATTGACTAGAGTACGCCTACTACTTGGCAGTATTAGCAGGGAGATAGTTGTATAGCCAAAGCTGAATAAAACACAGACAGAGACAAGCAGCCCTACAGGCTACTGCTACTGACTGCAGAGTGGAAATAGGACTCCATCCCGGTTGAGCTCCTCACCAAGGTCGAGCTCCAAGCCTAGACGGCAAAACGCCATAGTCAACGCGCGGCTGCCTGGACAAACTGAAGTCGCGACTTCGCGACCGACTCTGACGCCGCACCAACACCATCCTGTGCAAGGTCGCAATCAGCCCCATCGCGCCCCAACCCAACCAACCCCCACTCCCATGAGATCTCCACTCCCATTCCCCAAAATGCGCCGCAAACAACGTCCGCAACCACATCAAATCAGAAAATCAAAAAAGCAATCGGAAAACAACTACACGAGAAACAAAAAATACTTACAAAACTCTTGAGATTCCAGAATCCAGAGAACCTCCCGACAATCGACATCACGCCATGGATCCTCGGCGGCCGTGAGCTCAGGGGGAGGGGGTAGCGGCGGTCGGCGGCGAGGTACACGAACAAACCCGCGACGCCGCGGGAGAAGACCGACGCGGGGGATTGGGGAAAAAAAGGAGGTGGAACAGTCGGTGGGAGAAAAAGGTAAAGAAAAAATCAGGGCGCGGATTTCAAAAATAGCGGGTTTCCGGGTTTCTAAAGCGACGGATTTAGAATCCAATATGGAATACACGCCCAAGCATCAGCACGAATCCTGGAACAAATCCAATGGCTCAAAATCTGACAGATAAAAACCAAATAAATCTGCTGACAGACAAATAGCAAAACACTAATTATATAACATACAAGCAAAAATTAGACAAGTCCGAGAATGGATAAGAGGCAAGGAACATGGGTGTAGAGGGGTTGGGATGGCAGTCTGACATCCGCCCATCGCAGAATGGCCGCTGATCGCTTCGGCCTTTGGTCTCTTCGCCATGCAGTGATGGTGCCTCTCATTCTCGGTCTCTGCTCTAGGCTTTGTTTAGTTCCCCTATTCTCCTCCAAATTTTACTATGTAAAAAGAAGATTCTCCGTCACATCAAAATGTCGGCAAATGCATGGAGTACTAAATGTTGATGAAATCAAAAACTAATTACACAGTTTTGTTGTACTTTGCGAGACGAACATTTTAAGCCTAGTTAGTCAAAATTTGAATAATTTTTACCAAATACAAACAAAATGCTACAGAAATTCTGATATAGTGTTTTTCTCCCCCAATTCACCCATCTAAACGAGGCCCTAGCTTGCTCCCTGTGTCCTAGGCGGCGCCTGCTCTCTGCCTCATCTCTGTAGACTGCACAGTGCGTAGCAACTACTAGTAGGCCTTTGTTTAGTTCCCAAAATATTTCCCAAAATATTTCAGATTCCCGTCACATCGAATCTTTGGACACATGCATGAAGCATTAAATATAGATAAAAAATAAAACTAATTACACAGTTTAGACGAAATGGACGAGACGAATCTTTTAAGCCTAGTTAGGCCATGATCGGACAATAATTGCCAAATAACAACGAAAGTGCTACAGTTACATTTCCCAAAATATTTCGCGAACTAAACAATGCCTAGGGCCATGTTTAGATTGAAAAAATTTCAACCCGATGAATAGTACCACTTTCGTCTTATTTGGTAAATATTGTCCAATCTTGGATCAACTAGGCTTAAAAGATCCATCTCGTGATTTTTAACTAAACTGTGTAATTAGTTATTTTTTACCTACATTTAATACTCCATGCAAACGGCTAAAAATTGATGTGATGGAGAGAGAGTGAAAAAACTTGAAATTTTGAGGATAGTAACTAAACAAGGCCTAGTACAGCATCTTGTTGGATATTTGGGGCTAAGGTGTCAGGTTGTCAGCAGGAGAGGAGCCTGGCCATCGGCCCAGGGTGGCCGGGCCTTGGCTCCGCCACTGGCTCAATCGCCGGCATGCGTATCCCCGTCGACGCCTTGGCCCGATCCGGCCGCCCGTCGCAGTTATGGATGCATGCACCATGGCCACACACCTGTTTGAACAAACAAATAATCCTGAGCTTCTAATTAAGTGGAGCAGTAAATTCTTTTAGCATGTGTTTCATTTAGAGAAGAAGAAATAACTAGGGCATTTTGGAACGCAGGATTCTACAAACACATAAATTGGAAACACATGGGAACGGAATGCCCTGATATCTTGAATCCTATAGATTGAGACAACATATTGCAAGATTGAACATTTGGATGGAGCGTAATAAAAAGTTAAAAACACAGGAATTCGATGATAGAAAGGGTGACACAAAGAAAAATTTCCATGAGGTTTAACCTCTTGTAAAATTCCTCAAAAATTCCTAGGAAACAAGTCATTCCATAGAAATTTCATGGGATTTGTAGAACTAAATCCTTTGTTTTAAAGCAGTTCATAGGAAACTTTCCAATGCTCCGGCTTCTAGAAAAAGGTAGGGGCCCACCACTACACACATGGCTCCATGCGAATTGAGCATACATCAATTTGGTTTTCCTTGTTGTAGAATGTTAGTGAATTGAGCATACTTCAATTTGTTTTCCCTTGTTGCAGAATGTTAGCGAATTGAGCACATCACTACAAGATACTGACAGATGCCAGTGGGCTCCTCAAAGTTTTGGTCTCAACATTTTTTTCTCTTTTAAAGAATGTTATTTTTCAATTTAATCAGTATTACTTATAGAAATCATTTGGCAGGGCTTCAACTCCTCCTAAAAGGGCTCCGATTTTAGTTAACTTATCCGATGGAGTTAAACTGTTTTACAAATCATTTGGCAAAAATGGTTCCAACGACGGTTTTGTTATAATTTTTACCAAATCTACGAGGGGGAGATGGGAGAAGTCATGTCTTTTTGTTTTGCCTTCACCCATGGTTATGGCTCCTCCAAGCTTTTTCACCGAAGTCGTTTCTTGGATGCCCGTTTAGTAGGGCCGAAGCCACTCGTGTAGCCTATATTTCTTGTTCGCTTTCTAGTGCTCGATTTTGTGCAAACATCTAATACTTTGGTCCTGCCAAATTGGCTTTGAGATTCATGTTGCAGCTTTATTTGGCCACGTCTTCCTCTCGGGCGGCTATGGTGGACCTAAGAAACACACGCCATCGCCCTCCCCCATGGTGCCACTGTGTGTTATCACCACTAGAACCGGTTGCCTAGGGCCCGAGCAATTGTGATGATGACGACGGCAAGGCTCCCTTTCCTCGTCTCCTTCTACATCTATTTGCTTCCTCGCATTTGTGGTCATCGGTCTGTGCTCCTAGTCTCCAGTGGTGGCGGCCTTCATTGGCTCCGGGGTGGCCACTCCACCAAGTCCATGGCTAGATCTGTAACACCCCTGGTGGTAAGCATGCATTAGGCATTTGCTAATTATGAGCATAAGCATCATTGCATTCATAAGCATCACATGAAACCTACACATGAAACATAACCTTGAAACATGTCACTGAAACATGGATGTTGCATTTGCTGGTTCAAGAGATTGATGAAATGTTATGCTTGTTTGCTAATTTAAACAACTTAGAAATGTTTTGAACACAATTTGGAGCAAAGTTTATTTTGAAAGTTTTGCCAAAATATGCCTTTAAAAATAATTCTCCAAAATAGAGTTTTTATTTAAAAATAGACTTTAAATCCCTATTTCAAAATATAGTTGGAATTTCAAAATGTACCAAGCAATGTTGTAGAGAATAAAAATTTGGACAACTTTTATTTTTAGGCCATTTTTAAAAAATATTTGGAACTTGATCAAAATGAAGGTTTTGTGTTGTTTTGGTTAGAAAATAAAAAGAAAAAAGCATTTGTTTTCGTAACGGGCCTACCTCCTCCTTTCCGGCCCACTGGCCGATGTCAGCTCGGCTCGCGTCCACGCCCGCCCGCGCGCCTCACCCGCGCCGTGAACGACCGTGACAGAGCTCGTGCGCCGCATGGCCGTCGGTGTAAGGCGACGCCGCGCAGGTGGCGCTCCGGCAGGCCCCGCTACAGCCGTGTCGCGCCTACACCCCGCACCGAGCCCCAGCTTCCCCTTCCCATCCTCATTTCACTCTTCTCCATTTCGAAATCGCTCCGCGGGAGCGAGCTCACCACCGCACGCTGTCGCGCCATTGCCGGCGTGGTGCTTCCTCTCCCCTGCCTCCGTCGCCTGTTCGTCTCGGCTCCACCTTCGCCTCGACGAGCTCCATCCCATGCGCACCCTTTCGGTCGCTATCGTCAAGGTAGTGGGCTGAATCGGCCGTTTTCCGCCATGCATGTGGCACTGGAGCTCATCAAAGTTCGCGGCCGCGCCGGCAACCCCTTTTCGCCCTCGCTCTCTTTTGTCTTTTGCGAGCCCCGCACTCGCCTGTACTTGCTGGAGCTCATCCATGCTTTGTCTAGCGTCGCAGTGGCCGACAACGGCGAGTCCGCCGCCATGCAGCCGTCGCCGCCCGCCATTGACGTCGGCAATGCTGCTCTGCTCCACCACTGGCGCCATTCCTACTCCATCTTGTTCGCCTCATCGCGATGAGCGCGTTGGTGCTTCCCCCGTGGCCGGGGACCTCGCCGTCGGCGAGACCCCGGCGATCAGCGCCGCCGCGACCACGAGGTGACCGACGGGTGGGGTCGGTTGACCCGTTGTCAGCTGCTCGGGCGAGAACTTAGGTGCAGATCTGGGGTGCACACAGCATTTTCAAGGGGGTTTTCAGAAAAGAATTAATGAAAATAATTTCTAGAAATTGATTTAATGTTTTGAAAAATCATATCTCATGTTATATTGCTCCAAATTGAGTCGGACAAGTTTTGTTGTGTTTCTTATGAGTAGATCTACATGTTAAAAATATTGCATGTCATTTTATGATACTTTTCTATGTAGCTTTATTTAATCCTTATAAATGCTATTATCTTAGAAAATGCATAGTAAATTAAATATACATCAGAAAAATATGATTCTAATTTTGTTGATCAATTCTTGAGATGTACTTTCTATGAAAAATATATAACATGCATGTTCTATGGAAAAAGGTGGCTATGTAATTTAGTTGCATTTATTTGTTGTTTCTTATAAAATTTCTAGAGCTAAAATATGAATAAAACATGCATGTGAAACTTTTTCTATAGTGTTTATGTACTGTGTAGATGGTGGAAAAAATTGCTAAATCTATTGTTTGACACTTTTCATAGTACAAAGTATTTTCATGTGTAATTATGTCATGCTTTTTGCCATTTTTGTGTAGGCTGTTTTACTTATCCAAATACAATGAAAATTTTATGATAGACTATTTTAAGCATGACTAAGATACTGTATTTTTTTCTAGATTTTTCTATACACAATAGTTATATGTTAATGTTGTAGCCTTAGTTTAAAATGAAATAAAATGTGATTCTTTATTGCATGATTAGTTTAATTATTTTGCTTTGGTGTATCTTTAAAGCACCAAATAGCTTGCCGGTATGAGTAGACATGTTGGTGATGTGTGGTATGTTGCATGTTTTGGGAGTAGTGTGTTCTTCTCTACTAGAGATGAGATATGCACCTACTCGATAATTAAGTTGAATTGTTCATCTACATGGCATGCCATCATGATCATCATATTTCATTCCACTTGCTGCACCACTTGCATAATCACTTACACCCATGCATCATAAAAAGGATCGCAGGAGGAATCAATAGCAGCAGAGTTGGAATCAACCGAGGAAGTCCCGTAGGAAGAGCCCGCACAAGAGGTGCAGGCCAAGGACGCCGTTGACGAACTTCAAGAGTGTCTAGACCACCGTCCGAGTGCATTTGAACGAGACAAGCCCCGGAGCATTTCTCCATCGGTTTGCAAATGTTTAACTTATGTTTTAATTATCTTTGATGCATTAAGTTTATGAATTGATTGCAACCATTGCTGCATTTTACCTTGTTTACCCTCTTTATATCATATCCTTGTTATACCCTAGTATACGGAGTTGAGTAAATGCTTAGCTTGCTTAGACTAGTAGAAATCAGGTGATTTTCTGTCACCTGCGAGTTATAGGTGGTTACCGGGATCTTAGTTGGCTAAATGTGGTATCATGATATATAACCAAGTGTTGAAGTAAAATTGAAACCAGATGGAATCTTGCAGGGTTTTGAACTATAGTGATTTCTGTCTGTATCGGTTAAGGACCGATCGTTGTTATCCCTCGGGTCATGTTGAACGCATGCCTCACATTAGCTGTCCGAATAAAGTACCTTTCGACCGCGAAGCCGAAAAATTACTCGGGTCGAGTAGATTGTCCGCAATGCACTGTACTGGCGTAGGTGTGATAGGACATAGGGGTGCGATGGTAAGACCAAAGAGCAGTCGGTCGGCCCCTGGGTACGGTGGTTCCTGACAAACTCGAGACTTTACCTGAATAGTTAGTTTGGTAATCTATAGCTCACTGGTAGGTGAGTGTGGTTTATGTGAGGAATAAATCACCAGCTAATTAGTAATCGATTTGAATCGCCATCACTCCTGAATAGTGAGCACTTGACTTAAGCCACAACATGGTAGTAAGGTTTATGGAACACTCTGTTGGTTATTATGGTTATGATAAGATGGAATGCCAATGATCATACGGTTATCATTAATTGCTTCAATCACATGATTGCTCTAGTATAAGTGCAAATCTAGTTGATAGGTTAATACTTATTAAATTGATGCAATACTTCTGGAAAAAAGTATTCTTTAAATGCTAAATATGCTTTTGGCAAAATGAGTCAGCCAGCCCGCAATAAAGTCTTTCATACCCCTTGGAGTCACTTTATTTTTGTCATGTCGGGTAAGTCTAGCTGAGTATATTCTCGTACTCAGGGTTTTATTTCCATTATTGCAGATGGACAGATGTATTACGGCTACTCCATCAATTGCCTGTATCCAGCGATGTGAGATGCATAGACCATGGGCATGGTCATTCTATATCTCATCTCAATGTTTTTGTGGATGTGATAAGTGCTTGGCACTGTATCAAACTAAGGGTGTGCTAGTGGTTTGAAAACTACTTGCTTTCGCTACTTATTTGAACTTGGTATTATAATAACTATTTCACTTTCAAACTCTGATGTATTATGTTATGTGCGAACTTATGTAATCATGTGAATGGCGACCGCTAAACTCCACGATCTTGGCTGAGTTGTTGGAAAGTTTGAAATCCTTCGTGATTTCACAGACTACCGGATTTATACGGGCTTAAGTAGACTAAGTTGTCTGCTACGGCGGATGATTTTCTTATTTAATTTCATATAAATTGGTCGGTTCTGTTACAAGATCCGTCAATTTTGCGGCCGGATCTAGCGTTTCCACGGTGGTGGCGGCCACATTTGTGTGGTACTGTGCTCTAGGTCATCAAGTGGAGGGCGGTATCCCTAGGGCATCAATGGAGGCTAACACTTTTAGTGGTTCTAGTATAAATAAAGTGATCCACGTAGATTAGAAAATGTTGAAACTACTATTCACACAACACAAACTATCACTACTTGTGGTTTGCAAAAAAACTTTTTCCTTTCATCATGCCTCACCTTTATTTTTTCCTCCCTCTTCTTTTTAGTATGGATCATCTTCTCTCACCCTACGCATATTTTAACACCCTCGGTGTTACCTGTAAGGTCCAAATAGGCTAGAGGGGGTGAATAGCCTAATTAAATCTTCTACAAGAATTACTTAACCACAAGTTAGTACAAAAGGTGGCGGAGCAAAATGCACTAGCTCTAACTAATTAAGCAAGCCACCTACATAAGTCTAGTACAAGGCTATCCACTAAACACAACAACAACAACAACAAGCTAGATACAAGATGAAATACAAGAGAAGAGCTTCGAGTGATTATACCGCCGTGTAGAGATGAGAAGTACCAATCAATCAATCAATCACACAAGAGAAATCCTCGGGAAGAGAATGACACAAGAATTTATCCCGAGGTTCACTTGCTTCCCGGCAAGCTACTCCTCGTTGTGGCGATACACCCACTTGTCGGTTCGCGAGCTAATCAACTATCAAGAGTCGAGCCCTGGGCAGGCGCCGCACAACCGCACACAAGATGGGGATCCTCCAAGCCACGAGCTTCACTAGAGTATCCAATTCGCGAACTCCCACGGGGAAGGATCAAGAACCCCTTACAACACTTGGTGAGGGCTCCAACAATCTCCAATTACGAGTTCAATCACCTCCGCTGCTCCAAGCCGTCTACCGTGTCGGGAAACATGGAAGAGTAACAAGAAATCCGCAGCAACTCGAAGATCAAGTGCCTCTAGAATGCAACTCTCAAGCAATGCACTTGAATCTCACTCAATCTCACTCAAGATGTGCAACTAAGCAAAGAGATGAGTGGAGGGGTTGTTCTCTAGCTCAAAGGATGTCTCTAGGTCTCAAAATGTGCAAAAGATACCCTCAAACCCCGGACACCCTCTATTTATAACGAAGGGGTACGCAGTTAGCCGTTACGGACGACGCAGCGAAAATCGCGCTGACCGGACGCTCCGGTCAGGGTGACCGGATGCGTCCGGTCACTACGTGACAAACAGAAACAGTGCGCGTCAGAACTAGCCGTTGTCCTGACCAGACGCGCTCAACTGAGTGACCGGACGCGACAGTGCCAGCGTCCGGTCGCGTTCCAGTAAGCTCCAGCTGCGACCGGACGCGTCCGATCGCACGTGACCGGACGCGCCCCGCGTCCGATCGGCACTACGCTCCGCTCGGCCTCTCTGGACGCTTGACCGGACGCTCCGGTTCCGTGAGGGACCAGACGCGCCGGTCGCGCGCTCTTCTTTTACGCCCAGTTGAACTGACCGGACGCGCCGGTCAGGCCAGACCAGCGTCCGGTCACAAACCCTAGCGCTCGCGCCGCGTTGAACTGACCGGACGCGTCCGGTCAAACCGAGACCGCGTCCGGTGCAGCGTCCGGTCACCACAGTGACCGCCGTTCGCCTCCATTTCTTTTCCGACTTCCGGCGCAGTAGAAAATAGGCATTTCATTTCCTCAAAAATGGCTGAATCCTGCGCTCGCACGCTCGGCGGGAGGGAGAGCGAACCCCAAACCCCATACTACCGTTCAAACACCACCGCCTTCGTAAATGTGCTAACACCACTAAGTGTACACCATCAAAGTGCATGTGTGTTAGCATTTCACAAACATTTTTCAAGGCGTTATGTTAGCTCTCAACTAGATCCTAATGCATATGCTCAAGATATTGATCTAGTGGCACTTGATTCCCGAGCTAACCGTGATTGCCCCTCTTGATAGTCGGCTATGTATCCTAAACCCGGTCAATCACTTCTCTACTCATCTTAGACCGGCCAAAGGAAAACCCTATGGTTATACCTTTGCCTTGCGCTCTTAGATCCTTCTCTTCCACTTGATCATCATGTCCATCATTTTATGCGCATCTCCACCATGATCATCATTTCATGTCTAAATCAAGTGGTCTTGTGGCCATCTCTCCATGCCATTTCCACCTCCATCACATGTGTTGCTTATGCATAACTTAAAACACTTAACACATGGCATTAGCAACTTGGTGTCATTAATTACCAAAACCAAACTTAGGCTTTCAATCTCCCCCTTTTTGGTAATTGATGACAACCATCACAAAGATGTGAAATGAAATCAATTTTCAATTTCGATAGTATTAGCTCCCCCTACATATGTGCTTCCATGAGTTTGGTTCAATTGTGCACATATGTATGGATTTGAATTTTGGGAGAGTTAATACTATCAAATTGATGCTAAGGTATATAGAATGGACCTTTGAAGCGTGATACCAATCGGAGTTGCCTTTATATACCATCCTTAGCATCGATGTAGCTAGACACCACTTGTAATTTATCACTTGTAAAGATCACAAACACTAAAGTACCCCGTGAGATCAATATTATAAGCAAAGGTGTCTAGATACCACTTGTAAAGCTACTCTCAACAATTCATCATTCAAGTTCTATTTCTAGCAATCACCACACAAGCATGAATATGAATTTAATCTTTGCAATGCAACAATACATCATGTTAATGCACATTCAAATGCAACAAATAATTCATGAGCTTGCTCCCCCTACTTGTGTGCTCAATTTGAATTGATCCCTTTCCAATGTCATTCTCTCATGCTTTCTCTCCCCCTTAGTAACTTTCTCTCCCCCTTAGTAACTTAACTTTTTATCTTTGTGACTTTTCTATCTTTGTGACTTTTCTCTCCCCCTTTGTCAACAATCACCAAAAAGGTGCCAATTTTAGTGAGAGATAAGTCAATCAATATGAGGGAGTCCAAATTATGGTTCAATCTAGATCACTTGCCTAGAATATGTAATTCGGTTTGATCCAAGGACAAGCTTCTTCACACCTCATAAAGTATAAGGGTTATCTTGACCATGTTGAATTACACATCATGAGCTCATTTTCTAGATTCAACACTAGGTTTGCAAGCCCACAAACATGTCATATGCTACCACTAGATCAATCAAACATAGAAGCAATAGTGGTACCATATATACATCAAAAACATTTGATTTTCATGAATGAGCCTATTTGTCATGCAAATATGTCTATATGTTCTAAACACGTCCTTAGCAAAGTATGAATGATATGCCAAACAACTTTACCTTGCTATGTCGGAGGAGAGGCATGTCATATAAGAATGTGGGGGTGCACTCATTTCAAGTTGGAGAAGTCAAGTATGTTCAATTCATTCTTCAACTTGTAAAACCTTTTCTCATCAAGTGGTTTTGTAAAGATATCGGCTAGTTGATCTTCGGTGCCAATGCTTTCAACGCTAATATCACCCTTTTGTTGATGGTCTCTTATGAAGTGATGCCTTATGTCAATGTGCTTCGTTCTTAAATGTTGAACCGGATTTTGTGTCATCTTGATAGCACTTTCATTGTCACAAAACAAAGGCACATTCTTGAATTTGATTCCAAAGTCATTCAAAGTGGCCTTCATCCAAAGCAATTGTGCACAACAACTACCGGCACTAATGTATTCGGCCTCGGCGGTAGATAGTGCAACACTATTTTGTTTCTTTGATGACCATGAAACAAGAGACCTTCCAAGCAATTGACATGTGCCACTTGTGCTCATTCTATCAATCTTGCATCCACCATAGTCGGAGTCCGAATATCCAATCAACTCAAAATTAGACCCCTTGGGATACCATAATCCAACATCATGAGTGCCCTTAAGATATCTCAATATTCTCTTGGTTGCTTTCAAGTGACTCTCTCTAGGTGAAGCTTGATATCTTGCACATTTGCACACACTAAACATCACATCCGGCCTAGAAGCGGTGACATAGAGTAAGCTTCCAATCATAGACCGGTATTGCTTTTGATCTACCATGTTGCCACTAGCATCAATACCCAATTGATCATTTGTGCCCATTGGTGTACTCATTGGCTTAGCATCTTGCAATCCAAACTTCTTGATCATGTCCTTGATGTACTTACCTTGACTTACAAAAGTACCATTCTTCATTTGCTTGATTTGAAGTCCAAGAAAGTAACTAAGCTCTCCAATCATAGACATCTCAAACTCTTTTGCCATCATATTTCCAAACTCTTCACAAAAATCTTGATTGGTTGATCCAAAGATAATGTCATCCACATAGATTTGCAACACAAACAAGTCATTTTCAAGCTTCTTGGTGAAGAGAGTGGTGTCAACCTTTCCCATCTTGAACCCTTTAGAGAGAAGAAAGTCCCTCAACCTCTCATACCATGCTCTAGGTGCTTGCTTCAAACCATACAATGCCTTCTTTAGCTTGAAAACATGGTTGGGCTTCTTGTCATCTTCAAAACCGGGAGGTTGCTCAACATAAACTTCTTCATTGATGTAGCCATTGAGAAATGCACTCTTGACATCCATTTGATAGAGCTTGATGTTGTGTGCACAAGCATATGCTAATAAGATTCTAATTGCCTCCAATCTTGCAACCGGTGCATATGTCTCTCCAAAATCAAGACCCTCAACTTGAGTGTATCCTTGTGCTACTAATCTTGCTTTGTTCCTTACAACCATGCCATCTTGATCTTGCTTGTTTCTAAAGACCCACTTAGTACCAATCACATTGTAGTTCTTTGGCCTTTCAACAAGTTCCCAAACTTGATTTCTAGTGAAATTGTTTAGCTCTTCATGCATGGCATTTACCCAATCGGAATCTTTCAAAGCATCTTCTATTTTCTTAGGTTCTTCAAGTGACACAAATGAGTAATGCTCACAAAAGGATGCTAGCCTTGATCTAGTTTGAACACCACTTTGAATTCCACCAATGATTTGATCCAATGGATGATCTCTTGCAATACTAGTAGGTTGGAGTATTGGGAGTTGATTGCTTCCACTAGCTTGACCTTGATCTTGTACTTCATCAAGAGAACCACTAGAGCTTGCTTGATTTGTATCAATTTGCACACTTTGGTTGATCACATGAATATCATCATCAACATCAACTTGCCTCGGCCTTATGTCACCAATGTCCATGTTCTTCATTGCATTTGACAATTGATCTCCTCTCACATCATCAAGGTTTTGAGCTTCATTTTGAGATCCTTGGGTTTCATCAAACTCAACATCATGAACTTCTTCCAAGGTGCCATTTGTGAGATTCCAAACTCTATATGCTTTGCTTGTGGTAGAATAACCAAGTAAGAACCCTTCACCACATTTCTTTTCAAACTTGCTCAATCTAGTGCCTTTCTTGAGAATATAGCATTTGCAACCAAACACTCTAAAGTATGCAATGTTAGGCTTTCTTCCATTCAATAGCTCATATGGTGTCTTCCCAAGCTTCCCATGGCAATAGAGACGGTTGATACAATAGCAAGCCGTGTTGATAGCTTCACTCCAAAATGAATGACTTACATTGTATTCACTAAGCATTGATCTAGCCATGTCGATCAAAGTTCTATTCTTTCTTTCAACTACACCATTGGATTGAGGAGTGTAAGTTGGAGAGAATTGATGTCCAATACCAAGATCATCACACAAAGCTTCAATTCTTGTGTTCTTGAACTCACTACCATTGTCACTTCTAATCTTCTTGATGGTAGTCTCAAACTCATTTTGCACTCTCTTGACAAAAGACTTGAATAGATCATAAACATCACTCTTGTCATAGAGAAAGAACACCCAAGTGTATCTAGTGTAGTCATCAACAATCACAAAACCATACTTGTTGCCACCAATGCTAGTGTATGTTGTTGGCCCAAACAAGTCCATGTGCAATAGCTCAAATGCCTTTGATGTGCTCATTTCACTCTTACTAGGATGTGTATTTCCAACTTGTTTGCCGGCTTGACAAGCACTACAAGGTTTATCCTTCTCAAAGGTGACATCCTTCAAACCTCTAACTAAGTCATGCCTCAAAAGTTTGTTCAATTGTTTCATTCCAACATGACCAAGCCTTCTATGCCATAACCAACCCATACTAGATTGGCTAAGCAAGCATGATGTCAATTGTGTCTCACTATCATTGAAGTCAACCAAGTTTAAGCTACCATGTCTAAATCCTTTGAATATTAAATTTGATCCATCAACACTAATGACTTCAACATCATCACTACTAAATATGCACTTGAAGCCAAGATCACAAAGTTGTGCCACCGACAAAAGATTGAAATCCAAGCTCTCAACTAGCAACACATTAGATATGCTCATGTCATTTGAAATAGCAATTTTACCAAGCCCCTTGACCTTGCCTTTCTTGTTGTTGCCGAACGTGATAGCATCAAAACCACCATTTTGACTTGTATCAATTGATTTGAACATACAAGAATCCCCGGTCATATGTTGAGTGCATCCACTATCAAGCACCCAATGCCTTCCTCCGGCCTTGTAATTGACCTACAAGATAAGATCAATTCTTTTTAGGTACCCAAACTTGTTTGGATCCTCCAAGGTTAGTGACCAAACTCTTTGGTACCCAAATGGCTTTCTTCTTTGAGCCCATCCATGGTGCACCAATGAACTTAGCATGAACACCATTTGTACCCTTGGTAAGCATATAGAAAGAATCAAACTTAATTGAGGATACATTAGCATTGGGTTTCTCGTTCATGCAATGTTGCTCTATGTGACCAACTTGCTTGCAACTTTTACAATAGCTACCATTGTTCTTCATAAAACGAGTCTTGTGAGGAGCAAAAGCGGCCTTGCCTTTCTTGGGGTTATAGCCCAATCCCTCTTTGTAGAGAGAAGCTCTTTGGCTACCCAAGCACATAAGCAAGCGGTCCTCACCACCATAAGCCTTGGCTAAGGTGTGATTGAGCTCTTTTACCTCCTTCTTGAGATTTTCATTCTCAACTATTAGTGTGGAGTCACAAGTGAAACCGTCACCACTAGATGAGGATGATGTAGATGAGCTACATGAAGGGTTAGTGTGAGCAAAAATAATAGGCTTATGACAAGATTCATCAATTATATCACAAGATATGCCTATGTTGCAAGTTTTAGCTTTCTCAACATTAGTTGGCATGTTTTCACATTTTTCAACTAGAGAGGAATGAGCTTCTTCAAGCTTAGTGTGAGACTTTTGAAGCTCCTTATGGTCTACCTTTAGACTCTCATAAGATGCCCTAAACTCATCAAGTTCTTGCATAAGGTTTTTCTTTTCCTTAAGCAAGCCCTTGCACTCCTTTCTAGATTCTTTAAAATGTTGAGTGCAATCTTCTAGCATAGTGATTAGTTCATCTTTAGTGAATTCTTCTTCATCACTATCACTAGCATTATCATGATCACTTTCATCGTCGGATGATACCTTAGCGGCCTTAGCCATGAAGCACGATGGAGTGTCGAAGAGGGAGACCTTCTCTTGAATAGCAATGCTAGCATGTCCCCTCTTCTTGCTCTTGTTGTCATCCTCATCATCACTTGAGGAATCATCACTATCCCATGTAGCAACATGAGAATCATTCTTCTTCTTATGAGAGCTCTCCTTCTTTTCTTGCTTCTTCTTTTGCTTCTTCCTTTCCTTCTTGATAGCATCTTCATCATCACTATCATAAGAACACTTTGCAATGAGATGGTCCTTACTATGGCATCTAAAGCATCTCATGGTATGCTCATTCTTCTTGGATGAGTTCTTTCTTCTTCTTGCACGAAAGCCTTTCTTCTTCATGAACTTGCCAAATTGCTTGACAAAGAGAGCCATCTTCTCATCAATGTCATCACTATCGCAAGAGCTTGAGTCTTCATCACTTGATGATTCAATCTTGGATTTGCCCTTAGATGTGGTGGCTTTGAATGCCACACTCTTCTTCTTCTCATCATCATTCTTCTCATTTTCCTTCTTCTTCTTCTTGACCAACTCATCCTTCTCATCATCTTCTCTATATGAATCATCGGTCATCACTTCTTGAAAAATTTGTTGAGGAGTTGAATCCTTCAATGTAGTCCTCACTAGCACGGTGATCAATGTATCAAACCTCTTGGGCAAGCTTCTCAAGAACTTCATAGAGAATTGGTTGTCCTTGACTTCCTCACCAAGTGCCTTGAGCTCATTGACAATGACTTGCAATCTATGAAACATCTCCGGTACACTCTCATCATCTTGCATCTTAAAGCTTGAAAATTTTTCTTGCAAGATATATGCTTTAGCGGTCTTTGTGCCTTCGGTGCCCTCAAATGTTTCTTCTAGCTTGGCCCAAGCATCATGTGCAACTTCTATGTTCTTTACTTGCTCAAATGTCTTATCATCTAATGCCTCATGAAGAGCACTAATGGCAATATCATTGCATTGAAGCTTCTTCTCTTCCACCGGTGTAGGTGCTTCCGGATTAGCAACCTCAAATTTTGTTTCGGTGACCTTCCACACTTCTCTATTGATTGACTTGAGGTGTGCGGTCATCTTAACCTTCCAATATGCATAATTTGTGCCATCAAAGTGAGGTGCCTTCTTGGTGTTGTTGATGTGCAAGCTTAATTGAGCCATTTCTTTTTCACCGTAGGTTGTTAAGCCTCAAATAAACGGTGCCTCGGCTCCGATACCACTTGTAAGGTCCAAATAGGCTAGAGGGGGGTGAATAGCCTAATTAAATCTTCTACAAGAATTACTTAACCACAAGTTAGTACAAAAGGTGGCGGAGCAAAATGCACTAGCTCTAACTAATTAAGCAAGCCACCTACATAAGTCTAGTACAAGGCTATCCACTAAACACAACAACAACAACAAGCTAGATACAAGATGTAATACGAGAGAAGAGCTTCGAGTGATTATACCGCCGTGTAGAGATGAGAAGTACCAATCAATCAATCACACAAGAGAAATCCTCGGGAAGAGAATGACACAAGAATTTATCCCGAGGTTCACTTGCTTCCCGGCAAGCTACTCCTCGTTGTGGCGATACACCCACTTGTCGGTTCGCGAGCTAATCAACTATCAAGAGTCGAGCCCTCGGCAGGCGCCGCACAACCGCACACAAGATGGGGATCCTCCAAGCCACGAGCTTCACTAGAGTATCCAATTCGCGAACTCCCGCGGGGAAGGATCAAGAACCCCTTACAACACTTGGTGAGGGCTCCAACAATCTCCAATTGCGAGCTCAATAACCTCCGCTGCTCCAAGCCGTCTACCGTGTCGGGAAACACGGAAGAGTAACAAGAAATCCGCAGCAACTCGAAGATCAAGTGCCTCTAGAATGCAACTCTCAAGCAATACACTTGAATCTCACTCAATCTCACTCAAGATGTGCAACTAAGCAAAGAGATGAGTGGAGGGGTTGTTCTCTAGCTCAAAGGATGTCTCTAGGTCTCAAAATGTGCAAAAGATACCCTCAAACCCCGGACACCCTCTATTTATAACGAAGGGTACGCAGTTAGCCGTTACGGACGACGCAGCGAAAATCACGCTGACCGGACGCTCCGGTCAGGGTGACCGGACGCGTCCGGTCACTACGTGACAAACGAAAACAGTGCGCGTCAGAACTAGCCGTTGTCCTGACCGGACGCGCTCAACTGAGTGACCGGACGCGACAGTGCCAGCGTCCGGTCGTGTTCCAGTAAGCTCCAGCTGCGACCGGACGCGTCCGATCGCACGTGACCGGACGCGCCCCGCGTCCGATCGGCACTACGCTGCGCTCGGCCTCTCTGGACGCTTGACCGGACGCTCCGGTTCCGTGAGGGACCGGACGCACCGGTCGCGCGCTCTTCTTTTACGCCCAGTTGAACTGACCGGACGCGTCGGTCAGGCCAGACCAGCGTCCGGTCACAAACCCTAGCGCTCGCGCCGCGTTGAACTGACCGGACGCGTCCGGTCAAACCGAGACCGCGTCCGGTGCAGCGTCCGGTCACCACAGTGACCGCCGTTCGCCTCCGTTTCTTTTTCGACTTCCGGCGCAGTAGAAAATAGGCATTTCATTTCCTCAAAAACACCATAATACCGTTCAAACACCACCGCCTTCGTAAATGTGCTAACACCACCAAGTGTACACCATCAAAGTGCATGTGTGTTAGCATTTCACAAACATTTTTCAAGGCGTTATGTTAGCTCTCATCTAGATCCTAATGCATATTGTAATGCCCCAAAACAAAAATTGTAATACCCTATAGAACAAACAAAATTCAAGGAAAAATAGCTTTAGAGGGGGTCCAAGTAAACTTAGGCCAGGCTATGTGGCAGCCCATCTCAAGCCCAACTTGTCCCTATCACCTAAGCCATATAGAGGAAGCGTGCAGCAGGAAAACATGTTTTCCCTTTCCCCATTCCCTCTGCTCGACCTCTAGGACGCCCCCTCCTCTTCCCACAGAGCCCTCTCCATCCCTTACACCTCCTACACAGCAGAATTTACATGGGAAAAAGAGAAAACAGATTGAGAAGGAGGACAGGTTCAAGACGAGGTATATCATTGGCGTAGATCGGCTTTCCCCCATCTCTATCTCGCTGCCCAAGGTTTAGGGTATAGCCAAGGTGAGGAATCTGCCTTTCCCTTTGTTTAATTGAGATTTAGATGGCCTATAGTCGTGGGGCATATTGGTTTTATAGGGAGGATCTCCATCTGAATGCCGATCTAAGGTTCTGCTGTTCTGTAGATCGAGTGCTGCCGCTGTTTGTGCTTTTTCGACAATAAAGATGATTTTTCCAGTGAAACTTTATAACACGAAAGTTGTAGAGGGATTTCAGATCTATCATCTTGTAAAATTTCACGATTTTATCAGAAGTAGTTTGAGAGTTATAGTTCATTATTTGTGATGCAATAGTTCTGCCAAAAATCTGGACAGTTTTAGATCTAAGCAGTTTTTGGCCATTTAAATGAAACAATTAGATATTTTGGTATGAACAAAAGTTGTAGGAATTTTGTTAAGCTTTCCATATTGGTAAACATTATAATTTTTGAGCTAGTATATCTCCAGTTATGAATTTTTGAGGTTTGATGTTCTGTTCTAGTCGACAGAAATATTCAGTGAAGTTCAATGGTTAATTACACCATATTGCAGGCATCTTATGCAAAACTTTGCAATACAAAAGTTATAACTAATGGAGTTTTACATAATCTGGTGAACTTTGGCAGTTTTTGGGTGTGTGGTCTAAAGTCTATGAAAAAGAGAATAGTTAGTGCTGCTGTTAAGAACTGTAGGCTAAACGGTAGATGCTTTAGCGTCGGGTTTGAGGGCGCTCTAGTGCGTATTTGTTGTTGTTCTCTCTGGTATGTTTGTGTTTGTACTGAATATTGCTTGTCATCAGGTGGTAGCACTTCGGTACATCGCTAGTGCTTTTGATCTCCTTCGGTAAAGAGGCAAGTAAATGTAGCGGTGGTTTGCTACCGTTTTGGCTTGTTATTTTCATCACCTACAGTTTAATGTCTATAATAATGTCACACCACTAATATTCATGACTTGTGAACTTGGTTTATTCAACCTTATGTGAATGTGGTCTTATTTATTTATTCATGGTGATGTTACTATTCCACATTGCTATATGTGGCTAGCCCACAACCCTGAAGATGAAGTTGGAGTATCATTGGCGGTGTATATTAATTTTATTGCAGCATGCCAAGCGCATTGCATCATTCACTTGCATTGGAAGTTATGTCGTTGACCTATGGTTACGACCGTACCGGTACAGCATCATGGGATGCAGCTCCACACCTTGTTGGGTGTGCAGGCAGGAGACATTTTGCATTGCATTCATATGCATTCATGAAGTAAATTGAAGTGATATGTCCATGTTACTATGAAGCTCTATCATTTGGCTATGTGCGGAATTGGAAGTCACTCATTTTATATTGATATTGTATCTTGTTTATTCTATAAGTGGAACTCCATGTTAAATTGTTGTTTAATTCAACTTGTGATTTAAATGTCTTGTCAAAACAAGTTTGCTTGCTGAGATGTTTCATCTCACCCTTGCATTACTCAATCCAGGTACTTGATGCTTGCACGGAAGGGAAGGGGATTAGCAGCACATCTTCACTGATTCACCCACACACACAGTTATCAATGATGTATTTGGATTGATGTAATAAAATTAGTCTATCAGTCATGATGACCCCTCATGGTTTAATAAAATTAAATGAGGTGGAACTTTTTTTTAATAATGGTTTTATTGTTCTTGCTTCTGCGCTTTACATTGTTAATGGGTCTGTGTTGCCAAGTTTTAGAATTTGGCACGAGGGAAGGGACGTTAGTGACATCCTGGGCTTTTGTGGCGCCTAGGGTGTTACAGTTGGTATCAAAGCAGGTTATAGATTCTCGGAATATAAGATTTAAAATGACACACTTGCACATGTAGGGTGGGTGGGGGTTTGTATATGATGCATGGCTTTGAAGATTGAGGTGTTTGCTTTTGCTTAACTTTCCTTTATGTATGTTGTATATCTTTGCTATTATTAATTTTGGGTTAAGTGCAAATTTTATTTGTTTTCTTTACATAGTCTTTGATTGATGTTGCCATATGTTGTACTTGCTTATTACTTGTGGTGCTCACATGCTTACACTAACTTGGAGATGTTATTGAGTTATGTTAGTTTTGTTAAACCTTAAGATGGCTTGTTATGATGGTCTCTTGTTAAGTACGATAATAATGAATATAGGCTGTTCCTGCGAAACTCTAATCCTTCTTTAACTTTGAATGAGATGATTGTTATGTTAATGTTGAGGATGTTTGTGTGTGGTGAAGACCAGCCCCTAAATTCCCTTGGGGCAGGTTACCTTTCCTTATGTGTTGCTCATGTTTGTTACTTGGTAAACAAGTGTCCATTAAAGGGAGATGAGATAAGCATCACTTTGTGACCTCCATGCATAGAAACATGTATAGTGTGTTTTTTTATGTTAACTATGACTAATGATAATTAACTATGAAAATAGTAGTTGGTGAGCCATGTAATTATTTGTACATACATAATATTGTTAATGAATCAAGTGAGGATCTTTTTTTACTTATGTGTGGAAAATGGCTGGATGTGTAGTTTCTGTTGTGGTAATAATTTTCTTATGCAAATGATGTTTTCTGTAGATATGTTGAATACAAAAGTTGTAGATAACTTGCATATCTTGTTTGTCCTAGAATTTCATGATTTTGGGACAACAGATCTAAGAGTTATAGGTTTTACAAATTCCCTGTGCTGCAATGTTATACCTGTTTGAGTAAGCTAACTTGTGAATCATCTCTTGATGACAAATAAAGAGTTGTAGTGCTTTTCATAAGTTTTCCAAAATGTTAAAGAACATAGCTTTTGGTTGTCTGGAACTCTAGATATAGATGTTCAAAGTTGGATGTCAGAATCCGCCCTAATCTGGACAATAATGCTTCTTTATTCCTACAAGTATAAGATTATCTAGTTTTTAGGATGATGTTTA
Organism: Saccharum hybrid cultivar R570; assembly: GCA_038087645.1. Classification (NCBI taxonomy): domain Eukaryota; kingdom Viridiplantae; phylum Streptophyta; class Magnoliopsida; order Poales; family Poaceae; genus Saccharum; species Saccharum hybrid cultivar. The sequence continues at coordinate 20,817,948 of JAQSUU010000015.1, forward strand.
TTCATGACTATACCATAAAAGGTGGTGTTGTGGTGAGTGCTTTAGCTATGAGGATGCTAAAATGTTCTTTTTGGTTTTGTTGATGGCAAAAGGTTTTGGGAAACTCGTAGAGTAGCTATAGTCTAGTAGTGCAGATCGGCGGAGTGGAGGGCCCCCACAATGCTTTTTCTGTACTACTATGTGAGGATTGCCTGAGAGATAGGTTGCGACCCAACTATCCATATTCGAAGAAAATAGTGGAGTGACGGGTGGATTGGCCCCCATGCCGTGCACTCTAGTATTCTCTCTCGACATATTGATTGGTGGATCGTTGTGTGACTTGCCCTATATGTTGGTGTTCGATGTTTAAGCCTGACCCTAGAATGGTGTTGGATTTTTTCCCTGTGATGTAGGTGCAACCTTGTGTAGATCATAAGACATTTTAGTGATAGAAGAACGCGCCATTTGTAAGTGGTTCTGAGGATATAAATGCAATCATGTGTTTTTCTAGTATGAAGCATGCTAGTTATTTAATTCCTAGTATCCAGGCATGTGAGTTTGCGCTTTGTAATATTTGGGGTGAAGTGTCTACTAGAAGCCTTGTCTTTATTGTGCTCCATGGCATGATGATTTTGTTATAATTTGCCTTCAAGTCAACTCCATGGTTGCGAGTATGTTTTCTATTAACTAAGTGATGTAGTCAATAAGCTCTAGAGGTCATTTTTACTTGCTGGTGAATGAGTGCAAAGTTGTACTTGGTTGATTTAATCCTCTTGATCTGACACTAGGCAAGCCTATCATGTGTAGCATAATCTGCAAGTTGTTCGATGAGGTGAAAGTAGTTGCACTTGATCTTTTAGATGTGGGTGTTGTTTGATGGAACTGAGTCTCATTCTTTTATGTGGGTATGCTCGATATGTTATGTTCAACTTGTTTACTTTATTTGGCCAAATAAGAAAGTGTTGTGGCTTCAGATTTTTGCAGTATTTTAAGTGTGGTGTTGATATTTTTGTCTCACACGTGTTTTTTGTTTGTTAATATCTTTATTTTCATTATGCTCTCATTTAGATAATTTGAGGATGAATTTTTTTAAGGGGGTTAGAATGTAACACCCCAAAATACATTTTGTGTGTCATGAAGCGTGAAGTGGTTATAAGGTAGCGTTCGGAATCGCTATGAGAGAGATGGGAAATAGAAGAGCAATCTTTGTGCTTCTTCATCTTTCTCGCTGTTTATGGTAAGATCATGTTTCTGTTTAGATGGAAAATCTATGTTGGTTTACCTAGTTCGTTGGATTAGTAGATGGGGTTAGGGTTCTAATCTCATAACTAAGTCATGCTGTTTTCAGAATCTGTAGTTGTTGTTTATGCACTGTTTAAGGCTATTTTTATGTGCCTAAAAATCATAGAAAAATTATATTTCAGTAGTAGACTTCAATACCTTTCTTTTTGTATAAATACCGCCTTTATATCCCTTGTGGTTGGGAGATATTGCCGTTGTTTTCTATGTAGTTGTGCTGTCAAAACTCTATGCAGTATTAGATGCATTCAGTTTTATCATATCTTAAGTTTTTAAATATCGTGGAATAATCTACATGGAAGCTGTAGGTAATTTCATGTGCCTTCTATATTGTTAAAGATCACAAACTTTGAATCAGTATATCTCGAGTTATGATTGTTTTAGTTCTCTGTTGTTGTTTAGTAATCAGAAATGATCAATGGTGTCGCAGTTTTGTTTTGTGTATCTTAGATTCTTCAAATTGTAAATGTCATAACATGAAATATATAAAATATTAATTAAGATTTCCTGATTTGTAAAGTTTATAATTTTTGAACCAATATATGTCCAGTTATGAATTTTTGAACCGGCTGTCCTATTTTACTACTAAATTACAGCTCAGTTTTGAAGTTCAGTTTTGGATGTTGGTTTAGTACTTCTTCGAGGCCAATTTGGTCTAGCGCACGTGGAGTTCTTTGTAGTATATTGTATGACCTTTGCATTAAGATTTAAACTCTATTTTTTGATTGGACAATTTGGGAGATAGGGTTTTTGGTTAAAAATGTCACTGCTGTAAAAGACATAACATGTCTGTCAGTTTGTAGGCTGTTTTAAGAAATAGTAGCCGGTGACATTTGAACTTTGTTTCAATACCAAAGTTGTAGCTTGTTTTGTGTAGATTCTTGTGGAATATTTACTTGCTATGATCTCTATTGCAGTTTTAAAGATATAGAAACCACAAACAGCGCTGCTGCTGTTTTATCGGGGTCAAGTGGGGCTGTTTTCGCCGGTTCTTGGTTTAAATGTAGAAACGCTTCATATATTGTTTATGAGTGGTATTTGGAGTATTTGTATGGAGTGCATTATTCTAAGACATGTGGTAGTGCCCCAGAACATGCCTTGTACATTTTCTTCTTTGTCGGAATATTTTATAAATCTCCATCGGCTATAGACTCTATCTCTCCCTCGCAACCTCAAACCTAGTATCCACCATAGCAGCTGCCATAACAAAGCTAGAGGCATTGGTTGGTGAGAAATCTTTTTATTTACCTCTTTTGGTTGATAAAAGGATAATTTAAGATTGTATGTATTGTAACATTGTTTGATGATCAATTTAGATCCTATGTTGATACTAGTCGGTTTGGACAATTGTAGTTCACTAATGCGATTGTTTCATTCATTAAGTGAGCTTAGGATGGAAGAAAGTAAGTAGTTTTGGCTTTTATAGGAGGCATGGTTTTAGACGTTGTTGTGGTGCCTAGTTGTATACTTTCTAATGAAGACCAATCTAGGATATTACTTATATCACATACCATTTTCAAGGTAAATGGATAAATATAGTATTGTGCTAGATGTTTATCAAATGAGGACAGTGCCCATGTGTTTTTCTCGGCACTAAAGTGGGAGTTGACCTGAGGAGCCTATACAAGTCACGTGCTTGGACTTAAGTTTAAAAGAATACATGGTTTATTTTTCTATTATCTTTTGTTTGCTCTCCATGAGGTGTTTGTGTTTTTGTGGTTGAGCGATGCGAAAATAATTGTCTATATCCTTTTACTACTGGTATTCCAATGGAGGTCATGTGCTCCATAGTAGCTTCTCTTCAAGAAGTACAAAAGAGGATTGTGATTTGGTCACCTTTTCCACAATACCATTAAGATTAGTTGATCTCTACGTTATTATTATTATAGAACATGTTTGGAAAAGGCTTCTCTAAGATCAAGTCTTGTAACATATGATGTTATGGCGATTGTTTCATCACATTGCCTTTTCTTGTTGCTATCTTATAGGGATAATGATTTTTGTTTTTGTGGTTTTGTTTTGTTTATCTTTTTGGAAGATGTCATAGAAACGGCTGAATTCGAGGACGAATTCTTTTTAAGGGGGGTAGAATGTAATGCCCCAAAACAAAAATTGTAATACCCTATAGAACAAACAAAATTCAAGGAAAAATAGCTTTAGAGGGGGTCCAAGTAAACTTAGGCCAGGCTATGTGGCAGCCCATCTCAAGCCCAACTTGTCCCTATCACCTAAGCCATATAGAGGAAGCGTGCAGCAGGAAAACATGTTTTCCCTTTCCCCATTCCCTCTGCTCGACCTCTAGGACGCCCCCTCCTCTTCCCACAGAGCCCTCTCCATCCCTTACACCTCCTACACAGCAGAATTTACATGGGAAAAAGAGAAAACAGATTGAGAAGGAGGACAGGTTCAAGACGAGGTATATCATTGGCGTAGATCGGCTTTCCCCCATCTCTATCTCGCTGCCCAAGGTTTAGGGTATAGCCAAGGTGAGGAATCTGCCTTTCCCTTTGTTTAATTGAGATTTAGATGGCCTATAGTCGTGGGGCATATTGGTTTTATAGGGAGGATCTCCATCTGAATGTCGATCTAAGGTTCTGCTGTTCTGTAGATCGAGTGTTGCCGCTGTTTGTGCTTTTTCGACAATAAAGATGATTTTTCCAGTGAAACTTTATAACACGAAAGTTGTAGAGGGATTTCAGATCTATCATCTTGTAAAATTTCACGATTTTATCAGAAGTAGTTTGAGAGTTATAGTTCATTATTTGTGATGCAATAGTTCTGCCAAAAATCTGGACAGTTTTAGATCTAAGCAGTTTTTGGCCATTTAAATGAAACAATTAGATATTTTGGTATGAACAAAAGTTGTAGGAATTTTGTTAAGCTTTCCATATTGGTAAACATTATAATTTTTGAGCTAGTATATCTCCAGTTATGAATTTTTGAGGTTTGATGTTCTGTTCTAGTCGACAGAAATATTCAGTGAAGTTCAATGGTTAATTACGCCATATTGCAGGCATCTTATGCAAAACTTTGCAATACAAAAGTTATAACTAATGGAGTTTTACATAATCTGGTGAACTTTGGCAGTTTTTGGGTGTGTGGTCTAAAGTCTATGAAAAAGAGAATAGTTAGTGCTGCTGTTAAGAACTGTAGGCTAAACGGTAGATGCTTTAGCGTCGGGTTTGAGGGCGCTCTAGTGCGTATTTGTTGTTGTTCTCTCTGGTATGTTTGTGTTTGTACTGAATATTGCTTGTCATCAGGTGGTAGCACTTCGGTACATCGCTAGTGCTTTTGATCTCCTTCGGTAAAGAGGCAAGTAAATGTAGCGGTGGTTTGCTACCGTTTTGGCTTGTTATTTTCATCACCTACAGTTTAATGTCTATAATAATGTCACACCACTAATATTCATGACTTGTGAACTTGGTTTATTCAACCTTATGTGAATGTGGTCTTATTTATTTATTCATGGTGATGTTACTATTCCACATTGCTATATGTGGCTAGCCCACAACCCTGAAGATGAAGTTGGAGTATCATTGGCGGTGTATATTAATTTTATTGCAGCATGCCAAGCGCATTGCATCATTCACTTGCATTGGAAGTTATGTCGTTGACCTATGGTTATGACCGTACCGGTACAGCATCATGGGATGCAGCTCCACACCTTGTTGGGTGTGCAGGCAGGAGACATTTTGCATTGCATTCATATGCATTCATGAAGTAAATTGAAGTGATATGTCCATGTTACTATGAAGCTCTATCATTTGGCTATGTGCGGAATTGGAAGTCACTCATTTTATATTGATATTGTATCTTGTTTATTCTATAAGTGGAACTCCATGTTAAATTGTTGTTTAATTCAACTTGTGATTTAAATGTCTTGTCAAAACAAGTTTGCTTGCTGAGATGTTTCATCTCACCCTTGCATTACTCAATCCAGGTACTTGATGCTTGCACGGAAGGGAAGGGGATTAGCAGCACATCTTCACTGATTCACCCACACACAGTTATCAATGATGTATTTGGATTGATGTAATAAAATTAGTCTATCAGTCATGATGACCCCTCATGGTTTAATAAAATTAAATGAGGTGGAACTTTTTTTTAATAATGGTTTTATTGTTCTTGCTTCTGCGCTTTACATTGTTAATGGGTCTGTGTTGCCAAGTTTTAGAATTTGGCACGAGGGAAGGGACGTTAGTGACATCCTGGGCTTTTGTGGCGCCTAGGGTGTTACACATATGCTCAAGATATTGATCTAGTGGCACTTGATTCCCGAGCTAACCGTGATTGCCCCTCTTGATAGTCGGCTATGTATCCTAAACCCGGTCAATCACTTCTCTACTCATCTTAGACCGGCCAAAGGAAAACCCTATGGTTATACCTTTGCCTTGCGCTCTTAGATCCTTCTCTTCCACTTGATCATCATGTCCATCATTTTATGCGCATCTCCACCATGATCATCATTTCATGTCTAAATCAAGTGGTCTTGTGGCCATCTCTCCATGCCATTTCCACCTCCATCACATGTGTTGCTTATGCCTAACTTAAAACGCTTAACACATGGCATTAGCAACTTGGTGTCATTAATTACCAAAACCAAACTTAGGCTTTCATTACCGCGCGTGTCAACTCACCAAAACGTGTCTTAAGCATCGTATTTAGGTGTTTAGCCTGTGTCGTAGTTCGTAGAATCATTTTGTTAAATTCTAAATGGCTAACGAAAATGTCAAATGGAAGTTGTCACAACAACCGTGTGGTATCGATTAAGGTTCAAAAACAAATTTTATTTAGCAAAACTAGTATGGAACATGTATGCAGCACCTTAATAAGAATTGAAGTACTAGTTTTGTAGAGTATAATGGAACCCTTGCGGTGGATTAGTATTTTGGCTAGCTAGTTTTTCGAGTGGCTTGGAAATCGAATTTAGAAAACCTAAAATATGCTTAGGAGCATAGCTTGCTTGCTGTTTGACGGCGTTGTGTTGGCGAGTTCATTTCTTGATAGCGGGCTTAGGAGTAGGGTCAATTTTGGTTGCTCTAGGAAGCCCTAGGTGCCCTCTCAGGTGTGGGGTAGTTGGTTGAGCCGAAGTCCAGCCTGGTTGGTGGTTTCACGTGCTTTAAAATTCGTGTTCGTAACCCTATCTCAGCTATCAGTCTCTGGGTTCACAGTCACCATCGCGGGCCGCTCTGCACTAGTGCCTGGCCACGCTGTCGGGCTGGGTAGGCCGGCATGCCCTGGTCTGTCCGTGGTCGGCCGCTGTCCCTCGCTGCCCCGCGCTGCCCGCTGCTCTTTCTCCCCCCACGTCGCGCGCTGCGATGCCAGGTCCATCGGTAGTGTGAGTAACCTATCGTTACTCACAATAGAGAGTTACTCATATTATTATTATTATTATTATTATTATTATTATTATTATTATTATTATTATTATTACATTCTAGATGAAATGGTGGAAAGAAAATGGCGACCGGTCAGGGATGTGGTATGTGTATTGGTGGGTGTAGCAAGTTGTGCCCCGCGGCCATGGGGCATAATTGGGTTGCATTGTTTCCCTGTCCGTGTCAGTTAAGGTTCGTTCGTTGCATGGACCCTGGTCAAGTCACAGATTTATTATCCCGAGCATATACTTGCTTATTAGAGCGGGAAGGCTTGTTACTCTCTTGTCATGGGTCCGGCTCTTTGTGGACCGACTGATTGGAGGCGGGGATAGGTGGAGGTCTTAGCACCACATTGAGGCTGGGCCTCAAGTGCGGGAGCTAGGAGTCCAAGTTTGGACGGGGACCTAGAAACCCGTGACAGGAGAGGAACAGGTGAAAGCTCAATGTTTGGTGTTGGTAATTAGTGACAATGCCTAAGTACTAATCCTATGCCTAAGTTGTATGTAGCATATGAGGATTAGTACATTCCAAGGTTGGTGGCAAGATGGACATGGTGATCATGACGGCCACACTTGGATTTGGACGCAACCCTACGTGATCAAGGCAAAGGTATATGCTTAAGGGTTGTGTTTTAGTAACCAAGACACCTAGTGGGTGTGGTTACATTATAGGATAGATAGCCTTACTATAAAGAGGGGAATGACGTGGCTATTTAACTCCTAAGTGCCTCTAGGTGTGCATTTCATAATCATATGCATTTGGATAGAACTAATAACACCTCGAAAAATGATTGTGAAAATGCTAACACACATACACATGGTGATGATCACTTGGTGATGTTAGCACGTTTGCGAAGATGGTGGAGTTTGAGCGGTAGAGAGGGTTTGGGGTCCTCTCTCCCTCCCGCCGAGCTTGCGAGGCGGGATTCAGGCGTTTTTGAGGAATTGAAACGCCTATTTTCCACTACGCCGGAAGTCGAAAATCGAATGGAAGCGAACGGAGGTCACTATGGTGACCGGACGCTGGACTGGACGCGGTCTCTATTTGACCGGACGCGTCCGGTCAGTGTTCAGCGTCTGCGCGAGTTTCAGCTTTTTGATCGGACGCGCAGCGCGTCCGGTCACAGTCGACCGGACGCGTCCGGTCGATCAGGGAGCTTACTGGACTCCAACCGGACGCTGGCACTGTGGCGTCCGGTCAGTTCTCTAGCGCGTCCGGTCGTTGTTTCGTTGTGCGCTGCTCAGGCTTGACCAGCTCGTCCGGTCCATCACGGGACCGGCGCGTCCGATCGAGCTTCGCGTGTCCGGTCGTTGCGTGCAGCGCGTCCGGTCGGTGCTTCGTGAAGTAGCCGTTGTGCGATCGGCGCGTCCGGTCAGCGCGACTTCGGTTGTTTCAAGAGCGTAACGGCTATATTCGAAGGGGGTACATCTATAAATACTCGTTGGCCGGCTCAAAGCTCTCTCTCTTGGACATTTGACATACTTGTGAGCACTTTGAGCTAAGCAACTCCCCTCCCACTCATCTCTCTTGCTTCTTTGCATATTCGAAGTGAGATTGAGTGATCCAAGTGCATTTGCATTGTGAGATTGCATCTAGTTGGCACTTGGTGGTTTATTTGCTGCGGGATTTTTGTTTCTCTTGGTGGTTGCCGCCACCTAGACGGCTTGGTGCAGCTTGGAGGCATTGGCAAGAGTTGGTGATTATTCTTGGCCACCTCCGGTGTTTGTGAGGGGTTTGTGCCTCCCTCGGTGAAGCGCCAAAGACAACATTAGTAAATTGCTCGTGTCATTGCAACCTTTTGCCATTTGGTTGGTTCTTGTGGCGCCTTTTGAGAGGCTCGGTGTGAGACCGATTAGCCACCGAACCACGTGGTGAAGAGGGACATAACGGGGACTAGCGTGCCGGCAAGCACGTGAACCTCGGGATAAATCTTCGTGTCATCACTTTCATATTGTGATTGATTGATTCTGATGTTCGGTTGTCTTGGTATTCATTGTTGATCATATTGGTTGGCTCAATACTTTGCCCCTCGGTGAAACTCTCCTAACTCAACTCCGTATTATTTTCTTAGTTACTTTGCTAGAGTAGCTCTTTTGTGTAGCTTGCTAGTTGTAGTTTTCTTCTCGGTTTGACTTGTGCGGTTGAGTGCAAATATACTAGAATTATGAATTGGATAGGTGGCTTGCAAACACCCCGTAGGCTAAGCAAAACACGCATCTCGCTATTTGTTATATTGATAAACTTGTTTAGCTTGTCTTTGTAGAATTTTTTAAAAGGCTATTCATCCCCCCTCTAGCCATCAAGACCTTTCAAGTGGTATCGGAGCCGTGGTCACCGTTTGTAAGGCTTAACAACCTTGGTGTAAGATGGCTCAAGTTGTGTTCAACCATGTCGGGGGCAAGCCTCCATTCTTTGATGGTGTCTCATCTTTTGATCATTGGAAAAGAAAGATGAAACAATATCTTGGCTCTATCAATGAGAAGGTTTGGGAGGTGACACATCATGATTATGCTATCATTGATCCTGACAACCTCACCAACAATGACCGCATCAACAACCAATGCAACACTATGGCTCTCAACACTCTCTACAATAGGATTGATACAAAGGTCTTTGAGCAAATCAAGGATCTTGAGATGGCAAGTGAAGTGTGGACAAAATTAGAGGAAACATATGAGGGCACTTCAACGGTAAAGAGTGCCAAGCTCTATATGCTCAAGGATAAGTTTGCAAGCTTCAAGATAAAGGATGATGAGTCCATACCGGAGATGTTCTATAGGCTACAAGTTATTGTCAATGATCTCAAGAGCCTAGGAGAAGATGTCAAGGACAAGGACTTCTCACATAAGTTCTTGATGAACTTACCTAAGAAGTTTGCTATCTTGAGGAAGATGATCCAAAAGAGAGGGTTTGGACAAGGTGACTCCAAACCAAGTGCTTGGAGATGTCATGACCGATGCTCAATATGATGATGATGAAGATGAAGATGAGAAGAAGGAGATCATGGTCAAGCAAGAGAAGCCCATTGCATTCAAGGCTTCATCTTCTAAGGGCAAGAGCAAGGTGGAGAGCGATGATGATGATCCATTCGATGATGAGACCATGGCCCTCCTAGTGCACAAGATGGGAAGGTTCATGAAGAAGAAAGGCTATGGTGCAAGAAAGAGAAGGGACTTTATGAAGGCAAAGGAGATGCTTTGCTACAATTGCAATAGCCCCGATCATGTAGTGGCAAAGTGCCCCTATGAAGACAAAAGATATCATGTAGTGGCAAAGGCAACATTAGTAAATTGCTCGTGTCATTGCAACCTTTTGCCATTTGGTAGGTTCTTGTGGCGCCTTTTGAGAGGCTCGGTGTGAGACCGATTAGCCACCGAACCACGTGGTGAAGAGGGACACAACGGGGACTAGCGTGCCGGCAAGCACATGAACCTCGGGATAAATCTTCGTGTCATCACTTTCATATTGTGATTGATTGATTCCGATGTTCGGTTGTCTTGGTATTCATTGTTGATCATATTGGTTGGCTCAATACTTCGCCCCTCGGTGAAACTCTCCTAACTCAACTTCGTATTATTTTCTTAGTTACTTTGCTAGAGTAGCTCTTTTGTGTAGCTTGCTAGTTGTAGTTTCCTTCTCGGTTTGACTTGTGCGGTTGAGTGCAAATATACTAGAATTGTGAATTGGATAGGTGGCTTGCAAACACCCCGTAGTCTAAGCAAAACACGCATCTCGCTATTTGTTATATTGATAAACTTGTTTAGCTTGTCTTTGTAAAAATTTTTAAAAGGCTATTCACCCCCCCCTCTAGCCATCAAGACCTTTCAACAGGTTGGTCTTGCTTGTCCCTGAGGCACAAGTGAGGCGTGCGTTTTTTTGGGGTACCCAGCTAGGCACATTGATTCGCGAATCGCCGTTTCTGCGTGACGGTCCGGCTTGACTTGGCATCGTAGTAAGAATTGGAAATTGAAAGGTGGAGAAATGTTCCGAATTTTCTCAACCCTTGCTCGGTTATAGCATAGGTGCTTACATAGAATATTGGTTAATGAATAAAACACGGCTTCTAAAAGTTTCAGAATTAAGGACACACTCTTAGTGCTGCTTTTCGCAAATAAGAAACCCACGAGCCATAAAGCCTATCATAATCCTTGAGAGTCGGAAAATATATTTCCCAATCGGGTAAGTCTTGCGAGTATATTGTGTACTCAGTATTATTTTTACCCTTGTTGCAGGTGCACCTTGAGCAGATAGGCCTTGTGTGGAGGATTCTTCTGGTGGGCACAGACGGATTCTCAATGTGTTCCGCTAAACATTTTTTTATTTTTGCTGTTTAATTTATCGCACTCTGAACCTTTGGTATTGTAATAACTATTTTCGAGACTCTATGTTGTATGAAATGGACTAAGTATTGTAAGTTTGTACTCATTATTGGATCCCGGGTGTAAAATGTGGATTTTTCGAGTTCTTCCGTCGGGTGTGCTCGACGGAATCATCTGGTTTAGCTCACTTTCAGGGCACTTAATGTCTAGTGAAAGACAAGCGCCCTTGAAAGCGTGCTAAACCAGGCGATTCTGCCACACATATGTAGCTTCTGCAAGCCACTATGACAAGTGCAGAGCACCTACTTTTTTATTCGATCCTACATGTCTCTTGGGGCTACTAGCAAAAAATCAGCGTTGGGGAAGGCTGATGCTTGTCCGCCTGTGGTGAGAGACAGGGATGCCCATTGGAACTCCACATGGCTAGCTTGGGTCATCGATGCGTCACCGATATATCAATCCCGGGGCGACGGTCAGCCTTCGTGTTGTGGCTTCCCAGAGTGGTGACTCGGCCCTTGAGCATTGCGATTGCCCCCTCGCCTCTCCGCTTTCCTGTCTCCTTGGTGGGGTCGGGGACGTCTTCCAATGGCTACGCGTGCGGTGGGGACGCCCCGTTGCGTGTGGTGGTGTCTGATGTCAGCGAGGACGTTTGTGTTTCATCATCATTGCTCTCCTTTAGGACACACATCCTTTGCAGGGGGGTGTTCTGGTGGACCCGATGGGTGAGTTGCATGAGGTCATGGCGAAAGCTCGAACAACGACATCTGTGGACAGCGCTTCCTCACTAGAGGCATCGTTTTCGTACCTCTTCTCCTATCATGATGGGATTTGCAGGTAAAAGCATTTCCATGGTAGGTTAGCATAATCATCGCCTTTGGTGTCGTTTCCTTTATAAAGGCAATGATAAGCTCTATTTGATAGTAAGAGCCCCTTTGGTAGGGATTCTCAACCGTCTCTTAGAGCTGTTTTTGAGCTCCCGATGCCAAACGGTAGAAATCGAGCAACTCCCACGAAGGATCCTTGCATTCTCCGCTCTCACATGCCAGTGCTGTCCGTCGGAGCCAAAAAATCGAGCTCCCATCAGCTCCTTGTCAGGCGCGCGCGAGCCCGTGGTGTATTTGGCCATGGATGCCCCTGCCTTCTTCTTCCTTGTCGTGGCTTTTTCTTCCTTGCCTTTGCTTCCTCCACGACGCTAGTGTTAGGCATGGCCGCATGGACCGGGGGGGGATCCGGGAGGCCAGAGCAGGCGGCACGCGGCACGGGGGCCAGGTGCTCGAGCGGGCAGTTGAAAGTCCCTAGTTTGGTTTTGGCTAATTGATGAAACCTAGGACTAACCTTTGTATCTAAGTAGATGATTTAGATAAAGGTGGTCATTGAATATGAGACATGACATTGACTCATGTGACCAAGATGGTGAAGACCAAGATGAGGCTTGGCTCGATGGACCGGTTGTGAAGGTGAAGGGCAAGTCAAGGCTTCGAAGCGAAGGACCATGCGATGGTGAAGCTTGAGCAAGACTTGGCGCCGACGGACCAATGCAACGGTGAAGAGCAAGTGAAATCAAGGTCGATGGATCGAGACGGTCATGTGATGATATGAAGTGGATCATATCTTTTGGAGAAACAAAATGGGCTCAAGGCAAAGGTATAACCATAGGGCCATTTTGTTTTACACTCAAGACACCATAGAGGGTGTGAGTGGTTTAGGGTCGATAGACGAACTATTAAGATGGGAAGTCTTATCGGTTATTCGATGCACGGGTGCCACTAGGTGAATTCATGAAGTGCATTGCATGTAGGGCCTAGTGACATAACTGGAAAAACCTTTGAAAATGATTGAGAAAAAGCTAACACACAAGCACATGGAGATGTACACTTGATGGTGTTGGCACATTTGCAAAGGTGGCGTTGGTCGCGCTGTGGTTTGCGGGTAGAGAGGGGTTTGGTTCCTTTCTCTCTCCCGCCGAGCGTGCGAGCGCGGGATTCAGGCGATTTCAGGGAAGTGAAATGTCTATTTTCCATTGCGCCGGAAGTCGGAAAAGAAACAGAGGCGTCCGGTGACCCACGGGACCGGCGCGTCCGGTCATGCGCCCTGAGGGAAACGAGGACGTCGGACGCTGTGCGCGTCCGGTCACACACCATCGGACGTGTCCGATGGTCCAGGGAGCTTACTGGACTCGCACCGGACGCGGGTACTGTGGCGTCCGGTGGTTGCGAGGAGCGCGTCCGGTCTTGTCTTCGCGGGCGCGGGTGCTGTGCGCACCGGCGCGTCCGGTGGTTCGCACCAGCGCGTCCGGTCGCTCGTTTGACCGTTGGCGCGCAGTGACCGTTGGAGGATCTAACGGACGAATTTGAAATCAGGGGACACCGGACGCGGTTGAGCGCGTCCGGTCAGTTACGACCGGCGCGTCCGGTGGTCCCGCGAAAAACGTGAGTGGAGTTGTAACGGCTCTATTTGGATGGGATGCTTATAAATACTTGTTGGTCGGCCCTTGGGGAGGTCTCTTGGCATTTCTAACATACTTGTGCATCCTTTGAGCTAGAACAACTCCTCCCACTCATCTCTCTTGCTTGATTGCAAATCAAAAGTGAGATTGAGTGATCCCAAAGTGCATTGCATAGCTTGAGGGCATCTAGTGGCACTTGTGGGAGGTTTAGCCGGTGGATTTCTTGTTACTCTTGGAGAGTACCGCTCCTAGCCGGCTTGGAGATTGTTGGAGGTGTTGGCAAGAAAAGGTGATTGTTCTTGGCCACCTCCGGTTGATTGTAAGAGGTTCTTGTGCTTTCCTCGGCGGAGTGCCAAAAGCAACTTTATTACATTGCGCGTGTCATTGAGTTACCTCACTTGAGAGTGGTGTCTTGCGGTGCCTTGCGGGGCGTGCCTTGAGGGGCAAGTGACTTGAGGGTCACACCGGAGAACCATCTAGGTGTTGGTCGACACAACCGGTGACGTAGCTTGTCGGTGCACAAGTGAACACCGGGTGAACAAATATTGTGTCTCTTATCACCCGGTGATTGGTCTTCATATTGTGTTGTTGTCAATATTGATTGTTTGTATATCATCTTGGTGATTGGCAACATCTTCACTTCACCGTCGGTATTATAATCGCAATCCTCTCTCTTGCATTTACGTTCACTAGTTTATCTTGTGTAGCTCTAGTAGTAGCTTTGCTAGTAGTGTTAGCTTGTTCTCTAGTGTAACCTTAGTAACATAGCTCTTGTGTGAACTAGAGATCTTAATCTACTAGACTTGTGGATAGGAGGCTTGCATCACAACCTTTGGCTAAGCAAAACTCACTTTACGCCGTTTGTTATTCTAACAAGTTTGCTTAGTGGTTCTTGTAGAATTTTTTAATAGGCTATTCACCCCCCCTCTAGCCATCTAGGACCTTACAAGTGGTATCGGAGCCGTGGTCACCGTTTTAATCAAGGCTTAACATCCTTCGGTGTGAAAAATGGCTCAAATTGTGTTCAATCATGTTGGGGGCAAGCCACCGTTCTTTGATGGTGTTAGTTCTTTTGCTCATTGGAAGAGAAAGATGACAATGTACCTTGGTTCTATTCATGAGAGAGTATTGGAAGTCACCGAGAATGATTTTGCTATCATTGATCCCGATCATCTCACCGATGAAGATAGAGCAAATAGAACATGAAATAGAATGGCTCTCAATACACTTTACAATTGTATTGACACAAAAGTATTTGAGGGCATCAAGGATTTGGAATTGGCAAATGAAGTGTGGACAAGGTTAAGTGAAACATATGAGGGCACTAAGGTTGTGAAGAGTGCCAAGCTATATGGGCTCAAGAGTGAGTTTGAGAACTTCAAGATGAAAGAAGAAGAAACAATCTTAGAGATGTTTCATAGATTGCAAGTCATTGTGAATGATCTCAAGAGCTTAGGGCACAAGACACAAGACCAAGATTTTTGCCACAAGTTCTTGTTGAGCTTACCTAAAAGATTCAAGATGTTAATCATGATGCTACAAAGAGATGGGCTTGAAACAATAAAGCCCAATGATTTGCTTGGAGAGGTATTGACCTTTGACAAGTATGATCAAGATGTTGATGAGAAGGAGGAAGAAAAGAAGAAGAAGACCGTGGCATTCAAGGCCACCTCCTCAAAGGGCAAAGCTTCAATTCAAGAAGAAGATGACGATGAAGAAGATGAAGAATTGGAAGTTGATGATGAGGCACTTGCTCTAGTTGTCAAAAATATTGGCAAAATGTTTATCAAAAGAAGAGGCTTCAAAAAGAGAAATGACAATTTCAAGAGCAATGAGCAACAAAGGAGATGCTTCAATTGTGATAGCACCGAACATCTTCAAGCCGAATGTCCCTATGACAAGAAGAAGAACAACAAAAGGGGCAAGTTTGAGAAGAAGAAGAGAGAGGCCAAGATGACATTCAAGAAAGGCAAAAATGGTGCCTATGTGATCACTTGGGAAAGTGAAGATAATGAAGAAGAAGAAGAAGAATCATCCAACAAGGCTTTTGCTTCCATTGCTATCAACAAGAAGCCATCACTATTTGATTCATCCTCTTCATGCTTCATGGCT
The DNA here is from genome assembly GCA_038087645.1 of Saccharum hybrid cultivar R570. NCBI lineage: Eukaryota > Viridiplantae > Streptophyta > Magnoliopsida > Poales > Poaceae > Saccharum > Saccharum hybrid cultivar. Next base: position 20,833,481 of record JAQSUU010000015.1, read on the forward strand.
AAAGAAGCTAAGGTATTATATGATGAGAGTGATGATGAAAGTGAAATGGAATATGCTCATGATAGTGATAATGATAATGATAACGAAAATGATGATGATGAACCAACTAAAGAACAACTATATGACTTGATGCAACAAACTAGAGACATAGCTATTGCCAAGCACAAAGAGTGTAAGAAGCTTTCAATGAAAGTAGCAATACTTGAGAAAGTCCTTAGTGAGCTTAAGACCACTCATGAGAGTCTAGTGGAAGACCATGAGGATCTTGATAAGGCTCATTCCAAGCTTGAAAAAGCTCACTCATTGCTACTTGAGCAACAAGCTAAGAAGGAGGTTGTTGTATCATGTGATATAGGTGTTACATGTGACATAATTGATGAAACCATTAATGAACCTATCATCATGTCAAATGCTAACCCTTCTTGTAGCTCTTCATCCACCACCACTAACTCTACCTCCACTACTAGTGATGGTTTCACTTGTGATGCCTCACTAATGGTTGAGAATGAGACTCTCAAGAGAGAGGTGGATGAGCTCACTCACGCCCTAGGCAAGGCCTATGGTGGTGAGGCCCGCTTGCTTAAGTGCTTGGGTAGCCAAAGGTTCTCTCTTAACAAAGAGGGATTGGGCTACACCCCCAAGAAAGGCAAGTCGGCCTTTGCAACTCCAAAGCTTAGCTTTGTGAAGGGCAATGGTCGGTTTTGCAATAGATGCAAGCAAGTTGGGCACCTAGAGCATAATTGTAATAAAAAGAACCAAAGCAAGAACCTTGTTAATGCTATACCTTTTGATTCTTGCTATGTGCTTACCAAGGGTGTGAAGGGTGTGCAAGCTAAGTTTGTTGGTACACCAATTGTGGGCCCAAAGAAGAAGGCTATTTGGGTACCAAAGAGCTTAGTTACTAACCTACAAGGACCCAAACAAAAATGGGTACCTAAACTTCATTGATTTGCTTGTAGGTCAATTACAAAGCCGGAGGAAGGCATTGGATTGTTGATAGTGGGTGCACTCAACACATGACCGGTACATCAAGAATGTTTGACTCAATCAATGACAATAATAGTGGTGTTGATTCTATCACTTTTGGCAATAACAAGAAAGGCAAGGTTATTGGTTTGGGCAAGATTGCAATATCAAATGACATGAGTATCTCCAATGTGTTACTAGTTGAAAGCTTGGATTTCAATCTTCTATCCGTGGCACAAATATGTGATCTAGGCTACAAATGCATCTTTGGGGTTGATGATGTGGAAGTTATTAGTGTGGATGGTTCAAATGTGGCATTCAAGGGCTTTAGATATGAGAATCTCTACCTAGTTGACTTCAATGCTAGAGAAACTTCTTTGACAACTTGCTTAGTCTCCAAATCAAGCATGGGTTGGCTTTGGCATAGAAGGCTTGGTCATGTTGGCATGAAACAATTGAAGAAGCTTACAACTCACAATCTTGTCAATGGTTTGAAAGATGTTGAATTTGAGAAGAATAAGCTTTGTAGTGCATGTCAAGCCGGGAAGCAAGTTGGAAGCTCACATCCAAAGAAGAGTACAATGAGCACATGCAAAGCATTTGAGTTGATGCACATGGATCTATTTGGACCAACAACATATACAAGCATAGGCGGCAACAAGTATGGATTTGTCATAGTGGATGACTTCACAAGATTCACATGGGTATTCTTTCTTAGTGATAAAAGTGAAGTATTTGACACCTTCAAGACATTTCTCACTAGAGTTCACAATGAGTTTGAGATTAGAATCAAGAAAGTGAGAAGTGACAATGGAAGTGAGTTCAAGAATACAAGAATTGAAGAACTTTGTGATCACTATGGTATTGGACATCAATTCTCGGCCAAGTACACTCCACAATCAAATGGTCTAGTTGAGAGGAAGAATAGAACATTGCTTGATATGGCTAGATCAATGCTCCATGAGTACAATGTGAGTCAATCATTTTGGGATGAAGCAATCAATACCGCTTGCTACTACATCAATAGACTATATTGTCATCCATTGCTAGAGAAGACCCCATATGAGCTACTTCATGGAAGAAAGCCAAATATTTCTTACTTTAGGGTTTTTGGTTGCAAATGCTATATCTTGAAGAAAGGCACTAGATTGGGGAAGTTTGACAAGAGATGTGATGAGGGGTTCCTACTTGGTTATTCAACTACAAGCAAAGCTTATAGAGTTTGGAACAATTCAAGTGGCATACTAGAAGAAGTCCATGATGTGCAATTTGATGAAACCAATGGGTCACAAGATGAAGAAGAAAATCTAGATGATATTGGTGGAACTCTATTAGTGGAAGCAATGAAGAACATGGACATTGGAGACATTAGAGCAAAGCAAGTAATTGATATTCAAGATGATGATAAAGATCAAGTGCTCAATTCACCATTCAAGCTAGTTAGTGACTCTCAAGTGCAAGATCATGGTGCTAGTTCTTCTCATCAAGATACATCAAGTGATCAACCAAGCTCAAGCAATCAAGTGCAAGTACTCCAACCACAACATGTTGCAAGAGATCACCCCATTGATAGTGTTATTGGTGATATTAGAAGTGGTGTACAAACAAGATCAAGATTGGCTATGTTTTGTGAGCATGCATCATTTGTGTCAACCATGGAACCAAAGAAGATAGAAGAAGCTTTGAGGGATGCCGATTGGATCATGGCTATGCAAGAAGAGCTTAATAATTTCACAAGAAATGATGTTTGGGAGTTGGTAGAAAGACCAAATGACTACAATGTGATTGGAACCAAGTGGGTGTTCAAAAACAAGCAAGATCAAGATGGCATTGTAGTGAGAAACAAAGCAAGACTAGTTGCTCAAGGTTACACTCAAGTAGAAGGTCTTGACTATGATGAAACATATGCTCCCGTGGCAAGATTGGAGGCAATAAGGATTCTATTGGCTTATGCTTGTGCACACAACATCAAACTATATCAAATGGATGTCAAAAGTGCATTTCTAAATGGGATTATCAATGAGTTAGTCTTTGTTGAGCAACCACCCGGATTTGAAGATGACAAGAAACCCAACCATGTGTACAAGTTGAAGAAGGCTTTATATGGCTTAAAGCAAGCACCTAGAGCATGATATGAGAGGCTAAGGGATTTCCTTCTCTCTAAGGGATTCAAGATGGGCAAGGTTGATACAACTCTATTCACCAAGAAGATTGGAAATGATCTATTCATAGTGCAAATATATGTTGATGACATCATCTTTGGATCAACCAATCAAGCTTATTGTGAAGAATTTGGTGCTATGATGGCCAAAGAATTTGAAATGTCTATGATTGGTGAACTTAGCTACTTCCTTGGTCTCCAAGTCAAGCAATTGAAGAATGGGACATTTGTGAGTCAAGGGAAATACATAAGGGACATGTTGAAGAAGTTTGGAATACAAGATGCAAAGCCAATTTCAACTCCAATGGGTACAAATGGCAATTTGGATAGTGATCTTGATGGCAATATGGTGAATCAAAAGGAATATCGGTCTTTGATTGGAAGTCTACTCTATGTCACCGCATCAAGGCCGGATGTCATGTTTAGTGTTTGCATGTGTGCTAGATATCAAGCCTCACCTAGAGAGAGTCATCTCACGGCCGCAAAGAGAATATTGAGGTACTTAAAGCAAACAAGAGATGTTGGACTATGGTATCCTAAGGGGTCAAAGTTTGAATTGATTGGATATTCGGACTCCGACTATGGGGGTTGCAAGATCAATAGAAAGAGCACAAGTGGCACATGTCAATTACTTGGAAGATCACTTGTGTCATGGTCCTCAAAGAAACAAAATAGTGTGGCAATCTCTACCGCCGAAGCCGAATATGTGAGTGCGGGGAGTTGTTGCGCACAATTGCTATGGATGAAATCAACTTTGAAGGATTATGGCCTCAACTTCAAGAATGTGCCATTGCTATGTGATAATGAGAGTGCAATCAAGATGATACAAAACCCGGTTCAACATGGAAGAACAAAGCATATTGACATAAGGCATCATTTCATTAGAGATCATCAACAAAAGGGAGATATTGCCATTGAGAGTGTTGGCACCGATGATCAACTTGCCGATATTCTCACTAAGCCACTTAATGAAAAGAGGTTTTGCAAGCTAAGGAATGAATTGAACATTCTTGATTTCTCAAACATGAGTTGAATGCACCCCACTCACTCATTGACATGCCTCTCCTTCGACATTGCAAGGTAAAGTTGATTGACATGTCATTCATTCTATGCTAAGGACTTGCTAGAGCATGTAGACATAATAAGTGGTATGCATGAGCATTCATGTTAAATCAAATGAATTTGATGGATATATGTTACCACTATTGCCTCTATGTTTGATTTGATCTAGTGGTGGCATATGACATGTTTGTGAGCTTGCAAACCTAGTGTTGAATCTAGAAGACTCGCTATAAGTGTTTAATTCAACATAGGCAAGATAACCCTTATTATGAGGTGTGAATAAGCTTGTCTTTGGTTCAAATCGAATTGAATATCTTTGGCAAGTGTTCTAGGTTGAACCAAATTTGATAAATTTTATCCTACTCCATTAAACATTTTTCTTCTCTCCACAATTTGATCCCATTTTTGGGTAAGTTGTTGACAAAGGGGGAGAGAAAAAGATGATTCAACATGATAAAGGGGTAAATAAAATTTTTGATGCACACAAGTAGGGGGAGCAAGCTCATAAACAAAGTTGTTGCATTTGTTTGTGCATTTTCATATGACTTGCTCATTGCACATGTATTTAGATTCAATATACATGCTTGTGTGGTGCAATGCTAGTATAGAACTTGGATGATGAAATGATCTACTAGCATGCATAGGAATAGTTTTACATGTGGTATCTAGACTTGCCTAAAGTTTTTACAAGTGATCCAAGAACCTTTACATATAATGTTGATCTCACGGGGTTCTTGAGTTTTGTTGAATGTCTAGTTACTTGTTGATGCTAAGGATGGTGTAAAAGGCAACTCCGATTGGTATCACGCTTCAAAGGTCCATTTCTTACACCTTAGCATCATTTTGGTAGAATTACTCTCCCAACACTTCTATCCATGCATATGTGCAAAGCTTTCAATCCAAACTCTATGCACATAGTAGGGGGAGCTAAGGCTACCAAAACCGAGCTTGTGATAATTGTCCAAACTTTACTTATGAGCAAAATGATTGGACAAGTATGACAAGTTCAAAACTTTTATTATCAAAATCATCTTTGTGAGGGTTGTCATCAATTACCAAAAAGGGGGAGATTGAAAGTCCCTAGTTTGGTTTTGGCTAATTGATGAAACCTAGGACTAACCTTTGTATCTAAGTAGATGATTTAGATAAAGGTGGTCATTGAATATGAGACATGACATTGACTCATGTGACCAAGATGGTGAAGACCAAGATGAGGCTTGGCTCGATGGACCGGTTGTGAAGGTGAAGGGCAAGTCGAGGCTTCGAAGCGAAGGACCATGCGATGGTGAAGCTTGAGCAAGACTTGGGGCCGACGGACCAATGCAACGGTGAAGAGCAAGTGAAATCAAGGTCGATGGATCGAGACGGTCATGTGATGATATGAAGTGGATCATATCTTTTGGAGAAACAAAATGGGCTCAAGGCAAAGGTATAACCATAGGGCCATTTTGTTTTACACTCAAGACACCATAGAGGGTGTGAGTGGTTTAGGGTCGATAGCCGAACTATTAAGAGGGGAAGTCTTATCGGTTATTCGATGCACGGGTGCCACTAGGTGAATTCATGAAGTGCATTGCATGTAGGGCCTAGTGACATAACTGGAAAAACCTTTGAAAATGATTGAGAAAAAGCTAACACACAAGCACATGGAGATGTACACTTGATGGTGTTGGCACATTTGCAAAGGTGGCGTTGGTCGCGCTGTGGTTTGCGGGTAGAGAGAGGTTTGGGTTCCACTCTCCCTCCCGCCGAGCTTGCGAGGCGGGATTCGGCGCTTTTTGGAAAAATGAAATGCCTATTTTTCCATTACGCCGGAAGTCGGAAAAGAAACGGAGGCGAACGGAGGTCACAGAGGTGCACCGGACGCTGCACCGGACGCGGTCAGTTTCGACCGGCGCGTCCGGTCAGTACAGCGTCGGGGTCAGGCGCGCGAGCTAGGGTTTGCCACCGGCGCGTCCGGTGACCCACGGGACCGGCGCGTCCGGTCATGCGCCCTGAGGGAAACGAGGACGTCGGACGCTGTGCGCGTCCGGTCACACACCATCGAACGCGTCCGGTGGTCCAGGGAGCTTACTGGACTCGCACCGGACGCGGGTACTGTGGCGTCCGGTGGTTGCGAGGAGCGCGTCCGGTCTTGTCTTCGCGGGCGCGGGTGCTGTGCGCACCGGCGCGTCCGGTGGTTCGCACCAGCGCGTCCGGTCGCTCGTTTGACCGTTGGCGCGCAGTGACCGTTGGAGGATCTAACGGACGAATTTGAAATCAGGGAACACCGGACGCGGTTGAGCGCGTCCGGTCAGTTACGACCGGCGCGTCCGGTGGTCCCGCGAAAAACGTGAGTGGAGTTGTAACGGCTCTATTTGGATGGGATGCTTATAAATACTTGTTGGCCGGCCCTTAGGGAGGTCTCTTGGCATTTCTAACATACTTGTGCATCCTTTGAGCTAGAACAACTCCTCCCACTCATCTCTCTTGCTTGATTGCAAATCAAAAGTGAGATTGAGTGATCCCAAAGTGCATTGCATAGCTTGAGGGCATCTAGTGGCACTTGTGGGAGGTTTAGCCGGTGGATTTCTTGTTACTCTTGGAGAGTACCGCTCCTAGCCGGCTTGGAGATTGTTGGAGGCGTTGGCAAGAAAAGGTGATTGTTCTTGGCCACCTCCGGTTGATTGTAAGAGGTTCTTGTGCTTTCCTCGGCGGAGTGCCAAAAGCAACTTTATTACATTGCGCGTGTCATTGAGTTACCTCACTTGAGAGTGGTGTCTTGCGGTGCCTTGCGGGGCGTGCCTTGAGGGGCAAGTGACTTGAGGGTCACACCGGGGAACCATCTAGGTGTTGGTCGACACAACCGGTGACGTAGCTTGTCGGTGCACAAGTAAACACCGGGTGAACAAATATTGTGTCTCTTGTCACCCGGTGATTGGTCTTCATGTTGTGTTGTTGTCAATATTGATTGTTTGTATATTATCTTGGTGATTGGCAACATCTTCACTTCACCGTCGGTATTATAATCGCAATCCTCTCTCTTGCATTTACGTTCACTAGTTTATCTTGTGTAGCTCTAGTAGTAGCTTTGCTAGTAGTGTTAGCTTGTTCTCTAGTGTAACCTTAGTAACATAGCTCTTGTGTGAACTAGAGATCTTAATCTACTAGACTTGTGGATAGGAGGCTTGCATCACAACCTTTGGCTAAGCAAAACTCGCTTTACGCCGTTTGTTATTCTAACAAGTTTGCTTAGTGGTTCTTGTAGAATTTTTTAATAGGCTATTCACCCCCCCTCTAGCCATCTAGGACCTTACAGCAGTGCGGGGGCACATGCTGGAGCAGGTGGCGTGCGGCGGCGGCGCGCGGGGTTGCATGCGGACGCGAGGGCTCGTGGCTGCTTGTTCGGGTTGAGAGAGCTAGAAGATAAGGATGCTTGTTCAGGAGAGCGAGCGAATAAGGATTAAAAAAGAAAGAATAAATAAAGAAATAGAGGGGGAGAAAAAGGACAGCAAGGAATATACCTAGGGGTATTTTAGTCATTTCTTCTCTTTTCCTCATACATGTTGTGACAGTAGAAGCTGTTCGTCCAAACGGTTTCCCAAAACGGCTTCACTTCCTCAGAAAATTTGCTTCACCAGAGAAGCTGTTTTAGCTGGAGCCGGAACTCTACCAAACGGGCTAAGAAACACAGCAGAGACATGTAGTCACTATTCTGGTTGTGTAGTCACTGTTTTCTTGAATCTTTGATCTTTCTTACGTGTAGACACCCCCTAAATCTAAATAGAAGGCGCCTCAGAATGATCTCATAACACGAGACTATTATTATCTATACAAAATCAAACAAAAATCTTTACAGACGAGACGACACATCCACCCTTCTAAGTCCTAATAACTGGTGACATGAGCCGAGTCACGGGCTCAGTCACGGCACGACATGCAGGGACGCAAGAAGAACCAAGAGGAGCAGAGCCGTCGCGGCCGTGGCGCCGGCGCGCCGTCTCCCTGCGGCGGACGGCGTGATCTGTATGGTGAAGTTGCAGGCGTCCGTGGACGGGTTCTGCGCCGTGGGCACGGCGAGCCCCTGGAAGTCGCAGCTGCCCTCCACCTGGTTCTGCGCCTGGAAGTACATGTTGAAGGCGTAGGACGCGTTGCCGACGGCGTCCAGGCCGTTGCACGACGAGCCGTAGCCGAGCGAGGTGCAGTCGGAGAAGGTGCAGGCGTAGGTGACGCTGTCGCCCATCTTGCTCATGTCCGGCGCGTTGGGGTTGACGACGCACCACTGGCGGGGCAGGTACTGGACGCCCCTCGCCGCCACGAGCGCCGTGTTCCGGCCCTGCCCGGACAGGTCCATGGCGTACTTGGGCTGGCCGTCGTAGCGCATGATGCCCCAGTGGCGCTCGAAGTTGCCCGGCGCCACGCTCTTGGCGTCCTCGTCGATGAGGCTGAACAGGTACACCTCGATGTACTGGCCCGGCCGCAGCGGCGTGCCGGTGTTTGCCGCCAGCTTCCGCAGCAGGCCCGCGTAGAACCTCTGCGCGTACGCGGCGGTGGCGTGCTTGTCGCCGTCGGTCGGCCACCCGACCTCGCCGACCACGACGGGGAGGCCGCCGACGCCCGCGGCGGCGAGCGCGGACACGAGCGTGTCGAAGTTGGCGTCGAACACGTTGGTGTACCGGATGCCGTTGCCGGTGTCCACCACGGGGCTGCTCGTGCCGTCGAAGAAGGCGTAGTCCAGCGGGAAGTCGTCGTTGTCGTAGAGGCTCAGGAACGGGTAGATGTTGACGGTGAAGGGCGCGCCGCTCTGGTCCAGGAACTGCACGATCTCCGTCATGAGGCCGGCGATGTCGGACCGGAACCGCCCCGCCGACGGGACCGGGTTGTCCGTGGGGGAGTTGTACACGTCGGCGTTCAGCGGCACGGTGGCCTTGATGGTGTCGCCGAAGCCGGCGTCGTTGAGCGCGCGCTGGATGTTCTGCAGGGCGGGCAGCGTGACGTTCAGGAACGTGCCGTTGAAAGACGACAGGAAGGGCTCGTTCCCGACCGCTACGTATCTGCACGCAATCGCATACATTGACCGCGTCATCTTATCATCACCGCCGCAAATCTTAACCACCCCACCGAATAATTTCCTACTTGATGTTGATGACCACATTTAGGTAGTGTGGTGCACCGAAATCAAAATAAATTTTTACGACTGATTGATTAATCAGGTATTTTCGGATCAGATACGCTACAGTGTCGTGAGGTGTTGTAAAAGCTGCTTATCTGAAGATTCTTTGAAGCGGCGAACTTTAAGCGCAAAATTAAAGTAGTTATCTGAAAAGTTTAAAGATCGAGTTCTCATGTCGTATAGACTAGTGCATGTCTAGTGGGCGCCCAGTGGCCACTGCAGTTAGGTAAGTGTGCTAGTACTTTTAAGAGAACTAATCCCCAAGAATTTTGAGGGATTATTCTTGTTCGTTCAGATGTGCATGCATCTTTCTCTGCAGACATTTGGGTCCCAGGAGACAACACCCAAGGTTAGATTCTTCAGACTGCAAACATCACAAATCCAATGGACATCCATAACTTTTATGTTGCAACATGTTTTCCCCCCCGAAAAGCCATGGGCACGAACAGTGCCTAGAGAAGAATGTTACAACTTGTTGATGTCAAGTTTGACACTTTACTGATAAAAAAGGCTTCCTATGAATCAGCCGATAGAAAAACCGCGTCACCCTTTGCTAAAACTTGCAGCTACTGCACACCGCATAGCATTAACCAAGAAGAGCTCCTAACTAATCATTAACCAGTATAAGAAGTATCCTTCCGTGCACTGTTAGCTGGCTGCAAGAATGTGGAGTATGGCATAATCACAACTAAAAAAAATATCACCATGTTCATTAAATTAAAAAGATTAGCATCTCCACCTTAATGACACTAAGAGCCCGTTTATTTATGTTTTTATGCTGCGCTGTGGAAGTTTGTTAGCTGAAGTGCAGGTTCACAGCTTCTGGTACTACTTTGTTGTCACCGATATAAACTTTCCATTTTTCAGGGGAGATATATATATATATGCTTTAGAAAGCCACAGCAGACGCAGCCAACAAATGCTGATCACAAATGCAGAGCTGAAAAGGATCACACCAAGACAGCAAGACCAATTGTTCTCGCCATATCCTTCCCTTTTGCGAAGGAAAAGAAGAAGAAGACGCAGAGAGAGAGAGAGAGAGAGAGAGAGAGAGAGAGAGAGAGAGTAGGATCATGTCAAGGCTAGAGACGAGGGAGAGCAGTAGGGACTCACTTGATGTTCACGCCGCCGTCGAAGTTGTAGCGGCTGACGTTCTGGTGCACCCAGTCCCTGGCCGTGCCGTAGTCCGTCATCATGTCGAGCATGTTGTTGGGGATGGCCACCATGACCTCCACGCTGCTGCCGGCGAGCGCGTCCATCGGGCCGGCGTCGGCGTCGAACAGCTTCACCTTCCTGATGCCGTTGTCCTCCAGCATCCGCACCACGGTGCCGGGCGGCAGCCGGTGCGTCGACATCGTGCCCCAGTTCACCCCGAGCGCTCCCGCAGCCGGCAGCCCAGCGACGACCACCACCGCCACCAGAGAGGCCGCGACGGCCAGCCGATCATAGCTCGCCGCCATGGAAGACGAGACAACGAACGAAGCTATGTGTCGGTATCAGCTGCGCACGTGCACACGCGCACGCATGAATTCACAAGACAAGAGACGCTCGATTTTCTCGGGGGCGAAACGCGTAAGAGGAAGAAGCCGAGGCAAACAATTGAATGATGGGGCGATTGGAAGGAGTGGACGATGGGAATTGCTCTTCTAGTGGCCGGCTGCCTAGCTTTTGATATTCGAGGGAGACAAGGACAGGGGAGTTCGGATAGAACTGAACGTGTGATGACCAAGAACCACGTAGGGAAGGAGAAAGGTAGCTCAGGTTTAAAAAGAAACAAAAAGAAAAGCTTCAAACTTTCTGTATCCAAGAACAACCTGTATTACACTTTCACTGTCGTAACTGTCCCCAATAAAGACTGTACATGAGGCTGTTGTTAAATCACGTGTCACCAGGGCAAACAGTGGACAGGAGGAAGATTAGAAGATATAGAGATCAATCATAATTCAGAAGGATCTTCAGCTGTTCATGGTAATCCTTGGTCTGGTCAGGTAGTAGGAACTACTACAAAGGTGGACAGCGTGAAGGCTCAGGTCAAAATGTGATGTAATGGTTCAGGCGCAGGCTGGTGGTTTCAGATTTTTCTCGGCGTGAGTGTCGAGGAAATGAGTGAGGCGGTTGGATTTCTTTTATTTCCCTTGACTTGAGGAGTTGAGGTGATGGTAAGCTACGAGGACAGGTTAGTGGGTAATACAGGTGATGTAATTGAAAGCGAGGGCTCCTTGGAGTGTTGTCAGCCTGCACAAAAGGGACCTCCACCATTCCTTCTCTTTTATGAAGCCCCTTCGTAAATCCCTTTCGACCAAAACTGGATTTGGAAAGCACATGTACTAGCAAGGCTATTCATTCAGCTTCTTCAGGTATGTACATGGCCAGAGTGTGAACTGAACTGTCTAGGGAAGTTGCCTTTTGTTTCAGAGGAGGTTAAAACCGGTCCAGGAAGTCGTGCTAACTGCTAAGCATGTGGAGGAGGACAGGGGAGGGTTTGGGAAGCACGTTAATCAGTCAACGTTAAAAAATAAACAAACGTCAAACATCACCAAAATATAACTTTAATTAATTAAATAATGTCAACCCAACTCCAGTGTTCTCAGATGAGCCCCTTTTTGTTGTTATACTGTCTACTATATGCAAATGGAGATGGGCAAGTCTTCCACTTAAGCTTGGACGGCTCGATGATGATGACCGGTTCACCACGGAATTATTCAGAACGACTAACCGGAGGAGACTCAGAAGAGGATGAATTGCCTTTTCCGGTGTTTTCATCAGATAAAAAAAGACAACAAACGTCGTGAAATAACAAAATCTTCTTTCTTCATGCCGTACATATGAATATGAAACTCCATACAGCGCGTAGGATCCACGCAACGAGAGCGCTCGTGCTACTGTTCTGCTACTGCTCACGCGTGGCAGTGCTACTGTTCACGCGTAGCAGTAACAATAAGCTTCTTTCAGGCATGTCGCTGTAACGAAACCAACCCATTGCGCTCGTCAGAGAAGAAGCGACCGATCGAACAACTATCTTTTCCCGGTTCGTCAGAGAGACGGTCCGATGCGAAACGGAAGAACCCAACAAAGAAAGCGCCAAAGCATGATCGTGCGAGAATCTGGTGAGAGCGAGCCGCCGCATCCGCTGTTTTTTTTTTTTCCTTTCGCGCCAGGGACGACGACTCAAGGAGGGAGGAGCACCACCTGCGCGGCTGCGCCTCTCGCCTCGGTTCGTTTCCGACGGCCACATCAAGGAGCCGAGGAGGGCCCGACGCTGCAGAGCCTCCTCCTGCGACCTGCCCCTCCTTCCCGGGCCCCGGCTGGTCGATCCGTTCCTGTGGCGGGCGGCATGGGGTTGATCGCTCTGGCCAGGCGGCCGGACGGGGTAGGTCGCGGGGCGTCGCTGTCGGCGGAGACGCTGTGTCACCTGTGTGGCCGTGGAGTTCTAGATGACCGCGACGTCTTGTTGCTTCGTCACTCGTCAGAGAAGACGGAAGCCCTTTTGTGGCCAGGCGCAGCTCGACGCTTCTGGAGCCGCTCCATCACGAAACAGAAGCACAGAGCAGCTTGGCTGCATAGAATCCACTAGAAAAATTGCGCGGCTTTGCCGCGCATGGCCATCGTTAGTTTTTTTTCTTTGTAGTCAGATAGATTTGAGTATTATTTTTTTGAGCATTGAGATATTATTTATGATAACAATAATTAAGGAGGCTTTTTGTGGACACTTCATTATTTTGGAGGTATTATTTAAGTAATTTTTTAGTTTTGTTATTGAAATGGAACTTATACATTTTTTTGTTGAGGAAAAAGTAGTTAAAGTATTTATTTAGGTGGAAAGAGCATAATTAGCCCAAATTTTAATGTAATTGTGAAATGGGGACAATTTGACCTCGAATTTGTCCATAGAAAACATAGAAAAAAATATATAGTAAATTTTTTTTACTAAACTATGTTCTATTTTGGATCTACTGCATAGATCTATTCATGAGAATTCCAAAACAATTTGATTTCCTAATTTACGATTTTTCTGTGATTTACTACATAATTTTAAAGTTTCAGCAAATTTATTCATAAAAGAAAAAGATTAATAGATAAGGGAAAACATCACCGGGCCGAATTCGGACCCATTGAGCAGGTGGCAGGCCAGCCCATTCGAAGGCCTGGACTGCGGTTCATTTCGGTAAAGTTTGAGGGCTTTTTTGGAAAAATAAACTGAGAGAAGACGTGGACTGCGGGTTGATTTCTATAAAGTGTGAGGGCTTTTTAAAAAAATGACCGGGGCTGGCACGATCTGATCCGTTCGCTCGGCTGATCAAACGGCTGATAAAAGCAGGCGACATAGCCACGCTGGTTGGCCAGCTTTTGGACCGTGAATCGTTTTAAGGAGATTTTCAGTTTGAGACAGACAGTATCACACGCTTCCATGGTTCCACCGACGAGAAAGGAAATTCAGATGCAAACAGAAGAGATCATTTGGCTGTCTTCCTTTGTCTGACGAGGTATAAAACTGTTCCTCGTCTGTCTATTACGTTTATCTCTTACATCCAGGATCCCACGGGAGATCTGTACTAGTAATTTTTTAATTTTCTGTTTTAAAACCTTTCTACTGCTGGCCTCATGCTCATCTGAAATTCTGAATGAACCAATGTGCCCGACACAAAGGACCTGAGAGAAAATAAGTGGGGATTGGGGAGAAAAACATGGGCCTACACGGTAATGGGCCGTGTCCTGTGGGTGGATTAGCCAGTATTGCACCCGTCCACTTATTTTCGGCCCATCTGGAGGAAACGCTGGTTTGCGATGGTCCGTGGGCCTTTGGTCCGTGTTTCAGAGTTTCGAAAATTTCCTTTTCCCAGTGAAGTGGTTAAGGACCCTGGGCCTCATGCACTATGGCATCATTGGATCTGCTCTCCACTTCTTGAGAAAATGAGAAGAAAAGGTAAAAAGTACAAGTGATTCAGAAAACACCACTGGCCATATTGGTATTGGCTTTATCTATCGATAATGTACACGTTTGTGTGAACTTATATACATAGTAAAAATATGTTTAAAGGCTTCACTTATCGTTCCTATATTTTTTTAAAAGAATATTTTATCAAGTTTTCAAACGCATTACATTGTATTGGTACAAAATCTTGAAAATACTTCTTTCGGTCTCTATATAATATAAAGCACACAACCATTAAAAAAAACCACACACATTCTAGTGAGTATAAATTCGAAGATCAAATGACATCTATATAACTGAAAAGAGATGACTTTGATCACCTATGTCAAATGCTGCTAAGTTAGCTTTTAGGAACTTCAAACCAAACATGCAGTATCCAGGACATTTAGGGAGCGTTTGGTTTATGGAATAAAGTGGTCCATCACCATCTCACTCACTAGTTTTTTGTTTGACTGTGGAATGGAATGAGTTGATACATTATCACCATATTTTTCGCAAACTAATAATTAGTACTAATGCGAGAAATAAGATAATTCTACTAAATTAAAGAAATGAACTTATGATGCATCACTTCATCTAAAATGGATTGACCTCCCAAACCAAAAGGTCTATTACACACCCCCGGAGGCCATACATTGTGGCGACTCAGAAGTAGTATTTTACTATATATGGAGTATATCAATATTTTTTTCGAAGACATAGACGCTCACAATGCGCCAACAGATCTCGAGATTAACGAAGTCACCACAAGCGTCTCGCTGTCGATATGAACATCGCCTACCAATTGATTGGCGTGTGCTTGTTTTCGTTACGAGAAATTTTTTCGATTCATTCACTGAAAAGGTAAAATCAGAAACAATTTAAGCCTCTTGGCACTTTTTTTTCTCTCGAACGGATCAGAGCACGTATTTTCCTGGCACTATTTTCATAGCGGCGAGCTACCGCAATCACGCTGCGAGCGGTGCGGGCGTGCGCTGGGCGGCGGCGCGTTTATCCGTCCGCGTGCGAACCATCAAGGCATCAATCGATCTTCACCCGCCCAAGAGTCCTTCCAGAGTTCCAGATATAGGACTATAGGAGTACTACTAGCAACTAGCAAGACTGGAGTCATGCCGTCATTCATCGGTGATCGGTCCATCCATGACGGTCGTGATCCAGTCCGGCGGCGATGATAAGGCCTGTTGCCCATCGGACGCGTCGGTCGGAGCGGTTGTTGCTGGGGACAATACAGCGGTCAGGAGGCGACGTGTCGACGGCTCGACGCACGGCGAAAAAGGCAAGGACCGTGCGTTGCTGATCCATTTTAACCCCAACCTGGAAGCAGAGCAGCAGCGCGGAGATATCAGTTTGGTCGGGGAACAGACATGGAAAATGGTCAAACAAAAAACATCAAAGGAAAAAAAATATGCACCAGCCGGGAATCGAACCCGGGTCTGTACCGTGGCAGGGTACTATTCTACCACTAGACCACTGGTGCTCTGATGTTGCACTCCTGTTTCCTTGTGTTGTGTTATTTACGTGTACTGGTACACGCTCCTGCGGTATGGATGATGCAAGTACAGGAGGAGACCTGAGAACCTGAGCTACCGTCCAAGAACAGAAGGGGATAGACAGTGTAGCACAGGACAAACGAATTGAACGAAACGGATGTACGCGCCGCACCGGTTCATAGACCATTCTCATGGCGGCCGTCCCCGCCATACTAGATGCGAAGCGATGGCGACACGAATGACCTTGTTGGTGATGTCACGGGCTCACCGCCCAATCGAAAGGAAAAAAAAACAAAAGTCCTAGCCCAAAGACGCACACGGCACACCGACTCCCCAACTCAAGGTCCAAGGATCTACTGGTCTCACGCGCGCACCAATGTCCCGCGTGACCCGGCCGGCCCGACCTCCGTCGCCGACGACCCCCCGGTACCATACCAACAACAGCTGCCACGAAGACATCCCTCCTGTGATCCTCGTACTCGCCCGTCCCGTGTCCACCGAGCTATCCTCGTACTTTACCAGCGTTACGGGAACTGCACAGGCCCACAGTACATTTGGACCGGGGAAGGACGCGCCGCGCGGGCAACCATATATGCGGCTCTGTTTTCAGGCTTCCCGATTCGTGCAGCGTCTGTAACCGTAAAGAGGCCGGGGAGGTACTGGTACCTATGCACAGGATAGGCAAACATAATATAAAAGAGGGAGGAGGCACTGTTCCTTGGACCACTCGTTCCACCGTGGACGACGCAGAACGGACGGAGTCAAGGAGCAAACACGGCTTTCCTTTCCTGGTGTGATGAGGCCGAGGGACCGCCGTCGTGCTCCTCGCTTTTTGCTGTTCCATCATCCATCGGGCGGCATACCGCATACCTCGCCGCGTAGGCGCGCACCCGATCGAGCCTTTCCTGAGCGCACGCACGGCGACACCCGACACCAGACTTTGGCGTCGACAGCGATCAGGGGCCTCTGGTGCGGTGGTGGTGCCGCAAGTCGCAACTCTCCCGAGCGATCAAGCTGAGGTAACAGGTGAGGGCAGCGGTTGGTTGAGACATCAGTGGAGGCACGGAAGAGACGTGGCAGCAGTGCTCCTACACTGATGCACCGCGCCCAGCAACCGCAACAGCAGCTGTAATTCCGAGCGGAAGCAACGCACGCACCTGGTGATATCATGCTCACTTGTTTAATTCACGCAACCAATCCACAGAACGGTGACGAAAAGAATAAAGAGGGTCACCGCTTTGTTGATTAAAGTATGACAAGAAAAGAATAAAAGACGGTTACCACTAGTTTCTTGATATACAAAACCAGAAGTGGATTTTTTTGCTCTGAAAACAGCGGTCTCCATCTTGCTGACGACGGCGGGCGAGCCCGGCGACGACTACCCGGCGTTTGCGCGTGAAGACCTGGGGATCGAACCAAATTTACCTGTCTCTCGTCATTCGTCAGTAACCGCGTTCCTCCCAGCCCCAGGCGAATAAACTTGCAAATCCCAGCACCAAAAACGAGTGCTCTACTGCTCGAAGCCATTAGTCAAAGAGCACAGTACACCAGCGCAATTCAGAGGTAATTTAACGCTCGTTCGCTCGCTGCTGGTTGCTCACTCCATCAGCTGCAGCCGCGGCACAGGTGCATGAACTCTCCAGTCTCCAGGTCGCAGTCGACGAGAAGAAGTTGCAAGCGACGACAGGTTTTATTGACGGAAAAGAGGAGAATAGGAGGGGAAGACGACGACATTACGAGGCGTGGATGTATCCCCACGACTTGGACAGGTTTAATTTTTAACCCATTACCAGCTTTCATTGATAAGAATGGAGTTGATTACAATACGGTTAAGAGCTACTACCGGCCAGCAGCGAGGCAACCTCTTCAGGTCGATAAGAGAATGAAGAGGAAGGCCAATTATAAACTGGCTACTACAAGGTTTCGGTTAGTTTTAATTGCAAAAAAAGGCTACCAGCAATGGCAGCAGATCCCGTCCAGCATCCTAGATTGTCAGCAAGCTTACTCCGGGAGAGATTCCCAGTAGGACCCCCGCCCTTTGCTTCACATGACGACAACGCTAGACACCCCAACGAAAGGGACACGGCGCAAGGCGTCGTTTCGGAGGAAGCGTGCGCCGACCGAACTGGGATCCGCCGTCCGCGCGCCTACCCGCCCGCAACCACAGGGCACCGCAAGAAGGTGGGAGCCTTTGGCGGGGTTGGAAAATGGAGACCATGGTGGAGACGCGGAGTGGAGTGGTTGCGAATTGAGATCGAATCATAACATTATTTCCACTAATAACAACCCTGCTGCTTACCAGGGCTTATGAGCTATGATCAGTCAGTAACATACTACAGTGTCGGCCATCCTCCGGTCACAAGTCAGGACGGAACCCCTTCCGAAACAGAAGAGGACGGAAAAACAAATTCTCTGTCAGGACACTAATCAACACCTACTCCTACGTGTGGAGCAGTGCTACCACTCCATAGGATATACTACCACTACAGTAATATACAAGATTATCTACCCTTCATCATTTTTGTACTATCATTTACCATCAATCTAGATCTACCATCGTCAGTCGGATTCCTTACAGCGATCATCAGTAGCAAGAAAAAAAACGAACGAGCGAACGAGGGCAGGGGGGGGAGTGTCACTGTCAGTCACGGCGGAGGCTCCTAGTCCTAGCTCCAGAGCCCGAGCGTCTCCAAGACGCGCACGGCGAAGAAGCAGAGGTAGATGGCGATGAGCCCGACCCCGTAGACGCGGTCGATCCGCATCCCGCGGACGGGCACCACGAACAGCGCCCACGCCAGCGCCGCGGCCAGGAACCCCACCGCCTCGTACGCCGCCGCGTACGCGGGCACCACGAACGGCGCCGGGTGCTGCGCGCCCGCCGCCAGCGCCAGCGACAGGCCCAGCCCCACCACCGTGTTGAACAGCGGGCCCGCGTAGCACCCGGACAGCGCCGTCTGCGCGCCGCCGGCGCCGCCGTGCACCGCCATCGCCACGTTCGACACCAGGTCGCCCAGGGAGTCGCCCCATGCCAGCACCGTCACGCCCAGCACGCTCGGCTTCATCCCGACCACGTACCCGATGGACACCAGCAGCGCCACCAGCTCGCGCGCCAGGGTGTACGCCCACAGCACGCTCATCACGAACCCCGCCGCGAGCCACGGCACGCGGCGCCTCCGGCCGCGCGGGGGCGAGTTGACGTCCGTGGTGGCCGCGGCGAGCGACGCGAGCAGGAGGCCCAGGACCGCGCCGCCCACGAGCACCGCGAGGCTGTGCGACGACATCGGGTTGTGGTGCTGCGAAGAGGTCCAGGTGAAGGCGAGGAGGACCGGCGCCAGCGCGGCGGAGGCGACGGCGTAGGGCCGGGACCAGCGGTGCCCGGCGATGTCCGGGATGGTGAGGCGGCGCGGCAGGTACAGCGGCATGCAGAGCGCGCCCGCGAGCCAATGCAGCATCGCTCTAACCCTCGACGTGGCCGTGCCGAGCGCCTCCGTCGTCTTGGAGTGGGACGGCAGCGACGGGACGACGCCGTCGTCGTCGTCGTCGTCGAGGAGGAGGAGCGGCGCGGAGAGGCTTGCGGCGTCCGGCTTGCCATTCTCGGCGCAGCAGTGGGAGGTCCAGACGAGGACGACATAGCCGACGTAGAGCGAGACGAACGACACGGCCACCCAGACGGTGATCTCCCCGTTGACGAGCACCGCCAGCAGGTAGCAGAGCGCGAGGAGGAGGAAGCAGAGGTCGCGCACGAAGCCGCGCCACTCGACGGCGACCCCGCCGCGCGCGCCGCCCACGGCGAGCGCGACGACGCCCGCGACGACGGTGGAGACGAACAGCGCCCCGCCGAGCGCGCTGCTGAGCCCGACCCCGCCGCCGTCGCCCGACGCGAAGGACACGACGCTGGCAAACACGTCGGGCGCGCCGTTCCCCAGGGAGAGCAGCGTGACGCCCGCGACGGCGGGCGGCAGGCGCAGCGCCGCCGAGAGGCCCTCCAGCGACGCGCAGAAGTACTCGGACGCGGTGTCGCCCAGGAGGTAGAAGAGCACCACCAGCCACAGCGCGAGCGCGGCGCACGCGGCCGCCGGCGCGCCGGCGAAGGCGCAGTAGAAGAGGCGGAGGTAGTCGACGTACCCCGCGGGGGAGCAGGGCGAGTGCGCGCGGAGGTACGCGCACCGGGCCTCACCGCCGCTGATGGACGGCAGCTCCTCGCAGCTGTTCCCCCGTCCCTTCCCGGAGGAGGACGAAGCGGCACCACCGAGGAGAATTGAACCGCCCTCGGACCCTTGGCTGGTGGGGGCGAGGAGTGAGGAGGAGGTCAGGAGGAGCACGAGGAGCAGGAGGAAGCAGACGCTGGGGACGGCGGGGGCAGTGCGCGCGCGCCCGCGCGTGACCGCCATAAAATGAGCAGCAAGACGGGGGGTTTAACCGGAGGTTGTGTCGGCCGGCATGCCGTGCGGGGCGCGCGGGAGTTGGGGATCTCTCGGTGCGGGGAGAAGCGGTCGTGGGGCTGGTGGCTCCTCGAGTCTTGACGAGATGTGCGGGGGCGGAGGACTCGTGGGCGGCTCTGCTCGGGTCGACTCGAAGCTCAGGCAGGAGCAGGACTGGAGAAGAGGCGACTGGGTTTGGGGTGTTTGCGTCCGGGTTAAGTAAAGACGGGAACAGGGGAGGAGGGAGGGGGAGTACGTTCGAGGCGACGGTGAGGTGGCGCGTCGTCGTGGAGGATGGACGGGGAACTTGGGGGTTGGGCCTTGTGTAGATGCCAAATTTGGCAACCAAAATCTGTATAGTAAGTGTCTCGTCACACTGTATCAATTTTGTTTTTATTTGGTAATAATTATCTAAATATTGATTAATTAGGTTTAAAATATTAGTTTTTGATTTCATCTACATTTAGTACTCCATATATATGCCGACATTTTGATGTGATGAGGAATCTTCTTTTTGCATAGTAAAATTTAGGGGTGAATTTAGGTATCTAAACAAGGTCTTATGGATTGGGAGCCTGGGGCGGCGTGTCGGTCGGTGGCCACGCCGTGAATTGGAAGTGGGGGAGAAGCGGCAGAAGGCAGCTGGCGGGCCGTGTGGTGTGGAACTGAGCAGGTGAGGATAGGCTGATAGAGATAGAGATATGGGCAACCGCGCGCGTTTTGGGCGGGAACGGCGTGTAACGGTTTGGCTTGGGTTGCCGCGTGGCCCGTGACTCCCTGAGCTGTGTGGCCCGGCCACCCTGGGCCGGTGCCCGGGCTCATGTATGCATACATGTTAGAAGGTGGCTAGTATGTATAGTCTCGTATGTAATATGGTCGGGACTCCAAGCCTGTAACTCGTGTCCTGTTTGGTCTATGTAACGTGCTTATCACGGATATTGTTGTATAGCCTGTATATGCTGACTATAAAATCAAGGGAGTGGCCCCAAGGGGATTTACCGCTTGTCATATAATTCTTTCAGTACAAACTTTTTTAAGCTTTTTTCTACTCTGTGGAGCTAAGTAGGCGGTAGTTAGTGGTAGATGGATTATAGCTTAATAATTTGGTTATCTAATTTTGCTAACATATACTATGCTCTATGTAATGTGTTAGGTCACAAGGCTCTGCCTCCGGCTTCTCATAGCTCCTTGCAATTAGCTCTGCTAAATGGGCATTAAAAATAGCTTATTAAAATAAGCCTGGAGGAGCTAAAACTATTTTTTATAGAGTAGCCGGAGCCGCAAAAATATGGCTTCTCTTAATTTCTCCTCACAAAACCTAATATAAATTATTACAAATTATCATTGAAGCTGTTTTTGTCAAATATTCTCAAAAACGGCTTTAGCTCCATTGAAAAAGCTTATGGCCGGGGTTTCCACCCTATCAATTTTTTTTTTTTAAAAAAAAGCTACTCCACCTAAAAAGACAGAGCTATATTAGAAGTTGGAGCCTTGCCAAACGAAACATTAATATTTGGTTGCATCTCGCCTGGGCTGAAAAAAATCCAAGCTCCGCCACTGCCGGTCTCGTGAACTTTGCCCGACATCGCCAAAATTTCTGCACTGGTGTGTGGTGTCTGGTGGCCTGGTGTGTAGTAGGGCGAGGGGCCCGACGGCGCTTGGCTTGAGCCGGCAAAACAAGACGTTCGTTGTTTTTCTTGGGCACGGAGTGCGACGCCGACCGGACGGGACGGTGGCAGAGTTCAGTAGATTTTTTTGCACAGAAAATTTTGTTCGGAGAAGGAATGAGCAGACCTTAGGAAAGTTCTACTACGCCCGTACTTGCCGAGATTGGACCAGCATCGTTTTTCTGCCAATTTTGGGGCGCAATAGTGTTGTGGCATTTGTTCCAGTATTACACCCAACCTATTACTGCGGTCTGCTCCTCTATATTTAGCCATAGGATCGGTGTACAACCGATGATGAAGATAATCCTTAGCTCCTAAGTTATTCGCCAGACAAAAAAAAAGTAGAAGAAGTGAAACCGACGTGCGAACTACGCGTGACTGCAAACCTGCCCTGAGTTGCTGCTTTGCTGGGCCGTCCGCCGCGCCGGAATCGCCCGCCGATCAGCCAAACCTTGTATCCACCCGACGGCGACACAGATACACAAGCGCCGGAATCCATCGCGTCGCTCTCCCATATCCGCGACGGATATGGCTAATGATCCCGATCAGCGCCGTAACCTGGCTAATAATAAATGGCATGCATATATATATAAACAAGATACGAGGATGGGGAGAAGCGTGCGGAAGAGACGGCGGCGCTGCCGCCCGCCGCCTGCGTCGTCGTCCGCTCGGCGACCGCGACGGGCATTGGTATCAGCTAGCGTCGCCGTGGCGTGCACGGACGAGACGTACGTGGCCGGGCGGGCAGGCTTTCGGTTGGTCTTGCGGAGAGGAGACGTGTACACGTAGCGGAGTGCGTGTGACAACACCAGCGCACAGCAGAAAAGTTTGGTCGGTCGGCCGGGCTTTCGGATGGTCGAGCGGAGCGGAGCGGAGACGCCGAGACGTGTACACGTAGCGGCGTGCGTGTGACACCAGCGCACAGCAGGAAAGTTTGGTCGGCCAGTTCAGTTGAGTTCCGTGTCTACAAATGGCAAGCCCGTCCAAAAACGGTGACCGCGCGCTGACGCCGGGAGTTGAACTGAATGTAAAGTCAAAAGGGCTCGCGGCCGTGCGGACCGCCGCCCCGCAATCGCGCTGTTTTTGGTTGGTTTGGGTGCGCGTCGTCTCCGTGTCGGCGCGCGACGTCCCCTGACCCTGCAGAATCTTCGCTGGCACTTTGAGGATGACGACGGCCGACGGGGCAGTCTGTGAAGCATTGACTACCTTCGCTGAAATTTCGTACAAAAACGCTGCAAATCATCGGAGATTGCACGCGCCGGGTGGTCTCTACTCTACTCGCTCCATGTCTCTTCAAAGACCGGCATGGTTTGCCTTCGCAAGCTTCCTGCAGGCTCTAGTACTAGTAAGGCACTACGGCTTGATCTCGAGTCGTCCCAGAGACCTGCTACTCAGGGAAAGCGTCTCTGCAATCAGACCAAAGCTGGCGGTTAAAGTGAGGAACTTTGTACTGAATTGTTCGTAAGAAGCCAAACTTGGCAATGATTTTTTTATTCTCGGACGACCCCAACTAGCAGCATCTCAGAAACGGATTGCCCTGAATTTTTTACTGTTTAGCTTTTTTTTTTGAAAAAAAATTACATTTGGCCCCTAGACGACATAAACTCATCTTTGGATTCTGGGGTCGGCGCCAGAACTCATGGCTCCGAGATAACACATCTCGGCGCCACAGATCTTGGCTCCGAGGTGCCTGACCGCGCACAGCATGGCATCCGAGGTGGCGCTGACGTGGCCGGTACCTCGGAGCCACAGATCTTGGCGCCGAGCTCGGAACCAAGATCTGTGGCTCCGAGGTACCCATCAAGGAATGACCCATAATCTGGCATGCACGTGGATGCATCTTTATTTACTATTCTTTGATTTGCCTACAGGGCGCAAAAGAATACTAGTACCTCCCGTCAACAAAAAAAAAAGTAATCATACGATTTGTCTAGTCTAATCTAATTTAAAACGATTTATCTAATCTACCTCTCGTACCCACTCATACATGATGAGCACGTACAGCTAGCCATCAAGAATTAGGGCATATATATAAAGTGGTTAGTATAATTCATTTATATAAACGTATTATAAGCTTTTGTCAGAGTTTTCAATCAAATAAAATGTCCAAACTTTTGGCAAACGATGGATGTTTTGCCCTCACTGTGCTTGATGCTGCTGATTCGTTGGATGTTTTATGCTGCCTTAACCTATTGTGTTTTGCCACGGTTTTTTACCATCTGTCTTGAGTCTTGACATGGACATGATGTCATACCAAAACAACCTCTTATCAGTAATTTTTTGGTACAACAACAGTGTAGGCTGACTCTTCAATCAGGGAATTTGAACAAGTTACAAAAAAATGTGATCTTTCCAGCAATGCCAATCAACTGAAAAACTTAATCCATTTCTTGCTGTAAAAGATTTTGTGAGGTCTCAATCATAGATTGGATTTAATTAAGCAGGCAGCTAAAAAACTTCATGAATTAACTGTGATTTCTTCCATTGCCCGTTATTTCGGTTTTGCTTCATTAATTTGTTTTTTTTGGTTATTTTCACTGTGGCAGGGAAGGCTTTTAACTAGGGCCATGATAGCGTTGGCCATTGATGGAGGTGCTTATGTGAGTACCGCAGATGAAGGAAAGTTTTGGTGCGTGATATTGAGCTCTTGACTATTAATTATCTAGAGCTGGTTCTAATTTTATTTGGAATATAGTGGAACCACCCCTTTATGTGCTTGAAAAAATGTACTAACTGATATTTTTGAAAGCTCATTAGGCTGTAGCCATTTATAGCATTATTAATTGACTAAACCCTTTCTAATCCTGCAGTGGTTGGTTATTCAAGTCAACAGAACTCGTGAACCCACTATTTTCACTACTGGATGTAGAGTTTGCTCATAGTTTAGCTGTTAAAGTTGCTGTCCATGGATTTGTTCCAAGAGAAAAGAGACCTGATCCACCAGTTCTTGGTCGCACGATGACACCATACGCCGTTCGACACCGACGAGGCGAATAACGCAGGCGGGTATGGTCTTTTTTATCCATCGTTTGCCAAAAGTTTGGACATTTTATTTGATTGAAAACTCAGACAAAAGCTTGTAATACGTTTATATAAATGAATTATACTAACCATTTTATATATATGCCCTAATTTTTGATGTCTAGTTGTACGTGCTCATCATGCATGGGTGGGTACGAGAGGTAGATTAGATAAATCGTTTTAAATTAGTTTGACTTAGATTAGATTAGACAAATCGTACGATTACTTTTTTTGTTGACGGGAGGTACTGGTATTCTTTTGCGGCCTGCAGGCAAATCAAAGAATAGTAAATAAAGATGCATCCACGTGCATGCCGGATTAGGGGTCATTCCTTGATGGGTACCTCAGAGCCACAGATCTTGGCTCCGAGCTCGGAGCCACAGATCTTGGCTCCGAGCTCGGCGCCAAGATCTGTGGCTTCGAGGTACCGGCCACGTCAGCGCCACCTCGGATGCCATGCTGTGCGCGGTCAGGCACCTCGGAGCCAAGATCTGTGGCGCCGAGATGTGTTACCTCGGAGCCATGAGTTCTGGCGCCGACCCTCAGGGTCAAAGATGAGTTTATGTCGTCCAGGGGGCCAAATGTATTTTTTTTTTAAAAAAGGGCTAAACAGTAAAAAAAATTCGGCGGATTGCCCGACCTGCGCGAAACCGTAAGCCTCATTTTGGGCGCCAGCGCCCAGCGGCCAGCCGCCAGATGCCGGGACCGGGATGGACGTGGAACCGGCGGAGTCGTCCTGGCAGGGAAGAATGGGGGATAGGACTATAGGAGTATAGGAGGACGCCCGACGCGACGTGCTGAGTCCCCGAGAGAGAGGTCAATTGCAAGTTTCGACCGGGGACCCCCGCTGAAATGACGCGCTGATCAGGCGACACCGCGGTACTCGTACGTACGTCGCTGGGCAGTGGGCACTGCTGTCTGCCGGTTGACACGACGTATATCCGTCGCGTCACTCTCCGTCGTCTCGTCTCCCCATATCCGCCGGCGCCAGGAGCTCATCATACTCAGCGAATCCGTGGCGAGTTTAATGGTTAGAGCAAGACTAATGGCTACGCCGACTGCCGGCTGCAAGAGACTCCAGGTCAGCCATGCTAGTGCCAGACCCCACAATATTTAATGCCTGCTATGCAACATGGAAGCACGGGAGTGGAGGAGAGACAGCCACAGAGCATCTCGCCCGCTTTTTGCCGACGCTAAGTGAACCGCCCGCTTTTCTCTCTCTCATGCCCCACGTCGGATTTCTCTCTCGCCACGTTGGATTTCGCCAGCTGAAACGCCCATTATAATACTTGCTCTTAACCTAACCAATCAAAGGGACAACACGTGAAGAAGATACGGGCGCGAGGGAGAGGGCGACGGAGACGACGACCAGTCGACCCCGACGCGGCCGCCGCTCGGCGCTCGCCTACGTCGTCGTCAATTCGCGCGGTGAAGATATGGTACAAACTACAAACGTACGTACGTGTGTAGCTTGGATCGCAGGAACGAGTTTGCGTGACAACGGTGGAACTGAGCTCTTGTGTCTTATTTGTGGTGCGAAAGCCCAGTTGGCTCGTGATTTTTTCTTTTTTTTTAGTAAGAAGAAAACAGGCCTACGAGGCTACAAGTTTTTCAACTCCACTCTTTTTTTCCTTCCTACTATATCATTAGAGTTCAGCGGTGGGGTTGATCTCGAGCGTCTCACGTTCCCCTACGAGTGCTCCAACCATGCCATATGTGTTTTCTTGGCGTCCTTGGACAGGGATTTCAGGATGTATGTCATGGCACTTTGAGGATGTCTGCTCACCCCTGCACAGCTGCACTTCAGCCTTTCATCCAGGTAAGATCCGCATCAGATGCATCGCTCCGCCAAATTCTTGGCGCATCACCGACAGCGATGGCCCTGCCGCCGTCGCCGTGGACCGCCGGCGGTGGCCCTGCGCGCAACGTCGGCAGATGATCGTACGTACAGGACAGAGAGGCGTCCCAAACGAAAATGTTGACGTCTCTGGGCTGTAGTCAAACTCTGAAGATGGCCCGGCCCACTTAACAACCAACCTCTGCCGCTCTAAGCCCATAGCGACAGCCCAGCCTACGTTGTTCGCACTCCATTTCAGTTTCCGGGCCATCATCTACCGGCTCTCTGCAAGCGGGCCCTCTCCCGCGTGGGGGCGATGAACCCGAAGCTGCTGGGGCTTGGAAATCTGAGAAGCGCAACAACAAGTTGGAGCTGCTCGCCGTCTCCCTTTTCTCTTCCTCGCCTCTTCCGGTTTTTCCCCTCCGCTGCGACGGCGAGCCCAAGAAAAATCTCCTCGAGCAGAGCATGGAGGTCTCCGCTGGGCTCCGGCCGCCGCCTGTCGCTGCGGCAGCATCGCTCCGAGGCCGTCGGTCCGCGTCGGTGCCGCCGCGCGCGGCTTCCCATTCGGTGCGGTCCGTGTCCCGCGCGGTTAAGGTGGACCTCCTTTCCCTCTCCCCCTCCTGTAGTCCTGTTCCGCCCCCTCGCGAGGTGTGAATTTCTAGTCTAGGGTCTGCGGGGGCGTGGGGACCAATGGGTACGCCGATCTCGTCCTCCTGTTCGAGATTGCTGCTTGCAGAGCTCCAGGGTCGCTGGATTCTGTTGTAACTTGTGCGTCATTTTAGTTACGTTTTGCTCCGCCCAGATAGTGCTTTCTTGTCTTATTACTGAATAAAATGCTGAAGGCAAACACTATTGAACGGAAATTTTGCACCTAGATGATACCTTGTGACTGACAGCATGGAAGGCTCTTAAATTTCTCTGTACTCTGAAAACATTGATGTTCCACTTGTGCCAAGAACATTGCTGTGCCAAGAACATGCTTAAAGCCTTAAACCAAATGAGTTGTGTGGCACAGCAGCCTCCATGAACGAACTGGACGGCTACAATTTTTGTTGACTATTGCCCTAGAAGAAAACGGTCATCTGATCTGACGCCTATGAGGGATAAGCTGTTCTATCTGTGATCATACTACCAGTTCATTTTAGTTCTTTGGGTGTTTGATGAGTGAAGATACTGTTGCTGAAGATCGCAAGGAAGTAATTAATTGATTGACCAATAAAGATGCTTTCGGTTGAGTATAGATTTAACAGTGTGCATATTAGAAAAGCTACACTGAGGAATCTATCAGTGCAAACTGTGAAAAAAATATTTTGAGAATGAGAAACCTAGTAGAGTAGCATACTAGCATGTCTTTAGCTATATATGCCATACAAGTTATATCAGAGAAACATAACCGTGTATATTGAATAGGACTATAGGAGCAGATAGAGTGTGGATTTAACCATTTGAAATAGCTGTAGTATGTGTGTGTCAATTTAACCATGTGAACATGGCTTTCGTACGTGTGCTTCAATTTAGGCATGTGAATGTAACTGTAGTATGCGTGCTTCAGTTTAACCATGTGAAAGTATGCTCTCGTTGATTTAACCATGTGAATGTAGCTGTAGTATATATGCTTCGGTGTAACCATGTGAATATGGCTGTAGTACGCGTGCTTCGATTTAACCATGTGAATATACATGTAGTACTTGTGTGTGATTGATTTTTATCTAATTGGTCTCCTGTTAGGCTATTACTGGGATCTCCCTGTGTTAGAAGAGTCAAGGGCCTATTGGGCCTTAGCCCGTTAGGGTTAATTAGTCGCTTGCTTAGGGGCCAAGTAAGACCTCTTCTCTATATAAGGAGAGGAGATGTATCAATCTAATCAAGCAAGAGATTAGAAGGAAAAACCTTCTCTCTCGCCGGCCGTGGGCGAAGCCCCGCGGCCGGCGTTCCCAGCGCACTTCACAGCCCTAGCCGCCGGTCCTCCGCCTCTCTCTCACGGGAACAGTACCCGCGCGGCACTGTAGCGCCGCGGGTACTGTAGCTCCGCCACCGCTTCCCTCGACTCTCCCCTCTCGATCCCAACAGCCCCCATAACACCCTGTTATCAAATTTGGCACCTGCATCTCCCTCGGGCATGTTTCTCTGGTTGTCATGCACAAGTGTGTGCCTTCACATATGACAAAGGGCTGGATGTGAATACTCAGTGGTAGCTGGCGCTAATTGTTGTTGTGCAAGCCTGAACCTGTAGTCTTGTAGTATGTGCTTTCTTTAAAATTCGGAGAGTTGCCATGGCAACCTAACTCACTGCTATCACCAATGTCTGTCAATGATATAAAGTGTACTTATCAGTATCCAGTGTTCAGCATTCACAAACCTATTTTCCTATATATCAATCACAGGCATGCTTGCCATGCCTATCGACTATTGAGAAATCTTGCTGGACAAATTGTTGTTTTCTCTCTCTTTTTTTTTTCTTTTGTTGTGCTCAATTGCATTATGCACATTTACTTATTAGGCTGAAAGGAAATTTGTTTCAAGGGACTGATAAATTTTTCTTGCCGCACAGATTAAAGCAAGTGCAATTTATGACCTCCAAAGAAATAGAAGTAATCTCGAATCTTTATTCTGCTACGACAAATCTGTCCCAGAGGAGAATATTGGAAAACCATCCGGTCTAAATTTGGAAAAGAAGAATGTTGGGGACAACCCTCCCTGCTCAAGCTGTGAAGCTAAAGGTGCTGTGCTGTGTGGAACATGCGCTGGTTCAGGCTTGTACGTCGACTCAATACTAGAGAGCCAAGGAATCATTGTGAAAGTCAGATGCCTAGGTAAATAAGCTTGACAAGCACATTTTGTGCGACAGTTGCTTCCTGCTATACAGTTGATATACCTGCTGATATCCAAATTACTGTAGGTTGTGGAGGAACTGGGAACATCATGTGCTCCAAATGTGGAGGCCGTGGGCATACATGAATGCTAAAGCTTGCACCTTGCAAATCAAAAGAGTTGACTTTATGGAGAATTTTCCTTGTGCTACATGATACGGTGCCGCGCTAGCTGCTGTAGCTACAATGGTACATCGAAACATGCCTTAGAGCAGGCGCAATGTATACTACCGCAATCGGTAATAGCATGGGTCCAAGGTACAGGCGGTAGCAGTGAACAACCCGGCTCACAATGTCCATCTTGTATAAGGTGGGGCCCGCAAAAAAAAAGTCAGATCTCCAACCACCTGTGACCCTTCCCGCGAGACGGAGAGGATGCTTCAGATCCCCAATCTTCACAATCGAACGCCACCGCCGCCGCCTCGTTGGCTCCTCCTACAGCGCCCCCGCCGTCTCGTCGGCTCCTCCTACGGCGCCGCCGCCTCCTCCTCCTCCTCAGATCCTGATACGGCGCCGTCGCCGGGACCCGTTCCCAGTCATCCTCTTCTTCGACGGCGGCAGCTTCGCCCACTCGTCCTCGATCTGCCACGGCCATCTACGACAACCTGTGCTGCCGGTTCGTGAAGCTGAGCAAGGGCGTCGTGGTGTCCGTGAACTACCGGCGCGCCCCGAGCTCTGGTCCCCGTGTGCCTCCTTCGATCCTCCTATGCTGCCGCTGCCTCCTCGTGCTACTCCTACGGCGCCTGGTTCTCAACCGCTGGCTCCTCCTCGTCGGACGTGGCCACGATGAAGGCCACCACGATGCCTGCCGCCGGCAAGCCAGAGCTGGGTCGTGCGGCATGGTGCGTGATACCGGGCCAGATCTGCAGCCAGGTGAACTCTCCATGCGGCCAGAACGTTCATCGACAACCATCGTAAGCATTGCTTGCCCATTTGCTATTCCTTGTGGTCCGGCCATAGAGTACTAGTACGTGCATGCAATCTACAAGTGTTGTTACTAATCTTGTTGGTGACTAATAATTAATACATTCAATTTCAAATACAAGTACTCTGAAATAAACACACACATTATAAGTTGGATCGGTGAAAACAAATTAAACTAGTAAAGTACATGGTCGGTCTGAAACTAATACACTCTAATCTTGTTGTCGCTGACCGCCAAATTTCTGCCATATGTGCTCTATTAAATCTTCCTTGAGACGCCGATGTGCCGTTCGGTCACGGATACTCCTATTTTTCTCTAGGACATCTGAAAATCCATGTATTGGGCCTTGGTCCAGCCCTGTTATTTGGGCAGAAAATTGGCCTTGTTCATATGTGTTCTCATCTGGGATGTTATAGGAATCTCTCTCATCCTCAACTATCATATTGTGTAAAATAACACATGCATACATTATATCTGCAAGCTCTTTCCTTTCCCAAAGACGTGCTGGGTGACGTATGATGGCCCAACGTTTCTGTAAAACACCAAAAGCCCGTTCGACATCCTTTCTTGCTGATTCTTGATGTTGTGCATACAATTTATGCTTATCACTTTGGGGTCTGGTGATTGACTTGGCAAATGCTGCCCACTCTGGATAGATACCGTCAGCTAGGTAGTATCCCATGTTATATTGTTTCCCATTAACTGTAAACTCAACAGGTGGTGCTCTTCCTTGTAGCACATCGGTGAATAATGGGGACTGGTCCAATACATTAATATCATTGTTTGAACCAGCAACCCCAAAAAATGCATGCCAAATCCATAGGTCCAACGATGCAACTGCTTCAAGCATAATTGTGGGTACTCCATAATCACCACGTGTAAATTGCCCCTTCCATGCAACCGGACAATTTTGCCATTCCCAATGCATGCAATCAACACTACCCAACATTCCAGGAAATCCATGCGCCTCACCGAAATGAAGTAACCGTTGAATATCTTCTTCAGTAGGTCTACGTAGATATTGTTGACCAAATAAGTGCCTCACACCTTGAACAAAGTTGATCATGCACTCCATTGCTGTGCTTTCTGCTAACCCAAATGATTCATCCATAAGATCAGCTGGGGTACCGTATGCCAACATTCGGATGGCAGCGGTACATTTCTGCAATGGTGATAGACCCACCTTGCCAAATGCATCTTGCCTAAGACGAAAATATGGAGACCAAGCCCCAAGAGCATCAACAATGCGCAAAAATAGTTGCTTTCTCATGCGAAATCTTCTACGAAACTGATCATCATTGTACAAAGGATTGCTTGAGAAATACTTAGCAAACAATCTGTTGTGGTCACCTTCATGATCTCTATTGATGTACCTGCGTTTATAGCCCCCACGATGGTTCGAGGAACCACTTAGGCGAGCCAGCAGCTTCTCTTCAAGTTGAGCTTCAACTTGAGCCTCAATGGGATCATTAAATTCTTCCCACATCATCTCTTCAATCTTCTCACTATTCACAGACTCATCAGAATGACTGGAATGATCTTGTGAATCAGTAGACATGCTTTGTTGTGGGGAAGCTGAAGGTAGGATGCTTTGTTGTGGGGAAGGTGAAGGTGAAGGTACAATGCTTTGTTGTAGGGAAGCTGAAGTTAGGATGCTTTGTTGTGGGGAAGCTAAAGGTGAAGGTACAATGCTATGTTATAGGGAAGCTGAAGGTAGGATGCTTTGTTGTGGGGAAGCTGAAGGTGAAGGTACAATGCTTTGTTGTGGGGAAGCTGAAGGTAGTGTGTGTTGTTGCCTTCAATTGCAGCTTGTATTTATAAGCTTGTGTATTTTTACAAAAAATCAAGGCTGCTGTCTTGTTTTTGTCTGTATTCCAACAGCTAGTTTCCAATAGTCATGTCCTGCTTTTTGTCAATATGCAAACGGCTAGTTTTCAACAGCTAGTTTTTGTATGGTACAATTATTGTACTTATCATTGTTTTGAGCAGGTTGAAGTTGATCATATGATTAATATGCCAGTTCAAGGTATCAAGAGATATGAATGAAAATATGAATGTTCATTTGATACTGGTACAGTACAAATAATTTCTCTACTACCACATTCATCCATTGATACAGAATAGGAATACAAACTTATTGCAATACTAAATGTTACCAACTTAGCTCTAAACACTAGGGTACAAATGCTCTTATCACAATAGTAAATGTTACAATCTTATCACTAGCCTAACTATTACACCTGATACAAATGCTCTAAACACTAGGGTACATATGTCACTTTGTGATCATTTATTCTTTAGCAATTTCTTTAGCTAACTTCTCCAGGACATCTTCATGCCTCTTTAGCTGTTTTTCAGTAAAATTCGAAGTGTCTTTGTCCAGCAATTTTGCATATGTCTGGTACAGATCTCTTCTAGTTTGTTCCTGCTTTGCTTTTGTTGATTCGGATGTTGCTTCTGTCCATTTTTGCATTGCTGCTGCTTTCACTTTTATAGCTTCGTTAAAGAGAACAAAGTCTTGAGATGGCTGATCCCCCAAAGGAGATGTCGACAATTTTTTCCCTTTCCCTTTTAGCTTGGCTTTGGCTTTCTTCTGGCCCTCGGGACGCTTCTCTTTCTGTCTACTTTCTTCTTCAGTGTCTTGGTTGGATGATGATGTGTATGCACCTGATTCTGAAATCTTGGTCCTCTTGTTATTGTTGTCCTCCTCAATTATTCTTTGCCATTTTGGTAGTTTCTTTAGTTCTTTCCACATATATTCTAATGTGAATGGTTTCTCGCTGTTTTGAGATTTAAACCATGCATGAGCTCTCTGTAAGATCATATCATCAGACTCTCCACTCCTCCAAGTTCTTGTAACTTGAGAATAGACCCCACAGAATTTTGTAACCTCCTTCTTGACACCTTTCCAATGTGACTTGCATTGCACAACTGTTCTTTTGCGGTTGCTTGGTGTATTGCTGTTAAACTCTGCAGCCACAGCTTTCCAGTAGTGTTCTAATTTCTTGTCATTTCCATCTATGGTATCCACTGAGTTGTTTACCCAAGCACTAAGGAGCCTTATATTCTCATCTTCTGTCCAGTTCAGCCTTACACCTCTCCTTCCTCCCTCTTCTCTTCCCCCAGCCTCTTCTATCCTCCTTTCCTCTTCCCCTCCACTTGAATCTTCGACACTAACAAAGTTTTTCTCTTCACTTGTTGCAGGGCATGGAGAGGCTGATTCAGATCCATGAGAAGAAGCACATCCAACAGCTTGAGTTGGTGAGTACCCCCAACTTTCTTGCTGCTGAAAACCTTGAGGACGAAAACTTTGGAAGTTTATTGGTGTAGATTGTAGCCAATTTCCTTGCTGCTGAAAACCATGAAAGCCTGGAGGAGAATTGCCATATAATTGATAGTTGGCTGGAAGCCCAAATGGGTGAAAGTTGTGAAAATTAGGTGACAGAGATTGGGAGGAATGTGTAGGATGTGCTTGGGGGAATGTTGAGGGAATTTGAGGAGGGAAGTCTTTTCTACTACTCCCAGAATGCTGGCTTGAGGAGCCTTGGTTCAAAAGGTTCATGAAACCTCTATTGGCTGGATCCATCTCGTGTACAAAAGTTTGGTGATATGGTGATATGTCCTGAGTTTGCCTCTGTTTTGTAGATGAAGGAGCACCAACAACGGTAGGAAACCGTACGAGGAGCAACGGTAGAAAAATGTAGATGAAGTGCCTGCTATACAGGAAGGAGCAACGGCAAGAAAATGTAGACGAAGAAGTGCCTGCTACAGGAAGGAGCAACGGCTAGAATACAACGACCGGAAACGACCAACCGCTCTTCGATTTTCTAATGCAAGCACTGTACAAATATTGTTGTTTATTTCCTTCCTACCGGAAGCAATACTACTACCCGGCATTTGTTATTCCCAGTCATCACAGTGTATCCATCCGGTAGTAAGACTGCATTAAATGCTTCCTACCCCCTTACTACCCCCCATTGCGGGTGCCCTTAGAAGCTAATGAACTATCCCCTTTTTGCTTTTTCTTCCCCTCATTTCATCATGCTTAGAAGCACGATGCGTCAAAGGATTCGATGTGATGTTGTAATCATAAAGGTGTAATGGTATGTGGAAGATACACTTCGTTTATGGGAGAGAATGAGAGATTAAATTCAAGCGTGCTATACTCGTGTGCATTAAAATTACACAAACGCCCTGCTTCACAGTGCTTTATATGGGATTTCGCTCTGCTTCACAATGAAATCACAATGCTCGTGGATACGGGATTTCCTGACAGACCAGGTGGGTTGATTCTGATTCAACATGCGTGCAGTAAACCCAACTCTGACTATTAGACTTGGCCTAGGTCGAATAATAACTAGTTCAAGTTGTACTGACAAATAGAAAGGGGGGGAAGGGATCTGTCACCGGTGCTGGCACTGCTGATGAAAATCATGAAGACCAAGTGGAAGAAGGGGCGCCTCTAGATGATGGGCCGCGGCACAGCAAGCGGGCTTCTAAGCCTAACAAACACTACTTTGGGCCGGATTGGGCGTAGTAGGTACAAGCCCATGTAACGGGCGGGTGCGTACGCATCCTGTAAAGGGAGAGCGTGGAGGAGGAGAGTTTGAGTCGGATCTTACAACAGAAAACCCGGCCGGTGGCCTGGGCGACGGCGGCGTCTGGCAGGTTGCCGGCGACCGAATGTTCTAAGTTCTACTCCACTAAACTATCATACTGATTCCGGTGACAAACTGGCATCAAAGCCTTACCGATCCACCGATCTCCGACCACCAATTCCGCCACAAAATTTTTCCCCACCAAATTCCGATTCCTCGATTTCTCTCTACTTCGTTGCTTTGATCCGGCGCCGTAATCCCCGATGGCTGGCTCTCCTTGTGATTCGCTCTCGTAGCGTTGATCGCGAGGATCCGTAGGTCCGTGCCGAGGTCGGTGTGATCAGCAGCGGCGGCAGAGTTGACATCCTGGCACACCATCCCTACCTCACCCGTCGGCAGATGGCCATGGCGTCGCCTGAAGAGCAGCTTGGTCAGATCCTTGCAATTCTGAGCCAGAATTCCAAAGGCATCGACGATCTCAAGACCTCCATGACGGAGATGCATTCCTTGCGGACGGACATCCTCCAGTGGAAGCCCGATGTCGACCACCGCGTTCATGAACTGGAGCATGCGGTCCTGAATCTCGGCGAGAAAGTTGAGCCAGCGTTGGGGGCACTTCTTCCTTCAGCACCGGCCCTGAATGCTGCTGATACAGAGCAAGTGAGTGATGTCGCTGTCTCATCTCTCACTGCAGCTATTCGGGAGGATCACTTCGCCTATATGACAGCGAAGGTGCCGAGCTCTGCTCACCTGGAGCTTCACCCACCTCGGGCGGCATCTAGGTCGTTAGACCACGGCGAGAGATCTACACTCCGGGGACCCGGCTTCGGGGCAGTACACACCATCGCCCCGGACCCGACCCCGGTCACAGGTGCGATATATCCTTCAAAACCTCATATGATCTCTTTCAACTCTGATGGATTTGTGCATTGTGATCGGCTTGTTTACTCCTCAGTTCATCCACCCATGCCTAATTTAGAGTTTCCCACTTTTGATGGCTCCAATCCTAGATTATGGATCAAATACTGTGAAACATATTTTGATGTGTATGGTATTGATCCTCGCCTTTGGGTTCGTTGTGCTACCATGCGCTTGGTTGGCTCTGCTGCCTTGTGGTTCCAAACCATGCAAGCTGCTATTAGCAAAATGCCTTGGGAAACTTTTGTTACTATTCTTTGTAATCGGTTTGATAAGGATGAGCATAATCATTTGATTCGACACTTTTTCCACATCAAACAACTCACCTCTGTTTCCGAATATGTTGAGCAGTTTAGTGATCTCGTACATCAACTGTTAGCTCATGATCCTTCTTTTCCGCAAACTGTTATCACCAATCGATTCCTTGATGGCTTGAAAAAGGATATTAAAGCAGTTATCATGATACATAGGCCACATGATTTGGATACTGCTAGTTGTTTGGCACTTTTGCAGGAGGAAGCAATGCAAGATCAAGTTCCCCGAAAAACTGATATTGGGTCTTCTTCTAAGAAACTTTCTGAAAGCCCAAGTTTGGTTTTGATAATTAATGACACCAAGTTGCTAATGCTATTATATCAAGTGTGATTAAGCTAGGCATAAGCAACATGTGATGGAGGTAGAAATGGCATGGAGAGATGGCCACAAGACCACATGATTTGGTGCATGAAATGATGAGCAAGATCATGGTGGAGACGCACATAATATGATGGACATGATGATCAAGTGGAAGAGAAGGATCTAAGAGCGCAATGCAAAGGTATAACCATAGGGTTTTCCTTTTGCCGGTCTAAGATGAGTAGAGAAGTGATTGACTGGATTTAGGATACATAGCCGACTATCAAGAGGGGCAATCACGGTTAGCTCGGGAATCAAGTGCCACTAGATCAATGTCTTGAGCATATGCATTAGGATCTAGTTGAGAGCCAACATAACGCCTTGAAAAAATGTTTGTGAAATGCTAACACACATGCACATTGATGGTGTACACTTGGTGGTGTTAGCATATTTACGAAGGCGGTGGTGTTTGAACGGTAGTATGGGGTTTGCTCTCCCTCCCGCCGAGCGTGCGAGCGCGGGATTCAGACGTTTTTGAGGAAATGAAATGCCTATTTTCCACTGCGCCGGAAGTCGGAAAAGTAACGGAGGCGAACGGCGGTCACTGCGTTGACTGGACGCTGCACCGGACGCTGCACCAGACGCGGTCACGGTATGACCGGACGCGTCCGGTCAGTTCATCGCGGCGCGGGTGCTAGGGTTTGTGACCGGACGCGGGTCTGGCCTGACCAGCGCGTCCGGTCAGTTCAACTGAGCGTAAAAGTTAAGCGCGCGACCGGCGCGTCCGGTGCCTCATGGAACCGGAGCGTCCGGTCAAGTGTCCAGAGAAGCAGAGCGCAGCGGAAGTGACGATCGGACGCGCGGCGCGTCCGGTCACGAGCGACTGGACGCGTCCGGTCGCAGCGGGAGCTTACTGGAACGCGACCGGACGCTGGCACTGTCGCGTCCGGTCATTCGCAGGAGCGCGTCTGGTCAGGGCAACGGCTAGTTCTGACGCGCACTGTTCACGGTTGTCGTGTAGTGACCGGACGCGTCCGGTCACCCTGACCGGAGCGTCCGGTCAACGCGATTTCAACTGCGACGTCCGGTAACGGCTAGCTGCGTACCCCTTCGTTATAAATAGAGGATGTCCGGGGTTTGAGGGTATCTCTTGCACATTTTGAGACCTAGAGACATCCTTTGAGCTAGAGAACAACCCCTCCACTCATCTCTTTGCATAGTTGCACATCTTGAGTGAGATTGAGTGAGATTCAAGTGCATTGCTTGAGAGTTGCATTCTAGAGGCACTTGATCTTCGAGTTGCTGCGGATTTCTTGTTACTCTTCCGTGTTTCCCGACACGGTAGACGGCTTGGAGCAGCGGAGGTGATTGAGCTCGCAATTGGAGATTGTTGGAGCCCTCACCAAGTGTTGTAAGGGGTTCGTGATCCTTCCCCGCGGGAGTTCGCGAATTGGATACTCTAGTGGAGCTCGTGGCTTGGAGGATCCCCATCTTGTGTGCGGTTGTGCGACGCCCGCCGAGGGCTCGACTCTTGATAGTCGATTAGCTCGTGAACCGACAAGTGGGTGCATCGCCACAACGAGGAGTAGCTTGCCGGGAAGCAAGTGAACCTCGGTAAAAAATCTTGTGTCATCTCTTTACCGAGGATTCTCTTGTGATTGATCATTGTGATTGATTCTTCGATTGCATTACTTCTCTACATCGTTGGTATAAGAATCAAGTCACTTACTCTTTACTTTCTTGTACTAGTTCTTTTTGTAGTTTGCTTAGCGTAGCTTTTATCACATAGGAGTAAGTAGCTTAGTGACTTAGTCTTGTTGGTGTGTATTAGAGATCATAGCCTTGCTTCACTAGAATTGTATAGGTGGCTTGCATAGTGTAGTTGAGCTAGTGCTAGAATTAGCTTAGCCATCTTTTATACTAACGTGGTTGTTTAGTGAAGCTTGTAGAATTCTAAATAGGCTATTCACCCCCCCTCTAGCTATTTGGACCTTACAAGTGGTATCGGAGCTGAGGCACCGTTTGATTAAGGCTTAACAACCTCCGGTGAAGAAATGGCTCAATTAAGTTTGCACATCAACAAGACCAAGAAGGCACCTCACTTTGATGGCACAAATTATGCATATTGGAAGGTTAAGATGACCGCACACCTCAAGTCAATCAATAGAGAAGTGTGGAAGGTCACCGAAACAAAATTTGAGGTTGCTAATCCGGAAGCACCTACACCGGTGGAAGAGAAGAAGCTCCAATGCAATGACATTGCAATTAGTGCTCTTCATGAGGCATTAGATGATAAGTCATTTGAGCAAGTGAAGAACATAGAAGTTGCACATGATGCTTGGGCCAAGCTTGAAGAAACATTTGAGGGCACCGAAGGCACAAAGACCGCTAAAGCATATATCTTGCAAGAAAAATTTTCTAGCTTCAAGATGCAAGAAGATGAGAGTGTACCGGAAATGTTTCATAGATTGCAAGTCATTGTCAATGAGCTCAAGGCACTTGGTGAGGAAGTCAAGGACAACCAATTCTCTATGAAGTTCTTGAGAAGCTTGCCCAAGAGGTTTGATACATTGATCACCGTGCTAGTGAGGACTACATTGAAGGATTCAACTCCTCAACAAATATTTCAAGAAGTGATGACCGATGATTCATATAGAGAAGATGATGAGAAGGATGAGTTGGTCAAGAAAAAGAAGAAGGAAAATGAGAAGAAGGATGATGAGAAGAAGAAGAGTGTGGCATTCAAAGCCACCACATCCAAGGGCAAATCCAAGATTGAATCATCAAGTGATGAAGACTCAAGCTCTTGTGATAGTAATGACATTGATGAGAAGATGGCTCTCTTTGTCAAGCAATTTGGCAAATTCATGAAGAAGAAAGGCTTTCGTGCAAGAAGGAG
Organism: Saccharum hybrid cultivar R570; assembly: GCA_038087645.1. Taxonomy (NCBI): domain Eukaryota; kingdom Viridiplantae; phylum Streptophyta; class Magnoliopsida; order Poales; family Poaceae; genus Saccharum; species Saccharum hybrid cultivar. The sequence goes on from JAQSUU010000015.1 coordinate 20,873,016, forward strand.
GAAGAACTCATCCAAGAAGAATGAGCATACCATGAGATGCTTTAGATGCCATAGCAAGGACCATCTCATTGCAAAGTGTCCCTATGATAGTGATGATGAAGATGCTATCAAGAAGGAAAGGAAGAAGCAAAAGAAGAAGCAAGAGAAGAAAGAGAGCTCTCATAAGAAGAAGAATGATTCTCATGTTGCTACATGGGATAGTGATGATTCCTCAAGTGATGATGAGGATGACAACAAGAGAAAGAAGAAGGGACATGCTAGCATTGCTATTCAAGAGAAGGTCTCCCTCTTCGATACTCCATCGTGCTTCATGGCTAAGGCCGCTAAGGTATCATCCGATGATGAGAGTGATCATGATAGTGATAGTGATAGTGATGAAGAAGAATTCACTAAAGATGAACTAATCACTATGCTAGAAGATTGCACTCAACATTTTAAAGAATCTAGAAAGGAGTGCAAGGGCTTGCTTAAGGAAAAGAAAAACCTTATGCAAGAACTTGATGAGCTTAGGGCATCTTATGAGAGTCTAAAGGTAGACCATAAGGAGCTTCAAAAGTCTCACACTAAGCTTGAAGAAGCTCATTCCTCTCTAATTAAAAAATGTGAAAACATGCCAACTAATGTTGAGAAAGCTAAAACTTGCAACATAGGCATATCATGTGATATAATTGATGAATCTTGTCATAAGCCTATTGTCGTTGCTCCCACTAACCCTTCATGTAGCGCATCTACATCATCCTCATCTAGTAGTGATGGTTTCACTTGTGACTTCACACTTATAGTTGAGAATGAAAATCTCAAGAAGGAGGTAAAAGAGCTCAATCACACCTTAGCTAAGGCTTATGGTGGTGAGGACCGCTTGCTTATATGCTTGGGTAGCCAAAGAGCTTCTCTCTACAAAGAGGGATTGGGCTATAACCCCAAGAAAGGCAAGGCCGCTTTTGCTCCTCACAAGACTTGTTTTGTGAAGAACAATGGTAGCTATTGCAAAAGTTGCAAGCAAGTTGGTCACATAGAGCAACATTGCATGAACAAGAAATCCAATGCTAATGTATCCTCAATTAAGTTTGATTCTTTCTATATACTTACCAAGGGTATAAATAGTGTTCATGCTAAGTTCATTGGTGCACCATGGATGGGCTCAAAGAAGAAAGCCATTTGGGTACCAAAGAGCTTGGTCACTAACCTTGGAGGACCCAAACAAGTTTGGGTACCTAAAAAGAATTGATCTTATCTTGTAGGTCAATTACAAAGCCGGAGGAAGGCATTGGGTGCTTGATAGTGGGTGCACTCAACATATGACCGGGGATTCTTGTATGTTCAAATCAATTGATACAAGTCAAAATGGTGGTTTTGATGCTATCACGTTTGGCAACAACAAGAAAGGCAAGGTCAAGGGGCTTGGTAAAATTGCTATCTCAAATGACATGAGCATATCAAATGTGTTGCTAGTTGAAAGCTTGGATTTCAATCTTTTGTCGGTAGCGCAACTTTGTGATCTTGGCTTTAAGTGCATATTTGGTAGTGATGATGTTGAAGTCATAAGTGTTGATGGATCAAATTTAATATTCAAAGGATTTAGACATGGTAGCTTATACTTGGTTGACTTCAATGATAGTGAGACACAATTGACATCATGCTTGCTTAGCAAATCTAGTATGGGATGGTTGTGGCATAGAAGGCTTGGTCATGTTGGAATGAAACAATTGAACAAACTTTTGAGGCATGACTTAGTTAGAGGCTTGAAAGATGTGACTTTTGAGAAGGATAAACCATGTAGTGCTTGTTAAGCCGGTAAACAAGTTGGAAATACACATCCTAGTAAGAGTGAAATGAGCACATCAAAGGCATTTGAGCTATTGCACATGGACTTGTTTGGGCCAACAACATACACTAGTATTGGTGGAAACAAGTATGGTTTTGTGATTGTTGATGACTACACTAGATACACTTGGGTGTTCTTTCTCTATGACAAGAGTAATGTTTATGATCTATTCAAGTCTTTTGTCAAGAGAGTACAAAATGAGTTTGAGACTACCATCAAGAAGATAAGAAGTGATAATGGTAGTGAGTTCAAGAATACAAGAATTGAAGATTTGTGTGATGATCTTGGTATTGGACATCAATTCTTACCAACATACACTCCTCAATCCAATGGTGTAGTTGAAAGAAAGAATAGAACTTTGATTGACATGGCTAGATCAATGCTTAGTGAATACAATGTGAGTCATTCATTTTGGAGTGAAGCCATCAACACGGCTTGCTATTGTAGCAACCGTCTCTATTGCCATGGGAAGCTTGGAAAGACACCATATGAGCTATTGAATGGAAGAAAGCCCAACATTGCATACTTTAGAGTGTTTGGTTGCAAATGCTATATTCTCAAGAAAGGCACTAGATTGAGCAAGTTTGAAAAGAAATGTGATGAAGGGTTCTTACTTGGTTATTCTACCACAAGCAAAGCATATAGAGTTTGGAATCACACAAATGGCACATTGGAAGAAGTTCATGATGTTGAGTTTGATGAAACCCAAGGATCTCAAAATGAAGCTCAAAACCTTGATGATGTGAGAGGAGATCAATTGTCAAATGCAATGAAGAACATGGACATTGGTGATGTTAGGCCAAGGCAAGTTGATGATGATGATATTCATGTGATCAACCAAAATGTGCAAATTGATACAAATCAAGCAAGCTCTAGTGGTACTCATGATGAAGCTCAAGTTCAAGGTCAAACAAGTGAAAACAATCAACTCCCAATACTCCAACCTACTAGTATCGCAAGAGATCATCCATTGGACCAAATCATTGGTGGATTTCAAAGTGGTGTTCAAACTAGATCAAGATTAGCATCCTTTTGTGAGCACTACTCATTTGTGTCACTTGAAGAACCTAAGAAAATAGAAGATGCATTGAAAGATTCCGATTGGGTAAATGCCATGCATGAAGAGCTAAACAACTTCACTAGAAATCAAGTTTGGGAACTAGTTGAAAGGCCGAAGAACTATAATGTGATTGGTACTAAGTGGGTCTTTAGAAACAAGCAAGATCAAGATGGTGTAGTTGTGAGAAACAAAGCAAGATTGGTAGCACAAGGTTACACACAAGTTGAAGGTCTTGACTTTGGAGAAACATATGCACCGGTTGCAAGATTGGAGGCAATTAGAATCTTATTAGCATATGCTTGTGCACACAACATCAAGCTCTATCAAATGGATGTCAAAAGTGCATTTCTCAATGGTTACATCAATGAAGAAGTTTATGTTGAGCAACCTCCCGGTTTTGAAAATGACAAGAAGCCCAACCATGTTTACAAGCTCAAGAAGGCATTGTATGGTTTGAAGCAAGCACCTAGAGTATGGTATGAGAGATTGAGGGACTTTCTTCTCTCTAAAGGGTTCAAGATGGGAAAGGTTGACACCACTCTCTTCACCAAGAAAATTGGAAATGACTTGTTTGTGTTGCAAATCTATGTGGATGACATTATCTTTGGATCAACTAACCAAGATTTTTGTGAAGAATTTGGAAATATGATGGCAAAAGAGTTTGAGATGTCTATGATTGGAGAGCTTAGTTACTTTCTTGGACTTCAAATCAAGCAAATGAAGAATGGCACTTTTGTAAGTCAAGGGAAGTACATTAAGGACATGATCAAGAAGTTTGGATTGCAAGATGCTAAGCCAATGAGTACACCAATGGGCACTAATGATCAATTGGGTGTTGATGCTAGTGGCAACATGGTAGATCAAAAACAATACCGGTCTATGATTGGAAGTTTGCTCTATGTCACCGCTTCGAGGCCGGATGTGATGTTTAGTGTGTGCAAGTGTGCAAGATATCAAGCTTCACCTAGAGAAAGTCACTTGAAGGCAACCAAGAGGATATTGAGATATCTTAAGGGCACTCATGATGTTGGATTATGGTTTCCAAAGGGGTCTAATTTTGAGTTGATTGGATATTCGGACTCCGACTATGGTGGATGCAAGATTGATAGAATGAGCACAAGTGGCACTTGTCAATTGCTTGGAAGGTCTCTTGTTTCATGGTCATCAAAGAAACAAAATAGTGTTGTACTATCTACCGCCGAGGCCGAATACATTAGTGTCGGTAGTTGTTGTGCACAATTGCTTTGGATGAAGGCCACTTTGAATGACTTTGGAATCAAATTCAAGAATGTGCCATTGTTTTGTGACAATGAAAGTGCTATCAAGATGACACAAAATCCGGTTCAACATTCAAGAACGAAGCACATTGACATAAGGCATCACTTCATAAGAGACCATCAACAAAAGGGTGATATTAGCATTGAGAGCATTGGCACCGAAGATCAACTAGCCGACATATTCACAAAGCCACTTGATGAGAAGAGATTTTACAAGTTGAAGAATGAATTGAACATACTTGACTTCTCCAACTTGAAATGAGTGCACCCCCACATTCTTATATGACATGCCTCTCCTCCGACATAGCAAGGTAAAGTTGTTTGGCATATCATCCATACTTTGCTAAGGACATGTTTAGAACATATAGACATATTTGCATGACAAATAGGCTCATTCATGAAAATCAAATGAGTTTAATGTATATATGGTACCACTATTGCTTCTTTGTTTTGATTGATCTAGTGGTAGCATATGACATGTTTGTGGGCTTGCAAACCTAGTGTTGAATCTAGAAAATGAGCTCATGATGTGTAATTCAACATGGTCAAGATAACCCTTACTTTATGAGGTGTGAAGAAGCTTGTCCTTGGATCAAACCGAATTACATATTCTAGGCAAGTGATCTAGATTGAACCATAATTTGGACTCTCTCATATTGATTGACTTAACTCTCACTAAAATTGGCACCTTTTTGGTGATTGTTGACAAAGGGGGAGAGAAAAGTCACAAAGATAAAAAGTTAAGTTGCAAAGGGGGAGAGAATGACATTGGAAAGGGATCAATTAAAATTGAGCACACAAGTAGGGGGAGCGAGCTCATGAATTGTTTGTTGCATTTGTATGTGCATTAACATGATGTATTGTTGCATTGCAAAGCTTAAATTCATATTCATGATTGTATGGTGATTGCTAGAAATAGAACTTGAATGATGATTTGTTGTGAGTAGCTTTATAAGTGGTATCTAGACACCTTTGCTTATAATATTGATCTCACGGGGTACTTTAGTGTTTGTGATCTTTACAAGTGATGAATTACAAGTGGTGTCTAGCTACATCGATGCTAAGGATGGTATATAAAGGCAACTCCGATTGGTATCACGCTTCAAAGGTCCATTCTATATACCTTAGTATCAATTTGATAGTAGTAACTCTCCCAAAATTCAAATCCATACATATGTGCACAATTGAACCAAACTCATGGTAGCACATATGTAGGGGGAGCTAATACTATCGAAGTTGAAAATTAATTTCATTTCATATCTTTGTGATGGTTGTCATCAATTACCAAAAAGGGGGAGATTGAAAGCCCAAGTTTGGTTTTGGTAATTAATGACACCAAGTTGCTAATGCTATTATATCAAGTGTGATTAAGCTAGGCATAAGCAACATGTGATGGAGGTAGAAATGGCATGGAGAGATGGCCACAAGACCACATGATTTGGTGAATGAAATGATGAGCAAGATCATGGTGGAGACGCACATAATATGATGGACATGATGATCAAGTGGAAGAGAAGGATCTAAGAGCGCAAGGCAAAGGTATAACCATAGGGTTTTCCTTTTGCTGGTCTAAGATGAGTAGAGAAGTGATTGACCGGATTTAGGATACATAGCCGACTATCAAGAGGGGCAATCACGGTTAGCTCGGGAATCAAGTGCCACTAGATCAATGTCTTGAGCATATGCATTAGGATCTAGTTGAGAGCCAACATAACGCCTTGAAAAAATGTTTGTGAAATGCTAACACACATGCACATTGATGGTGTACACTTGGTGGTGTTAGCACATTTACGAAGGCGGTGGTGTTTGAACGGTAGTATGGGGTTTGCTCTCCCTCCCGCCGAGCGTGCGAGCGCGGGATTCAGACGTTTTTGAGGAAATGAAATGCCTATTTTCCACTGCGCCGGAAGTCGGAAAAGTAACGGAGGTGAACGGCGGTCACTGCGTTGACCGGACGCTGCACCGGACGCTGCACAAGATGCGGTCACGGTATGACCGGACGCGTCCGGTCAGTTCATCGCGGCGCGGGTGCTAGGGTTTGTGACCGGACGCGGGTCTGGCCTGACCAGCGCGTCCGGTCAGTTCAACTGAGCGTAAAAGTTAAGCGCGCGACCGGCGCGTCCGGTGCCTCACGGAACTGGAGCGTCCGGTCAAGTGTCCAGAGAAGCAGAGCGCAGCGGAAGTGACGATCGGACGCGCGGCGCGTCCGGTCACGAGCGACCGGACGCGTCCGGTCGCAGCGGGAGCTTACTGGAACGCGACCGGACGCTGGCACTGTCGCGTCCGGTCATTCGCAGGAGCGCGTCCGGTCAGGGCAACGGCTAGTTCTGACGCGCACTGTTCACGGTTGTCGTGTAGTGACCGGACGCCTCCGGTCACCCTGACCGGAGCGTCCGGTCAACGCGATTTCAACTGCGACGTCCGGTAACGGCTAGCTGCGTACCCCTTCGTTATAAATAGAGGATGTCCGGGGTTTGAGGGTATCTCTTGCACATTTTGAGACCTAGAGACATCCTTTGAGCTAGAGAACAACCCCTCCACTCATCTCTTTGCATAGTTGCACATCTTGAGTGAGATTGAGTGAGATTCAAGTGCATTGCTTGAGAGTTGCATTCTAGAGGCACTTGATCTTCGAGTTGCTGCGGATTTCTTGTTACTCTTCCGTGTTTCCCGACACGGTAGACGGCTTGGAGCAGCGGAGGTGATTGAGCTCGCAATTGGAGATTGTTGGAGCCCTCACCAAGTGTTGTAAGGGGTTCGTGATCCTTCCCCGCGGGAGTTCGCGAATTGGATACTCTAGTGGAGCTCGTGGCTTGGAGGATCCCCATCTTGTGTGCGGTTGTGCGACGCCCGCCGAGGGCTCGACTCTTGATAGTCGATTAGCTCGTGAACCGACAAGTGGGTGCATCGCCACAACGAGGAGTAGCTTGCCGGGAAGCAAGTGAACCTCGGTAAAAAATCTTGTGTCATCTCTTGGCCGAGGATTTCTCTTGTGATTGATCATTGTGATTGATTCTTCGATTGCATTACTTCTCTACATCGTTGGTATAAGAATCAAGTCACTTACTCTTTACTTTCTTGTACTAGTTCTTTTTGTAGTTTGCTTAGCGTAGCTTTTATCACATAGGAGTAAGTAGCTTAGTGACTTAGTCTTGTTAGTGTGTATTAGAGATCATAGCCTTGCTTCACTAGAATTGTATAGGTGGCTTGCATAGTGTAGTTGAGCTAGTGCTAGAATTAGCTTAGCCATCTTTTATACTAACGTGGTTGTTTAGTGAAGCTTGTAGAATTCTAAATAGGCTATTCACCCCCCTCTAGCTATTTGGACCTTACACTTTCTTCTGACACTATCAAACAACCACTTCAGTCTATTACTCATCCTCTTAAAATTTTTGATGACAAGAAAGTTGCTGATCAAGCAAGAGCCAAGACTAGCGATGAGAAGTTATCCTCTCTGAAGCAATATAGACGAGCCAAGGGCTTATGTTTTAAATGTGGTGAAAAATGGAACCCACAACATAAGTGTCCCGCTGCCATATCCTTGCATGCTATGGAGGAATTATGGAATTGTTTTTCTGATAGCTCAACATTTGCAACCACATCTATGACTCAAGAAGATTCTGACTCTGGTGACGACCTGATGGCCATTTCCATTCAAGCGTTGAATGGTACTGAAGGCAGTAAAACCATTAGGCTGAGGGGATTTCTGGCTGGGCAAGAGGCATTCATGTTAGTTGATTCTGGTAGTTCTCATTCATTTCTCAATGAGCAGTTGGCTTCTAAGGTATCAGGTTGGCAACCTTTACCTTCACCTGTTCACGTTACAGTTGCTAATGGTGCTGAGATACTCTGTGAATATGAACTGCCCAATCTGATGTGGGGAATTCAAGGACATACTTTCCAATGTTCTTTCAAGATTATTCCTCTAGGCTGTTATGATGCTATACTTGGCATGGATTGGTTATCTTCTCATAGTCCAATGAACATTCATTGGGTAGAGAAATGGATGCAATTTGACCATAATGGCAACACTGTGCAGCTCCACGGCATTCAAACTCATACCACTTGGGGTTCTCCTATCTCAACTGCCCAGCTACATGCTATGCAAAAACATGACGCTATTCTCCATTTTGTTGAGTTACATGCAGTTCATGACAATGCTGCTACACCAGCTAACATTCCACACCCAATTCCTCCATCTATCCAAGAGATCATTCATAAGTTTCATGCCCTTTTTCAACCTCTACCCCATTTACCACCTTCTAGACCTGGTGACCACTCCATACCACTTCTTCCAGGAGTGCAACCTTTCCGGATCCGACCGTACAGATATAATCCTTTTCAGAAAGATGAAATTGAGCGACAGATTGCTGATTTATTACAGAAGGGGTTGATACAACATAGCACAAGTCCCTTTGCATCCCCAGTGTTGCTTGTCAAGAAAAAACTAGAGACTGGAGACTCTGTGTAGATTTCAGAAGGCTCAATGCACTGACTGTAAAGAACAAATACCCTCTTCCAATTATTGATGAACTCATTGATGAATTATCTGGTGCTGCTTGGTTTACTTCTTTGGATTTATGTTCTGGATTTCATCAAATCAGAATGGCACCTGGTGAAGAGTATAAAACTGCCTTTCAAACTCATAATGGTCATTATGAGTACAATGTTATGCCATATGGAGTTACTGGCGGGCCTGGAACTTTCCAAGGCGTCATGAATGAAGTTTTAGCACCCTTTCTGAGAAGATTTGTTGTGGTTTTTATTGATGATGTGCTGATCTATAGTAAATCTTGGGATGACCATCTTTCTCATATTACTCAAGTTTTTCAAACATTTCTGGAGCATCAGTTCTATGTGAAGCTCTCTAAGTGTTCCTTTGCCCAACAGAAGCTTCATTACCTGGGGTATGTGATTAGTGTGGAAGGTATAGCCACTTATCCGAGCAAAGTTCAAATTATTACAACTTGGCCCATTCCTACTTCAGTAAAGGAACTTCGCAGTTTTCTTGGTATGGCTGGGTATTATCGAAAATTTGTCAGACACTTTGGCATGCTGGCTAAGCCACTCACAAATTTACTGAAGGAAGGAGTACAGTATATCTGGACATCTGCTCACACTGCTACTTTTCAAGCCTTGCAGCAAGCTTTGATGACTGCACCTATTCTAACCCTCCCAGATTTTTCAAAGACTTTTGTGATTGAGACAGATGCCTCAGACAAAGGGATTGGAGCTGTCCTCCAACAAGAAGGACACCCTATTGCATATGTTAGTAAAGCATTGGGTATGAAGGCTCAAGGTTTGTATGAGAAAGAAAGTATGGCCATTCTCTTAGCTGTGGATCATTGGAGACCTTATTTGCTAAAAGCTGAATTTATAATCAAGACTGACCAGAAAAGTTTAATTCATCTTGATGATCAGAGGCTCACCACACCTTGGCAACATAAGGCTTTGACAAAGTTGTTAGGCCTTAACTACAAATTGGTTTACAACCAAGGTAAAGAGAACAAAGTAGCAGATGCGTTATCAAGAACAACTCATGGTCCTGTTCATGAGTTATCAGCTATAGTGTCTGTGCAGTCCACTTGGCTCCAAGAATTGCAATTTGCTTACCTTCAGGACCCCAAATCAGCTCAACTACTGCAACAATTGTCAGTGAGTTCTCCATCTGGCAATTTTACTTTGGTGGATGGTATCATTTATTTCAAATCTAGAGTTTGGGTGGGAGCTTCTGCAGTGGTTCAAAATAACATTATCCAAGCCTTGCACTCTAGTCCAGTTGGTGGTCACTCAGGTATCGAAGCTACTTATCAAAGAATTAAAAAAGTCTTTGCCTGGCCAAATCTCAAACTCACTGTTCAGCAGTATGTCTCTGCCTGTTTTGTTTGTCAACAAGCAAAAACTGAGAAGGTCGCCTATCCTGGCCTCCTGGCTCCTCTACCAATCCCAGAGGGCGCTTGGCAAACAGTATCACTGGATTTTATTGAGGGTCTCCCCAAGTCCGACAAGTATAACTGTATTTTAGTGGTGGTGGACAAGTTCTCCAAATATGCCCACTTCTTGCCCTTGTCCCACCCATTCACAGCATTTCAATTTGCTATGATCTATATGACCCAGATCTATAAGCTTCATGGTCTTCCTAAGGTGCTGATTTCTGATCGCGACAAAATTTTTACCAGCCATGTCTGGAAGGAACTTTTCAAATTACTGAAGGTTGATTTGCACATGAGTACAACTTATCATCCCCAAACCGATGGGCAAACTGAGAGGGTTAATCAGTGCCTTGAAACATATCTTTGATGTTTTGTCCATGCTACACCAACCAAATGGACTTCTTGGCTCCCATTAGCTGAATTATGGTATAATACCTCTCATCATTCCTCCTTGGGGTACACACCATTCAAGGTTCTGTATGGACATGATCCTAACCAACTTGGCTTTGATGTGGTGGAGGCTTGTCAACATGGTGATCTGAACAATTGGCTCCGGGAGCGAGAGTTAATGCTGCAATTGGTCAGGCAACATCTCCATCGAGCTCAGCTTAAGATGAAACAAAATGCTGATAACAAGCGCTCATTTCGTCAGTTTGCAGTCGGTGATTCAGTGTATCTCAAACTGCAACCTTACATACAAACTTCCTTGGCAACCAGATCTTCCAACAAGCTGAGTTTTCGTTATTTTGGGCCATTCACGATCACTGACAAAATTGGCTCCGTGGCATACAGGCTGGCCTTACCTGACTCCAGCTCTATTCACCCTGTCTTCCATGTTTCCCAGTTAAAGAAGGCAATCGCTGCATCTCATCAGGTATCTATTGAATTGCCTGACCCATCCATTCAGTTACAGGTTCCTCTTCGTGTTTTGGATCGTCGCCTCCACCGTCAACTGGATCAGGTTATTCCTCAAGTCCTGATTCAATGGACCAATCTTCCACCCCAATTGTCTACTTGGGAAGATGAAGAAGCCCTGCGTCAGGACTTCCCATGGACTCCGGCTTGGGGACAAGCCGTTTTTCAAGAAGGGGAGATTGTCACCGGTGCTGGCACTGCTGATGAAAATCATGAAGACCAAGTGGAAGAAGGGGCGCCTCTAGATGATGGGCCGCGGCACAGCAAGCGGGCTTCTAAGCCTAACAAACACTACTTTGGGCCGGATTGGGCGTAGTAGGTACAAGCCCATGTAACGGGCGGGTGCGTGCGCATCCTGTAAAGGGAGAGCGTGGAGGAGAAGGAGAGTTTGAGTCGGATCTTACAACAGAAAACCCGGCCGGTGGTCTGGGCGACGGCGGCGTCTGGCAGGTTGCCGGCGACCGAATGTTCTAAGTTCTACTCCACTAAACTATCATACTGATTCCGGTGACAGGATCAAAATGCAGCTTGGTCATTTGTCATTCGAAACTGCACCGTCGCTGAATCATGGACCTGAAGTCTAGCAATACCTATCCCACTCAGATTAATATGCTTCTCTTCAGCCGCGGACCAACATCTCCTCCAAATTCACATGCATTGATAAAATCCATTCTCTGAAAACAAGCAAGGAATACTTTCATCGATTGCTTTGCGTTGGGAGGCGAGAAAAATCCAGACGGTCACTTGTGCACAAAGCCATGTTCATGGCCATCGAATCTATCCTTCTCCCCCATATCTCCTTACTGCACTTGGCAGTGTTTGTATATATATACATCCACCACGAACGCCCATTGCCATCAACACACCACCAGCAGCAGAAGCATTCCGAAAGCACATCACATTAGCTAGCCGTTCCAGGTTGCAGGACACGCGAGGAAACCGCAGCCATGGCCAACAACCGCACCTACGAGGAGTACGAGCCCGCCGTCGAGTGGAGCCGCACCGCCGAGGCCGACACCGTCAAACTCTCGCTCCCAGGCAAGCAATCGATCCCTTGGTTTCTTTCCTGAGAAAAAGCTCGTCGATGGATCATGAATGGTTATTGTTACTGAAATCGATCGCTGGGGCTGCAGGGTTCAAGAAGGAGGACATCCGCGTGCTGGTGGACAACCACGGCCACCTGCAGGCGCGCGGCGAGCGGCCCATCGTCGCCGACAGGTGGAGCCGCTTCCAGAAGGACTTAGACCTCCCCGCCAACTGCAACACCGACGGCATCCGCGCCAAGTTCGAGAACGAGAGGCTCACCATCACGCTCCCCAAGAAGACCCCCGCGCCGCCTATGCTGGCGCCGCCAAGGAGGCCGCCCAGGGCGGCGCCGCCGCAGATGCTTCCGCCGCCGCCGCCGGCGGTTCCTGAGCCAGCGGCGAGGCATACCGCGCCGCCGCCCACGGTGCCGGCGGCGCCGCTGGCTCCTGCTCCTTCCGTGAAGCCGCCCGCCGAGCCCAGGCCGTCGATGCCGAGGAAGCCGTACGCTCCCGTGCCGGCACCAGCGCCGGAAGTGGAACAACCTGCAACCACCAAACCCCAGTCGCCGCTGGGGGCTGTCCAGCAGGAGGAAGAAAAGCAGAGGGTCAGGGAAGCAGAGGGGAAGACGGCTGAGGACAGGAAAAAGGAGATGGTGCAGCAGGATCACAAGGCCACGGAGCAGCAGGAGGCGGCGGCAATGCCCGGAGAGATGGCGTTGGTGAACCAGCCCAGGCCGGCCTCGGCGAGCCGCGGCCTGCTGGTGAACGTGGCGGTCGCTGTGGTGGTGCTCCTCGGGATCACCGTCTACGTGTGGCACAGCCTGAGGAAAGCGACGGGAGGCGCCGGCGAGCACAGCCACGGGCACTTGGGTGTCGGCAGCTACCGCGACGAGATGTGAACAAGCTGACTCGAGGTGTGGCGTGAGTACACGATACACGTACACAGTACAGTATAAACTGAAAAGGAAGCAATGCAAGTATATACATATACATACATATATACGTACATGTTCATGGGAGGAGCGGTACGGTACTGCGGTACATACTCCTATATGCCTGTTGTTCGTTTATCATCTGGTGTGACGGCTTAATGAGCTCTAAAAAATGGTTTGTTTGATTGGTTGATTGATCAATTTGACGAAAATATTACTGGCCGTTTATTGTTTATATTTATATTTATTTATATACTTAGATACACGCCCGTGTCATAAGTTTTTGTCTGCGCCTAGAAATTTATAAATCTAATTATATATAAAAAAATATAAAGCATGTTTAAAATTTTTTTTATCACCTGTGCTACTATATCGTGTTGTCTTGGACTGCTGCTTCCACATATTGGAGATGTGCTTCGGTGTGATTACAAAATCATCACCTCCCACTTCTCTCAGCGTCTGTCTTGGAGCCTGGATCGGCATGGCTGCCTAGGCCCTTCCCGGGGCACGGTGCAACATGGCCTCTCTCTCTTGACCCGTTCACACGACGCGGTGGCTTGCTCGCCCACGCGTTCGGTCGAAAGTAGCAAACTAGCAACGGTGAGGCGGCCCGTCCATGAGCACGACGGCAGGAGGCGGCGCGCACGCAGCGGTGACGCACTTGGCTTCCGGAGGAGCTCTTGCCTGCGTGCTTCGTCACTCGAAGGAGCGGAGCAGCCCTTGGCATTACTACCTCGGCGAGGTCGTACATCAGCTCCTCCACTCAGGCATCGGAGCCAACAGGTACACAGCGGAAAATTCGGTGCAGTTGGCTCGGCTGCATGCGCGTGCTACAGCGACCATGGTGAAGGCGACATGGCCGCCAGCCCCACCGTACCGGCGGCACCACGGCCAGGCAGCCGTATCCCGCTCCTGCAGCGACCTGCGCGGCGTGTTCCTGAGGCAGGCAAGGACACCCATCGTCCGGCCATCACGAGGTAGCGCTGCATTTGCAGCGAGACGGATGGCTCAGCTCCTCCGGTCCCGGTGGCGACGATGTCGTCGGCGCGGCGTGGGAATTAAATAAATTGATGAGGCCGGCGACATACAAGGCGAGGTGGTTCTGATTCACGTCCCGGCTTCGCACGGCACAAGCACCTCTTGGACTTCACTTCCGTTTCAAGGAAGCAGTTGCGGACGGAGTCGGCGGAGGCACAAGCCTCTCGTCCCGACGCGGACTCCGCAGACTTGTTCGCTTAGAACTTATAACCCTGACTTATCACATATGAAACAATTTTTTTCTCTCATAATAAATCAGCTTTAGCCGACTTATCAGCCGAACAACTTCGTGCGTCACGCGGAAGTATGTTTCGGAAAACGAGAAATTGCGAGTAGTTCGGTTTTTTCGGTGTGGACGGGTGGGTCGCCTAGATGGAAGCGTGGTTAACGCCGGTCGAGCAGTGTTAAGGCGGGGCGGACGCAGACGATAACCATATATGTATTTTTAGTGTACAAGAAGAGAAGAGATTAAATTGATGAGCCCAACCCGTACGTGTCTTCTGGATTTATATAAATAAAATGTAATGTGAGGCTGCCGACCGTCTTGACGAGGCTGCTGAGTGCTGACTGTTTTCTATGCGAAATCGTGAACTCTGCAAAGTTGGCTCTGACACGGACTTTGCTCTGCAGAACTGCGCGATTTTGGATTTCGGCGCGGCCGTACGGAACGGTGGCCGGATAGTATACGTATTTGGTCAGATAGTATACATATTTGGTACATGTTTTTTTAATCTTTGTGATAGAATAATATACGTTTTTTTATTCATCAAGTAGATGATTACTTAAGAGTTTTTGTTTAGGGCAGAGATATCTACACTAGACTGTGAGCCTGTTTAGTTTCTCCCTCAACCCAAAAAAGTTTACGCAGTACCCGTCACATCGAATCTTTGTACGCATGCATGGAACATTAAATGTAGGTAAAAAAATAACTAATTGCACAGTTTGTCTGTAAATATCGAAACGAATCTTTTAAACCTAGTTAATCCATAATTAGATAAATTTTATTAAATAAAACGAAAAGTGTTACAGTAGCCGAACCCAAACTTCTTCACCAACTAAACAACCGACGACGCCACCACATCCGAGTCGTCGTGGTTGACGACGCCACGACGGTACCACTGGCAGAGAGACCCAGCTCAATCCGCTGAACGAGTTGGTCAGTTAGGGCCTCTTTCTAGCCCATGACAGGATTTGACTCTGGCCCATGATCATGGGCCTTCAATCCTAGAACTGGGCAGGATCCTGGGCTTCCACGCTGGCCCGGACCCAGGACCCTGGTGGTATGCTCTTCTACCTGCCCGCATACGTCTCTTTCGTTGTTCTACTGTTCCACTCGCGTGCGCTCTTTCTTCCTCTCTCGTGGCGACGACTAGGTGACCGCCGGCGTCGCCGCTGCCGCCCTACGTCAGGTGCCCCAGGCCTCCATCTCCGGGCTCTTCTCCAGCGACGAGCACCCACCAGGTACGCGCACCACTTCTCCTCCGTTCCTTCTGTACGAAGCCGAGCACCCAAACCCTAGCTTATAAGCTATTTGTAATCGGATCTGATCTGATCCAATTTCAAGCGTACTGGGTCCGATCCATCTCACTCGGATCTTTTGTTTCTCGGGTTCTTGGCAGAGAGGATTATGGATTGGCTGGGGCAGAAGCGCGCGGAGATGCTGATGCAGGTGCTGCTGGTGGCGTCCGCAGTGGCGGCGTTCGTGGTGGGCTACGTGCGCGCGGACTTCCAGATCATGCTGCTCGTCTACGCCGGCGGCGTCGTGCTCACGGCGCTCGTCACCGTCCCCAACTGGCCCTTCTTCAACCGTAACCCGCTCAAGTGGCTTGACGCTGCTGAGGCCGAGCGCCACCCGCGCCCCCAGGTCAGCGCCGGTGTGGCAGCAGGGGGTAAGAAGAAGTCCGGGAAGAACAAGTAATTGATCGATCGATATGTGTTCTTGGCCGATTTGACTCGACTTGTTTTAAGTTCTATTCGCAGAACTAATAATTAATGATAAAAGAGATATTGAGATATTCAGTTTTGGTACTTTAAATTGTTCGGTTCTAGCTGAAATTTAGCCTGCAATCTTGCACGCTAGTTATCAGTTATATCTGCAATGATGATCTAGAAGGATGGCAATATGCTTGGTTATGCTTTTCGATTGATTTCGTCTGTAGGCCTTTTAGCATTCTGGGTTTTTTTTTTCTGACTTCTGATGCATATCTGTAGTTGGATACTGAGTTTTTTAGCAGAGATTGCATAGTTCGATCCCTTGATTATGTTGTCTTGCCCATTTTTAAGTGGAGGGTTCATATCAGTGCTGGGCAGGTTTAAATTACTCAGAACCTGGTCTTTGTTGGAATTTAACTATTAAATTCATTCATAATTCTCTTGCAGTGTTATAATCAAACATTTAAATATGTAGGTTGCATGTAACCATAGGTATCTTAGCACCTTTTGTGTTCCTGCATGGAGTTTTCTGCAGTTTTTCGTCCTCCATAGGTGGATGGTCTTTGCCATTACTTATATCGTTTTCTCATGTTGATGAAAGGCGATGCAAGGATTGTTTCCACTCAGTTGTCTGATTTACAATAGCCAATGTCACACAACATCCATTCTACCCATTATCTTAAACATAATCTGAGGTAAACAAAAATATGTTGAATCATATCAGCACCAGCCTTAAACAGAGTGAAATAGTCATCCCAGTTGCCAGAAAATAAACTTGGCAAACAATCAGGCAAGGTGCAAATATATACGGTTTTGAAAATATGTAGTGTACTTTGTATCTCAAGTTCTCAACTATAAAAACTAAAATAAGGAGCCACTTTTATTCAGTTACTATTTTTTTTTGCTATTAAGGTTGTTTTGAAATAAGTGTACTTTATTTTTTTCCCTCTCTTGCTCTCTTTGTAATCTTGTGCTCTGCAGCAGTGTGTGGTATCTTCCAGTATGACTAGACCTGTATACTACAGGAGCATGTATCATTAATTTACATAGAAACAAAGATATGATAATTTGTGCCGGAAAACAATATGGAATAGTATTTCTTATGAGGTATGTCAATGAAAATGGTCTGGTACAGGAGCACGCGTCAAAGATTGAGAAAGAAAATTGCTGTTTTAAGTTAGTGCAACTGTGCTAGTGATATTGACAGTGCTTTAGAACGTAACTCGGATGTAAGAGTTGACTGCAAGCACACATTGGCCACTCAGATTTAAGAGATGACAGCAAGCACACATTGGCCACCGGTGAGTAGAAGTTTTTTTTAGCACAGTTAAATGAACATGATATGAAATAGACTTAGCCTTGTGGGTTCATGTACTGCTAGTACACAATGCTAAGCTTCTTAAGCATGAGGTTGAGTCCAACACAGCTAATATGCTGAATGACTCGAAAAGGA
This sequence comes from Saccharum hybrid cultivar R570, assembly GCA_038087645.1. Classification (NCBI taxonomy): domain Eukaryota; kingdom Viridiplantae; phylum Streptophyta; class Magnoliopsida; order Poales; family Poaceae; genus Saccharum; species Saccharum hybrid cultivar. Next base: position 20,890,406 of record JAQSUU010000015.1, read on the forward strand.
AAACATGATCCCCGTCCGGGACTGGCAGACTCCACGGTCCACTCGGCGAGGCTGTTGTTGATCCGATCGCGGCCCTGGTCCATCACCGGCACCACGCCGAACGGTGGGTCGATGCGCGACAGCCCGAAGTCGCCGAGGAGGATGTTGGTGGATGATGTTCTCGGGGTAGCCCGGTGTGCAGGCCCCTCGCCGCGCCGATGCTAATCTCCAGCCGCTGCGTCCACGACAGCGGTGGCTTCTCGGACCCCGAGTCGTACAGGTGGCTCCGGTGCCGGATCCGAGACAGCACCGCGATCCCCGTCCGGAAGTCGGGGAAGCACCTGCCGCGAGGAGCGCGCGGCGCGCTTCACGGCGAACCACGGTACATGTAGCCGAAACCCCCGATGCCGATCAGGTTGCGCTCGTGGAAGCTGGTCACCTGACAGTGGCCAAAAACCCCGATGCCCGATGTCGTGGAAACTGCGTGGCCTCCCCCTATTCCAGCGCCGCCCGCGGCACAGGACGACGGAGTCTCCTCCGCGCAGCACGAACCAGCAGAGCACGGCGCCCGCGAGAACAGAGGCGCTGAGCACGCCGAGAGCGTGATGATCAGAAGTCTCCTCTTGATGCTGCCATGTGACCCCGTCGTCAAGCTCGAATTCGAAGGTCGCGGTGGCTTCATGATCTCTACCGCATTGACCATTCAGAAATCCGCCTTTACTTAGGTCTTAGGTTGATGTTTCAAATCGGTGCCAGTTTAGATGAGATGGTGGCCGCAAGGAAAATTTAGAGAGGAAAAAAAACGCTTTTAAAGTGTGCTTTTATTTTTTTTAATAATAAAAAATTGGCGTAGGGGTAGGCATTGATAAAGCAACTTGGCTTTTTACTGTCCTTTTACGGGCTAGTACTACGTAAGGATAGGGTGCTAAAAAAATGAAGCTATTTATTAATTTGGACAGTTGATACTGATTTTTTAGGGTGTGTATTCAGTTATTTACAGTTTTCGTTAATGTTATACATTGCATACACACACACACTAGGTGTCTGAATTGAGTTATGTCCACAAACGATGTCTGCTTCGCCACTGTAAGTACTTCAAGCAAAGGGGCACACCTTGGAACTGAAGCAAGACATCTGCAACTAGCTGAAGCAAAGCAAGGAGTTGCCTAACAACAGCAATTACCATATAACCTGTCTGGGAGGCAACACCAATCCGCTGCTGAAACTACTGTAGCGTACAATGGCAGGATTACCCTTATTCCTCTGTCGTAACTCGTAATTCGTAGCCATTCTTCCTACGAAACACTGAAAAGCGTGAGTTCACGGCCTCATCAGCACAGGCATCCCATCATGAAGGCAGCAGCCGCGCCGCCGCTTCCACCGCCACGCCGTCGCGTGTACACGGCGGTGGACCCGCGGTGCGAGTGGACAAGCACGGAGGACGCCGACACCCTCGTCGTCGACGTGTCAGGTAATACCGCCGCGCCGCCTGACCAAATTCCACATTGCACTAGGACCTTCCGCCTGCGTCTTCTGAACAAACGGCGTCTTCCATTCAGGGTTCAGGAAGGAGGAGCTAAAGGTCCTGTACAAAACCAGGCGGAAGCTGAAGGTCACCGGCCAGCGCCAGGCCGACGCCGTGCCCAAGCTGAAGGTCACCGGCGAGCGGCAGGTCGACGGCGGCCAGTGGGCACGCTTCCTCAAGGTGTTCCCGGTGCCCAGGAGCTGCGACGCCGGCACCATCCAGGCCAAGCTGAACACTGAGAGCGCCCAGCTGTTCGTCATCCTGCCCAAGGGATCCGCATCGTCCAAGGACAAGCAGAAAGAACATCACCCTGAGCGCTCACAGTCTCTCCAAGAGCTGATGAGGGTGGATACTGCGGACGATGCCTCATCAGGCAGCGGCGGCGGCGGCATGTGGAGCGCCCAAGAAGATCCAGGGAACGGCAAGGCCGAAGACAAGGAGCAGAAACAAGATCATCAGGCTATGGAGGAACCGAGACAAGATCAAGTGATAAACATACAAGATTTGCCGAGAGGGAACGGTGACGCAACTGAAAATGCAATCAAGAACGGCGATGCTGATGGTGATGACAAGGGTGAGGACAGGAGATGGTGGAGGAAGATCAGAGACCTCCATGGTCTTGGTTTCGTCCTGGTCCTTGCATTGGTGGGTGTTGGTGCCACTATCCTGTATATAGTGTTACTGTGAAGAGCGTGGAACAATTGTATGTCTACATGTATGATGTATCATGTGCAATAGCATGGCATTCCACTCTGGAAGGAGAACGGAGAACATGACAATGAACAGTTGGTGATGCAATTCGAAGACTGCATATTCCATTTCTGTTTATAATCAAAGCACACATACCCCCAGAAAACAGCCTAAAGGAAACGCACTCCAAACTTAGAACACATCATGTAACGGTGTATCCCACCAATGAGACTAACCTAACACCATGGAACAGGGGTAAGACCCAAATTATTCAAAACAAATGGCCCTGCTGGCTTTGTGTTCAACAAACCATGGAGCTATCAAACGACTCATTTCGCGCTGGCAAGCTGGGTGCGGATGAGCTTGGTGGCGGAAACCATGTTGGTCAGGGCGGGCTTGACCTCCGTGTACTTGCGTGTCTTGAGACCACAGTCAGGGTTCACCCAGAGGATGTTGGTGTCAAGCACGGCAAGCATCTTGTTGACGCGGTCTGCAATCTCCTCGGTAGAGGGAATCCTGGGAGAGTGGATGTCATAGACACCAGGGCCAATGCCAGCTCCGTACTTCACACCCTCACGGAAGACGGACAGTAGCTTCTCATCAGACCGGGAGTTCTCGATGGTGATCACATCGGCATCCATGTCAATGATGGAGTGGATGATATCGTTAAAGTTGGAGTAGCACATATGGGTGTGGATCTATCCAAGAAAAGGGACCAATCAGTAGAGATTCTAAGACAGATTTTCAGGTATCTCAAAACATTTCAAGGCTAATACCTGGGTGGTGTCCTGGACTCCGCAGTTGGTGATTCTGAAAGAGTGGACAGCCCAGTCCAGGTAGAATGCATGCTCTGACTTGCGCAGTGGCAGACCCTCCCTTAGAGCTGCCTCATCAATCTGGATCACCTGCAAAGAGTAAAAACAAGGTGTTGTTGCACATGGACATATTGATGAAACAAGAACTAGAAAACAAAACTTATAAAAGTGGAAGATACAAACCTGAATACCAGCAGCCTCAAGATCCTCAACCTCCTTTTTTATTGCAAGAGCTATTTGGTAGCATGTCTCAAACCTGTACGCCAACAAAACATAATTTATCATATTCTTTTTGTCAGGTCAGTTACAGATGAGGGAGCAGAAGCGCAAAACAGTGTTTCAAACTGTTTCTAAGCATATTGAAGCAGATTGGAAAAAGGAACAAACCTAGGCTGGTCGTTCCTGACAAATGACCAGTTGAGGATTGTGACTGGACCAGTCAACATTCCCTTCATGGGACGAGCGGTCATGCTTTGTGCCGTCTTGGACCAGAAAACAGTCATGGGGTTCGGCCGGCTGACATCACCATAGATAATGGGTGGCTTCACACAACGTGATCCATAAGATTGCACCCATCCGTTGGCGGTGAATGCAAAACCAGACAATTGCTCACCGAAGTACTCAACCATGTCATTTCTCTGTAAATACATAAGCATTGACATAAATAAGTAAATGTTTTATCTTCAGCAAACAGTAATATCAATATCCTAAAAGAACTTGTTATTTCTAATGATCCATAGACAAAAAAATGCTAATGCAGGTAGCCTATAATAAACAAATCATTACACTAAAATGCTCACCTCAGGCTCTCCATGCACAAGCACATCAATGTCAAGCTCCTCTTGGATCTTGACAACCTTGCTAATTTCTTCCTTGATGGCACTGATGTATTCCTCCTCAGAGATCCTGCAATGACACAATTTTCAGTAAGAAAAGAAACGATATAGATATAAAAGTAATAATATCTCCACAGACACCTACTTCTTTGCCTTGTACTCACGGCGGACCCTCCTGAGTTCCAGAGTCTGAGGGAATGAACCGATTGTGGTTGTGGGAAGGACAGGAAGGTTGAGCTTTTTCTGCTGAGCATCCAATCTATCAGAAACAGTGGTAGCACGGCGGTGGTCAGAGCCCTTCAAAGCAGCAGCCTGTATGAAACGCATTTCTGGTTTAGAATTGGTGCGTACTAACATAAAAAAAAGCATTTATTCAATAAAGATCAATGTTACTTACAGCCTTTTGGACCTCCTCGTTTGTCACTCTGGGTGATGATCTCCTTGAGGCTTGAGCAGCAGCATTGGCTGCAAAGTAAGCCTGTAGGCGAACATGTTCAATATTACAAATAGTAAGTTATTTAGGTACGGAATGGGAGTAATCACTCAACTCAAGTTAAAGGGGCTCAGAAAAATGAAGAGTACAGGACAGTGCCATACCTCATCCTTTTGGCCTGCCAAAGCCTTGGCAAGGGCATTAACCTCAACAACCTTTTGGGCAGCAAATGCAAGCCATGACTTAATCTCATCATCCAGCTTAGTCTCATTTACAAGATCAACAGCGGTGTGCATCAGTGAGCAGGAAGTCGACACCACAAGTTTGTCTGAACAGCATGTATTTGATTACTGAACAACGTATAGACAAAGGGAACAAATAAATAACAATATATCCTTCAATGCTTACCCTTGCCAGCAACAGCCTCAAGAGACTGAAGAGTGCTAAGAGATGCAGCAAGATCATCAGCCCAAATGTTGCGTCCATCTACAACACCAGCGAAGAGGTACTTCCCAGAGGGGAAGCTGCTCCTGATAAGATCAAGGGTCTTGGCTCCACGGATAAGATCGAAACCGTAAGCACTCACACCACTCAATGACGTGAGAGTCCTGCGTTTGCAAAACACATGAGTTTTCAGTTTTCTTTCCCAACAATATTACTCTGAAAGGAAGACCATGGCGAAGATTATGTTAAAACTTAAAAACATACTTGTAGGACTCAGCAGGAATGTCAGCAAAGTATGTCTCGATAAGCACATTCAATCCAGAGAATGCTGACTCCAGTTCAGCATATGCTGAAGAGAATGCAGCCAATTCGTGAGCATCAAGGTCTTTAACAAGGGTAGGCTCATCAAACTGAATCCATGAAGCACCAGCCGCCTTCAGTTCAGCAACAACCTCCCTGTATTTCATAACATATCACATTATCAATTAACGAGGTTCATGCTGAAAAAAAAAATGTTGGCTGTTTTGTGTGGATGCTTACTTGTAGATGGGAAGAATGCTACCAAGAAGTGAAAGAAGAGAGAAAGATTTCTCCACACCCTTGGCAGGCTTAGAGAGGAGCAAGTACGAGACTGGTCCAACAAGCACTGGGACTGTATCAATGCCGAGCTGCATGAGGTGTAAAATCATAAGTTTGCAGGCATTATTTTTCATAAAAGAAAATAGCATGCCCCTTCCTTTACAGGGTGAAAACCAAAAATATAAGAAAAAAAGCATTGCAGGGGATCCTATCATATTGCCATTATGCAACATTGAATGAGAAAATAGTTTTGTGGCGGTTATGCATTACTGTCAAGATGGCAAAATCAGTGTGCTCCAAGATTGTCCATCTTTGACTTCAAATAAGGCTTGCAAAGGCAGTGGGTTAGCTTATAATTTACTTCAATGTTATGGAATGTCTTGAAGGCATCAAACCAGTCAAGGATTCAAATAAGCCATAGGTTCAGTACAGCTGAAATTCTTTTATCAAAAGGAATCGTGTTCTAAGCAAACAATATTTGTCAAATCATACTCAAATAGCTGGGAGAGATAAATTTTGGTTGCTGCATTTTTTCCTGTTACTAAACCGTGCAGCCACACAAACAAATTATGATGAGAATGGTAAATGAACTAAATTACAGACAGCTGAGAGTATCTGTTGTTACAGCAACATACCGCCTTTGCCTCCTTGTACTCAGAGACAGCCTTGTGTGAAGCATATGTGAACTTGGTGCTTGGGCCAAGCTCAGGGACAATAAAGTGGCTGCAAAGAATAAGGTAATAAAAAATGTTAGACCAATACCACAAAAAAGCCACCAGCAGTAAGCATTAAAGAGACAAAAGTTTACTTACTAGTTTGTGTCAAACCACTTGGTCATCTCCATAGCAGGGACACTGGCATTTCCCCTGGCCATTGAGAAGTAGGTGCTCAAGCCAATCTCACCTCCAGTCCAAGAGTAGCGCTCTGGGACAGCACCAAGCATGGCTGTGGTATCAAGAACCTGGTCGTAGTACGAGAAGGTGTTGCTGGGAATGTACTTGATCCCAGCTTCTGACATTTGCTTCCAGATGCTAGACCTAAGGTCAGTGGCAACTTTCTCCAAATCCTTGGCGCTGCTCTTCCCATCCCAGAAAGACTCCAAGGCAAACTTGAGCTCCCTCTTGGGGCCCATGCGAGGGTATCCAACAATATGGGACGCCATCTTTCTATAACAGAAAAAGGTTAAACTCAGCTTGATTCACAGCAACAGGGAAGCTAGCTGAATATTTGTCTCAACAAAGCAGCAAATAAGCTAAAAGATCTCCCTCTTGGGGCCCATGCAAGCATATCCAACATTATGGGACACCATCTTTCTATATAACAGCAAAATGTTAAAATCAGCTCAATTCGCTCAATTCACAGCAACAGAGAAGCAAGCTGAATATTTGTTTCAACAAAGCTGCAGATAAGCTACAAAAATATACTATATATTTCACTGAACCATAAACTGAACTGAATTCTTCTCCTTCCATGTGAAACTCTAAATTCATACTGCATGTGTTCCTCCCTGTCCCATAAGATCTAAATGCTTCTGTGCAAAGAAATACCTCTGGGCAATCAAGGCTGTGTCTTTAAACTGGGAAGGATTAACCATACCATGGAGGTATGATGTATGCACTACAGTCCTCCATTTAGGTTGCAACCTAGCCTTTCCAGGATGTTGGTACAAGAGAGCTAAAATGGGTCCGAAGGGAAGCAAGGTCCCTCTCAGACATGCAGGGATCATGCTACAAATAACATCCATAAGAAACTATAGTTCGGATAAATTAGAAAAGCGCACTTATACAATTCTACAGGAAGCATGCTATATTAAACTACAATCACTGAAAACAGATTCATTCGTAATTTCGTATAAAATTATCACTGTCCATTCAGTGAAACTGCCAGCCTACTTTCGGATCATACGAACATGAATACGAAAAATTATAAATGTTTCAGCAGATCTAACAATAGATATGAAGAGCCCGTCGTTTGGAAACGATCTAAAAATCAACAGCGTGTTCTGGTGCTAACAAAATTCTGGGATCTGAGATGCTAGTCCACTCAAATCACATCAAAACACCATGACGAATTCCATATAATTATGTCACGAAACATTTCCTCTTAAAACAAAAGGATAATCCTAGTAACCCAGCAGCGATCTCAACGACATATGCACGTACATAAAAAGAGCAACTCAACAATTCAGCCAACCATTGCCCGACCAAAAACCACCAATTCCCCCACAGCGTGGTGCAGCAACCTCGACAAGGAAGGAGGCAATGGCTACGAATCCAGTTATCCAGACTGCACAGAGAGTAAGAACACGAACAGCGGCCCAATAGCACGACAGACTCACCGCGCGCCGAGGCGATCCGAGAGGCGCGGGGAGACAGCGGAAGCGAGGAACGGGCGAGCGGGCGAGTGTGAGGAGCTATATACAGCAAGGGGGCGGTGGGGAGGCGCGCTTACCCTTGGACCGTGGAGCGGGGTAGTAGCGCCGGGGGACGAGGAGAGGGTGGCGCCGAGCCGAGGACGACGGAGAGGTGGGTGGTGATGATGGGCACGGGAAATCAGAGGTGTTTGGGGGTTTCATTTATAAAGGATGCATCGTCTGCGTTAGGTACTTTAGGACTTTAGGTGGTGCGCGCTATGGGGATTTGGTGAAATCCCATTTCCCATCTGCCAAATCCGTTGGCGACTGAGATTTCTTTTTTTTTTAAAAAAAATTGTTTCGATTATATGTTTCTTCTTCTGGCTGCTACATAGAAAATTTGAACTAGCACGATCGAAAATCAAGCATTAAGAAAACCTCATGGCACAAAAATTATAAATAAATTGATTATAGGGGATTTGGTGAGATCCCATTTCCCATATGCCAAATCCGTTTGTGCCTGAGATTTCTTTTTGAAAAAAATGTTCGTTTCGATTATTTCTTCTTCTTCTGGCACCTACATAAAAAATTTGAACTAGCACGATCCAAAATCAAGCATAGAAAAAAAACTCATGATACAACAATTATAAATAAATTGATTGTAGTAAAAAACAAACCCAAATACTGGCAAACATCTACATGTACTTCCGCCTCTGCTAAAACTTATGACAATTTCGCGTGAAACAATCAATTTTTCTATAATAAGAGTGGTAAAAATCTTCGCGTTTTTTATTCAAAAAAAATCTTCGCGTTTAATTTAGGAAATTTGGCTTAGAATGGCAAGCGGAGTGCGCTATATGAATTTGAACAACCGTGCAGTTGTCACATCCATGTAAGGAAAATGAAAGCAGCAACAGATTGACTTTTGCAGTCTATAACACAACGGATGCCAACTAATGGAACGCAAATGGAGATTTAATTTTTTATTTTACAGAGGGGAATTAACAAGGCCCAACTGGCAAGCAGCGAATTGTAGAAAATGGAATCTTAAATGGTATATTAAAAAAAGTCGCTACGCGAGCCAATGAGACATGCTTAGCAGGACAGATGGGGGTTGGTGCCTGGTGGTGATGTGATGAAGAAGTCCATGCTTAATGGATGGATTCTCCATCTCTTTCTTCATTTTTTTTCTCAGGGATAAATGAAAGAGGAAACGGAAGACTAATTAGTAAAAGATGGTACTACAAGTCTTGGATAACAAACTACATGTAGTTCACCAGAATATGCTGTTGTTGACGATTCTTTACCGCATCACTCTTCATTGGTTGCCTTGATGTTCTCAGACGAATACGCTCAAGATAGCCGTCAGGGGCTATATAGAACTACAACCAATTGCAGGCGAAGTATGGACAACCCGAACAGCCTAAATTCATCTTCTACGAGGGGCCAATCGTGACACTCTGTCAGTGCAAAACAACCCGAATTAATTCCACCCAAACAATGGGGTTGCCGCTAACAGATGTGCACCCCCCCCCCCCCCCCCACACACACATTCCAATTCAAGCCATCCATGAACCCCAAGGCTCACTTCGCCGAAAAACTAGGCTGAAAAGTACTATTCACTGATTTACTGTGAGAGAAAAACTATGTACCATAGCTGATAACCCAGTCCTGATAAGTTCTAAGCGAACGGGCCTCTTGGAGTGGAAGCCGGAGTAATAGGAGCATCTCCCGGACTCCGCCAGCCCCACCAACCATGAAAGCTCCATCCAGCTACTTTTTCCTTGAATCTGGCTTACATCACACTCAAAACACACTGCATTGCATGAGTGTATGCGCATTGTCTTCCTGGCTGAACCAAAGGTAGTTCGATCTCATAGTCATATAGGTTGGAGCTCGGAGCTGGACTGCTGGACCATCATCATCCTCAGAACTACTACAAGACATGGGAGCCGTTCGGCTGTGCCGATAAGCCGACTGAAAAACACTGTTGGCCGATTTGGTGTGAAAGAAAATACTGTTACGGCTGAAAAAATAAGCTGAAAAAGACGGATTATAAGCCGAATGAACAGGGCATGATGCGCCCCACTTGGCCACTTCAGGGCCCACCAGGGAGGACAAAATGGGGGCCATGGTAGGTGCTCCTACCTCCGGGGGTTGGTGGTCGACGGATGACATGCTACAACACAATGCAATAGGCTTGCTTTGCTTCTCCACCCTCCTAAAAGGCCCAGACAAGTCGTGCATCGTGGTTGGAAAAGAACCATGCGAGTTAAATCTTAAGATTCTTGACGCTCATTCAGAATTAGAATATGATTAGCGGGTTCATGACGTTGCAACCCCTCCTATTTAAGTCACGTTTCAAGGACCATGGTACTGTCAAAACACTACTGGTACGTTTTTGTATTATTAACCCAAAGGGGCCGGTTTGCTGGTGCTGCCAAATGCATTATTCAGTCTTACCAGGAATTCCTTACCATCATGTTGTTATTAATCAGACAAAAGTTGACCTCCCAGACATGCCATAAATCTCAAAACAAATGGATCTGGCTGACGTGCAGCCCCGTCAGCAGAAGGCATCAGACAGCGACACACTACCAATTAGACGAAACAAATATATATATAAACAATTTCCTCAACTCCGCTAGTCGCAGGAGCATGTCATGATCCAAGAATCAAGTTTGTTTTTTTTTTCCCACGACGAACCAGCCACTCTTCCAAGCCAAGTCAATGGACAACATGGTCTGTGAGCTCAATTCCAACAAATCTCTTTCCAGCGAGAGAAAAACAGGGTACAAAACTTTGGACTGTTGAAAGCAGTTCACCAGCATACAACTCATGCTGTACATAATACAGCTAACCAGCTACACATGTGAACTGACCATCAGACCCACCAACCTCACCAGGAGCCAACAAAAAAAAAGGAAGAAGATTAAGGAGTCCAATGTTTGTCATTAGGTTAAATAAGTGGGGCTTCTAGGCATGCTAAGTGAGAAAGCGAGAGAGAGATCAAGGAAGAATTCTAGGCTCATGGAGGTGACAGCTGGGATCTTAAATACAGGCTATAAACATGTATACAGCTATGCTCTAAGAGATTCCATTGGTGAAGAGGTTATTAAAGATCAGCACCTCACAAGCCATTAGGGGAGGTTAGTGCAGGGAGAGAAGATCATTCATGCTCTGTGTCGTCGCCAGTCAGCCCCTCGTCTTCGTCGTCGTCAGTGTCTTCCTCGTCATCAGTGTCTTCTTCATCGTCGTCACTGCCATCCGAGGAACCGAAGATTGCGTCCTTGGCGGCTGCAGAATCACCAAAGCTGAGCTGTCCTGGGGATGCATGTGCTGAGTTGAGTGGGTTCACTGGTGGTAGTGAGGAAAGCGGCTTTGGTGCTAGTGGTTTCAGGTAATTTGGGAGGTTTTCCCCAGGCCTGATGTGGATGGCGCCTTTTGACTGGACCGCTTTTATTATTGTAGCTGCATCAGATGGCGATGCAATGCGTGCACCGGCTGCAATGGCTGCAGCCCTTATAGATGAACCCTCAGGATTTGGACGAGAGTCAATACGGTTAAGCGTCTTTGTCTGTGATGGTGTAGTTGGCTGTTGTGCAGATGACTGAGATTGACCAAATGACAACTTGCCATTGCTACTGATATCTCCAGAATTTACAGAGTTCATACCAGCTGCATCAAAAGTAATGTCAAAATGACCTCGTTAGTAAAATCGATTATTATATATGCAATAGCTTTTCAGAAAAAAAAACTCCGCCTATGTTGATTGGAAGACTTTCTTAAGTCGTCTCAACATAGCCGGTCCCAAGTCCGGGTAAAGGAGGAGGGTGTGTTAAGGTCTGGCGAACCAACAGTAAAAAAAACAGCCACTCATAGATTTGAAACCCACGAGAGATTCGTTGGGACGTAACCCTCTTAGCGACGCGCTACATCGGAACCCGGGTGTGGTGTTAAATGGGCAAGGGCCGGGTCGTCATCCCCTTAGTGGCGCGTCGTATCATGACCCGGGTACGATGAAAAATGAGCAAGGGTCGGGCCATCACAACCTTAGTGGCGCGCTACATGTACGCCCGGGTGTAGTGAAAAATGAGCAAGGGTCTTCGCACTTCCCTCGACGGGTGCGAAGGGTAAGGAAGCTAGCCGAGCCAACTAGGATTCGTCTAGGTAGCTGGAACGTAGGGTCCCTAACGGGTAAGCTAAGAAAGCTAGTCGATGCAGCAATTAGAAGGCGCGTAAATATTCTATGCGTTCAGGAGACTAAATGGAAGGGCTAGAAGGCGAAGGAGGTGGAGGATACTGGCTTCAAACTTTGGTACACGGGGACAACATCGGGTAGGAATGGTGTAGGCATCTTGATCAATAGGAGCCTTAAGGATAGAGTCGTTGATGTTAGGAGGCAAGGCGACCAGATTATCTTGGTCAAGCTGGTAGTTGGAGATTCGACTCTAAATGTGATCAGTGCCTATGCCCCTCAGGTAGGTCTTAGCGAGGACACCAAGAGACAGTTTTGGGAAGATCTTGATAGCATGGTTAGTACCGTGCCTATCAGCGAGAAACTCTATAGGAGACCTCAACGGCCATGTTGGTGCGACTAATGTAGGTTTCGAGCGGGTGCACGGGGGGTTCGGGTATGATAGTAGGAATCAAGAGGGGGAGGATGTTTTGAACTTCGCGCTGGCCTATGACTTGTTGATAGCGAACACCCTCTTTAGGAAGAGGGAATCTCATCTAGTAACCTTTCGTAGTGGACAACACTCGAGCCAGATCGACTTTATCCTTGCAAGAAGGGAGGATAGACGTGCTTGCTTTGATTGTAAGGTGTTACCTGAGGAGTGTGTTGTCCCTCAACATAAGCTTGTGGTGGCGGACTTTCGCTTTCGGGTACGTGTCTACCGGGACAAACGGGCCAAGATTGCGAGAATGAAGTGGTGGAAGCTTAGAGGAGAAGTAGCGCAAACATTTAAGGAGATGATGCTAGACGAGGGGCCTTGGGAAGAAGGAGAAGATGTCGACGACATGTGGCTAAAGATGGAAACATGTGTCCGGAAGGTGGCTTCGGAAGTGTTTGGCGTGAGTAGGGGAGGCAAACGGGAAGCGAAAGACACATGGTGGTGGAATGACGAGGTGCAAAGTGCTATTAGGGAGAAGGAGTGTTTCAAGCGTCTCCACCATGACAAGAGTGCAGCCAACATCGAGGGCTATAAAATAGCGAAGAGGGTTGCAAAACGAGCTGTAAGTGTAGCAAAAGGTCAGGCGTATGATGACCTTTATCAGCAGCTAGGCACGAAGGAAGGGGAGAAGGACATTTATAGGATGGCTAGAATCCGCGAGAGGAAGACAAGGGACATCAACCAAATAAAATGCATCAAGGATGGGACAGATCGACTTCTGGTGAAGGATGAGGAGATCAAGGACAGATGGAGAGAATACTTCGACAAGTTGTTTAATGGGGAGAGCCTTGAGTTGGACGACTCATTTGACGATACCAACAGACGCTTTGTGAGGAGAATTCAGGAGGCAGAGATCGGAGAGGCTTTGAAGAGGATGAAGGGAGGTAAAGCGATGGGCCCTGATGGTATCCCTATTGAGGTGTGGAGATACCTAGGCGTCAGAGCGATAGTATGGTTAACTAAGCTTTTTAACCTTATTTTTCAGTCTAACAAGATGCCTGAAGAATGGAGGAGAAATATATTAGTACCTATCTTTAAGAACAAGGGAGATGTTCAAAGTTGTACTAACTACCGTGGGATTAAGTTGATGAGCCATACGATGAAGCTCTAGGAAAGGGTTATCGAGCATCGCCTAAGGAGAGTGACACATGTGACCCAAAATCAGTTTGGGTTCATGCATGGTAGGTCGACCATGAAGGCGATTTTCTTATTACGACAATTGATGGAGAGATATAGGGAGCAGAAGGACTTGCATATGGTCTTTATTGACCTCGAGAAGGCATATGACAAATTACCGAGAAATGTCATGTGGTGAGCCTTGGAAAAGCACAAGTCCCAACTAAGTACGTTACCCTCATCAAGGATATGTACAGGAATGTGGTGACGTTTGTCCGAACATGTGATGGTGACATCAGTGACTTTCCAATTAAAATAGGACTGCATCAGGGGTCAGCTTTGAGCCCTTATTTATTTGCTTTGGTGATGGATGAGGTCACAAGGGACATACAAGGTGATATCCCTTGGTGTATGCTCTTTGCTGATGATGTGGTGCTAGTTGACGACAGTAGGGCAGGGGTTAATAGGAAGTTAAAACTATGGAGGCACACGTTAGAGTCGAAAGGGTTCAAACTTAGTAGGACTAAGACCGAGTATATGAGGTGCGATTTCAGCGCAACTAGACATGAGGAGGGAGATGTTAGCCTCGATGGGCAAGTGGTGGCCAAGAAGGATACTTTTCGGTATTTAGGGTCGATGCTACAAAAGGATGGAGACATTGATGAAGATGTTAGGCATAAAATTTCAGTCGGCTGGTTGAAATGGCGTCAAGCTTCTGGCGTCCTCTGTGACAAAAGGGTGCCTCAGAAGCTGAAAGGTAAGTTCTATAGGACGGCGATTCGTCCGGCGATGTTATACGGTGCTGAGTGTTAGCCTACAAAAAGGCGACATGTCCAGCAATTGAGTGTAGCAGAGATGCGTATGTTGCATTGGTGTTGTGGGCACACAAGGAGGGATAGAGTCCGGAACGACGATATTCGGGATAGGGTTGGGGTGGCACCAATTGAGGAGAAATTGATTCAACATCGGTTGAGATGGTTTGGACATGTCCAACGGAGGCCTCCTGAGGCGCCAGTGCGCAGTGGAGTTCTAAAGCGAGCCGATAATGTAAAGAGCGATAGAGGTCGACCTAAACTAACTTGGGACGAGTCCGTTAAGAGAGATCTTAAAGAGTGGAATATCTCTAAGGATTTAGCTATGGACAGGAGCGCTTGGAGATTGGCAATCAACGTGCCTGAACCGTGACCTCTTTTTGTCTTGTGCCCTTTAGGTCCCTTTATGTGTCTCCCTGTTTCTCGTCTCTTTTGGGTTTCATCTCTAGCCTACCTCAACTTGTTTGGGACAAAAGGCTATGTTGTTGTTGTTGTTGTAGCTTTTCGGAAAAAAGGGAAATGTCTCACATATATCACAGCCACAGCTTAAGAAAAGGTTCAGGCATAAACTGTAGTTAATAAGCCCTGCTTCCTAAGCATTTCCTAGATAACTATGCTAGTTAATTACAGTCATTAAAGACCTTGGGCAGCCCAAGAGGTGTGTACGGCTGCCAAGGCACCTATCTGATTAGCTATGCTCTAGTGAGCTATTTATAATCAATGCAATGTCTATCTATATATATAATCAAGGAGACGGCCTGGAGCTTGTTGCTACTGGCTAATCAAGTCTGTGTTACCTCCAACATTTGGCATCGGAGCTAGGATAGACACCAGAGAGCCACGAGGCCAACTCCTCACCTTCTCCATCCTATGTCGACCTCTGCTGAGCGCGCTGCCAGGCTCAAGGCCAAGGGAACCGGCGATGGAGAGCTGGGCGACTCCTCCGGCCGGGCCGCGCGCTTGAAGGCTGCAGAGGAAGCAGCAGCGCTGGCAGTCCAGGCAGCAAAGCAGGCGGCGGCTGCTGCAGAGGCGGCAGCAAGGACGGCGCAGGAGCTGCGGGCCGAAATTGCTGCTGAGAAGGGAGAAGAAGAGGATGCAGAGGAGGAGGAAGAGGAGGCGGAGAGCAGGAGTCGGGGGCTGCGGACTCCGTCGCGAGACAGGAGGCGCTCGCAGTCACCACTGCGGGACCGGAGGCGCGGCCGCGGCGGCGGTCGCTACGAATCACCGCATGGCAGAGTGGTGTACTGCGACTCCGGTAGCAGCACGTCGTGGCCGATGCTGGACAAGTCAAACTACTACGAGTGGAGTCAGACCATGAAGCTGAGGATGCAGGCGCGCGATCTCTGGGACGCCATCGAGGGCGGCCCTGTTCAGTTTCGCGATGACAGGCGCGCACTGGAGGTGATTGTTGGGGCCGTGCCCAAGGAGATGGGCATCCCACTCCTCGACAAGGCTACGGCGAAGGAGGCGTGGGACGCCATTGCTGCGACTCGCATCGGCGTGGACCGGGTCCGTCGAGCAACGCTGCAGCGCCTACGCCGCGAGTGAGAGAACATCGGCGTCAACCCCGGCGAGCAAGTGGAGGATTTCGCCCTGCGTCTATC
The DNA here is from genome assembly GCA_038087645.1 of Saccharum hybrid cultivar R570. NCBI lineage: Eukaryota > Viridiplantae > Streptophyta > Magnoliopsida > Poales > Poaceae > Saccharum > Saccharum hybrid cultivar. The sequence continues at coordinate 20,906,268 of JAQSUU010000015.1, forward strand.
AACTCTGCACCAGCAGCTTGTCATTCATGGTGACAAGGACATTACTGAGGAGCGTGTGGTGGAGAAGTTTCTGCGCACGGTACCAGCCAAGTACGCGCAGATTGTTGTCGCCATTGAGCAGTTCCTCGACTTTGAGGCGCTCACTCTTGAGGAGGTGACTGGAAGGCTCAAGGCGGTGGATAATCGCGAAGAGCAAGCGCTGACCGAGCCGGTGGCCATCAACGGCAAGCTGCTGTACACCGAGGAGCAGTGGAGAGCGCGCTGGAGGAAGGAGAAGAAGGGAGATGATGCCGGTGGTTCTGGATTCAAGAACCAGCGCGGTGGCGGTGGACGTAGCCGCGGTGGTGGACGAGGACGAGGCAGAGGCGGTGGACGTGGTGGCGGACGAGGAGATGGCAATGTTGCTGGCCGCGTCGGCCCCAACACCTGCCTCAACTGCAACCAGGAGGGCCACTGGGCACGTGAGTGTCCCCAGCCGCGCCGTGAAGATGCAGAGCGCGGCGGTGGAGGTGGAAACCGTGCTGGCCGTGGCGGTGGCAACCGTGGTGGAGGTCGTGGCGGCGGAAATCAGGCTGGGCAGCGTGGCGGGAACCAAGGAAGGCATGAGGCGCGCGCCCAGTACGCCGAGTGCGATGAAGATGGCGCTCTGTTTCTGGCACATGGCTTCATTAGCCTGGAACAGAGCACGCCGGCGCACAGCTACACGGCGCAGCACGTCGAGATCTCCGAGCCACGTGCTCGCGCCTATCTCGGCGTGGACGAAGAAGAGGTGGACAGCGGCTGGTACTTGGACTCCGGCGCGACGCATCACATGACCGGGCGCCAAGAGTTCTTTGCTGATTTGAACACTGGCGTTCGAGGAACGGTCCGGTTCGGGGATGCATCGAAGGTAGAGATCAAGGGCGTCGGGTCTATTGTTTTCCAAGCCAAGACCGGTGAGCAGAGGGTTCTTCATGGTGTCTACTTCATTCCGGCACTGAAGAACTCTATCCTAAGTCTGGGACAACTTGATGAAGGAGGGTCCAAGGTTGTGATTGACGATGGCGTGCTTCGCATTTGGGACAAGAGCCGCCGTCTGCTCGCCAAGGTACACAGAGGGAAGAATAGGTTGTATATTCTGCATCTTGAGGCTGCACAACCCCTCTGTCTCGCAGCACGCAAGGATGAAGAGGCGTGGCAGTGGCACGAGCGTTTCGGCCATCTGCACTTCGATGCACTCCGGCGACTCAGCAAGGAGGAGATGGCGCGCGGGATGCCAGTGGTTGACCATGTTGAGCAGGTGTGTGACACCTGTGTTACCACCAAGCAGAGGCGGCGTTCTTTTCCGGCTGCAGCAGCATACCGTGCCCAGAATCAGCTTGAGCTGGTGCACGGTGATCTGTGCGGTCCAGTCACGCCAGCGACACCGGCGGGCAACCGCTATATCTTGCTGCTCGTCGATGACGCCACCCGCTTTATGTGGGCTGTGTTGCTGCCATCCAAGGACGCAGCAGCAGAAGCAATTAAGAAGGTCAAGGTGGCAGCAGAGGTGGAAAGCGGGCGCAAGTTGAAGGTCCTGCGCACCGACAATGGCGGCGAATTCACAGTCGCGGAGTTTACTGCATACTGCGCTGATGAAGGTATTAAACGGCATTTCAGTGCCCCTTATTCACCGCAACAGAATGGTGTTGTTGAGCGCAGGAACCAAACAGTGGTGGCCATGGCACGAGCTTTGCTCAAGCAACGCCAGATGCCCTCTCGGTTTTGGGGGGAGGCTGTGATGACAGCTGTGCATATTCTGAATCGATCCCCGACGAAGGCGCTGAAGAATGCCACTCCTTATGAGGCGTGGCACGGCCGGGCACCAACAGTCGGCCACCTCAAGGTCTTTGGCTGTGTGGCTTATACCCGGCGGCTTACTCAGCTTCGCAAGCTCGATGACCGCGGCGAGGCTGGCGTGTTTATCGGCTATGCGGAAGGGGCCAAGGCATACCGTATCTATGATCCAGTGTCTCAGCGCGTGCGTGTCAGCCGCGATGTGGTGTTCGACGAAGGCCGCGGCTGGGACTGGGCATCACCGGCAGCAGGCACATCAGAAGCAGCGAGCAGTGAGTTTACTGTTGAATTCCCATGGACGGAGGAACTCCCTGAAGCAGGAAGTTCAGCGTCGCCTTCACTATCTCCTCCGCCACATCTTGCATCGCCTGGTTTCTCTCCGGTGAATGCAGGAGAGCCTACAGCGGAAGCAGAGGAGCCCGTAGCGGAGGCAGAGGCGCCTGCGTCGCCCAGAACACCTATTTCAGCTCCATCAAGTCCTCAGGTTGAGCATGTGACCCCCCTGGAGGATGATGATGAAAGGGTGGATGCCTACCACGACGATGAAGAACTCCGCTATCGGAAGATTCATGAAATTATTGGTGATCAGCCAACCCCTCCGCCGGCGCAGTGGCTGTTTGCAGAACTAAATCTCACCCATTCTGGTGAGCCTACAAGCTATGAAGAAGCCAAAGATGATCAAGATTGGCAAGCAGCGATGAAGGAGCTGAGATCAGTAGAGCGGAATGGGACTTGGGAACTTGTTTCTCCCCGTCCTGGTCACCGTCCAATTTCACTGAAATGGGTGTTTAAGCTGAAGAAGGATGAACATGGAGCTGTAATTAGGCACAAGGCAAGACTTGTGGCCCGTGGTTTTGTGCAGCAGGAAGGAGTTGATTATGAAGATGTTTTTGCACCGGTTGCAAGGATGGAATCAGTACGTGTTTTGCTTGCCCTGGCAGCACAAGAGGGATGGGCAGTACATCACATGGATGTGAAGTCTGCATTTTTGAATGGAGAACTCCAGGAGGAGGTTTATGTTACACAACCTTCAGGTTTTGTAGTATCAGGAGAGGAGAAGAAAGTGTACAGGCTGTACAAGGCTCTGTATGGCCTAAGACAGGCTCCTCGGGCATGGAATGCCAAGCTTGATTTGACTCTCAAGCAGATGGGTTTTGAGCAGAATGTGTATGAAGCTGCTATGTACAGGAAGGGATCAGGTGACTCCCTACTGGTAATTGGAGTCTATGTTGATGATTTGATCATCACAGGAGTCAATCAGCAGAAGATTGAAGCTTTCAAGGCAAAGATGAAGCAAACCTTTGAAATGAGTGATTTGGGTCTTCTGTCTTTCTATCTGGGAATTGAGGTGAGACAATCAAAGGGGAGCATCACTCTGAAGCAAACCCATTATGCTAAGAAGATACTTGAGCTTGGTGGTATGGCAGGTTGTAATCCAGCCACCACACCCATGGAAGAAAGGCTGAAATTAAGCAAGGAAAGCACAGCAAAGGAAGTAAATCCAACTCAGTACAGAAGACTGGTTGGCAGCTTGAGATACCTAGTGCACACAAGACCAGATTTGGCTTTTGCTGTAGGGTATGTTAGCAGATTTCTGGAGAAGCCAACAACTGAACATCTTCAGGCTGTGAAGAGGATTTTGAGATACCTGGCTGGTACTCTAGATCATGGGCTCTGCTACACCAGAACAACAGGCAAGGCAAGGTTTGTGGGTTACAGTGATTCAGATTTGGCTGGAGATGTTGATTCAAGCAAAAGCACAACTGGATGTTTGTTCTTCCTTGGAACCAGCCTGGTCAGCTGGCAGTCTGTCAAACAGAGGGTTGTTGCTCTGTCTAGCTGTGAGGCTGAATATGTGGCGATGACAACAGCTGCAACCCAAGCTTTGTGGTTGTCAAGACTGTTTGCAGATTTGTTGGGAAGAAAAGTTGAGGTGGTGGAACTCAGAGTAGACAATAAGTCTGCTCTGGCTTTGGCAAAGAATCCTGTTTTCCATGACAGGAGCAAGCATATTAGAATCAAGCATCATTTCATCAGAGATTGTGTGGAAGAAGGTAGTATCAAGACAGAGTTCATTCCCACTGCAGATCAGCTCGCTGATATACTGACTAAAGCCTTGGGCAAAACCAAGCTGGAAGAGATGAGGAGCAGGATTGGGATCAAGGAGATCAAGATTAGTTGAAGCAGGTCTTAGGGGGAGAAATGTAGTTAATAAGCCCTGCTTCCTAAGCATTTCCTAGATAACTATGCTAGTTAATTACAGTCATTAAAGACCTTGGGCAGCCCAAGAGGTGTGTACGGCTGCCAAGGCACCTATCTGATTAGCTATGCTCTAGTGAGCTATTTGTAATCAATGCAATGTCTATCTATATATATAATCAAGGAGACGGCCTGGAGCTTGTTGCTACTGGCTAATCAAGTCTGTGTTACCTCCAACATAAACTTGTACAAGTTATGATATGTACAAACAGAACTGGGATACGATGTTTGGAACAGTTTATAGATTTGAGTAGCAAAGTAAAATCCCACATACCTGCAGATATCTTGGAGCTATCAGTGGACGGAAGGCACAATCCAATAGGAACAGTCACGAGCTGTGGCACAGCACTGGAGTTTAATGTATTTACACTGCATCCCCTGCTACCATTAGCTTGGGATAATTCATGGCTCTGCAGATTCCATAAACACTTGTTGTTAGGAACCTGAAGCTAGTGAAGCACATTATGATTGAAATTGCAATCATTCTGTACATGTATTAAGGAAATATAAGCTACTGAAGACAACGAGTGGAAAAGAAGCTATTGCAGCTAAACTAAGCTGTATGCTGAGGCTTATAATAAGGAATTTTATAGTCTCTATCAGTAATAACTGGAAACTAAACTGCTGCACTAAGTTCTTATGCAAAGGTAATCACCTTATTACAGAGGACCAAAGATAAAATGTTTGATTGAATGATGCAACTAAAAGAGGCCCATACGATACCCAATAAGATGTCAGAAAACCATATTACAGGCTTGCAGCTAATAACAATTTGGCTCAATTGAAGACATCAAACGATCTCTTTCCCCTAAAGATTGAGAGTCGCATAAGCTAATAATATTTACCCTAAAGTAAAAGATAAAGAGATGCTATAACTGCAATAAATGGCATGCGACATTTCTGAAATGTCAGCCCTGGAACTAAAAGTGGTAAGAATACCATAATTTAATTCTCACACACTCCATTGCAGACAGTTACCAGGCAGACATGCCATCTATGCAGCAAGGGTAAAGATATGCGGATATGTCAATTTCTAAAAAAAAGACATGCGGATACATTTTTAGTTTTTTAATAAATAGATAATGTCATAATAAAATTCTAAAAGTCGTAACACACTAGCAGGAACTTAAAATTGCCTCATTCTTGCAAATGTGTTGTTCTGCTCATCTTTTCCATATTTCCATTTAGCCAACACTCCAAGAGCCAAGCCTGCCCAGCATATCCATCCAAATCTCGAAGGCCAAACTTGCAAAATCCAAATGAGAACATATATGCGCATAGCGCAGAAGTAGAACTTGTCCAATCGATGGAGGATTCAACTAGTACATCACTTTTTTACTTGGGGCGAGGTCTCAGGCTTGGAGGAGATCAGTAAATCACTGGTCTAATTTCCTTCCCCTTTCAATTCCAGTTCCAGTCGAGATTAAAGAACAGGGCAGGAAGAGGCTATAGAAGATGAGAGGAAATAGGGAAGAAATCGCTGCTAACTCATCTCCAGCTCACTGTTGATTTATTGCCGGTGGGTGGTGAAGCTCGTTGAGGCACTGCATGCATGAGGCGTCCACAAATTTGTGGCGTGCACCTTGCGGGTGGCATGTGTCATCACAGCTGCAGCCCGCTTGAGGGTTATAGTGGATCTCCTCGTGGACGGGACGGGCAGATGGCTGGGTGAGCAGGAAATCGGTCGGGTGGGCGGTGGTGTGCGTGTTGTGTTGCTGGCTGCCTAGCTCCCCACTGTGTGGGTGCGCATGTGAGTCGAGGGTTATAGTGGGCCTACTGGACTGGGCCATATCCAAAAAAACGCCTCAATACGTCTCCACCCATGTATCGGAATTACTCTTGGTTACAACCCCCCCCCCCCCCCCGGTCTTCGCCATATCCCACGTAAGATATGTATCCGATATGGGACACAGGTGACCTGACGTATCCATGCAACTCATCGTACCATATCCAAGAAATAACTAATAAGCATTGATATCCTGATAAAAAAAATACCAAACCCACCCAGGGACCACTTGATCTGGATTTGCCACTACAGTCCTGCACCCATAGGTATTCTAATCATTTGCTACTAGATATATTTCGCAAGAAAACCTCAAGCAGAAGTGTTTATCAGCGCTCTAGCGATGAATCATTACAAGTAACTATAAGAAAGTAGCATAATTGTAGAATTAAATGAAATTACTTCATGTTTGCTATTGCATAATCGGAAAAAATGATATGAACCCTAAACAACTTGGAAAAGAAGTGTGTACTTTACTAATTCAGCTATAATTACTCCCATGGTACCTTTTTCCTCGTCAATTCTATAAGAACTGGCTAGAATAGAACATCTGAAAAATGCAAAGTATGAACTTTCGGTGGTCAGCATAGCAAAAGTAAACTACCTCTTTTATTCGTGAATCAGCCCCTATGGATTTTGTTTCTCCACCTTGCAGATTTCCAGTTGAAGGTGCTGATGCATTTCGGTCAGGTAACCCAGAAAACTTATCAACTACAGAAGCAGGAGGTATATTGTCATCAACTGAATTATTCGCACCAGATGTTTGTCCATATTTGCTACTCAAAGAAACAGGAGCAGCAGCAACTAGCTGACTAGGCCCTTGTAAAGCACTTGATGAACCAGGAGCAACAAAAAGAAAATTAACAGGTTGTTGCACATACATAAGTTGATTTGATGTGGCGTTCTCCCTTGAGCTACTTGAATTCCTTTTTCTCTTCTTTTGCTTATTAGAACTAATCTCCGGATTTCTTGCAAAACATTCTGGTAGTTGTGCTGCAATTGGCATCACCGCTAATGGTGCTACCTGTCCAATACCTCTCTTGGCCATATTGACCCTGTTAGCAGCCTCTTGAAGAGCTTGCATTGCCACAATATAAACCTCTAATGATGATGCTCCCTCTTCAGCATACCTTAGTGCTTCACGACACAAACTGTTGTAACGCCACGTCAGGGATTGCTCATCATCTTCAGCGCTACTTCTTTGCTCCTCCTTGGGCTCCTCAACTCTGCTAACTTCATCAACATTCTTGCCTGAGCTTCTATCCAATGCATTCTTTGTCCATCTTTTTACAAAATAATGAGAAGGAAGTGCAGAGACACCTCTTACACTAAACACAGCAAGTATGTGCCTGCAGACAATACCAAAATATTCAAACATCCGACAGCTACATGTCGCAGAACTTCCAGAAGAACTGAACTCAACTGTTACAGACTTCTCACTTCCTTCAGATCTGGTCACTGTATAAATTGAAGCATCGCCCTCCTTTTTCACCATTTCGGCAGTGTAAACAGAAGCACCGATCAATTCCTGTTGGAATTTCAAAAACATCGACCTTGTATATAACTCAGCTCCTTGCTTTTCTATAGGAGATGATGTCTTAATATCAGGAAGTGAATATTTTGTTTCAAATTCTTCCTTCACCTCCTTCTCATAGCAACAGTCTAAAGCTTTTTCATATTGCTGAATGAATGACTGCGAATCAGTTTTAGCACTGATATAACCTTCAAACAACGAACTCCTGCTTGAACACTGCAGCTTTAATGACACATCCCCAAAGAATGTATCTCTCAGGTATACCGGGACCCACTGATGACGGCAATTGTACACCAAGTCAAGCCATTCACTTTTTTGAGAGCTGACCTTAGAAATTAATGCCTTCCAATTTGCTTCGAACTCATTGATTGTGTCAGACATGTTGATGCAATTGATAAAGTCCTCATGGAAGGATGGGAATGCATCTAGGAGATATGAAAGCTTATCCTGTGCTTCGTTCATGATGTGCCACTTACAAAACTGGAGCCTAGTTAGAGGAAATACTTTCAAAGCAGCTGACTTTAAAGCATTATCATGCTCCATGGTAATAGAGGTAGGCTGCTGTCCAGACATTGCTAAGAGAAATGTCTCAAACAACCAAACAAATGATGCTTCATTGTTATGTGCCATGATGGCACAACCAAATAGGACTGGCTGGCAATGGTGATTAACTCCAGTAAAAGTAACAAGCGGAAGTTCATGCTTGCTCCTTTTGCAGTAGTCATCCAAGACAACGGCATCTCCAAAGTCTTTGTATGCCGTCCTAGCCCTCGCATCGGCCCAAAACACATTCCCCACTGGACGGCCCTCAACAAATTGCATTGCATAAAAGAACGCCGGATCTTCAGCCTGCATGCGCTTTACATAATCCAAAATTACTCTAGTGCCATTCCCAATACCATCCGAAACATACTGAGGAACCACTTGAGCTATGCTTGTGTGAGGCACAGGCGGCATAAGAGGCGGTGGCGGTGGCGGTGGCTCAATTGCCAGAAGCGAACCGCCATTTCGATGGCCCCCAAAAGGCCGCAGCTTCCCACACTCTGACAGTGGCTTGTGCGGGCGCAGGCAGTGCGCCTGGTTCGCAGGGACCAGGGGATGGTTATGTGCAGTCTCCAGCTTGGTCACACTCCAGCGGCCATTGTCCTGCTTCTTCACCCGGATCATGGCCTTGCAGCCAACCCTGGTGACTGCCCGTGTCCGCCGACCCCTCCCACTATCGTCGTCGGCAGCGTCTACGGCATCAACACGGGAAGCCTCATTCTTCCCGCTGTAGGTGCGGAAGCCCTCCTTGGCGCAGACGAACTGCCGCGACATGACGGAGCCGTCCCGGCGCGACCGGTGCATGACGCTAATCCGGGTGCTGAAGCCGACGCGGTGGGCATAGACGTTGTAGAACGTCCAGGCGTCCTCCTCGTCGTCGAACTCCATGCCCTCGAAAGGGTCGACCCCGTCGTAGGCGCCGGCGCGCGCGGCGTACGCCGACGCGGAGACCGAGGCCGATGCGGATGCCGAGCTCGCCGGAGCCGAGGCGCCGGCCGAGCCGCTCCCGGCGTCCACCTCCATCTCCGCGCCGTAGCCGACGCTGTCGTTGTCGCCGTCGCCCATTTCGCTATCGGGCGAGCCCTGCTCGCTACCCGCCCCTCTCTCCATGTCCATGGCCGCCGCGGCGGGGCCGAGGGCGGCCAGCCACTAAGGGCGGCTCCCCGAGATCAATCCGTCAAGCCAGAGGCATCTCCATCTCCGGCCAGGACGCGTACATCCGCCCGCCAGCTAACGCTCGGGCGGGGAGGTAAAAAAGAAGCAGCAAAATGGGCCGAGGCGATCCACGCGGCGGGGGAGCTCGAGGATGGATAAGGGGAGCAGAGGGAGGCGGAGGGGACGGTAAGGAGGGGGTCTGCGCGAGGGAGGCGGGGGCGCGCGACGGCGAGGGGATCGGTGCTCCGGCGAGGTGCAGGGGGAGGAGAGGGGAAGTCCGGTTGGGTGTGGGGAAGAGGGGGCGGAGGGGTGTTGGGGGAGCGTGACCGGCTGGTCTGGAGGGGCGGTCTGGGGTTTGACCGGGCGCACCGGATCAGCGGGAGGGTCCGGGGCTCGCTAGGGTTTGTTTGCTTTTGCGGCGGGACCGGGTGCGAGTGGGGCCGCGCGCTGCTTGGGGTTTGTTCCGTGGCCCACCGCGATTGCCTGTACTTTGACGTGCAGCTGGGTGGAATGGATCATCGGATGGTGGTCAAAAAGACCCAAAAATAGGGCTTCGTATTTTTCCCCATTTTATTTGCGGAAAAAAGGTTTGGTTGTCAGTTGATTTGAATGGCATGTTTTTTCTCTTAGGCACAAACTGTCTTTTTTAATAAAAATGCGCTGCTAAGAAGTGGGTTGTGGGGCCATATGTTTTCCACTGTATTTGTGCACTATTATAACTTCTCACCCGGTCCCCCAACGAGAAATACTACTCCGTATAAACGAGACAACTCGAATTTGAGTGGCCAAGCGTCCGGTCAGAACTCAATATATATTTTTAGATTTAGATAGTCCACTCCACATGAAAAAATATTATTGTCGTTAGTCTTGTATCATATTCCTCTAAAAATACCACTAATTCCATTACGTGAAACTCTAATAATAAAAATATTCTGTCATACGCTCGTATATATATGTGGCAGACGCGGGTAGGCAAACACTGCTCCTGACTCCGCTCCAAACTATATGCACTTTTAATTTTTGACATAAGTTAAGCTTCTCTAAATTTAATCAAGTTTATAAATAAATATTATAATATTTACAATACGAATAAATACACCAGCAATACATATTTTATGATTGATTTAATAAAGCTTGTTTGATTGTTTGATGCGCTAGATGCTGAGATCTACTCTTATGTAAAGTCATTGGTTAAAGTTAGATTAGTTTGACTTAGGCACAAATTAAAAGGGCTATAATTTTGATCTTATGGGTACTAGCCTAATATGTAGGTTAATCACCACAAACAAAAATGCAAATTAAACTAACCTAGTTGTACTGTTAATGGGGTATTTGGTTTGAGAAAACACATCATCATCCTACACTAGGTGATCCATCGTAAGTTCATTAGGTTTTTTCTCTGCAACGACATTCCTTATATTAATTATTAGCTCATAAGTATGAAGCAATAATAAATTGACTCATTCATTATATGAATCAAACAAAAAGTAAGGAGGGAATAGATGATTGTACACTCCATCCCAGATGACATGGTGCATCATGAGTTCATCTCATGATTTTCACCCTGATCGCTAAATGTTTTTTGGCTGCCTGATGCTGATTTGTTATGAGAGAAAAACACTGTTGAATAGCTGGCTGATAAGCACAAGCGAACAGGCTGTTTGATGAAATCACTTGCGAAGGATGTAGGGAAGCAACGCATTAGGTGGCACTACTACAGGATTTTTTTGAGAGGCGTTGGCCTTTTTTTTAATGGAGGCGGGTACTCTTTTTGCCCGCCTCCGTTATCCACAGCCAGCCTCCCGAGCGACCCCTCGGTTAATGGTTAACAGAGGTGATCGTTTTCGGTTAATCACCCATTACCGAGGCTCCATTAACATATTAACGGAGGTGGTCCACGTATCACAACCGCCTCAGTTAATAGTAACCGATGAGGTCATCTTAAGGCAACCGCCTCCGTTAAGCTATTAACCGAGGCTGGCGCGGTATATCAATCACCTCCATTAATAGGTGATTAACGGAGGCGGTCATTCTTAATTTGCCCGCCTTCGTTATTCCCATGGGTTTCGAGCCCCTATCGCTTCTGGGAACATGGAGCCCACCTAAGCCCTTGTTTAGTTCCCAAATTCAAACCTTAAATTTCACTATGCAAAAAGAAGATTCCCATCACATCAAAATACCGACACATGCATGGAGTATTAAATGTAGATGAAATTTAAAACTAATTGCACAGTTTTATTGTACTTTGCGAGACAAACATTTTGAGTCTAATTAGTCAAAATTTGGACAATTTTTACCAAATACAAACAAATTGCTACAGTGCTCATTTAATGCGCACTGTAGCTTACTGTTCCGAATCGGGGGCGCCCGATTCAGGAACTGAACAAGGCCTAAGCCTTCTTTGTAAGTTTCGTAGCTATGCAAGCTGAAAAAGGAGATGCTACAGATAGAAGATAATAGGCATGAGTAGGGATGACGGCTAGACCCATGGGCGCCACACTTGCTAGGGTGTGGTTGTAGATGCCAAATCACACCATGTCACTAGATCTAGGCCTGCTGAGATGAATAAGGGTCAGATGCAGTGTCAAATCGCACCACCGGTGCCATCGGGGCCCAAAATACAAGAGTGATCTTACGTAACCTTGTATCACGCATCCAATTAGCAATAATATGTTTGGTAACTATGCTTTGGATTTTTAGTCCATTTCAAGAACTTGGTACACATGTGTTAGATGGTTAGACGTGACATACAAAGATGAGAAATAATTATCCATTTTTAACTCAATATATTTGTTATTGCAATCATGATGATATATTATTTAAGTCATTAACTGTAACACCCCTGGTGTTAGTTAGCCTCATAATGCATTCATAATGCATGATCATGGCATGACATTACCATAAGCATTGTCATTTCATGTGCATCCTTCTTGAAACATGACCGTGTAACATTGCAACATATGTATGTTATGGGTGCCAGTGATAATATCATGTATCCGGACCATGCTAGTACATGTGCTAAGTTTGCTATGTTTGAAAACATGTGAAATATGCTCCTGAAACATAGGCAACATAAGGTCTCAATACTTTTGTTAGTAATGTTTCATTAGTTATTTTAATAGTGTTTCAATGCCTACTTGTGAAACTTTCATGCTTATGTGATGCTACTTTGTGATTAGGGCCTTGTCAATAGTTGTAGCATGCTAGTAATCCAAAATGACCTAGGGTTTATGTTTATACCATGCCCTAATTCCATCTTGACCCATGCTTTGACTAGTTGACCATTAGGACCTTCCTTGTTTGACCTAACAAAAAGTATAGCCTAAAGTTTTTGCATGGCTGTGCCACCTTAACAAAGTTGGTGCCAAATTTCATTAGGAACAAAAGTCTCAATATGACCATCTCATGAAAATGGCTGGAAGGTGCTCAAACTGGGCCCACAAGTCAGTAAGTGGACTGCCCAACACTTAGCAAATTTTTCTAAGTCAGGGTGCATTTCAGTTTCAATGTACACCACTTTAGGGCTCTATAGTTACTAATCTAGGCCAAATTAGCTCAAGTTATTATTGACATATTTGTAGTACTCACATAGCTCTATGATTTTGTTAATAGCACCATCACCTAATTCTCACTGGTTTAGGAGCTAGAGGGCTGTGAAAATCAGGGTTCAGTCGAGCCTTAACTGAAACTTAGTTTCAGTTTCTAGGCGACCTACTTTGGCAAGCTGTATCTCACTACCTAAGCCGAATCAGCTCAAGACCCTATTGACAATCTTGTAGACCTAATGTCCCTCTACAATTTTGCTTACTATCGCTCACACTAGATCGGCCTGGATTAGGAGTTATAGGACGTAGAATTTCGCCTGTCAGTCGCGTTCGTTAACTGATCAATTCAGTTCGTCAGTTAGAAATTGAACTGACCTCGATCGTGGCCGACACCGATCAGAGGGGCGCTGCCGCGTGGCTGCTACGCGTTGACGCCGCACCTTACTCATCTACATGAGATCGCCACGCCGCCTAGAGGCCCAGCTCATTCTCATTCTCGCTTCGCCTCTCCCTTTCTCTTCTTTGCTCTCGGCATAGGAGCACGGGGGCGCTCATGGCCGCCGCGGTAAGCTGCTGGCCGCACACCGTCACCGCCCCGTCGCTCGATGAACCTAGCACATCCACAGCTTCACAATTGCCTACGCGACCCCTCGGTCCCTCTCGCTAAGCCAGACGAGCAGGGTGGACCACGTTTCGGCCTCTCCGTCGTCGTCATCGCCTCCGGTGAACCCGCGCTCATGTGGTCAGCCTTCACCGAAACTTGTTCCGCCTCCCCACCTCTCGTTCTCTGGTCTCTAGGTCCCATAGATGGTTTTCCTTAGGTGGTGCCCTTCCTCTCGCCGTGGTTTGGCCGGAACGAGCACGTCCGTCGCCGCTGCAACACCTCACGCGAGGCCAAGCTTCACGGGATGCTCCACCACCTCGCTAGTAGCTCCAATAGCTTCACCTCGTCGCGCTGAATCCGTAGCTGCCCTCGCCTAGGCCAGCCGAACGCTGTGCCGGCCGGCGTGCCACCACCGAGCGTCGCCGCCCGCCATTGCCGGCGGTGCCCTACCTCGAGCTAACCTCAGCTGTCCCAAGGGACCTCAATCGAATCGCCGTGTGGTGAGGAGCGCAACGGGGAGCTTGGATTCGCCGGATTGCTCGCCGCCGGCGAGGTTCGGGCCGGCGACCACCGTCCCCTGCTTTTGTCCCTATGGCAGTCGGGGCCCGTCTGTCAGCGTTTACCCCCCTGTGTTGCTGGTCGGGCCAAACCGGCCGCGGGCCGAGCCGTGTGCTGGGCCGAGCTGCCCCTGCTGGGCCGGCCCGAGTGGGAGGAATGGATTATGTTGTTTATTTGATTTATTTTAAATGTTTGTTTTGAACTCAAACTTTGTAAATTCATATCTCCTATTCTAGAGGTCCAATTGAGGTGCTTTAAATTTTGGTGTGCTCTACATAATGTCTAGTTTATTATAAAAATATAATATGTGCCATGTTTTGTGATAAAATAAATATTTATTATTTATCTCTTTTATTCATGTGGAAAAAGAAGAAAATGATATATTTTCCTGTGAAGCTCCAAATGACATGAAATTTTTATAATGAACTGCTCATACTATGAATAACTTATGGTTAAATTTTCATGTAATTTGGATGAGGTTTGGTGGAGTTATATAATTATCTTTTTTTGTTTGAATGGATCTTGTGTGAATTTTCATAATTTTTCTATAGATCCAGTAAGGGTGAAACTTGGTAAGTGTTGTTCTTATGTTAGAATGATGTTAGAAAAAATATGAAATCTGTTGTTTGATACTTTTCAATAGGGTTTCCTATTTATGCTAGAAATAGACCTGCCATCTGTTATTTTTGATATCTCCTTATATGCTTGGCAAAATGAAGTGAAATCTTTATGGTAGCTTATGTGAAGCATCAGGTGGCTACTGTAATTTTTGTAGATTTTTATATATAGTTTTACTATATGTTTCTTTAATCACCTAATTAAATAAATAAATTATAAAAGAATATTAAATAATTTATTTAGAAGTTGGCATTATACTTTCTGATGTTTCCTTGGTATGCACAACAAGTTGGTAAACTTGGTTTGGTCCAATTGTGCTTTTGAATCATCAGTAATTATTTAATTTAGTGATTCTGCCATTTCTGGACAGAATTGCTAGTTAAAAGAATTAACCTATGATAATGATGTTTTCATGCTTGGCGATCTATAGCAAAGTTGTTGAGAATTTCATGAACTAGTGGCTGGTAAATTTTGGTAGCATTTGGACTTATAGTTTAGAAATGACAGCTGTTTCAAGTTGGGTTCAGTTTTAGAAGTACTCTTTGTCTTTTAGAACAGATTCTGTATGTATGCTATTTTAACTTGGTAAATGATGAAATCATGCTTAGATGTTTATAAATTAAATTGTAGACAATTTCATAAGCTTTCCAGAATGTCCTCTTTCAGGTCATTTAGAATTGTAGAACTCCAGTTGTGAGTTTTCTTAGCTACGGTTGATAATATGTTGTAAATACTAAATTTCTGGAATCTGGTTACGTGCGTGTTTAGTCTTAACTTTGTGATACTTAGTGGTTTCTTAGGAATGTTCAAACATGTTAATACCGGAGAGGAAATTTGCACCTAAGCTTGAAGTGATTTGACTAGAGCACCACATAACTTGGTTTTGTGCTTACAACGTTGCAATGTCATTGCATTCATCTTCACATCATTCATGCACATCCATAAATCATCATGTCATTTGGATGCATACATGAAATTCATTGGATGCATATACATGCAATAGGTGTGCCAAGAATCGCGTTACGAGTGAAGTCCCGCTGGGCGTGGGACCCGAAGTTGAAGTCCGTTCGAGAACCGGAGGTCCAGTCCGACAAAGCCGGAGAAGACGTGGGAACCGTTCTTGAAGCCGAACCTCGATCTCTCTTCTTTCGGTTAAGGCAAGCCCCGGAGCATTATAAGCCTCCTACTTTCAAAGCAATTATCTATCTATACATGTTATATGTATTGTTGCATTACGTGATAGAAGTTGGTTGGAAACCCTTGCTGCATTGATAACACTCCTTGTCCAACAATTCGAACCTCGAATCCTAAGTAGACAGGATCGTATCTATGCTTAGCCCTGCTAAATTAGACCGGTAGAAGTCGGGTGATTTCCTGTCACCTGCGAGATATAGGGCTTTATCAGGTCACGGTTGGCTATACTTGCTATCGTGGAAGTGAACCATGTGTTAATAAAATGAAATGAGACCGGGCGGGATGACGATAGTGAAGCAACATGGCATGGAGGTCTTGGGTGCGGATCTATCCCCGTCTGTGTCAATTAAGGACCGAGACCTGGAGCCTTCTATGTCATTTTGAACGCATGCCTGACATTTAGCTAGCCGGCCTGAGGTTGCTGACCGCGAAGCCTAGTAGCTCAACTCAGGCTGCGAAGCCGAAAAGTGAAAGTCGCCTCGGAAGGGAGCCAGAAGGTCCAAGGGCAGGTGAGTTAAAAGTCCTGAGCATCCTGGCCACTGGTATCCCTGAGAACGCGGCGCTGTTCGGGCCCACCCTGAGTTGTACCAAAGGTTATCTACGGCTGCCTTTAGCGGGGTTTGCCGGGTGAGTGTCAGGAATACCCCCTCAGCTGAGTTGGAATCGATTCGAGTCGCCGTCTCTCCCGGATAGTGAGAAACTTGATTGGTTATCTCCAGCGTAGATGCACTAATTATAATGATGGTTCGGAATTGATGATAATGATGATGATAGCCTTATTATACCTGTTATGGTTAATATTGTTTGATCTTAATAAAGTGAGTGCTCTAGTACAGGTGCTAATCTAGTTTTCAGGTTAATGATGATCAACTTGATACTTAAAGCATATATTGGTTACTTATCTGTATTAAGCTTTTCTGCAAATAAGTCAAGCTAGCCCACTTTATAAAGCCATGCATAATCCTTGGTGTCACCTTTGTTTCTGGTTTTCGTCGGGTAAGTCTAGCTGAGTACCTTCTCGTACTCAGGGTTTATTTCCCACCTGTTGCAGGTAGCAGATTCATACTTGTTACTGCAAGTATTGTCTTCGCCTTGTGGGCGTGAAGACTAGACCATATGGGCATGGTCTCTGTAGTATCTCTTCTGGTATGCTTTTGCAGGATGTGACTATGTACTGTTGACGGTCCTTAAGTATCAATTATAACTATCAAATAAATAGAGAAAAGGATCCAAATGAAACCAACACCTAGACTTAGGGTTTTATCTGACAGAATTCCACGAGTTTTGCTGTTTATCTATTTCTACAGGGGGTTATCAGGAAATACGTAAGAAAGGCCCACATGTCGGATTAATGACGGGATATTAACCGAACACGTAATTATCTTACATCTAGAAGAGTCCAGAAGCCACGAGAACGAACGGGAGGCGTAACAGAGCCGGGGACAGGGCGCCCGCCCTGCTGGCTCAGCCAATCAGGCTCCGCCTCGAGGATTATGCTCCACCGACCTAGAGGATCAAGAAAAACCGTCCGTTCAATGTCGGTTTGATCCGACGGCCCAGATTCATCCGAAAGGGCTATATAAGCAAGGCCCCTGCCCCTGGAGGAGAGGCCCTCGTCTCATACTTCAAACCCTAATTCAGGAGGAGAGCCTCTGATCAAGCCCTAGAGCCACCACATCAACTAGATCTCTAGTTAGCATAGCTACATAGGATTAGAACTAGAAGGAGTCAATCTTCGATTGGTTCCCGGATCTGTTAAGAGGATTCTTGGTAATTCCTCTATTGTTCTTTAATTGTTCATCATTGTTCTTCAATATTATGAATATGACTTTGTTCTATTTCAATATATTGGTTATGACTTTGCTCTACTTGATTATATTTGCAATTATATTGTTCTTAGTTTATCATAGTTATATGCTTGGCTTAGTTAGATTGGAATTATATACATGCCTAGGATCGTATAGCGTTTATCCATGTGTACAGTGGGTGAATGATAATTATTGTGTAGACGTGGTGTCTATACCGTATTTATCTGCGATTGCACCCTATATGCCGGATTGTGGGGTAGTTCACGATAGTGACAGCTTCGTTGATTCTTATATAGTCCCTCTCTCGTGTATAGGGCAGGCAGAGCAACACTATTACAGAGGAGTGATTGCTATGTTCTTCATCTTCCTTGCTAATATTCACTATGCATGGATATAGTCTTTTCTCACCATGATTGCCAAGTATAATTGCACTAACTATGATATGCTAGACTTTATAGTTAATAATAACTTAGGGAATATCTTTATAGTTCATCCTAATTCCATGCTAATGACTTGCTAGAATATCTGTTGAGGTGCTTATCATTATTATATGTGACTAGCTGATCAGATTAATTATCTTTGTCACCATTATCACTTTACCTTTACTTAATGTGACATTTATACCTGTATAAAGAGATTGATAAATACTCTCGGTTATACATGCAATGATGTGTACTCAGTTCCATATTCTCATTCCATTATCAACCATGATACTTAGAAATCCCTTCCCAGTGGTAAAAATATAAATAACGATACCTGGAATACTTCCCGGTTAAAATGCTACATCGGTATTAATCTGTGCGCTTGCAGATCCCTTTTATTATTTATCTTGATGAGCAAATGCATATTTCAATACCGCGTCTCTCATGTCATGCTGGGGATGACAACTTGGCTTAAGTGGCATGAGGGATAGGTTTGGCATTTTTGGCGCCGTTATCAGAATTAGAAAACTAAGTCTACTTTTGGTAGTGACGTTAAGAATGCCCAACAAGCATTTTTGGCGCCGTTGCCGGGGAAGGTTGATTACTAAGTAGGAATGAATATGGAACTTTGAGTCATCATTTGCATCACTAATCTGATCGAGCTTATCAATTCTCTTATACAGTTTTACCCCTGTATTTTTCATTTTGATTATTTATTGCAGGGTGATGCATGAATAGAAGACATCTTCCAGACAACTTTGTTGACGATCCCGAAGCCTTATTCAGAAGAACAAGAGCCAAGCTCAAGAAGACATCGTCAACACTTCAGCACAAAGCTTCATCCAAATCCGAAGACCGACGAAGTTTCATCCGGAATTTGTCGACTGAATTCGAAGCCATGGCGAACAAGTCGATCCGCGAGTTCTCAGCTCCCACTACGGACAACATCCGCACTGGACCTGCTGGGGAGATCGACCGCAACTTCGAGCTCAAGCCTGGGCTCATCAACATGGTGCAAGCTAACCAGTTCTGTGGGAAGCCACATGAAGACGCTAGTGCTCATCTTCAACACTTCCTGGAGATCTGCAGCACTTTCACCATGGCTGATGTCCCCAGAGACGCCATACTACTTCGCCTTTTCCCATTCTCACTGTTGGGGAGAGCGAAGCAGTGGTTCTACGCTACAAAGGAGAAGAACACTACGTGGGCACTCTGCTCCACGAACTTTCTGGCCAAATTCTTTCCCATGGGCAAGACCAATGCTCTCCGTGGGAAGATTACAAGTTTTCAGCAACAACATGATGAATCCGTTCCAGAAGCATGGGAGCGCTTCCAAGACTACATCCTAGAATGTCCCCATCATGAAATGGAAAGCTGGCTGTTGATGCAGACATTTTATCATGGGCTCATTAACAGTGCCCGTGAAAACCATAGATGCTGCAGCTGGAGAAGCATTCCTATCACTCACCATACCTCAAGCCACAGCTCTTGCGGAGAAGATGGCATCCAACCAAGGTTGGAATGAAGAAAGAACTTAGACACGCAAGAGAGGTGGAGGTATGCACCAGCTCAAGGAGGTAGACATGCTGTCTGCCAAGCTAGACCTACTCATGAAGAAGCTCCATGATCGAGCTGGAGAAAAGAAAGAAGTCATGCACGTCTACGACTCCCACATGACTTGTGAGGAGTGTGGAGGTACTGGACACTCGGGCAATCATTGTCCTGAGTTGCTGGAGGACGTGAACTACATCAACAATAACAACAACAACTACTACAACCGTCCTCAGCAGAATCAAGGTTGGAATCAACAGAGGCCTAACTACTCAGGTAATTACCAAGGTAACAATTCTTTCAATAATAATAATAATTATCCACCTTTGAGAGAGTTAGTATCCAACCAAGGAAAGCTAATGGATAAACTGTCTAAGAAATTGGCATCTAATACTAGAAAATATAAATAATAGAATGGATAATTTCTCTACTGCCATCAAGAACCAGATTAGCTTTAATAAAATGATTGAATCTCAGTTGAATCAAATAGCTGCTGCTGTTCCTGCTACTAACCCCGGTATACCATCACAACCGGAAGGACTAGAATCTGCAAATCGTGTAGACATGTTTGATGCAGGAGATTACTGGAGTAACCCTATCGTGGAAGTAAGTACTGACCGTTTGCCGGTCAAGAGAGGCGATCCAGGACGCCCCGTCATCCCGATCTCCATCGGCATGCGAGACTTCCCAGAAGCACTCTGTGACTTTGGCTCCAGCGTCAACATCATGCCCAGGGTACTCTATGAAAAACTCTTTTTACAACCATTATTAGAAACAACCATGTGTTTGCAGCTTGCAGATAGGACACTGAGTTTCCCGAGAGGAATATTGAAGAACATCTGTGTCCGAGTGGGTTCCTCGTACGCTCCAGCAGATTTCGTAGTGATAGAGACCGGTTCTGATGAGAGGGCTCCCGTCATCCTAGGGAGACTATTCCTGAACACCGCGGGAGCTGTCATCTATGTTAGTGCTGCCAAGATCAGTTTCTACATCAAGGGGAGGAAGGAAACGTTTTCCTTCAAGAACAAGACCGCACAAATCTCAGAGCAACCCCAATATGAACCAAGGAAGAGGACCAACAGGAGGAACAAGAGCAAGAAGCAAGTATGAACCGAGACAGCTAAGATGGTCACTGCCGTGCACAAAGGTCAAGATCGCCAACTCAAGTCACCGTTCTTGCCTAAGAAGGACGACCCAGGTATGCCAAGCATTTATTGCTCCATTAATGGGTCCCACTTCTACAAGACACTTTGCGACACTGGGTCGGGCGTCAACATAATGGCCAAGGTCACCTATGAACTTCTGTTCGGAACCATGCCCTTAAACCCAACATATATTCAGCTCCAGATGGCAGATCAGACATTCCGACAGGTCGAAGGTACAGTAACTGACGTCCCTGTCAAGATAGACGATCACTTTGTCCATACAGACTTTCAGGTTATTGACATGGGAGAAGATGAATATGATCCACCCATCATCCTTGGAAGACCATTCCTTAGTACTGTCAAAGCAATCATCTACATTGGAACTGGAGAAGTCCACATGCACTTCCCCTCTGAGAAGGTACGTCTTTACTTTACTGACCCTAACTATGTATTTGAAGAATCCAAGCAGGTCAGGACAAGAAGAAGGCGGCCTAACCACAATCAGAAGCAACAGGTCATCAAGGACGGATGGGCAGATTATGAAGGGGAAGTGGTAAGATCTGAAGACATACCACTCAACCAACACTGTCCTAAGGAGACCGAAGCACCGAGACAGGTATGGAAAGAAAAGACAGTTGTACATGAAGAGGAGGCGCCGCCGGAACCACCGACTACGCCATCCACCAAGTCCCAGGACGACTGAACGAATAAGAGTCCCGTTCGAAGGACTTAAAAACACCGAACGCCTTGCCAAGAGGTAACTTGGTAGTTATCCTTTCCTTTCAATTATTTACTTTATCTTAAATAGTTTGCTTAGTTAATCATATTCATACTATCTTAAAAAGAAAATAAAAATGTTAAAAACCCTAAAGCCCCATGTGAGTATGCGAGTGGCATAAAACCCATAAGTACATTCACTGTGGTGGCATAAAAAATATATATATATATATAATAAATACATAAATATTTTCTTCTGCTTTATAAAATAAAATAAAAAAAACAACATAAAAAAATCAAGGAGGCTCAGCATGATAAAGGCTAGATATTTATGCTAACACTTAATCAGTTCCACAAAGCTTTGTTGTCTATTTGAGCTTCACAGAATTCAAGGAGACTAGCAGACGGAGGACATTCTAATCGCTGTCAGGGTGCTGCCGACTTTCAAATACATCTCCGCCATCTGCTAGCTACATCAGAAGAGATTATGTCAAGATCCAGCTTGGGGGAGAGCACCCCCATTATCTTGCTAAGTATTTCTATCTTTATCTTTATATTTATATATACTTCTACCCTATAAAAATAAAAATATACATAACTATGAAAAAAAACCAAATAAAGATTTTGTGCTTATATATATATACCTATATCTTTTGCTTAGTGTGTTTTAATAAATAAATAAAGTGGCTATGCTAAACTGAATCTAGATAATAATAAAACTCTAGCATGGATATGATGAATAGTTGCTTTGCCTAACTTTTAAATTTGAAGTTATCTCTCTAAGTTTACATAACTGTTATCATTTAAAGCTTGCTCTAAACCTGAACTTGTGGGAAGAGAACTTGATCTAAAGTCTAAGTTGTTAACGGATATGATATGGGAAGGTTGAGCTGCTGTTTATCTATTCCTAGAGATGCTAGAATTCTGGAGAATTTTATCTTTAAAAATCTTAAAATGCTACATGATGAGTTCCTGTATGATGAGAGTTTAAGTTCCTACCACAGCCATACATACATGCTTGCTAGACTTTAAGCCATACCTTTACTTTTTACTGCTTATGAGCATTGAGTGTAGTCAAGTTGTGTAGACCCTTAGGAGTTTGTCATGCGGTTAAAATCAAGATTCACTTGCACGATCACTCATACATGCTGCTTCTACTCTGGAAGTACGCATCCACATATATCCACTCATTCTCATCTCCAGATCCACATAAAATTATTCTACTCCTAATCCGGGAGAGAATAGCCAAAAATATTTTCCCTTTCTTGTTATCCCCTGTGAAATAAATGCTCAAGCTATTTTGGTTACTACCACTTGCTATATTGTTTTAAGGAGATGAGTGCTCTATACGAGGAAATAAAAAGGGGCAAGTGCCCGGAACCTCGAAAAGAAAAAGATACGAGGAAATAAAAAGGAGCAAGTGCTCGGAACCTCGATGAAAAAAAAAGAAAAAGTGTGAGAAGAGAGGTAAAAATGGACAAGTGTCCGACAGTAGAATTAGGGGTACAAGATACCCACCTGAGAGGAAAAAAAATATAGAGCACCTCATTCTCCTCAAGAGCTTTAGAAAGCAAGAAAGGTATGTATCCCCTCAAAAGAGCAAAAGTAGAATTAGACTTTCACCATTGTTATCATCACTATCACCATACACCATTCATTCGCCACACATGCACATCTTGATTTGACTTATTGGCTTGTTTCTCTGGATCCATGGTTTGACTATGCAATAAATGTCTTGTAAGTATGTATACTTTATCTCCCACCGATGAGCTCCAGATATCAAAAGCCTTATTAGAATAGGATGAGAGAGAAGGCAATGTCACTCTGCCTTATACCACAAATACTACATACTTTGCTTTGAGAGAAGGCAGACACCATTACTGCCTTGGTGAGGATCCAGAAATACCACAAAAGAGAGACCTGAGAGAGTCATACAAGGAATCTCTGAGTTTTATTTGAAAATCCGCAAAAAACTCCAAGAGCTATAGCTGATCAAGAATAAGAGACATGGTGCTTGACTAGACTGTTCTATCTTTTAACCACTCAAGACAAAGGTGACGGTTGCAAGCCCCATGGTGAAAGGTATAATGAGTAAGTTTTAAGTCTTGACAGTTTACTTTAACTCAGAGATAAGACTCTATTTGAAAGCATGTGTACCGTCAAAATTCAAAGGCATTTCAGCAACTTCTCATCCATCGCTGAGTCTATCCTTGCTCAGGGACGAGCAAGAGGTAAGCTTGGGGGAGTTTGTTGACGGTCCTTAAGTATCAATTATAACTATCAAATAAATAGAGAAAAGGATCCAATTGAAACCAACACCTAGACTTAGGGTTTTATCTGACAGAATTCCACGAGTTTTGCTATTTATCTATTTCTGCAGGGGGTTATCAGGAAATACGTAAGAAAGGCCCACATGTCGGATTAATGACGGGATATTAACCGAACACGTAATTATCTTACATCTAGAAGAGTCCAGAAGCCACGAGAACGAACGGGAGGCGTAACAGAGCCGGGGACAGGGCGCTCGCCCTAGTCCCTAGGGCGCCCGCCCTGCTAGCTCAGCCAATCAGGCTCCACCCCGAGGATTATGCTCCACCGACCTAGAGGATCAAGGAAAACCGTCCGTTCAATATCGGTTTGATCCGACGGCCTAGATTCATCCGAAAGGGCTATATAAGCAAGGCCCCTGCCCCTGGAGGAGAGGCCCTCGTCTCATACTTCAAACCCTAATTCAGGAGGAGAGCCTCTGATCAAGCCCTAGAGCCACCACATCAACTAGATCTCTAGTTAGCATAGCTACATAGGATTAGAACTAGAAGGAGTCAATCTTCGATTGGTTCCCGGATCTGTCAAGAGGATTCTTGGTAATTCCTCTATTGTTCTTCAATTGTTCATCATTGTTCTTCAATATTATAAATATGACTTTGTTCTATTTCAATATATTGGTTATGACTTTGCTCTACTTGATTATATTTGCAATTATATTGTTCTTAGTTTATTATAGTTATATGCTTGGCTTAGTTAGATTGGAATTATATACATGCCTAGGATCGTATAACGTTTATCCATGTGTACAGTGGGTGAATGATAATTATTGTGTAGACGTGGTGTCTATACCGTATTTATCTGCGATTGCACCCTATATGCCGGATTGTGGGGTAGTTCGCGATAGTGACAGCTTCGTTGATTCTTATATAGTCCCCCTCTCGTGTATAGGGCAGGCAGAGCAACACTATTACAGGGGAGTGATTGCTATGTTCTTCATCTTCCTTGCTAATATTCACTATGCATGGATATAGTCTTTTCTCACCATGATTGCCAAGTATAATTGCACTAACTATGATATGCTAGACTTTATAGTTAATAATAACTTAGGGAATATCTTTGTAGTTCATCCTAATTCCATGCTAATGACTTGCTAGAATATCTGTTGAGGTGCTTATTATTATTATATGTGGCTAGCTGATCAGATTAATTATCTTTGTCACCATTATCACTTTACCTTTACTTAATGTGACATTTATACCTGTATAAAGAGATTGATAAATACTCTCGGTTATACATGCAATGATGTGTACTCAGTTCTATATTCTCATTCCATTATCAACCATGATACTTAGAAATCTCTTCCCAGTGGTAAAAATATAAATAACGATACCTGGAATACTTTCCGGTTAAAATGCTACATCGGTATTAATCTGTGCGCTTGCAGATCCCTTTTATTATTTATCTTGATGAGCAAATGCATATTTCAATACCGCGTCTCTCATGTCATGCTGGGGATGACAACTTGGCTTAAGTGGCATGAGGGATAGGTTTGGTATTTTTGGCGCCGTTATCAGAATTAGAAAACTAAGTCTACTTTTGGTAGTGACGTTAAGAATGCCCAACATGTACTGGCAGTATTTGACTTAAAATGGTTTCAGAAATTATGTTGTTTCCGCTAATATTTACCTTGGTTTTGTAATAAAAATAATTGTACTCCGATGTAGGAGATTACTTTTGAACGGTTGTAACAAGTGTTGTGTTATGTTGAATCATTACGATCTGGTTGCTCTCTGCTTGGTTTGAAATCCCTCACGATTTCGTGGACTACCGGAGTTATATGGGCTCAAGTTTGAGAATTTGATCGTTTCGACGATTGTTTTTGAACTTGTGCTCTTATAATTTGGACGGTTCCGTTACATTAACATACTAAACGGGTGTTCCAAACCCGCGAAAGACCTAATAGCATAGGTGCAAGTCTGAAATTCGGGTGTTGCAAGATGGGTATAACAAGGAGAATGAGCGAGTAGCTCGGTGGTTGGGTTCAACGGTGCTTGACCCACCCACCCGAGTTCGATTCTGGGAATCGACCGGGTGTCTCACCGGGAACAGTGTTCCCTTAATAAATTTCGTTGCCTCGCACGGATGCATCACAACTGTCATATCTCTCAGCCGTGTTTCAGAACCTGGGTATAGGTGGTAGATCTAGCTTGTGCACTAGGGTGTGGGTGAGTTGTGTACGTGTGTGTGGTGTGGTGTGCGTTGGTGCGTGAGTTCAGATACTACGACCTGTACTGTAAGGTTGAGGCAATAAAAAAAAGACGGGCATAACAAGGCTGTCTTGTTGCGCGCGGGTATTTACTCCACCCGCTCTACATCTACCCTGTGTGCCACCCTATTTTGTCCTGGATGGGTTCACCGGAGAGAGACAGTGATGAAATCAAATATGCTAGAACAAAATATATACTTTTGCATGTAAACATAAGTATATTTTTGCATGTAAACGTAAGTACTCTATCAAATAATTTTTTTTGAAGAGAACTAAATCTCACTCGGCCTCATATACTTACGAAGTTAATTAGTTGAGTGCCAAATATAATAACTATAATCTCGTATTGACTAAACGGTGAATTAAGTGACCATTTATCTCATTTCATCATATTTAATCCGATTCTATTTAGACCGTTTAGGTATTTTTAATAGTTAAAATGTGTTTGAACGGTTCAACTATTTAATTTATCATCTAAATGATACGATGGGCTTCGTTTACCATTTAAACAGACGGACTAAACCCCATTTAGGTGAACATAGATATAGAGTTAAGATGTGTTGGTCTACGGTTATATAACTTGTGTGTCTCTCTCCTTAATTAAAAAAACAGAAAAAATTAACGGAAACGTTGTGCTGAGAACGTCCGATCGTCCGAAGGCTTCGTTCGTGGATAGCAACCAGCCCAATGGCCCAACGGTCGTATACTCTCCAACACTCGGACGCTTTCGTTCTCCAGAAGGCTTCTAACACTCAGTCGCTTCTGTCCGCAGTGCTGTGACCCCACTCCACTGCGCCATCTCGGCGTTCTCCACGACATCCAAGTGTCCGCCGACCGACATCTCCATCGGGGCCGTGCGCCTTCCTCCATCTCCATCACGCTTCTAGCCTGCCGCGACCACGCGCCTTCCTCCATCTCCGCCACGCCTTCCGTCCGTCGTGACCTTCTCCAGCACGCGGATGACCTTCTCCACCGAAGCGGCGCACAACTCGCGCCAGATCCGTCATGACCTTCTCTACCGGACCTGTCATGTCCGTGTCCACCGGAGCGGTGACCTCTACACCGGTGAACTCCACACACTGACGAGCCTCCCTTCTCAAGAAGCAAGGAGATGTTGCGCTGAAAACACATGTTGCAAACATATGTTGCAGGTATTTCAGAAGTATATTGCAAATGTTTTGTATCGGTGTTATAAAAGTAAATCGGGATGTTGCAATGACTATGCACGTATGTTTCATGTGTATGTTCTAAATATTTCATCTGTATTATACATACGTTGCAAGTGTTTTCATCTAGATGTTGAAAAAGTAGATCTGGATATTGCATATACATGCATGTTTCATACGTCTGTTGTAAGTGTTTTATCTAGATGTTGCATATGTTTGCAATTGTTTTTAAGTATTTTTTAAGTATTTCAGACGTATATTTTAAATATTTCATTTTTTTATATATATTGCATCCGAATGTTTTAAAATAGATTGCGCATGGGAAATGGCCGGTGATGAGGGTGATGTCCAGGCCCACTGCCGGGGCACTCGCTGGCGAGCCCACGCCCTGGGGACGTCCGGACGCTGGTAAATACTGGAATGAGCATGATAATTCGACTTTGGCTTAATTCGCTAAAAAAAACTTTGGCTCGAAACAGGCACAAGCCTCAGGCTATCCGCACTCTTCGCACTCTAAATCCATCCTCTAAAAGGAATATTCCGTCCTAATCATCCATATTCTCTCCTCTATATCCAGAACTCCTGTACTCATCATACTCTGTATCTCATACTCTATATCAACTACCAGCACGTGGGGCCTACATATCATACTCTATTTTTTCTTCCCTTCTTTTCTCTCTCCACGTGCATGCAAGCAGCAGAAAGCAGTGCTGGCACACTGTGATACGCTATTCTGCTTACTCTACTGCGCCATATTTAGCGTTCACGCAAGGATAGAGGATAGCGTCGCGTACCCCGCTGCAGCTCAGTCAATACGCTATCCCGTACTGGATAGCCTTTACAGGATGCCGCTGCGCATAGTCTCAGACTACCCGCACTTATGGACCTCTATATTCATTCTCTATACGTCATAGTCAGTAAGATTCTCTCCTCTATACTTAATTCTCCTGCACCCATCCATCCTCTATATCATCCTCTATCCACTCTATTCACTGTGAGACCCACTTGTCACTTTATCTAAATATATCCATGTGTGATCTAGTTTTGAAGGATTTATTGAGACGAATTTAATGGTGCAATCGAAATTTAATTTGGATTTTTGGTTTGTGAGTTATAGCATTTTCCCCTTTGTTTAGCTAGTGGGGCCCGCCACTATAGAGTATAGAGTAAGCACTGTACTAGTCTAAATATAGAGTGAGAGAAAAGATAGAGTATTATTTTAGAATATCTAGTATAGCAGTTTTTATTTTATATTCATACTCTAAAGCTTTACAGTATCGTTTTAAGGACCCACTGCGGTAGTCTCCTGCCACAACACCAAATCCCACAGCCCCTAAAAAAAACACCAAATCCCACAGGCCTTGCCGTGTGCACTAGACCACTTGAGTACCTGACTCCCCGAGCCCGCCCTCAGCCGCCGGCCGCCGCCGCGCTCATCTGCCCCGGTGCTCATCTTCCGCTTTAGGGGATTCGAAGGAGGTGGCCACGGCTCCAGTTGTGGCAGAGAGCAGCTTGGTGGCAGAGAAGGGGAAGGCGTGGTCGGCGGCGTGCCTGGGCGGGGAGGAGGCATCGACGTTCTATTGCCAAATGTAGCCGTCTTGCGCAATGCAGTGTCCGCGGCGAAGAGTTCGCGCATCCGCCACCACTACCCCGCTCACCCATCGCCGTCTCGTTGCCGCATCATCAAGGCCAACACCCTTCCGCCACTGCCGCTCCCTTGCGCTCTCGCCATGGGCCTCCCGCGAGGTCATCTCCGTCCCTTCTCCACCACCGCCGTCTGCCTTCGCCGGCCTCCCTCCGGCCCCATCTCTCACGAGGTCAAGGACAAGAAAGAATGGCAGCTGGAGCTGGAGCAGCACATCGCCCGCGGGCAGCTGGCCCTTGCCCGCCAGGTGTTTGACAGAATCCCCGCGCCGGACGCACGCGCTTACAACGCGCTCATCCGCGCCTACTCCTGGCGCGGCCCATTCCACGCTGCCATCGACCTTTACCGCTCTATGCTCTACTTCCGCGTGCCCCCCAACAAGTACACTTTTCCCTTCGTCCTCAAGGCATGCTCCGCGCTCGCTGACCTCCGTGCTGGCCGCACCATCCACGCCCACGCCGCCGCCGCGGGCCTCCATACCGACCTGTTTGTCTCCACCGCCCTCATCGACCTGTACATCAGGTGCGCCCGATTTGGCCCTGCAGCCAACGTCTTTGCCAAAATGCCCACGAGGGACGTTGTTGCCTGGAACGCCATGCTTGCTGGTTATGCTAACCATGGCATGTACCATCATGCCATTGCCCACCTCCTCGACATGCAGGACCATGGCTGCCTCAGGCCGAATGCCTCCACACTTGTTTCCCTCCTTCCGCTTCTTGCCCAACATGGGGCGCTCTTCCAAGGAACAAGCGTCCATGCCTACTGCCTCCGTGCCTATCTCGATCTAAATGAGGAACAAGTGCTTATTGGAACTGCACTGCTGGATATGTATGCCAAGTGCAAGCACTTGGTTTATGCTTGCAGGGTGTTTCATGGCATGCCTGTCAGGAATGAGGTCACTTGGAGCGCGCTTATTGGAGGCTTTGTGCTGTGCAACAGAATGACAGAAGCTTTCAATCTGTTCAAAGACATGCTGGTAGAAGGACTGTGCTTTCTCTCCGCAACCTCTGTTGCAAGTGCCCTTAGGGTCTGTGCCAGCCTGGCTGATCTTCGTATGGGTACACAGTTGCATGCTTTGATTGCTAAATCTGGAATCCATGCTGATCTCACTGCAGGCAACTCGCTTCTCTCGATGTATGCCAAGGCTGGCTTGATAAATGAAGCAACGATGCTCTTTGATGAGATTGCCATCAAGGACACAATCTCTTATGGTGCACTTTTATCAGGGTATGTGCAGAATGGCAAGGCAGAGGAAGCATTTCTTGTCTTTAAGAAGATGCAGGCCTGCAATGTGCAGCCAGATATTGCGACGATGGTGTCTCTGATCCCAGCTTGTTCTCATCTGGCTGCTTTGCAGCATGGGAGGTGCAGTCATGGCTCTGTCATAATCCGTGGGCTTGCATTAGAAACCTCTATATGTAATTCTTTGATCGATATGTATGCAAAATGTGGAAGGATTGATCTGTCCAGGCAGGTTTTTGACAAGATGCCAGCTCGGGATATTGTATCATGGAATACAATGATTGCAGGATATGGAATTCATGGTCTGGGGAAGGAAGCTACTACATTGTTCCTAGGTATGAAGAATCAAGGTTTTGCACCAGATGATGTCACCTTCATCTGTCTAATAGCTGCGTGTAGTCATTCTGGACTTGTGACTGAAGGGAAGCACTGGTTTGATACGATGACACACAAGTATGGTATACTTCCGAGGATGGAACACTATATATGCATGGTTGATCTTTTGGCAAGAGGTGGTTTCCTTGATGAGGCCTATCAGTTTATCCAGAACATGCCACTGAAAGCTGATGTTCGTGTATGGGGAGCCTTGCTTGGAGCTTGCCGGGTTCATAAGAACATTGATTTAGGAAAGCAAGTGTCAAGGATGATCCAGAAACTAGGACCTGAGGGGACTGGCAACTTCGTTCTACTGTCCAACATATTCAGTGCTGCTGGAAGATTTGATGAGGCAGCAGAAGTTCGAATAATACAGAAGGTCAAGGGCTTTAAGAAGAGTCCTGGCTGCAGTTGGATCGAGATAAATGGCTCCTTACATGCATTTGTTGGTGGAGACCAATCTCATCCATGTTCACTTGACATATATCATGAACTTGATAATATCCTGGCAGACATTAAGAAACTGGGTTACCAGGCTGACACCAGTTTTGTTTTGCAAGATCTGGAGGAAGAGGAAAAGGAAAAGGCACTTCTTTATCATAGCGAAAAGCTAGCAATAGCTTTTGGTGTCCTTAGTCTTAATGAGGATAAGACCATTTTTGTTACGAAGAATCTCCGTGTATGTGGAGACTGCCATACTGCCATCAAATTCATGACCTTAGTTAGGAACAGGACTATTATTGTCAGAGATGCCAACAGATTTCATCACTTCAAGAATGGGCAATGCAGTTGTGGAGATTTCTGGTGACTGCCAAAACGGAAGACCATTTCTTGGGCTGACGAGATATATGAGGACATTGTGTGCTGGAACTTATGTCCTTAATCCTAATATGACTTAGGCTGTGCCTATACTGTTCCTCATGAAGTTTTGTGTTGCATTCATTGCCTCATGGCATGAATCTGAGAAATTAGGCAAGACGTAACCCAATAAATTGAAAGGAAAAGTCAAGGAACAAAATTGCAAAGTAAGCTAGGATTTAAGGTCGGCTAATTTTTGTTGCACATGGTGAACAGGGCATGAACCACAAAGCTCATGATTTGTAGATCACAGTACAATGTATATTGATCCAGGTAACGCTAATTAGATTTATGAGGGCATTCTTTTATTCTACTTCATTTGTGAAGTTGATTTGTTCCTTTGGTATGCATTTCACTGTTACTTTTCATAATTATGGGACTGGATTATGTGGATTGCATATGAAGAGCAGAGAAAATGGGCTGTTGGTTGTTTTCCATTTTCTTAACAAAAACATGAGCATAATAGAAAAAGGCCATAAAACAGGAGATCGAGTGTCACTAAAGTGTTTCAGGTTTCTAGTTTCGACCATTATTATGGATATCATGGGAAGAAGCATCTAGGAATGTTGTTGGACAAAAAAAAAGTCAGTGCGTGAGCACTCTCTTTTTTTTCCTAGAAATAATCCAATCCCAGTGAATTTGGGTCCCTTAATAAAACATTTGATAGCAAACAGCAGGCAGAGATCATTGACCCAAAGAAAATGTCATTAGCAAATAGAAGTAAACATGAACAACATTTTGATGGCAGAAGGATAAGATCTTTTTATAGTGCGATATAAACGCTGATGCTTGATTTTTGGTGGAATTTGCCTTTCATAGTTTGAAGACAGAAAAGTTTCTACGTTTTTTCTTTAAATCTTCTATTTCCAATTTGTAAGATCACATAACATATACGATGCAGATATTGATACAGAACGATCTTGTTGTGAATTTATGCTATACTGTGTGGACATGCAATTCTATTTAGGTATTAATCTTAATTATATAAGACCAATTGATGCAGGACACTCCAAGTCTTTTTGAACTTCGTGGGTATATCTAACTCGAAAGATTTATTTGTAGCTCTCCTTAGGATAGCTCTTCTTTGACCATCGGTGTTCCATGCTTGCATTATCCAATGTACTAGAGATATAGACATCACGTGACCAATTTGAATTGCTTACACTTGTACAATAGTAGGTCCGAGAGAACCGCTGAGGCCTAAGCTGCATGAAGCATTTTTTTAATTACCTATTGGATACTGCTGTCTTATGCGACTTGCATACTGCAGATTCTCATGTTCATTCTGTATATGGTACGTGCTTCTAAGGTCTACCTCATTTTTTTTGTCCACATGATCTAAGGCTTGCCACTTTGGCATAGAAGGGTGGCAATCTGCGATGCCAAGCAACAACTTTGTGAACTCTCACATCCAACATGGCGTGTACACAAAACAATCGTATGTCTTGCACATTTCATATTCAGTTGGGTATAAATTCCCCAAGTCTTGAACCATCGAGCTATCTAGGTGACAGGCCAATCCTCGATTGACTTTTCTTAGAAAGACAACCTCTTTGAAAGGATGTTGTCCAACGATCGAAAAAATAGTCACCATGGTGCTTTTCAACTGTCTTACTTTTTTACATCTGAAAAGTGATTCTAGTTGACATTTTGTAATATCCATGGTTCGTTGTTACGTTAATTGCCGTTTTGACTCATCACATAACTAAGGTCACATTAATTCGATATCTCATAATATCTAGCACTTTGAATTGGGCTTGGGTTATAGTTCGTATGTTTATTTTGAAATGTAAGCATCAACTAGGATTTGCTCATTTAAACAATTTTCTTTGCCTATTTAGTTTTAAAAATGCAGCTATTTGGCTTGGTTCAATTATTCTCCATAATGGAAAAATAAAACTCTACCAAGAAAGGAGGCCAAGTCATCACATGCCACATTTTCGCTTGACGAAACATCAAAAACCACCGTAGCCACTCTTTTTCTTTTCGATTTTTTTGAAGGGTAAGTCACTCATGGTTTTAGTCTCCCTATTGGGCCGATTCTCTTCATCGTTTGCCTAAAGACCCTGTAGTCTCACTAGCACCACAGACGTTGCAAAACTCACAAACTCATCAATTTTTTGAGCGCAGTTGGGCAGGTGTTCTGCCAATTGGGGTTTGCTCTAGTTGGTGATGGAAGTCCCTGAGCAATTTGAAGCAGTTCTGCAGGTGATTGAATTTGATTGAGGAAAACGCAAATAATAATCTTAGCAGCTTTTGGTTTATTCTGTTTATCCTACTGTCAGTTTCCAGCATCAATAAAAGAACTTGATACCTGACCTGATTTCTACAAGGTCCACCTTACTCAAACAGAGTTCCCTGGTCAAGTTTAACATCTTATACTATTTTCTCAGTTCTTATTGCCATTTCATATGTTTGGAGGTTACTGATATCAGTTGCAACCATCAGTGCATTTAGTTAATCTTTTTGAGTTATGTTACAGTGTTTTTAAGATTGAAACATGGTATATTTTGATAAGCATTGTGGCTAAATCGGTCCTTTTTTATTTCAGGTTGTCTTTACTCGCTTCTTTCATTCCGCAGTTCCATGATTAACTTCTGGAGTACTGGAAGGAGCGTAGCAGCGACAGATGTCTTTCATGGTTGGCTCGACTTGATTACAAATGCATTAATCTTTGTAGGATCTCTGGTTAGTCTAGAGGGGGGTGAATAGGCCTGTTAAAACAAAAACTCAAACTCTCGTCAAATTCAACTTGCGGCACTGCCGCTCTGCCCCTGTGGCACTGCCGGGCTGTGGCACTGCCGCACTTGCAGACAACTTTGAGTCACGGTTCAAAATCTGACAATGTAAACCTAGATTGAAGAAGTTACTTAGCTTCCTGCAGGGGTATAGATCACAGATCTAGAGCTGGAAGTGGTGGGAACACCACATACAAGTAGATCGCCTCAAACCCTAGAAATCACCTCAACAACAATATGAAATGCAAGTGAAGTAAATCAAGCACAAGGTGACATAAGGATTTATCCCGTGGTTCAGCTTGCCCCAAGTTGTCTAAGTCCACGTTCTTGAGGTTGCCACTAAGGCTAGGGCTTTCCAACCCTTCCTCATTCTCAAGTCAAGAGAGTTAACTCTTGAGGTGAGGGGGTAAGTTTACTAGCTGCAAGAGATGGTTACAAACCTCCCGGGGCTGCCACACAAGTTGGCAAGCTCCACGGACGACGCTCTAGCCGGCTAGGAGCCAAGCTCCAAGAGTAACAAACACAACCGTCGGCCAAAACGTGAACCAAGTGCTCTTTTGGCTTTGAGAATCAGTGGATCTGCTCTCTAATCAAGTTTTGGAGCTTTTTCTCTCAAGGATTGATGAGAAAATCAATGGAGAAGCTTAGGAGCTCAAGGTCACCAATGTAGGAGAGAGAGAGAGCACTTTTCTGTTCTCTGCACGAACTTAACAGTTGGAGGAAGAAGAGAGACGTTGGAGGGGATGGGAAAAGGTATAAATACCCCTCTGTCCCCCAATGGTCATTGCCTCTCTTCTGGTACGGCACTGTTGCACCTGGCAAGGCAGCAAAGGTTGAAGTGGGGTGCAGGCTGTCTTGGTTGAGTGAGGATGTATTGTAAGTTTTAAGCACTTGGTAGCACATTTTAGCTTAACCATTGTGTCCCCCTTTATAGTACGGTTTTTCCTATACTTAAGTTCAAAATATAAATGAATTTAAACCTCCTTTGAGTTTGAAGTCGCCAACACTTGTAATTTGGGGGCTCCTCCGTTTCATCTAACATCCTCGAATATGTATTCCTGCTTGTCATCTTGATAAATATCATTAGTTCTCTAACTACATGGTCATCATCACCAAAACCCACAATTAGGGCTTGATTACACTTTCAATCTCCCACTTTTTGTGATTGATGACAACACAATTAGAGCTTACAAAAGATATGAAATAAATACTGAGATTTTTGAGCCATGGGTGTTGAGCCTCCCTCTTAATGTGTGAATGGAGAATTGAATTCTCAAGTTGGCATTAGAAGCCAAGATTCACATTTTAGTGAAAGTGATGGGGCTCCCCCTACATCCATGCTCCTGTGATGTGTTGCACACTGTGTCAGATATATAATCGTGATGCAAATGATAGATCATGTATGATGTGAATTAGGGTTCCTGATCTTCCGAAAGGTTCTGATAACTCTCGATTTGGTGGAGTCACGACACAATTCGATCCGTCTTCCGAACAACTCGGCTCTGAACCCCGCAATCGCAGCACCACGACTCCTCTGGTTATCGACCGGCGTTGCACGGTCGACCTCGCCAAGAAGGCTAAATCCTTGCCTGCGAATCGAGAATACACGCAAGAACACAAAGGAATGCAACCAAATTGCAGATGAATGATTAATCTCACAAAGTTGGGGTCTCACAAACCGACGACGGCGGCGAAACTGTTATCAACAGAATAAACTAAGCAAAACCCAAACCCTAACATAGGCGGCGGCTACTGATTATAAAGCCTAAGGAGCATCCAAGGATCCCTACTCACGTCGCTAAGAAGTCTCGACACTTTACAAGGGCCAAACGGCCCAAAAGACAGCGACACAGTGCCCTGACAGATTCTGGACGTCAACTTGTTTCGTCGATTCCCGTTGACTCCAATGGAATTTGGGCCTCAAACTAAAGCCATTGGTTAGCTTATGAAATTATCTTTCCATCTATATGTGGATCATCGAAAACGGAGTCCAGATACGTCCTGTGCATCCGTTTAACTACAGACTGGTCCTGGAGCCCGAGATGGACTCGAACTTGATATGGATTGGGCCTCCAACTTGGCTTGGACGCCCTTGCTTGACTCCTAAGGTGGTGGATAAGGAGGAGGGCATCCTTGGGCATCTCTTAGGTGTTCTTCATCTTCTTGGGGCGTGCTCCAACTTGGGCCTGGGTCCCAAGTGTGAATAACAAGCCCGCGACGACGCTGTAGCACCCGACAGAAATAGCGACGGAACGTCTCAATGATTTCGAGGCCTTGCCAATGTGATATTGAGGTGGGACTAGATCTATTTGAAAGCTTATCAAATAAGCTTTCCATCAAGTGCTCATTGACCTCAATCGCACTCCGGATGGATGAGTTATGGCCTTCCCAATAAAGCACTATCGGGCTGCCGACGAACTGAAAGTTCAACTTTGATGGATTTGTACTTTGAGACACATTTGTACCTACATTCAAATAACGACATGTACATGTAGAACCAAGTGAATTATACCCAAAATTACTATACAAATGTAGGAACGAGCGCACCTTATAATCAATGGTCGTATCCGTTGGTGTCATGTCCTCATCAATGTACAACCAAAATTGTTGTGACAGCTGGGTGCGGCACTGCCGCTCCTTAGCTGCAGCACTGCAGTAGAGCGACACTGCCGGGCCTGGGTGCGGCACTACCGCACATGCAACAATAACACAAATTTAATCAAGCACCACACAACATGTAACAAATAAAAAACAAACATTTTAGCACAGATATATCACAAGCTACAGCACAGAAGTAATACATGTCCATATCCCATACATAAAAGAGTACTTAGGTAGCATTATTATACAAATAGAGTTTTGAACGACTCTCAAACTCACAACCTAGCGAAGACTACTCTTAACGGATAAGAGCATGAAGCTCCTGCTGCAGCAACCTCTCCATGGCATCGAAAAGTTGTTGACCCCTCTAATTTTCTCCCCCTTTGGCATAAAGCACCAAAAAGGAAAGAAAAGAAGAAAAATCAACACTCACTCATCATCTCCTTGCAGGTTCTTCCAATCAACATCATCACCTCTAGTAGCCCTACTACCTCATGCAGCAGCCCCTGCACCACCACCATCATCGTCGGAGGAGGACACCACCGCCCTCCCTTGGCGATGGGTGGTAGAAGAATGGTGGGTGCATCGGGTGCTCCTCCTCCTCAAGATCTCCAAGGTGGTGCTCAACCTAGTGTGAGGCTCAACTCCACCTCAGACTCCTGCTCCTCCTCCTGATCCTCTGAATCGGTGTCTGAAAGACTAGGCAGATCGAATTGTGGAGGAGGTGATGGTGGAGGAAGTGGTGGAAGATGATCTCCTCGCTGCTCATGCTGCTCCAACTGGGTCTCATAGGCTCGCTCAGCTACATAGGTACACTTGCCAAAAATTGTCTTGAGCCATTTTCCAAACTTCTTCACCTTGTTGCCCTTGTGAGACCTAGAGCAAGAGGACTTAGGAATGTCATCAACTGAGGGAGGGCATCTCATGGCCCTGCTAGCACCTGAGGCTTGGGTCTTCTCAATCTTGTAGACGGTGTGGAGACCATCCTTCTCAACTTGTAACATATGACCCTCTCAATCATGAACATGAGATAGGGGGCATAGGGCAGCCCCTTTCTCCCATCATCCATGGCAATCCTCAGCTCATGCCACATGAAGCAAGGGACATTGAATCTATCACCTCCAGGAGCAAACCTAGCAAGCACATTTCTGACATATCCATTAAGATTTGAAGTTGCTCCATCCTTGAGATTGATGGTGTGCCTGATTAGGTTGTTCAAGATGTAGTAGTAGCTTTACAAGCCACTAACTCTCCCATCAGCTCCTCTCCTGTCAATCCACATGTATGCAATGTCACGGACCACAACTCTAGCCTCATCATGAATGTAGGTGAAGCCCCTCTCCTCACCAAAACCAAGGATCCGGTAGAAAGTCACATAATCAATTCTATAGTGCTGTCCCTC
The DNA here is from genome assembly GCA_038087645.1 of Saccharum hybrid cultivar R570. Taxonomy (NCBI): domain Eukaryota; kingdom Viridiplantae; phylum Streptophyta; class Magnoliopsida; order Poales; family Poaceae; genus Saccharum; species Saccharum hybrid cultivar. The sequence goes on from JAQSUU010000015.1 coordinate 20,944,080, forward strand.
AGTCATCCAATGTATCTCATCACCATACATGTCATAGAAGAAGGTGGCATGGAACTGGGCTCGCACTTCTTCATTCCAATTGTATTGGAAAGCCATGATGTCATTGAGGCCAAAAACCTCACAAGCCTTGATCACCTTGTTGAATTTAGGGTCATCCTTCTCCTTGATCTCCTCCCAGTCAACATACTGCATCTTCACTATTTTGGACTTCCTTGAGTTGAAGGTCACAGAGGCATAGAAGTTGGAATGAAATTCATTCCAAAACATGTAGTCAACCCCCAAGTCCTTTGGCTGCTCATATAGGTTGTTCTCACATGCTTCTTCCACCAACTTCTGATTTCTCGCATAATTGATTACGGGATGGGCATGTGTATCAGCTATACGTCTCATGATCACCTCCTCTGGGTAATCTCTAATGTAGCCTCTGTCAAACTCCTCAAGATGAGGAGGGGTAGCTGGACAAGCACCAGGAGGGATGGTATGCCAACTCTCTCCAAATTCTCCTCCTCCTGGATCAACTGATCCCTCCTCCCCCTGTCTCTAGCAGCCCCTCTGCCTGCTGTTGTCCTCCCATGACCACGTCGAGGAGGGTCTTTGTCATGAGGCTCTGTCATCTTCCGCTTCCCCCTCCGGTCATCATCTCCTCCGAAAGCCATCTATGCAAAAGGAGATAGGTCCAAGTGAGAACTATATAAATGGGGATTAAAAGAACACTTGTAAAATGATTTGAATGACCAAGAAGTATCAAACCATGAGTTTGAAACACACCCTGAACACAATAGTGTCTGGTGGTGTGGCACTGCCACACCCTAGGGGCGGCACTGCCGCACTCGGTGCTTCACAGAACTCATGGTTAGTTTCCTCTTAGTTGCTCAAATCACTTTACAAATACTCCTCTAGACCATTACACAATCCCAGAAAGAATAGACCTAATAAACCCATAGAGTTGTCTACTAGATAGGTAAAGTAGCTGTATGTTTAAGATAGAAACAAATCTGGTGCACAAATCCAACTAAAACAGAGAGTCATCGATGGAAGATCACCTAGAATTGCAGAATCATGCTGCTGTGTATGGCACTGCCGTGCTCAACATGCGGCACTGCTGCAGGTACAAGTGACGCTCTACTCATGAATCTATGTTTTGATTCAATTTGTCCATCAAACTTGCTTCTACCCTAATCATGCAGTCACTAGAAACCATTTTCCAATTGAATTCAAACTCCATTGCATAGATCAGGATGGATTAGGGTTATCACCTTGGAACTCACAGATTGAAGGGAAGAGAGGAGAGATGGCTCCGCCCAAGAGCTTTAGCGGCCACCGACGACGATGAAGAAGGCCGGTGGACGGCGCGGCACTATCGGGAGGCGGCGACACGACTTGGCGATGGCGCAGCGACGTGAGAGGGGAGAGAGCGCGCGACATCGGCGCCTAGGTGAAGACGGGGGGGAGAGAGAAGTTACCTAGGGCCAAATAGGGATAAGAGGGAAAGTCGAGCCCCATGGTAACTGCCGTTGTGGGCCAAATTCTGATTAGAATTCAAAGTGTGGCACTGCCGCTTGCCACACGCGGCACTGCAGCGGGGCAGGCGCGTCATAGCCGCATGCCCTAGAACAGCAGGAATTAGCTACTAACTAAATAGCTCTATACATAAGATATGGACCTATATCTCAGATACACTATGATCAGTAGCAGATAATCAATACAAACAATGATCATAATGTACTCGTAGCATTTGATAAAATATTTTAAAGCACAATATTAAACCTTTTAATTCTTTTCTCCTATCCATGCTAGCTCATCAATCAAAGGTGTGCTATAGTTCAAACCACGTTACGAGAATCAAGTATATTTAGCTCACTACACAAAGCACAAAACCTTGACTCATCGAGAAGCTTAGTGAAGCGGCTAGTTGCTTTTCGGTGCTCACATGGTGAATTTTGATATCTCCTTTGGCTTTGTGGTCTCTCAAGAAGTGATGTTGGATGTCTATGTGCTTAGTTCTTGAGTGACTTACTGTATTGTTTGTAAGTTTATGGCACTTTTATTGTCACACAATAATGAGATTTTGGTAAAGTGACATCCGAAATCATGAAAAGTTTACCTCATCCAAAGTAGTTGAGCACAACATGCACCAGATACAACATACTCGGCCTCGGCGGTGGAAAGGGCTACATAATTTTTGCTTTTTAGAACTCCAAGACACTAGAGACTAGTGCCTTTTCGATTTACTTTGCAACCAGCGTAATCGGAATCCGAAAACCCAAGTAGATCGAACTTAGAACTCTTAGGATACCACAAGCCAATGTTAGGAGTGTGTATTAAATATCTCAAGATTCTCTTAACGGCCACTGAGTGACACTCTTTCGGGTCAGCTTAAAATCTAGCACACATGCACACACTAAGCATAATATCGGGTCTAGATGTGCACAAATAAAGTAGAGAGCCGATCATGGAGTGATATACCTTTGTATCCACAGCTTTCCCTCCATCATTGAGATCAAGATGTCCATTGGTTGGCATGGAGGCTTGACATTCACCATGTCAAACTTCTTGAGCATATCGTGGGTGTACTTCGTTTGGCTAATAAAAGTTTCATCCTTCAATTGCTTGATTTGAAATCTAAGGAAGAACTTCAATTCACCCATCATGGACATCTCAAATATCTTGATCATGACCCTACTAAATTCCTCATAAAAAGCATGATTAGTACTACCAAATATTATGTTATCGACATATATTTGGCACACAAATATATCTTTACCAACTTTGCGAGTGAAAAGGGTAGGATCGGCTTTGCCTATTTCAAAGCCTTGTTTAAGCAAGAAATCCTTAAGGCATTCATATCATGCTCTTGGTGCTTGCTTAAGCCCATAGAGCGTCTTTTGGAGTTTGTACACATGGTTGGGGAACTTGGGATCTTCAAAATCCGGTGGTTGCTCAACATAGATAAGTTCTTGAATGGGGCCATTAAGGAATGCACTCTTGACATACATTTGATATAGCTTGAAGTCATGATGAGCAGCATAGGATAAAAGTATTAGGATTGCTTCAGGTCTTGACACCGGTGCATATGTTTCTTCAAAAGTCCACGCCCTCTACTTGAGTAAAACCTTGAGCAACCAATCTTGCCTTGTTCCTTGTCACCACGCCATTCTCTTTTTGCTTGTTACAGAAAACCCACTTGGTGCCAATTACATTCGTCTTGGGTCTTTCCACTAATGTCTAAACTTGGTTTCTCTCAAAGTTGTTCAACTCTTCTTGCATTGTCATCACCCAATCTTCATCTTAAAGTGCTTTTTCTACCTTGAGAGGTTCCGCTGGAGAAATAAATGAGTAATATTGACAGAAATTTGCTAAATGTGACCATGTCAATACCCCTTTCGAAGACTTCCAAGGATGTTGTCTACATGGTGATCTCGTTGAATGGTTTGCTTGAGTCTTGGGTGCTCAACTACTTCTTGCTCATCTTCAGGACCTTCATCTTCTTCTTGTTCAAAGATGAGTTGTAGATTTTAACCTCAAACTAGAGTCAAATCAGCTGCTGCTGACTGTGTAGGAGCGGCACTGCCACGGGCAGGAGTAGCAGCAGGGGTTTGCTGCTGTTCAGCATCACGTACGTCAATGAAAATTGGTGCAGCAGCAACTTGAGGAACCTCCATGTAACACCTCGGGTGTTAAGCATGCATTAGACACTGCAAATCATGTGCATGAGCATCATCGTACATTCATAATCATATGAAATATAAAGGAAATGTCTATACGAAAATACTGTATGCGGTTGTCGTCCTGTGGCTGGGCTCAAAGCTACATCATACGTAGAGCGTGGTGTATTGCAGGGAATGGTAGAATTATAATGGTATATTTCAAAATAGATGAATTGTAATGGTATTTTTAGAAACATGAAAGTTGTAATGGCACCGTTCCAATTAACCCATGGTTAAGCCAGCGCTGGGATTTAGTTTTGGGTCTCAGTAAAAATTAGGTGGTCTCAAAATACTAAAGTACCCTTACTACTGTAACAATGAAACCAGCATTTTTTAAATCAACCGTTGAAAATAATCCCAGCGGTAGGAGCCGGCCAGTTCCGACCAAGCACAGTAACAAAGCTCTTGCTTATACATTTAACTTCAACATAAGTGATTGAATCCAGCTACTACTTTCCCTGCTGGAGTAACAAAGCTCATGCTTATACATTTAACTTCAGCATAAGTGTCGATTTGCTACAGAACCTCAAAATGGAAATGAAAGAGGAATTAATCCTCATTGCTGGAGTTTTTTCAAATCCCATTTTGTGCTCATTAAACCGATTCATGAAGCTGCTGTGTGGCTTCCCACGATTCAGAGGTATAACTAACGCACAGTGAAATTCCTCTTATTATTGGTTATTATTAGGAGCCCTTCGTCTTAAGGTCTGGTGGAAGCACAACTGCAGAAATTCAAGTACTCAATTAATGGGTACATCCTGTACGTATGATCTTACTAGCTGGCAAACTCATTTATTAAAATCAAATCATCATTGTACATTTTACAACAGGATATGCCTGCCTATATCCTCAAGTCATCAACTACAACCCATGCCATCATTGTATATAGTGTGACACAACGAAGTGAAAAAAAAGGAAGGAAAAAAAAGGTTATACACCTACTCTTGAGGAATCTCTTTTTACAAGTATAACACATATATTACTTGCCTGTTCCTTCAAAACAAATTTGAATTATCGCCTCATCCAAAACTAATCACAATTTGGAACAAATCCTTCTTGATGGCTGGCCCAGCTGCTTCTTGCACAGCGGCTAGTGTGACCACCCAACGGTAACCGCGGCGGCTTCGAACCCCTCCTTCCCACCACCAAACCGTATGGCGCCACTGCTCCCCTTCCGCCCTCTCCGTTTCCTGTCCAAGCTACCGCCCTTCGCCACCGCCGGCGCCACCTTCTCGCTAACATCCTGCTTCCTCACCATGACGCTGGCCTTGTCAAGAAGCCGAACCACCTTGGACTTGCCCGCGGCGGCGGCGGCATCGGCGGCGGTTCTTCCCTTCACGGTCGTGGCCTTGGCGTTCGCGCCGTTCTTCAAGAGGAGGTCGACCACGTCGGCGCGGCCCGCCTCGGCCGCGCAGTGCAGCGCCGTGTAACCCTCGGCGTCGGCCGCGTCGATGTCCGCGCCGCGGTCGATGAGGTCGCCGACCGTGTCGGCCCGCCCTTTGAAGGCAGCGCGCATGAGCGGCGTCCACCCATGCGCGTCCCGCCCCTCGACGGACGCGCCGCCGTCGGCCGCGCGCCTGACCGATCTCACTTCGCCCTTGCGCGCGGCGGCGAGGATCGACTCGCCGAGGCCCAAGAAGTCCAGGATCCGGCCGCCGTGGCCTTCCTCGGCGGCGATCTCGAATGCGGTCTTCCCGGCCACGTTGCGCACCGTGGCCGTGCCGGCCACGCCGTGCGACAGGAGGAGACGCGCGACCGCCTCGTCGCCGCGCCTCGCCGCGGCGTGGAGCGCGGTGGCACCGTCTGTGCCGCATCTCGCGTCGGCCCTCGCGCCCGCCGCGAGAAGCGCCTTCACCGTGTCTCGCCGCCCCGCCTCCGCCGCTAACCGTAGAGGAGTCTTGCCGTCCCTCCCCGCCGCGTCGATAGATGTAAAAGAAGACGAAAAGGACGCGGACGAGGATGAGGTCGGAGAGGCAGAGGCGGGCTTGCCAAGAAGCAGCTTCAGGACGTCGTTGTGGCCGGCGGCGGCGGCCACGTGGATGGCGTCGGAGCCGGTGGGCGTCGCGCCGTTGGCGAGGAGGAGCTCGGCGATGAGGCACTCGCCAGAGGCGGCGGCGGTCTCAAGGGGCGTCCGGCCGCGGCTCGGTTTGTCAGCGTCGGCGCCGTACTCGAGCAGCACCTGGACGATGTCGGCGCGGCCCAGGCTGACGGCGAGGTCGAGCAGCGTGCGCCCAGACTCGTCGGTGGCGTCCGCGGCACGCCACTCGGGCTCGCTGCGGTCGAGCACCTCCCTGAGCGCCTCGACCGCGCCGGCCTCGACAAGCCGCGCGGCCACGGACGCGCCCACGAAGCTCACCCTGATGCCGCTGTCCACGAACACCTGCTTCCTCCTCGCCGAGAACCACTCCGGGTTGACCGAGTCCAGCGCCGTCACGGGCTCCTTCACCGCGACGCCCGGCGCGACCACGCTGTGCAGCAGGAACGCGTCCTCGCCACGGCTCCCTCCTCCTCCTGACCCGCTGGGCCCCTCCGGAGCCACCGAGGCCAGGTACAGCACCTCCACGGTGACCGCCGCGAGCGGCGCCAGGATCCCCGTGTGCGGGCGAACCGCGAAGCGCCCACGCACGGCCGGCTGCAGCCTGAACGCCACCGGCATGGTGTGCATCGCGTTCCTCAGCGTCAGCTCCCCTCTCGCTTGCTTCCCGGGCTCCACCCGGACCATCACCTCGCTCGACGGCTCAGGTATCACCAACCGATCCATGCCGTCCTGCTTTCGTCGTCTTCTTCTCTTCTCTCGACAAAGCTTGCCGTCCTAATAACAACACTCGCTGCACCCCTATGAGTTCTTGATAGGTCCAGAGGTGGAAGAAGCAGCCATCAAGAGGAGTGGGAGGAGAGAAGGGGTCTTATGTATCCGCGGCACGTACGACTTGGCCGGCGCGGCGTGGAGGCGTGCCACATGGTGGGTCAGTGGGTGTGAAGAACAAGGAGGACTTGTTCGATGTGGTGGCAGCTCTGGGATATTTTAATGGCGGGTTTGGCGTCTGATGGCGGGGACGCGGGGTTTATTCCGGAGGGCAACCGAGATCGACCGCGGTGGCGCCTAGCGGCGGCAACTTCGCGGCGGCATTGCCTGTCGCCGTCGCTCGTCATTGTAGGCGATAAACAAATGAATTAGTGATACGAACGAAGCAGAGGTGATTGGATGGGTGATCGTGTTCTCGCTTTCGTTTCGGGTACAGTCAGTACTTGCATTGGCATGGCACAGCAGTAGGAACATTTTCGGTTCTGACAGTTGCTGATTCAGAGATGGTATATTTCGTTTTTCTTTTCAGAATGTTCGGTTTGCTTCTGCCGGTCAGCTATTCTACAGCATGCTTGAATAGACTTGACAAAACAACTGCCACTCAATTTCTCACTTTGAATGTTTCAGAAGGACCTATGCCAGCATATTCTTTTTTTTCCCTCTATGGTATAAGTTTTGCTGCAGAGTATTTTTTGTCAAGATGGTAATGGTGGTCTCAGAAGTTATTTTCTGAGGCTGTGTAGGTTTGTTTGGTGCAATGATATGCATATGCTCGAGGAAGGTAGCATAACCAAAGTCAAATTTACAGTATGACAGAGCCACTGTGCGATGCAATGTTCAGCTTTGATAAGCAGTTACTTCATGAGTTCATGTAGGGTGTGTTTAGTTCGCGAAAATTTTTAGCTTTGTTACTGTAGCACTTTCGTTTGTATTTGTCAATTAGTGTCCAATCATGGACTAATTAGGCTCAAAAGATTGGTCTCGTGGTTTTCTATCAAACTGTATAATTAATTTTGTTCGTCTACATTTAATGATCCATGCACGTATCCAAACATTCGATGTGACAGTGAATCTTGAAAATTTTTAAGAACTAAACATGGCCGTAATGTAAAACAAACATGATTAGTACCTCATTCTATTCACCCTCTCTTTCTCAGACTTAATAATGCCTGTAGAACAACATTATGCCATCTTTAACGAAATTGATGTGTTTCTTATTTTGCTGGTTACGAACCGACAAAAATAACATTCGGAGTTCCTGAGCGCCTTCAGTTAACGTATATGTATATTTCAAGAGACCGATTTAGTTCGAAACTTCTATACACGTTTTCTTGGAGATACTTGGGTTGCCCGTAGCCATTGCCTCCGACGCATCCGCTGGACTACTGGATCTTGTTTTCTTTACAGAAAATGACATCAAAATCGACAAAATGTTCTTCCCTTTCATGAAACCTTCAGAATGTTTCTTATTAATCAGAACATTGCCTTTGTCATATTAACCGGTCTCTGTCAATACAGACAGATGAATATGATCCCTTTCATTTGTCGAGGCACAAATGGATTCTTGAGTATTTGATGAACTCACATAGCCATTGCTAGCGCCACCAGCTTTGATGTTCAGCGCCGGTGGTGACAAATAACATTTACAGTGAACAGTCTCATTGTTACATTTACAAGGTAAAGTTGTTGGATTTATGCCACTTCATGCTTATCCATTCGCTGATCTCTCTAACCTTCATTGCCAGCTAACTGTAGTATTCTCCGGTCACTATATAAAATGCAATTCCCAGTCTCCGATGGCAATGTACTCTCATGAAAGTTACGCGCATTAGTCATCGGTAAAGAAATGGTTCTTTCACTATCAGAGTAAGGAGGCAAAGGTCTTGATGAACTGGTCACCCATATCCATGTTTTTAACCATTTTCCGATGACCTGGTAATAATATGGGTTCAGCTTTCACATTTGGCTTCCTCCATAAACCGTGTACTGACCAAACTTTCACATGCGCATGTACTAATTAGAGGCCTCTGACGGTGACTGCACGTTACTTTTTATGACATCCACTAGGAAAAAAAATAGATTCTCTAAATTTTTTCATAAAAATCAGAAAAACAGACCATCAATTTGGTAGACTCTAATTACTACTGATAATAATAGCCACTTAATATATTCTATTTTGTAAAAAAATATACATAGCTGTCATTAGAAAAATAACAAACAATATAAAGTAACCCTACATATGTCATAATAACATGATATAAACTAACCCTAAATTTATATCTAAACTTCCCGTCCTATCAATATGATAGATAATATATGTTACCCCTTAAATTTATATCTAATTTACCAATTCTTCCTATTAAAAAAACTTAAGTATCTATTTAATTCTACATCTAAAATAGTATATTACCAACATATACTATTATGAGAGCTTATGCCTAAATATGTTTTAGAATTTACCACTTAAATTAGTATTAATATATAAAATTTTTAAATTAAAGTAAATATACATGATTTGCATCATGAAGAATGTTCCCTTGACGATTCTTATACCAATGAAAATAACAAACTATTAAAATTATCCTCTGAGCATATCCAATAGTTCCCTAAATCCCTTTCTAATCCTTGTTTTTTAGCAAGATGAGAAAAGATTCCTCTCCAACAACTCCTAATCCATCCTCCTAATCTTTTAGAACTTGGGAAAAGTCACCCTGTTCCGCGTAAAGTTACACGTTTCTGAGTCGCGTGTATCTTCTCTCCCGCACGTTTTTGTCAGTCAATCTAAAGGAGGAAGGGCGTGGAAAGAATAAATAGTAGGAAAGGGTTCCTGATGCAAATGTACAAGAGAGAAAGAATATATAATAGTGGTTAGGATAATTTAGAAAAAGTATAGGATTCCTAATGTAAAATTGTCTTCTATATTTTAGGAGTGGATTATTAAAAACTCTTGGAGATAGCCTTCTTTATTCCTTCCAATACTTTTTTAGGAGTTATAAAACTCCATGTTTTTGGGAAGAAAATATTAGGTTCTTGGAAATGCTCTATATGGCTAGCACCGTTTAGCCCATCATAAATCTCAGTAATTAAGCAACTCATGATGACCTATAATATCCTTATTTTTAGTAGGAGAGTTTTGAATAAAATGTACAGTATGCACAAGAATTTTAACTTAACAATAAAAGCTTGTAGCAACTAATAAGATTAAAATTTGAAAGTCAAAATCTAGATTCATATTTATTGATGATTTGGTGCAACTGGGAAAGGAGCATCATGAACTGCACTAGGCGAACATTCCTATGCTACTTGCCGAGTACTGACATGTTGTTCAGCTGTTAAACCACCCATACCAACATCTTTCATATTTATTGATGATTTGGTCAATCACGCGTCTTAACACTAACCGTGCAGGAGTACAAGCTGAGCACACTTGACACTACAGCTAGAAGTGATGGGAAAAGTTTTGTACTATGTCGTTATTATTCACGTTGTTGTTAGGTAACACATGATCCCTAATCATTGCATGTCAAGGTTAAGCTACATCACAGCTAGATTGTCCAGCTAAGTAGTGTACCTAGACTATATTTCAATGTATATTCAATCGTCGTCCCTTAACCTTCCTCTCCACTTTACTTTTCTTTTATAGAGTAAAATGCATGGTTAGTCCATTAACTTTATGTCTGTGTCGACTAGGGCCACCAACTTTTGATTTGTATTTTTGAGTCCAAAACCTTTTAAAGTTGTACATTAAAGGACTATACCGGTTCATTTTGTGTTTATATCCGACGTGGACTATACAACGTGGCTGCTAAGGTGAAGAAGAGGTCATCTATTGTGTGTGAGGTCAGTGGCTATTCGCCTTCTTGCCCAAACCCCCAGACTTGTTTCTCCCTTCATTCCCCAGTCCTCCCCCATCTCTCTATCTCTCTATATATGTCTCCCATGGATGACTCAACGACAGCGATGGCAGATCCTCCACCATATGGAGCGACTCCATGTTGTCAGCAACAGATCCGGGCTGATCAAGTGCCCTTTCCTTGATCACTGCATTGATTGCCACCAGTTTCAAGTGGTGAGGAGGATTTTTGAAGAAACCCTGGAATGTAGGGCAAGTGTTCTACTATTGCCCACGCACAAGGTTAGTTTGATTTTGGATTTATTTTGTGGTTTTGAATTCCTCGGTTTTCAATTTGGCTTTGATGCCTTCAAATTTCAAACTGAATGTAGAGCAATGATGAAGGTTTCCCACTCTTCTATTGGGAGGAGGTGTACATGAAGTTTCTGAAGTCCGAGGAATCAAGCAGCAAGGTAGAGACCTAGGTGCAGAGTCCCTTTTGAAGCATTCTCACACATGAAGATGAAGGACGCAACATGTAGTTTGGTGTGTGAAGATGATAAGTCCAAGGAAGCCAAGGCAATGGTAGCAGTAGGGAGTGAGGTGCTGTTTGGATAGAACCCAAAGTAAATTTTCCTATGCCTAGATGGACCCTAGGAGCTGTCTCGACCATGTTTGGTTGGGAGACTAGGAAGATGCCTATTCCAGGCACCTCCGCCAGGGCTAGGCACATGAAATTGGTTGCCTAGGCTCCATGCTCCTTGTTGCGTAACAATCTTTTCTTATTTTATTAATGCTTTAGCCTTCCTGGTCACCAACCAAACGCTCATGTTCGATAGTGCCTAGGCAGGCAAAAAGGTTCTCAATCACAAGCGACTTACATGTAGCTCAAATGTCTAGGTAGTCCATCCAGGGTCTTAACCAAACTAGCCCTGAGTTAGTGAGTTTGACAAAAGTTCAATGTTTCATGTCTATATGTATCTTCTTTGTGTTGTTGCTTATGTTGTTTGTCATGCTCATCAAGTAGTGACTAATCATTTGCATGGTCAGACTATGTTTGGAACGCATGAGTAAGAAGCTTTTCATTGAATAATAACAAAAGCTTAGTCATGTATGCCACAGAATGTTCGAGATGGAATGGACACATAAACATGTAATCTTGTCAATAAATAGAGAATCGAATACTACAACACTCTTTCATCAAACTAGCATCACACAAACATGTAAACAAAGAGGATACAAAGCAGATTCAAATTGGCATCACAAAAGCGTAACCATTGTTGTTTAATAGATTCAATTGTACCATTGTTTCAGTCACATAAACATATGGCATACTGCATGAGCTATGCCTATTCTCATATCTATCATTTGTCTTTTACCTCCCAGAAATATATTTCTATCACCTCTAATCCAAAAGAGGGATAATATAAAAGCATTATAGAGCAACATCATAATTTTGTTGCTACTATATAAAATAATTATAGAGCTCAAACGAGTGTTTGTCGTTGCTTCATGAAATCATTATAGAGCACAACACTCAATCTCCTATGCTGATCAAGTCTTCTTTTCAGCCTTGGTCTTCCTTGGAGTGCTACCTCCTTCTTTGCGGATTGTTCCTTGGCCTTTGCAATCCTTCTTACCAAATTTTGTTGTAGTTGTTGGGGGGACTGCTCTTGCTTTTGGCTAGTTGGATGAAATGAAGGCAGAGTTATGTAGAGGTTCTTTGTTGACATCTCTATTATTCTTCCGCTAAGGTCCTTTGTTGGGTCTCTATTGTTGCTGCTCATCTGTTGAGGGGGGGACTTCCTTGATGCCGCGCACCCCTAATAAATTTGATGCATCAAGGAAATCAAGAATACCCTCACCCGACAAAGTCAAGTCTCTGTTGTCTTGCTCAGTCTCTAAGCCTTGACTTTTAAGGTCCCAGCGACCCCCATTACAGACCTTATGCGCGCAAGGCCACTGACTTCTAGGACGAAAGTGCATATCTTAGAGGATGGTGTTGGTGGCGTTGTACAATTATAGCCAAACCCTTAGGCTAATACTCGCTGTTCATCTCTTTCTCTTAGTTAGGGTTCTAATCTTGATAAATTGGAGGGTACCTAAGGTTTCTGGTTTAGGAAAAAACTTTGGAGAATTTTGACGTAGGCATGCATTTTGACTTGATTCCGCTTCTTCTATCTTCACCGAAACCCTAGCTTGCTAGCCTAGCTAATTGCGACAACAACTAGCAAAAAATTGTGCTGATTTTGACAAAAAAGGATAATTATACCATTAATCTAGAGAAATTAGCACTAATAAAGGGAATTTAGGGTTTATTGAGTGTAATTATGGCTTAATTAAAAGCAACTAATACTTAAAGTCGATAATTAGGGCACATGGATTAGGTTAGCTCTAGCGCCAAATGTTAAACTTAGTATTTGTTTAGGATTGTGATTAGCCTAACACATAAACACCTACACTTTAACACTTAGTTGAACTTAATTAACTGGCGTATTGGATGAAGATGTCCCTTACCTACCCACAATAGCAGGCATGGCATTGGCGGTAGATGTGGTACTCTAGTCGTCATCCTCCTCCTCCACTGGTCATCAAATCACCATCACAGGAAGTATGGCGTTAGGTCTCTGGTCTTCCTAGTGAGGGGGTGGGCGAGGGAGGCAATCAACGACTAATGTGCATCACGGTGCAAGGGAGACACATTTGATTCAGGGGGCTTCTTATAAGAAAATAGAAAACCACCTTTCAAACTAGTTAGAAGACCAAATTTATTCGGTCTTGACAGTTAGAGTGTGCCTCTTACTCCGTTCATAGTTCAAAGTTGAAAATCAGACTGACATGCAACTTACAGGTTGAAAAATGTACTTCAACCCTTAAATTATAGGTCTGTTTGGGACTGCTCCACCAACTCTACACCATAAACTCAAGTGTGGAGCAGCTCCACAAAAACCTAAAGTTTCTGGAGCACTCATTTAGCTCTCACAACTCCACCCCTTTTTCTGGAGCAGGGTTTATTGAGCTATACCTATTTGGCTAAAAACGTGGAGCGAAGCAATCCAAACAAATCCTAGGAAATTGGGTAACAGGCAGCATTTAGCTGTTGAAACTGGACAAATTTAGTCCTACCGGTTTCAAAGGTGGTTTTCTATTTTATAAAAATAATAAAAAATCAGGTTTACTATCTAAACATCATAAATAACTCATTAGATCGGAAAATATGAAACTAGTATCATTTTTTCGAAAATTTTATCTACATGCTTATGATCTATATATAAAGTTGTTTGAAACTGATTTATTTTTATTCTTATTGCTTTATTGCTCGTAGTCATGCTCAATATTTATTTAAAACAAATGTAATCCAAACAAATCTAAATAGACCACCTACGTCTAGATAACATTTTTAGTAGAAAATTGTACTAGTTCCATATATTTTATTTTTTAGAGATCAAACCTGAATTTATATTTTTAGAAAATAGAAAACCGCCTTTAAAATTTAAATTTGTTCGGTTTCGACAATTAAATGGTGTCCATTACCCAGTTTTGTAATTCAAGGTTGAAAATTGGACTGATGTGCAACTTGGAGATTGAAAAATATACTTCATCCGTAGTTTAAAGTTGAAATCAGTTGAAATCAGACTACCATACAAATTGAAGGTTGGAAAGTATACTTTATCCTTTTTATCACCCAGAACTTGGAATGAGGAAAAAAAATGACTCTACTGTTCATTTTGTGGCTTCTAATGTTCGTTTTGCATCGTGATTTGTTCTCTGGTAATCCGTCGTGTATTTTCTAACGACGGCAGCTGCAGGATTGTGGAAGGGATTTGCTGGACAAATGGGTCTTGGCTTTTGCTTGGCAAGTGACAAGAAAATTTAAAAAGATGTCCTTTGTCCCTATGAAAGTTTCCGCATATGACAGCACGACCTTTTTTAGATAAAAAATGCATTGCTTTTGTCATATTAAACAACCATTTAATTTAAACATATATGGACAGGTCAACAGTGGGTGCTTGTCTGCTTTGTTTTTGCATACATGTAATTGTTTAATGTATGATGAAAGAGCTAAGCCATTGCTAGTGTCACCAACGTTTGATATTCAGCGCGATGGTGAAGATTTGGAATGGTGAACAATATTTTTCTAATCTTCTCTCAGGTGCATTTACAAGGAAAAGTTATTGGATCATCTTTCACTTCATGGTCATCATCTGTCCATCTGAACTTAACTTTGGTTGCCATGTACATGCAATATTTTCTTGTGACTGTTAGCTGTATTATCTCGGATGTCTTATGAAAAGATATCAGGATAAAAAGAAAGATTACATGTTTTGGCATCCTCTTAGTCAAGAATTTCTTCTTTTTCTGAGAGTAACCGAACAAGGTATGTGTTGTATTGTTAGTTGGACTTACATTATATTTCTTTAAACCATTTGGTTGTTCCACTATCTGCTGGTAACTGGTCAATCTTTTTTTTTTGTGATCAGGTAACTGGTTAATCTGGTGAGATCATGTTTAACAGGCCTGCAACAATGTTGGATTGGTTTTCGTCAAAAAAAAAAACACAATGTTGGATTGGTCCACATGCATGTAACTGGAGAAGCTGCAATTCCGTGAGTATTCAGTCTTTCGACATGTAGTACCTCAATCAGAAAATAGAATGGTGCTAGAAATTTTCTGCAAATATATTCTTAAAATTCATATATTTACTTATTTACCCTGTCATTATTTCGTCCTGAATGGAGTAAAAATTCACAGAGTAGCAACTTGCCTGACTACTTATTTACAGAGATGTCTCAACAAGTTAATGACCCAATCAAGAAACAACTACTTGGTCTAGAGATTGAAAAGTGACAAATACCTAATCTTAATATAATACACTAATCCTCAATGACTGAACAGACACATAGGTCTATGAGAATTAGGATATCATATGAATGACTGAACAACCACTACTAAGGTATTGCTAATGGCCCAAGTGTGACCTCAACAATTAAGTTCGCAGTTGAATAATCAAGCTGACAAATCAAGCAGCCTGGCGTTCATACATATTGACTTAATGAGTCGGTCAGTGGTTGAGTGGTACCGTTTCTTTTCCATGCATCTTTCACAATCGCTAGCTTGCCATTTCCAGAGTAGGAGCATCCTGAACTCGAGGGGATTCCGTATATTTTGTACTTGCTGCCTGCTGACATTGCTATGGCGTTCAGCAGCTCAGCTGTTAGCCAATAGCCATTGGTGTTACACCTTGCTCCTGATCAGTTGCAGCTTGACCCTGCCGTACAGGAAGGAGTACTTGCCTGAGACCTACAGGGCTACAGCTAAGGCCAAAGAAAATTGTACTTCAAATACATTTTTTTTATCTTGGCTCCAAATCATTGTATATATAAGGTCAGTTTAAGCTACATCTTGAGAGCTGTATTCATCATCACTAGGTCGAAGACTAACCAAATCTGACAAATGGAGCGACTTCCTGAAGTGCTGAAGCTTCCGTACATTACTGAACGCGAGCTTCTCTGTGGCTCTGTTCTTTTCTGAAAATGACACAGTGGCCGGTCCAGCCTCAAGCGTCGAGACAGTCATGTCATGTCCAAGCAAATCATTCAGCCACGAGACAGTTACGCCACGCCCAAGCACACGATCACGCGCTGCTTGTTCCTTGCTGGTAGCTGTAGCGCAGATGCACCAATCATTACCTCATTGGCGAGGATCTCAGTTCAGTTCAGACGTTCAGTTGCAAGGATGCTAATGCCAACGCATGTAGCTGCCTTACATTTGGAGGTAGAAACTGGGCGAGACCGCGAGAGCGTGGTTATGCTGACCGGGCTCTGATCCTACTACCTTCAGGCTCCAACTAGCTAGCTGTTGCGCAGGTTTTGGAGTCCTGAAACTGAAATGCACACGCGCTCCAAATGTCACACTCGATTCAGCAAGAGGACCTTGTCCACTAAACAAGTGAGGGGCCACGGCACGTGAGAGCACTGAATTGTTCATGGGAAATGACACCCATGGCAAGAGACATATATATACCTCTCTTCGTCTTCTGTTCATCCTATAATTCAGCATGGTCTCAAACTTCAAAGTTTGGCCATAGATACCGTCTTTAGTCTCCCAAGATTTATCATACGCGAAATCACACTAGCTAGGAGTACTAGATTTATCGTTCAACGTTGTTGGCGTCTGTGGATGTTATCCCCTTCTTGGAGGCTTCGTTGGAGCACTTCTACCACCGCCCGCCTCTCTCGCCGGAGTTGCTCCTGGCTGTGCTGTGTCTACGTGTGCTTCAGCTCTTTCTTCGCATTAGTCTGTCCAGCTCGAATGTTTGGAGTTGTCGTTGTCGTCTAGTTCTTCGCAGCGGATACTTGGCCGCTTGCACTCTTCTCGGCGGATGCTTTGCCGTCATTGCTGCTTGGGCGGATACTTTGCCGCCGATGTCGCTCCACTCTTGCGGATACTTTGCTGTGTGATCTCTAGCAGATGCTTTGTCGTCGTGCTGCTTGTTGTTCTTGTTCGGGCGGAGCCTTTGCCGCTGTAGTCTTCTCTATTCGGTGGATGCTTTGCCACCGCGGCTTCATCTCCCCTTTTGGTAGCCTCTGCTTTGTTGTTATTTTTCTTGCAGGTCTCGTCGGTTAGGTTACGACGGAGGGCCCTCTCCCTACCGCGCATTTTCCTTTCTCTTGTGTTTTACGCTCTTAACCACTACCACTGTGGTTCTGTAAGCTGCACTATGGGTTCTCCCATAGCTGTGTGAAATACACGAAAAGTCATGTTCTAAAAAAATCTTCAACATGCAGTACTTCAATCAGAACATAAATGGTGCTAGAAATTTTCTGCAAATATTCTTAAAATTCATATATTTACCTGCTTACCCGTCATTGTTTCGTTCTGAATGGGGTAAAAATTCATAGAGCAGCAACTTGCCTGCTACTTATTTATGTCTCAACAAGTTAATGACCATATCAAGAAACAACAACTTGATCTCTAGAGAATGAAAAGTGACAAACACCTAATCTTAATGTACTAATCCTGAATGACTGAAGAGACGCATAGGTCTATGAGAATTAGGATATCAATCTGAATGACTGAACAAACACCACTAAGGTATTGCTAATGGCTCCAGTGTGACGTCAACAATAGGGAATTAAGCCCACGGTTGAATAAAGAACGAAATCACGGATCACCAGCGCACGCTGCAAACTGAGATAATCAAGCTTCCTGGCGTTCATACAGATTGACTTGTATATCGAGTCGGTCAGTGGTACCGTTTCTTTTCCATGCATCTTTCTCAGTCGCTGGCTTACCATTTTGAGTCAATGACTTGCCATTTCTCAGTCGCTGACCCTATATATTTTGTGCTTGCTGACTGCTGACATTGCTATGGCTTTCAGCAGCTCAGCTGTTAGCCATTGGTGTTACACCTTGCTCCTGATCAGTTGCAGCTTGGCCCTGCCGTACAGGAAGGAGTACTTGCCTAGCCTGAGCCCTACAGCTAAGGCCGAAGAAAATTGTACTTCAAATATATCTTTTTTTTATCTGCGTCGTTGTTCTATGGCTCCTAATCATTGTCTATATAAGGTCAGTTTAAGCTACATCTTGAGAGCTGTATTCATCATCACTAGATCGAAGACTAACTAAATCTGACAAATGGAGCGACTTCATTTAGTTCAGGGCCCGGAGTGCTGAAGCCTCCGTCCGTACATTACCGAACGCGAGCTCCTCTCTGTTTTTTTTTTTCTGAAAATGACAGTGCACCGGCCCACCCTCAAGCGTCGAGACAGTCATGTCATGTCCAAGCAAATCATTCAGCCATGAGACAGTTACGCCACGCCCAAGAACAATCGATCATTCGCTGCTTGTTCCTCGCTGGTAGCTGTGGCGCAGAATCGCAGATGCATCAATCATAGGCGAGGATCTCAATTCAGTTGAGACGTTCAGTTGCAAGGATGCTGATGTCATCGCATGGCTGGTTGCCTTACATTTGGAGGTAGAAACTGGGCGAGAGCGTGGTTGTGCTGACCGGGTTCCGATCCTGCTGCCTTCAGGCTTTCAGCTAGCTAGCTGCTGCACAGATTTTGGAGTCCTGGAATGCACACACGCTCCAAATGTCACGCTCGATTCAGCAAGAGGACTTTGTCCGTGTCCACTAAACAAATGAGCTGCCATGGCACGTGAGAGCCTGCATTGTTCGTGGGAAATGCCACCCATGGCAAGTGAAATATATATGCCTCTGTTCGTTCTCTGTTCATCCTTCAGCATTGCTCTCAAACTTTCAAGGTTTGGCCATTGCCCATTGATATCGTCTTTAGTCTCCCAAGACTTATCATACCGAAATCATACTACTAGATTTGCCTTCTGAAATTCTCTCTTTTTTCGAGGACGTGCCTGGGCAACTGGAATTCTTTCACAGAAGTATACGTTTATCATTACTCGTCAATATAGAACTGTTAGCCAAAGATGCATTCAAGTGTCACCATAAGTATGGATAGAGTAACTATTGCTCCGTTCTATGTTTACCATCCTCGGCAAGTCGGCATAGCCGAAGTTCGACTCTTTTTTTCTCGTCTCTTATTTCATCATTGATTGAACGTATGCTCCATAGGTTAATAACTTAAGAGTATGTAGTCCAATATTTCTTTTTCTCATAATGCATAGTGTTTAAGCTGGAAACGTGTGATACGTCGTCCAATCTTTTAAATTATATATGGCAAATTGTGATGGGTCGACTGTTTTTTCAGATGATTATGGGCTAAATGCTCCTAGGAGACATAACGGTGAAACATAAAAGGCCAACGATGGGCCGACTGTTTCTTCAATGGATTTGTCTTAGCCTAAAACAATCAGAGGTTTTTTTTTTGACTTAGGATCTATTTGGCAGGGCTCCTCCCCGGCTCCAGCACTAGCTTCCGTGGAGAAGCCTGCCAAATGTTTTTTAAAGAAGCCGTTTTTATTCAGTAAAAAGCAGAAGAGCCGGAGCCAAAATGGCTTGGACTCCTTGGAGGAGCACCTCAAGATGAGCCGTGCCAAACACCCCCCCTACTTAAAACAATCAGAGGTTAAGTATTTCCTCTGTGCCTAAAAAGCACTTGGAATCTGAGTGAAACGTCCTACCAAGCGAGGTAGCTTTTGGCTCATCATGAACTATATAGGAGCATGTTTGATTTCTCAGAATATTTGCAACTTCTAGTGAGAGCAAAAAGTTTGCCTTATCTAGTTTTCACAACTTCTACCAAATTTGGTTATATTGTTTGGTTTGCAGTTAAAAAGTTACTGATGCTCCACTTCATCAGTCTCTAATTCATTTTACGTGCCCAAATTGTTCCAAAGCTTATATATATCTATTGCGCGCGCGGCAAATCTTGGCTGATCGTCATGAAAAAAATCTGGTGCGGACCAAAGTTTTTGATAGTCTTCGCCCAAAACAGTGGCAAAGAGACAGACAGCGATACTACTTTTGCTCTTTCGTATGCTATATGCATGTTCTAGAAAATAAAAAACTTTGCCTCTTTCCGTCTTTGGTGCCAAAAGCTCTGGTGCATGTTCTTGTTGACTTTGCCGTTCTTTGATCGCCCAATTTTCCTCCCCAACAGGGACATCCAACGTGCAGCAGCTAGATCTAGAGAGTGGAGTCACATGGCACATCCAGAAGGCATAAATAAAGATGTGGATCTCCTCAATCCAGCTTCCCGAGCGAGACGCGTAAGCGTAAACAATAGCACAGAAATAAGACGCGCCTGGATGAATGCGTGGCAAAGACAAAAGCAGGCAGATCAATTTCTGCATTAACATTTTATTACAAGCTAGAACCGTGCAACCATAATTTTAGTAGGAGTACGTCACATGGCAAACAAACCATACATGCTATCTCTGACTCTCTGTTATTTCTTTTTCATCATTTTCCCCTTGATTATGTAGCACATACATGCATGAACCCGTGAAACATTACATCAGCATCCTCCAAGCATCTGTTCCACCTGCCCAACATCAACAACATCTTCAGATCCAGCAAAGATCAAACCAATAAATAAAGCAAAGAAAACAAATTCAGAAGTTTCTAGAGCAATGATCTTGACGTGTATGTGCATGGTGTTCGGCCAACCGAGCCCAAATTACCTGCATGCATATATGCATATGGAAGCACGGCGCAGGGCGAGGCGAGATCAGTCGCTGTCGCTGCTGCTGCTGCTGTGGCCGTCATGGTCGTGGCCCTCGCCGTGCTTCTTCTCCTTCTTCTTCTTGTCCTTCTTCTCCTTGTGGTCCTTGTCCTTGTGCTCGCCGGACTTCTCGCCATGCTCGCCGGTGATCTTGTCCTTGATCTTCTCCACGATGCCCTCCTTGTGCTCCCCGTCCTTCTTGTGGTGCTCCTCGGCCTTCTTGTGCTCCTCCTTCTTGTGCTCGTCCTCCTTCTTGTGGTCGCCCCCCATGTGGAGCGTCTCCTCGATCTTGTGGATGATGCCAGACATGGTGGTGACTACTTCTCCTTGTCTTTGCTCAAGAAAAGGGAGAAACGGCAATGGAACTGGGATTGGAATGCTATGCGTCGGTGATCTTGGTTGCCTCTTCGGCGCCGGTATTTATAGAAGGGGAAGGGCTAGCTAGGTGCTCCGCGAGGCTTGCGGTGGGGTGTGTGAAGAAATGGAAGGCCAATCGGATAAGAAGGACGTGATGGCACTAAATAAAGGAGAAAAGATAAATCAAAGATACCAATTGCTTTGATTACCAACTTCTGTACCAACCTTTTTGCTCCACAGAAATGCCAGCTGCATTTTTTTTTCTTTTTCCTTTTTTTTTTGCGACGTGCATTCATTTTTTTCCCGTATACTCAGGGCGTGTTTGCCGCGGCTCCAGGCGGAGCCACAGCAAATGCCCTCGCATGGAGGAGGGCTTCTAGCCGGTAAAACATGGAGTCGAACCATTTTAGCGTACGGACGCGGAGCCGCAAAAACTAGCTTCCCTTCTAGGGCTCCAACTCCGGGCACGGAGCGTGTGCATAGAAGCCGCACCAAACAGGCCCTCGCTATGTCTAGAAATGATAATCATATTTGACCAGAGAAAAAGATAAATATTGTAAATTTTAATCAACAGTTAGTCAAAATTATATGCAAGTTTAAAGCATAAAGCTAACATCAATAGATTTGTGTTCATATTGCCTCTAAGTTGAAATCTATTCTTTTAGCATTGACTATTGTTGGCACAAAAGACAGCCACACATCATAATGCTAGAGTGCGTGGGTAGTGGATTGTGGAGGCCTCAGTGAAAATCTACACACCGGACAATCCACCGCCTTGTGTTGAATACCCTTGGCCCAGTTACACGCAAAATGGCAGTCTAGCGCTGACTAAATTCCATGCACCGGACAGTTCACCTCGCGACACTCAAACACATGCTTTGTAGATCGGTGAAACACACACGGAGGACCGCCGTCTGGTGCTCTTTGTTTTGTCGCGAAGGCCAATGAACACTCGCCCGGGACCAGGAGAGACCCCATCAGGGCAAACGCACTTTGGGCTGCCTAGCAACAACAGGCTAGCTAAGGCGCCTTCAAACGTCGTAGAGATGAAGAAAGAACAACAATCTAGGGTTTGGAGGAGATTAAGGAAAATAGAGAGTAAAAGGTATAAACAGAAAAAGATAAAGTTGTATTGATTAATCGATTGGATCCCTTGATCGGTCATCGTCCTTTACGTTTATTGGGTGGAACTGGAATTCTATCCCGGGGTAAAGTCCAAATATATCACGGAAATCGACCCAAAATAAACATAGAAACTAAGTGCTTCTCGAAGCCGACATCGATGGACACACCGGACAATCCGGTGCACATAGGCGTAACGCATAGGACCGTCCAGTGTATGTGACCATGAACACAGCCTCCCTATTTTGTTTGACAAAACTTGCATGACTCAAAAAATAATCTTACCTAAGGACGAGATCGGCAACAATACATCGGCCATATTTTTTTGAGGATGATAATTATATTGTCAGACGTAATCCTTGACCAAACTTAACTAGAGGTGGAAACAACTTGTTTTGGCTTCTACTAAATTTTCATAGTTGTATCTTCTGCTTAGGTTTTGATGGAATCACCTCCACTACTTATCCTCAATTTCCTTTGATTTTTTTATGTTATTGCGCCAAGTGCTACTGATTGCCAGTCAACTCTTCCAAGTTTAATCCCTTGCCCCTTGGTGCCACTCCGGTACTCCAAAGTTTTCACTACATAGATGGGCCTCTTGCAAGATTAATGGGGGCAAAGACAATACGATGCAAGTGGTGAAGCGCATACGATCGAGATTGGAGAGTGCAAGGACACATGGTCGGTGGGCGACGCGCCGCGTGGAATCCGACGGCACTGTCGGCAGCAGCGAGTGGACGCGGCTCGCCGCGCAGCCGTCCTGGCCGCGGGTGCTGCGCTGGGCGGTCGTGCAGCTGCGTGCCTGCGTCTGGGCCGAGGCGTGCGGGCCAGTAGGCATCGGCCGCGTAGGTGCGGCTCACGTTGTCTTCGGGTACGACACTGGGGCACTGGGCTTGGGCGGTGCCGCACCGGACAGGTGACCCTTTTTCTTCTCTCAATCTCTCTCGTGATGGGAGTCCTCGATGGCCGCTGCACTCGTACTACTACAGTATAGAATACTCCTTCCGTACTCGAAAAAAAAGTTATTTTAGACAGCGACGTGGTCTCTAAAGCAGAACTTTGACTCCTTGTTTTTATAAAAATATTTATCAAAAAGTTATATATGTATGTTTTTTTATGAAAGTTATTCAATAAATCTGTTCATATAGTTTTCACATTTTCAAATTCAATAACTTAAAAGTTATTCATGATTTATATTCCTAATATTTGACCAAACCTTGTTCAAAACGACTTCTTTTTCGAGTACGGAGGGAGTACTACTCTCGTGCAAAGACTATCCGCACCGCGACCCTGTAAATCATCCTCCAGGAACCTATAGCGGACAAACCGGCTACAGCGGGTACGCTATCGCGTACGCTACGCGTGCGGACGAGCCAGCCGTCCGCTATTCCCAGCGGACTCGCGGACATCCGCTACCCGCGCGTGGGGCCCGCCGAGCGAGCGAGCAGAGAGGGGAAGGAGAAGGGAGAGAGGGAGAGAGCAGAGGGAGGTGGAGGGAGGCGCCGGAGCCCATGGCCGCTCGCCGCGAGCTCGTGGCCGCCCACGCCCGGACACCGTCACCTCGCCGCTCGGAGTCGCCTCGCCAGCGCCGCCACGCCCCCGCCAAGGTTGCGCCGCCCGTCCATGCTCGCAAGCGCGGCGCCGCGGGCTCCGCAGCAACGCCGCCACGGGCCGCGGACGGGGAAAGAGCGGCCGTCGACACCGCGCCTCTGCTCCGGAGCCGCCGCCCTCGGTGCCCAACCTTCCGCCGCCCGGAGCCGCGCGCCCTCGCCGGGGCCCGCGAGCCGGCGCCGGAGCACACCCTCGCCAGAGCTGCCGCGCGCGGTCGCTGGAGAGGGAGGTGGAGGACGGGGAGAGGGCGAGCGGTGGTGCGGGGAGAGGGTGAGCGGTGCGGTCGAATGGATAAAGGAGGAGAGGGGAAAAAGAAAAGAAAAGAAAAGGAAAGAGAAAAAGAAAAAAAGAAAAGGAAAAATCTGACAATGACAAGTGGGTCCCATAGTGGATAGAGGATCATATAGAGTATGGATAAGTGCGGGAGAAATTGATATAGAGGATCGAATCTCGATGACTAGAACGAAATATTCCTTTTAGATGATGAATTTAAAGTACGACGAATGCGAATAGCCTAAGTTGGGGAGCAGCCGTGGAGGCACATGGACCGCGGAACCTCTAGGCGATTGCGAGGTGCTGGGGTGCGACCCGTGACTCGTGAGTTGTGACTAGACTAAGCATCGCAACATTGTGATGATAAAAAAGCAAGAGGGTGCAATCAAAACCTGGGTGCTGCTGTGCTTCATGGCTCCAAAACAATCGAGCAGCCTTTAGCTTTTCCCTGAAACAAACAAAATGCCCCCCACATTCGAAGTAGAGTAAAACAAATCGTCGTTTCTTAATTTTGGTTCGGGTGCTTTTTTTTCTTAAATACGCAAAAGATTTGTGTATCATTGTAATTAAGAAGATCAGAGTTTAACCGTATAAACAATACGCTTATGATGAGCGCGCTAAGTGGTCTTACAACTATGATTAGACCTTCGTAGCAGATTTTGGTTCGGATGCCATCTAGTCTAGGTTCTAAATTTTCAAAATACACATTCAAGCACCTAAAATTACTAACTATGTCCCGTGAGATTCAAACCATCCCAGACTCGCTAGTGTCCGGACGTCCGATCTGAACACTGCCCGCACATGGAGCAAATGAGCGCTTAGCGCGTCAGGCTCGCAAAGGAGTACACCAGTAGTGATCCCGCGCCGCCCTGGACGTCGTCCGTGGCATCGGCCGCTTCTCACGTGCATCCCATGTGCAAAACCCGATCTACTTTTGAAACATTTAGATACAACAGGTTGTAACATGCCAAAGAAGACAAATGAAACACTTGAAACAAGCGTCTGAAACACTTACGAAAATGCCTGAAAACATTTGAAAACCAATACAAACATATGCAACATCCAGATGAAATACTTGCAAACATACATATGAAACACCTGAAAACACTTGAAACATAGGCTTGCGACATACACGTATATGCAACATCTAGATCTACTTTTGCAACATCCAGACAAAACACTTGCAACATTCGTCTGGAACAAATGAAACATTTGGAACATACACTTGAAACATACGTGTATAGCCTTACAACATGTGCAACATTCCGATCTACTTTTGCAACATAGATATACATCACTTGCAACATACTGCAGAAACATCTAAAATACTGGAAACATGCAATTGCAACATGCATTTTCAGTGTAGCATCTACTTGCTTCTTGAACGAATGGAGGCTCGTCAACACGGAGCTCTACGCCAGCACGGAGCTCAAAGCCGTGGAGTGGCACGGAGGTCACCGTTGTGGACCTCGGCAGGGGCAAGGGCAGGCGGATGGAGCACGGCCGAGACGGGAGGTACGGGTCCGGGAGTGAGCTAATGAGCGCCTAGCGCATCGGGCTCGCCGTTTGCGGCGCGGACGGGGCGTGAGGGGGGCGACACGGCGAGGATGAGGTCCGTCCAGTGAGCAGAGCGAGCGGGCGATGCGGGCGGGGCGCGGTGTGGGCGACTGCAGGGTCCGTCCGGACGGACGGATGCCCTATAAAGAGCGTTTCCGTAACCCGTATTAACCTGTTTGCGTGGCACGCTGATCGCATGGTCGCACAGCACCGAGACATAGGACCCACATGCCAGTTGGGAGATAGTAGATGAGGCCAGCATGTGGAGTCATTGCCATGTCATTGTAAAGATCACCGTGCCACATAGAGGATTAACCTAAATCAAGGCAATTTGGATCTCACGTGGCACAATTAGTAAATTTATGGACTTGATGTGTATTTTAATTTAAAAGTTTAGAGACTTAGATAGCACTCGGAGCCAAATTAGGATACCGTGGTACATTTTACTCTTTATTAAAGTATAAGGCGGCATAGTAAAACTAAAAGAAAGTCAAGCTTTTAGAATTTTGACCACGAATTACTCAAATCATAAGCATGCTTAGGACATTTCACGTATCTTTTAATTTGCAACAGTTAATGATATTCTAAGATTATTTGATGGTCAAAGAAATATTCTAAACAGTTTTCTGAACCTAATACGCCTTATAAAAATAAATACGGGGAGTGCTGTGGTAATGGTAACGATAAACGAGCAATCACACTGACAAGTAGGCAAAAGAGAAGTCGTGCCTTATTTTCGTCCACTGATTCTAAAACTCTTTCGCATGAACTACATCCATGTTTCTTAGGAGGTGTTTGAGACTGATCCGCAAACTTTATTGTGGAGCAGCTCTAAAAAAACTGTAGTTTGTGGAGCACCTCTTTAGATGCTCTCACAACTTCATCATTTTTTCTCGACAAAGTGCGTGGAGCTAAAACCGTTTTGCTAAAAAACGTGGAGCGGAGCTGAAAAAATGTGGATTAAAGCAGTCTCAAACACCCTCTTGTGAAATGGTTACGCAAAACCTCATTCCAATATGATCAATTAAATTTAGCTCATCCAAAAATATAATGTTCGAAAACAAGGGTGCACATTTGGAAGTTTCAGCCGCATTGTAAAAAGAGACTGGCGCTTGATATGTTCTGGTATTGGATTACAGTCTTGGAAACTTAGAAAATCTGAAACGTGGTTCCCACAATAAAGAGGATGATCCCAACTTCGCCCCATATCTCCACACGACCACACCTTTTACTGATTGGGGTATAGAATCTGATGCCATGTCGACATGAATGATTTATATAAAAAGAAGAAGAAAATGAAACAATTTCATTGTTAAAGGTACGTGTCCATCCACCAGACCACCACCGATCGCTCCCAACGCCGCACTAATCATGATTTATGCTACGGGCCAGCTGCCGGCATCAACCCACGCGGCCTTGTTCGGGTATAATCGGATTCATCTCAATCCACGTACATGAGGATAGAATTTAGTTCAGTTCTACTCGAATCTATCCCAACATACATGGATTAATACAAATCCGACTACGTTACGAGGTCTAACGCTGCCTCCAGCGATGAAGTCCTACTGCTTCTTTCAGCAAAAGGTGACCAAGAAAATGCTTAACCATGCAGAACTTGTTTATTAGTAGCGTTTAAGTGCGCTTGTGAACCTTTTGTACGGTTCATTTGACTGATCACGTATATGATGCTGCCACTAAATTTTCCTGTGATGTCCACCATCGCTGAGCCCATAAAAATAACTGGCTAAAACTCACCTTTTTTTACATTTTGAAGGCAATTTCTTTTTTATTGCATGACCAATTTCATTGACGAATACCATAGCCAACTCATTTTTATGTGTCTATTGATTTATTCTATAATTGGAAATACTCTTACGGTCTAGGTTGCTGGTGTTTTCTGTTTTTTTTAAGTGAAAATTTATATATGATAACTTCATCCTGTAAAAACAGATTTGGTAGAGTGCCTATTAGAATAAATATCAAGACAGAAACAAATACACCTCATATTCTATCCAAATCCAATAAGGTCAGCTGTATCTACAAAATGCACAACAAATGCATATGCACAAGAAATATCTGCTTCGATCCCCTGCCACCTTTTTGGCAAATTGTTTACAGATGGTCGCACTTAGCTGTACACAGTATTTCAGTGGCAGTAACTGTTCACGTTTCATGGCAGAACTCCACCACAGTGAAACAACGACGCAGTTGCATCAGTATTTCAGTGTGGATGGCATGCCAGCAGCAACAGACAAGCCTAGTCTAGTAAACGTGCGATCCTAAATCTGACGTTGCATGAAAAAAAAACTTATAAAATGGTATAAGCAATACCCATCTTGAACCTGAAAATGTGCGATAATCTCAAAAGGCAGCGCATTTCATATGGACCATTTCATAGTGTTCTAAATGCCTAACCCAAGCAGTTGAAAGCAAAAACCTCATGCTTAGTGCAATTCAATGGCATAAACAAAGTGACATGAGATATCACAATTCACACCGGCCCTGCCTGCCAACGGAAATCCATACCAAGATCCACTTAACCACAAAGACAGCCCACAGAATCCATAATTCCCCAAGACATAGACACATTGTGATAGTAGAATTAGGTCATTCACTAACGCTAAAGAGTTGGTTCAAAATGGGACAGCTCATAGCTATATTCAGAGTACTAGCTCACTGATCAAGAAAGAACGAAAGAGTACTCCGGAGATAAAAGCCATGCTGAGCAAGGATCATGCCAAAAGTCTCGAGCCATCACAGACGCAAGTAACACCAACTATGTCAATGATGAGCCTACTCTGTCACGTCAACGGTAACTTATTACAGCAAACCGACTCCCTTCACCGAAGCAGTCAGATCACTTGCCCCTTAGCTTTTCAAGGTCAGGGAGATCTGCAAACAAACAAAGCTATTAGAACATGAAGCATAGGTGGTTGTCAGATTGTTTACTAGGCACGTGTCAGAATGTTTGGAGTCATGGTGTAAGTCAGTAAAGTTTCAGTAGCTTTATTCTTTCTCTGAAAGTGCCCATAGACACTGAAAGAGAACTTCAAAAATTCATTAACCTATTTCAACATAGATGGCCTGCTACTGCTACCATGCAGAACAGCAGAAGATCAAAAGAACAGTGGTATGAATTAGAAAACCAGTAGGGTTTGAAAAGGATACAAATGTCCAATTGAAATGGAAGACTTGAATTAGCTTCTATATTTAGATGAGCAAGGCATGCATTTTAAGCCTAGGGCCAAGTCAGTAGACTTTATGAGTAGATAATCTTGTTCGGTAGCCATCTGGCTTAAAATTGATATCAAAAGGGAGCAAGAGAGAGCAAGAGGTGGAGAGTAAAAGATGGGCACTCACAAAGCATCCCGTCATCATCATCACTTTCATCTCCTTCATTTGCCTGCAACAATGTGAAGATAGCAATGAGTATCTCAAGGCAGCCATAGAAGTGCTACATTCAAACCAACAAAAAATGACTATTTCATATACCTCAAAGCCATCATCTGAATCCCCAGAGACTTCTGCAAGAAATTGCTTGTCAGGTACGAATGGACAAACAAAGAATGCAACATGTACAGATAAAAGTGTGGGGGGGGGGGGGGGCGATGAAACTAGAAGCTGCAATATACAAGGGTGTGCTCTAGCCACTGAAATCAAGGCATAATAACAGTAATACAGGGTTATGTAGCCATATATTTAACATTAGCTGCTGCTAGCCTGCTACTTGAGAAGAATGGAACATTTAAAACTAAATTAGTTGTCACCAAAATGCTCATTTATTGGCCCTGTTCATTCGGCTTATAATCCGTCTTTTCAGCTTGTTTTTTCAACCGGAACAGTATTTTTCTCTCACAACAAATCAGCCAACAGTGTTTTTCAGCCGGCTTATCAGCACAGCCGAACAAATCAGCCAACAGCCAACAGTGTTTGTCATGTAATACATCAGTGCCTAAGCAAACTGAGAATATGTACTGTGGACTTGATCCTCAGACACAATGTATTGACTACCCATAGCATTAATGTGATAAAATCAGGATCTGCCAGAACTGGATACTAGTAGAAATGTAAAAAAAAATCCAAAATAAATTATAGTAGCTTGTTAACAAGATTAAACTAGTTTAAAAATGAAGGACTTCATGGTCACCCCAACAACAAATCCAAAAGAATACACATTTCATCAATTTAAACAACTGAATTCCAACCTGGCTTTCTTTTTTACGACCCTTTATTCATACTGAATTAAGAATGCCTCTAGACCAAAAACAATTGCATATATCTGGGTGTGTACTCCCTCCATTCCAAATTATAAGGCATTCCAAGAATCTTGGAGAGTCAAAGCATCTTAAGTTTGACCAAAATTATAGAGAAAATTACAAAAATTTATAACATCAAATAGGTATAATATGAAAATATAATTAATGAAGAATCTAATGATACTTAATTGGTGTCATAAATATTATTATCTTATCATATAAATTTGGTCAAACTTGAAATCCGTTGACTCTCCAAGATTCTTGGAATGCCTTATAATTTGAGATGGAGGGAGTATATCATTAGCACATACCAGACTCTTCATCCTCATCACACCATTTGTTCCAGTCAACTTTGATGTATGGATGCTTTTCCTCTGACTTCAGCAAGCGCTTCCACCAACCTTTCTTTTCTTTCTGGATTGAACAGATTATGTTCCGCAGGCCCATCTTTGTCTTCGTTTTACTTCCCTATAGACCAAGCAAAGTTATGGTGAGCCCACTGTTAACCATTCAAATAAGAAATTGGTGCTATCTTTGACCAATACTGTCTGGGAAATTATGCAGAGCAAACAACTCTAAAGATAAGCATCTAATTTCATTACTCATTTGTTAAAACTGAGCCCATATTGAAATCCAGGACAGCAACCAACAATTACTTTTTTTAAAAAAACATCAACCAACAATTACTTACCTCTGGCAGTACTGAACCAAAAAGCTCCAAAGTGAAGCTAAAAGGTTCCCCATGGGCAACAGCAGAGAATGTAAAGAGGCCCTTAGCATCAGTCTTTAACACAACATCTTTCGCATCTGGCAATGAGATAGTCAAGTAAATCTTCTCGGAGCGCTGAGCCCACAAAACCTCAGGTTGGCGGCTGCATTCCAAAGAAATGGCGTAGTCACCATAAATGTACTACATTTTGATTAGAACGGATATACGAATACAAATAGGTCAAGTTAGGGTTCGGGTACTCAGTCTTGCACAGCGGGGAGGGAAGAGATGGGGCAGGCATACCCGGTGTGCTGGGTTCCCGTCGCCGGCAAAGCGCCCGACGAAGACATGGGCAGCTGGCGGTAGGGCGGCGGCGGTCGACCTCTAGTTGTCGCGCACGCGAGGTGAAGTTGAGAAGAAAAACAGCTTTTTTAAGAGGAAACGCCTAAAAAACAAGGCAGCTAAAATATATAAGGGCCCTGTTTAGATCCACCAAAAAAACACTATACGAAAAAAAGATTCCTCGTCACATCAAACTTGCGATACATGTATGAAGTATTAAATGTAGATGAAATCAAAAACTAATTATACAGCTTGGTTGTACTTGGCGAGACGAACGTTTTGAACCTAATTAGTCAACAGTTAGACACTATTTACCAAATAAAACCAAAACGTGCTACAGTACTTTTTTTACACCTTTTTACACATCTAAACACAGCCAAGATTTATTTACACAAACACCTATCGGGTGTGAACGCAGGACAAGCAGTTCTTCCGGGGACCGGGGCTGTTTACAGCTTGCTTCTTCGCGCCCGCTACTGGGCCGATTTTCAGTAGGTGCACGCGCCTGACTAAGCTCGTTCATTAGAGAAAGCGGCCCATTAAACTGGCTCGGCCTTTCTCCGTTTTTCGTTTTTTTTTCCTTCTTTAGCCATGACACCCTGGGTTCTTCTTTTTTCTGTTTTTATTTTGCTTCTAACTTTTTTCATTATCATAAGTTGGGAGTTTTGCTAGCGCCCGGATGTCCGAATAGATGCCCGCATCTAGACGCCCATGCCAGCACCTCGTTTCCCGTGCTACACCTGTTTTCCGCGCCCACGCGGGGCCCGCGCCGCTCCGACCGCACGCGCCGCCTGCTCGCCCGACAGCACGCGGAGACCCCTCATGCCTCTTCCGCTTCCCACACGCATGCAAGTGGGACCGTTTGCACCTGCTCAGTGGTGCCCTAGCAGCTGCAACAGGCGGTTGCGACAGGTGGTCCCATTGCAACATGTTCAACACCAGATCTACTTCTGCAATATCCAGATGAAACACTTGTAACATACATCCGAAACCATTAAAACACTTGCAACATACGTCTGAAGCACTTGCAAAAATACCTAAAAACACTTGAAAGCCATTGCACACGTATTCAACATCCAGATCTACTTTTGCAACATGTAGATAAAAATACTTGCAACATACGTATGAAACACATGTACGGGTTGCGTGCCAGTAAAAGTAGTTTATGTTTGACCAAATTTCTAGTGAATACTATTCACATTTATGACTTCAAATTAATTTATTAAGAAAATACATTTCATAATGAATCTAATGGTATTTATTTGATATCATAAATATTGATATTTTTTTATCTATAATTAATTAAACTTGAGATACTAAACCATGACACTGTGCTAGAATTGCATGTTTTTTTGGACGGAGGGAGTACATCTGAAACAGTTGAAACACTTGCAACATATGTCTGAAACACTTGAAAGCCATTGCATACGCATGCAACATCCTGGAACATGCAGATAAAACACTTACAACATACATATGAAACACATAAAACACTCAAAACATACGCTTGCAACATGCATGATATGCAACATCTAGATATACTTTGCAAAATCCAGATGAAATACTTAGAAACATACGTCTAAAACACTTAGAACATATGCTTGCATTATGCGTATATAGCCATTGCAACTACGCAACATAACACTTGAAAACATACTTCTGAAGCACTTGAAACACGACATCGCCGGCGGCCACGACCTACCTAGATAACCGCGGTAGCCAGGAAGCGGCGCTCGGATGCTGTGGAGAAGGAGGATGGCGGTAGGCTGGCGGCTGGGAGCGGTGAAGAACGCAGTGCCAGAGTAGTGGTCGTGGACCACGCCGTATTGCGCGCGGAGAACTCGGCGATGAGTGGCGGTGGGAGATAGGAAGGTAGCGGGCGGTGCTCGGGAGCGACACAGCATGCCACTGCGTTGCGGCCGCTGCGGTGCGACGCGATCGTTGTGGAGCATGCCGCGACGGCGATTCAAGTGTGGGTTCAAGAATGGATGCTGGCGTAGCAATGATTTGAGAGGAAAGTAAGAGCGAAGATTTTTTTAGTAGATGGGTGCGTCCGTGCGGATGGCAGTGTTGGGCCATTCGGGCGGGCGTCGAGGCCTACTATCACAAAGCGTCCGAACGAAACAGACACCTTTCCTATAGCATTTCCAGATAACTTGTCACTAATAATTATATCTATTTGTTTAGATCCACTAATGAAGATATTTTCCTTTTCCATCACTATCCTTGGGTAAAATTTGTCATTGGTCTATTTAAAATTGTGTACTAATTGATTTTTATAATCTTTATATCTTAGAATATCATTGAATCAAAGTGAAGTCAAACCAAGCTAAGTATTATGTTGGACAGTTATTAGAGATATATGATTTGAACATGGTTACTAAGGAAAGATTGTTGGATTTCAAATGTGGGCGGAGCTAAGGTTCACACAATATGGAGAGATGAGGTGAAGGAATATACTAAGTTGGGGCCTTTGAGGGTCTAAGAGGAGATGAAGGAAGTAGTGGCATGTAGTATACAGGTGCCGCATTATCAAGAAGGATCCAACATGTATTGATTTCACAAGCATCTAGTGCTCGAGAATACCTAAGTGAGATTGAGTGACACCTAACCTCATGTTTTAACTTAGTTGGCAGAGTTTGCGAAAACCGAGTGGTCCTGTTTTCCTAGAAATTTCAAGATGGTCTCTGAGTGAGGATCTTTATAGTTTTGGATCGGAAACTTTGGGATGCTAAAAAATTCCAAGGCCTAGGAAGGCTTTGTGTCTAACCTAACGGCTAGTAGGTTTAGAAATCAAGTGACCTCGCTTGTAAAACCAAGTTACCTGGTTTTCACTGACACAGTGCAACGACTAGTTTTTCTTGAGTGGGTACTTATACCTCTCGGCCTCTCTTTAGAGGGTTGCTAGTTCTTGGTGTACTTAGAATCATTCTAATCCTTGTGAGAACTCTCCTCAACCCAATCTACACGAGATTGTGTGATTCTTTCTATACCCAAGTGTTGGGTTACAAGAGATTAATTTACTTATCAAAAGAGAGCAAGCCAAAAATCTTGAACACTTGCGATTAGTCAATAATATTGGCCCTAAAAGCCAAGCTAAAATATTGTTCGCTGAATTGTTGTGAAAGAAAAACATTGTACCATAGCTGATAAGCCAGGCTAATAAGTTCAAGCGAACAGGCGTGAAGCATTTGTCACTCTTAGAGGTCAAGCCTCCTAGATAGCTAGGCATCATTTGGCGAGCTTTCAATGTTGTCAAAATCTATATTGTGAGGGTTTCGATCTTGCCTCCAAGAAGAAAAAGATCAAACTAGGAAATAGAGAAAGTGGCTGGAAGACACTTGACTATAGCTTTGAAATTCAGTGGTTGCTCATGGCTTCCTCAAGGATGACATATGGTTTAAGTGGGAACCTCGGTAAATCAAATATAGTGTCTACTTCGTGTTTTGAATCAGGTAATCCAGTTTTAACTAACTAGATGATACCCCGCGTGTTGTTGCAGGGATTTTGTAGCGCTTTACATGATCACATTGTGATTGTAGCTCCAAATATTAATGGAAAACAGTGATCCATCTTCAGTAAAGCCTAACAAAAAGCCTATCAATCAAATACATATCTGATGATAAAGAAAATATACATATCTGGTATAGTGATATATGACAAAACAGAAAGACATCTACTCCATCCGTCCCCAAATAAATTAATTCCTAGAATCCGTGACAGTCAAGCCTTTTTAAGTTTGACTTACTTTACAGAAAAGAGTACCAACATCAATGTAAAATGAGCATCTCATAAAAATATATTTAATGATAAATCTAACGATACTAATTTGATACCATAAATCTTAGCGCTTTTTCCTAAAAATTCAGTCAAAGTTTAAATTTTTTTTTACTTAAGACAACTCTAGAAATTGATTATTTCAGGGATAGAGAAAGTAACTACTTAGGTGCAACTTGTAAAAACATATTATTAGTTTCTTAGGTACCGCCTTGATCTCCAAATGACCACAATTATTGTTGAATTTTTTGTCAAAAAAAATAATAGACCAATGTATCAGTTGTGGGACCCACCTGAAGGAAATCACCACAAGTCAAACACCCTGTTCGGCTGAGCTTATCAGCCGTGGTACAGTATTTTTCTCTCACAACAAAACAGCCACGGCCGGTTTATAAGCCGTGGAAACAGCCTGCCGAACGGGGTGAAAATTATCTTCCATCTAAAAAAAGCTGCCGCCCCTATTAAAAAATAAAAAATGAGCCATGACATTACATATACAAAAATAAAAAGAAAAAAAATTAGCCACGACATTACCTCATGCATGCGTGACGGGCTGACGGCGCGGACGCGTGGATGCCCTCTCACCCACCCATACGTCTTAGCTCTGCTCGGATCCGGATGTCACCTCGTCGCGTTGATGGTTGGCGGATAAGGGGGCGTTTGGTTGCCTGCATCAGGCCTCAGCCAGGCTCTACGGGTGCGAGAACATACGTTTGTTTGGTTCATGTATCTGTCGGGCCAGGCTCTGTGCGTGCAAGAAACCTCCCTCAGCCAGACTCTGGAGGAACGCAGAAATCGGCCGTTTCTGCCGGGCCATGCTCGCGTGGTGCCGGTAATTAGTCATCTAATGACGTTATTAGTGAATTATTAGCACATATTAAATGATATTAACATATTTCGATGAATATTAAGGAGTAATAAGATAAACTAAGAACTATAAGATAATAGTTGCCCGTAATAAATGTCATGATGAAGATTATTTAATATATTTTTATCTCATGCAACCCGTCCTCATGCGAACAACCAAACACGAACTCGGAACAGTCTGGCTCGTGCAAACAGGCAACCAAACACCACACTCTTGCATGCATTGGGCCTGGCTACGGGGAGCCAGGCTCCTCCCACGCGAGCCAGGCTGAGTTCATACGCGAACCAAACAGGCCCTAAGATTCCTTTGTTCAGCTCAGACATTAGGCGAATGGCCGGTCGCCGGGGCCGGTGGCAGGGGCTCTACCGTCGACAAGGGAGACGAGCGTGGTGAGGGAGCCGTCGCGGGCAAAGCTTTGTGGGCATCTGAAAGGTCTTGATGGCTAGAGGGGGGTGAATAGCCTTTTAAAAATTTCTACAAAGGCAAGCTAAACAAGTTTATCAATATAACAAATAGCGAGATGCGAGTTTTGCTTAGCCTACGGGGTGTTTGCAAGCCACCTATCCAATTCACAATTCTACTATATTTGCACTCAATCGCACAAGTCAAACCGAGAAGGTAATTACAACTACAACTATCAAGCTACACAAAAGAGCTACTCTAGCAAAGCTAACTAGCTAGCAAAGGTAACTAAGAAAGTAATGCGGAGTTGAGTTAGGAGAGTTTCACTGAGGGGCGAAGTATTGAGCCAACCAATATGATCAACAATGAATACCAAGACAATCGAACACCGGGATCAATCAATCACAATATGAAAGTGATGACACGAAGATTTATCCCGAGGTTCACGTGCTTGCCGGCACGCTAGTCCTCGTTGTGTCCCTTTTCACCACGTGGTTCGGTGGCTAATCGGTCACACACCGAGCCTCTCAAAAGGCGCCACAAGAACCTACCAAATGGCAAAAGGTTGGAATGACACGAGCAATTTACTAATATTGCCTTTGGCGCTTCGCCGAGGTAGGCACAAACCCCTCACAATCACCGGAGGTGGCCAAGAACAATCACCAACTCTTGCCAACGCCTCCAAGCTGCTCCAAGCCGTCTAGCTGGCGGCAACCACCAAGAGAAACAAGAATCCCGCAGCAAATTAACCACCAAGTGCCAACTAGATGCAATCTCACAATGCAAATGCACTTGGATCACTCAATCTCACTTCGAATATGCAAAGAAGCAAGAGAGATGAGTGGGAGGGGAGTTGCTTAGCTCAAAGTGCTCACAAGTATGTCAAAATGTCCAAGAGAGGGAGCCTTGAGCCGGCCAACGAGTATTTATAGACGTACCCCTTCGAATATAGCCGTTAGAAACTTGATTCAGCAGCAGTCGCGCTGACCGGACGCGCTGGTCTAACTGACCGGACGCGCCGGTCACGCAACGGCTAATTTTCGAAACACCGACCGGACGCGCTGGTCGCAACGACCGGACGCGCTGGTCACGACCGGACGCGCCGGTCCCGTAACGGACCGGACGCGCTGGTCAACCCTGAGCCGCGCACAACGAAATAGTGACCGGACGCGCTGGAGAACTGACCGGACGCCACAGTGCCTGCGTCCGGTTGGAGTCCAGTAAGCTCCCTGGACGACCGGACGCGTCCGGTCGACTATGACCGGACGCGCTGCGCGTCCGATCAACCAACTGAAATACGCGCAGACGCTGAACGCTGACCGGACGCATCCGGTCAAACAGTGACCGCGTCCGGTCCAGCGTTCGGTCACTACTGTGACCTCCGTTCGTCTCCGTTTCTTTTTCCGACTTCCGGCGTAGTGGAAAATAGGCGTTTCAACTTCTCGAAAACACCTGAATCCCGCCTCGCAAGCTCGGCGGGAGGGAGAGAGGACCCCAAACCCTCTCTACCGCTCAAACTCCACCGCCTTCGCAAACGTGCTAACATCACCAAGTGACCATCACTATGTGCATGTGTGTTAGCATTTTTACAATCATTTTTCGAGGCGTTATTAGTTCTATCCAAATGCATATGATATGAAATGCACACCTAGAGGCACTTAGGAGTTCAATAGCCGCGTCATTCCCCTCTTTATAGTACGGCTATCTATCCTATAATGTAACCACACCCACTAGGTGTCATGGTTACTAAAACACAACCCTTAAGCATATACCTTTGCCTTGATCACGTAGGGTTGCGTCCAAATCCAAGTGTGGCCACTCATGATCACCATGTCCATCTTGCCACCAACCTTGGAATGTACTAATCCTCATATGCTACATACAACTTAGGCATAGGATTAGTACTTAGGCATTGTCACTAATTACCAACACCAAACATAGGACTTTCAGCATCACACATGCAAATGGACGGGGCGATGTAGCGCAACCAAGCAGAGTGGAGCGGAGCCTAACAGAGGTGATGTTGAGCCTCTGACGTCCATCTTCTCCTTCTGTATGGTGGAGGCGGCACGCGCTTGTGCGGCACTGCCCGGGACATGGCATGGTCTAGGCGGAGCAGGTGGCCGACGAGTGTATTTAAGCTCGGTGCAGCGACAGTTGGTTTTCCAATGCATGCGTTTGAAGTGACAGTTCGATGCATTTGCGTTCGAGAGATTGAAAACTGCCCTGGAGTCCAAGAGACATGCGTGCCTTTAGTGGACTCCGAGGCCAAAGGACCAAAGCATGTGAAGAGACGTGCGAAGAAACGCTGGAATGGCTGGAGGGAGTCCAAGAGACATGTGTGCCTCTTGTGGACTCGGAGGCCAGAGGACCAAAGCATGCGAAGAGGCGACAAAGGGAGATAGAACCGTCTCCGGTAGGCCTACGAATGAAATGATGACATGGCTGCAAGAGAATGCAGGAAATTAGGTAGTGGGATTCTCCTATCTAGGTACAGAAGATAGCAACCACTTCCAAGGCCTTATTTAGATGCAAAAATTATTAGAATTTGGCTACTGTAGCACTTTCGTTTGTATTTGACAATTAGTATCCAATCATGGACTAATTTTGCTCAAAAGATTCGTCTCGTGATTTACAACCAAACTGTGCAATTAGTTATTTTTTTATCTATATTTAATGCTCCATACACGTGTCTAAAGATTCGATGTGATAGGATGAAAAGTAAAAATTTAGAATTTTAAAGGCATTTAAATAAGGCTCAAGTTTTAATTTTAATAAATTTTATTAAGGCCTCGTTCGTTTCCAGCTGATCCAATCTAGGGCCTGAATCAATCCAGGCCTGGAACCAGTGGATCCACTTGTGTCACTCATTCCAGGCCTAGGTTCAATTCCCTTGCAGATCTAATCCTGGTGAGCTCCTAGTTTGCATGCTATAACAAGCACTTACCATCTATATATAATTGACACTGAAAAAAGGAAAGGCTATACTAATATGTACACATAAAAAACTACAAATATATGAACTCTAGCTCGCATATAAACCCAACAGAATATGACCAAGCTTGGGAAAATTCAAATTACATGCAAAGCAAAACCATTCACGATCTCACAAACAATGGCCAAAATTAAAGTGCATCATCATGACCTGACAACTCAGTACCCAAAGTGCCACTATACCATGTTTAAACATAAAATGGTTCATAGATCCAAAGCTTAAATTACAATAATACCCAAAGCAACAAATAAACAAAACTGAGAAGGCTTATTCTCAAAAGTCAATAGGTAGCTTATGATGATGCAGGATGAAATAGAATGATAAATCCTCTTCTTGTACTCAGACCATGTCCTTCTCCTATACCTGTCTAGTAGGTTTCAGTATTGACCTTGGAGCCTCCTGCAACAAACCAACAAGTAGTGTTCAGTAGATGCTTATTCAACAAACCAACAAGGAAAATCAAGCCTTTCACACAGTCATTCATCAACGCCAAGTCAGCTAATGGAGGAAGAATTTTTAAGCCTGATAGGAAGCTCAATACCACAGCTCACATTCTAGCTACACAAGCTTATCAACACAATCAGGATACCTCAAATGATTTTCAGTTTTCTTGTACCAACTCTCAGCATGTAAACAACTGTCCCTTGGTGACAGCCATAAACTCTGTATAGGGTGACTACTTCACCCTCTTAGCAGCTTCGTGCTGCTAATTAATATATGCTTGTTTTTTATCAAAAAAGCAACTCTTACTACTGAGAACATGAGACTGAGACGAAGAGCACACCAGATGAGATGAGCCCAGAAAGCGACCGTCATTAGAAGCGAACAAATCTGCTGTTCAGGGAGTAAGCGACTCAGGGTAACCTGCTATCAAAGCAAGCATGCAGACAAGAACCAAGCAAAGAATGGAGAAATTTTGACAGCCCTAAATAAATTTTGACAGGCAAGAACAAAACATATTTCTGAAAATAGAATACAGGAAGCATGATTCTGATGCTGAGCAAGAGAACTACGTGTTCAAAAAATGCCAGAACTCATTAGATATAAGGCGGGGAAAATAAAAGGCATCATGTCATCATCTTCTTCCTTCCTCCTCTTTTTAATGCGATCACGCAGTGAGAGACACATTGTAGAACTGAAGCATATAAATATAGTCATATATAAGCTAAATATTATTAACCATGTCATATAGAAGCTAAATATTATCGACCATGTCGTATAGAAGCTATAAACCAAATAGAACTGGCATTGGATTGTAAGGAGCATAAGCAGCAAAAACAAGTGCAGTTTACTTAGAAGTGACTAGATCAGTGCAGTTTCAACAATATGGGCATATGACCATGTAGTATATAGTATTGCTGCCCAACATATCACTGATAAGAAAACAACACAGGACTAGCTAAAAATTCTGGAGTACCTTCTGGAGTTGGTACTAGATCCCAAGAAGGCGGAGGTTCACCTTCCCCAACTCTAAATGGTGGTGGAGAGATCTACAAATAACAAGAAACAATTCCAGCATTGGTCTCAATCATTGCTTCTCTTCGACCAAAAAACAAATGTACACCAGGTACACTTCACCTAACATGGCACTCACTCCCAAAACATAGCCATCATAGTCAAACAAAGTCACAAAATGTTGCAAAGCAAATTAGTTGGACGAATTTCCTTATCACCCAACAAAGAATCAAGGTAACAATATCAACATCCTAGCATCTGCAATAGCGGGAGCTGAAACTATCCACTACCTAACAAGCATACATCAAACCAGACAAACAATAATATCAGAAAGCCTAGCAGATGGGTTTAAACATTCGGCTACCTGATGACTTGAGCTGAAACTATCCACTACCTCCATGAACTGATGATGGTCACGTCCAGAAAATAAAAAGAGAGTTGATCACATCTAAAATTGATGAATGATCATTACACAAGAAACATGGCAACTTGATCTATAATAAACATGTAGTAGTACCATTGATTTTTTTAAGTGCTATACTGTATTCTGTATCCCCACCCCCGGCACCCCACCCCATTATTTTCCAGCTCCTGCACCAGTTGGCTAGTTGGTCCTGCACAGCCTTCCCATGTGAAGCAACTAGGTTCAGCAAGAGCAAGATACTACTCTCAGTCTGGCACGATCAGGCATGATGAGAGCACTACCAGGACCAAGCACAGAAATCAATCATAAACTCCTACTCCTGCAGGCATCAAGAAGCAAAGCTTGAAATGTCCGTCGATCCTACCATTTGCTGGTTCGTTCTCTCCTAGTCCCAGTAGACTGCAACGACCCTCGAAGGTGTCGTCGCTCTACCTCCCCTCTCCCTCACTGGCCGCATGGATATGTGACGAGACCGACGTACCGAACAAGATCAACAACACGTAGAGAAAAGATCTTGCCACTACCACGAGCCGCCGCCGTACGGATGGAGGCCGGATCTCGCCGCCGCCGAACCCAATCTTTGAATGACCTAGCCCCCAGTCCCAAGAACCAAGAACCCTAGAGAGCTGGAGGAGAGGGGAAGGACGCGGTGCTTTACCGGAGAGAAGGCGGCGGGGAGCGTGGACGTCGGAGGGGAAGCGTTCACCGTCGTCGTTGCCGTCGCGGTGGTGGGCGTGCCGTGCCGCCGTGCCGTCACCTCCTGCGCCTCCAATCTGCGCAGACGCCTCACCCCTGCGCGGTCGCGGTCGCGG
This sequence comes from Saccharum hybrid cultivar R570, assembly GCA_038087645.1. Lineage (NCBI taxonomy): Eukaryota > Viridiplantae > Streptophyta > Magnoliopsida > Poales > Poaceae > Saccharum > Saccharum hybrid cultivar. The sequence continues at coordinate 20,985,530 of JAQSUU010000015.1, forward strand.
ACGACTGACTTCGTTCCGGAGGGTAGGAGGTGCGGATTAGATCCGGGCCGTGCTGTGCGAGGGGGAATCCAAGCCGGGCCCGTTTTAGTTCCAGGCCAGGCCGAAACGAACGCACATTTGAGCTCATGCCTGGATTGAAAATGGGCCTCTCCAATCCAGCCGGAACGGGCCCCGAAACAGACCAATCCGAAGGAAACGAACGAAGCCTAAAAAGCACCTCTTCACCCGCACGCCTAAAGCCTAATGGCAACCGAGCCCAGCCCATGCCTTCGAGAGGGAGGCAGTGCCAAATCACCATCCCAGAGGCTGTCCAATCGTAAGACGACCCGCACCGGGGACGCTATATGCGTCCGCTATCCGGTTTAGCGGACGAAAAACGCCGCAGCGGGTACGCCATCGGCTTCCGCAACCGGCGCTCATCCGCTATCTTTGGCGGGATAGCGGAGGGATAGCGGATGCTCCGCTACTGCGGACGTGGCCTGGGGCCCACGGCGCTGCCGCGCGCAGAGGAGGGGAAGGAGGGGCCGGAGCAGAGGAGGGGAAGGAGGCGCCGCCGCCGTCGAGCTGTGCCGCCGCGACGGAGCTGTGCCGCGCGGTGGGGAGGAGGCCCGCGCGCGCGCTCGCCGGCCCCGCGCGCTCGCGCCGGGGAGAGAGAGGGGAGGGCCGCCGCGCGGTCGCCGGGAAGAGAGAGGGGAGGGGCCCCGCGCTCGCCGGGGAGAGAGAGAGGCGAGCGCCGCCGCCTGACCGCGCGAGATCCGCGGCCCGCTCGAGGTCCGCGCGAGCTCGCTGGCCCCGCGCGCTCTCGCTGGGGAGAGAGGGGGGAGGGCCGCTGCGCGCTCGCCGGGGAGAGAGAGGCGAGGTCCGCGCGAGCTCGCCAGGGAGAGAGGGGGGAGGGCCGGCCGCGCGAGGAGGTGAGCCCCGCCGCCGGGCCGCGCGGGCGAGGAGCTCCGCCGCCGTCGGAGTCGACTGAGAGAGAGAGAGAGAATGGGGAGGGGAGGGCGCGCTGTGGAATGGATAAAGGAGGAGAGGGGAAAAGGAAAATAAAAGGAAAGAGAAAAAGGAAAAAAAAGAAAAAAATCTGACATCTGGGTCCCACAGTGGATAGAGTATGATATAGAGTATGGATGGGTGCGGGAGAAATTGATATAGAGGATGAAACTTCGATGACTAGGACGAAATATTCCTTTTAGATGACGAATTTAGAGGACGAGTGCGGATAGTCTAACCTGCCGCATGTTACAGTCCACGTCACAGCCCCGCTGGGGTTCCACCTCAAGATCGCTACTTTACATTCCCATCCTTCAAATTTGAAGTTCATTTTGTGGAAAACAAAACAATAGAAGGGGGAACGAGAAAAAGGTAGAAACCCCCTTTCCTTCCTCTTCGATCCCGACGACGCCGAGCGCCGCGGCGATGGAGTACTCAGGCGGCGGTGCGACGCTGTCGGAGATGTACCAGAGCGCGCGGCGGCTGCTACTCTCGGTGCGCGACGGCGTGGCCCGCATCGAGCGCCTCGCCTCGGCGCCCACTTCGTCCTCCTACTCCTCGGCGCCGCTCGTCGGTGGCGGTGCTCCGGGGGACCCCGCGGTCGCTGAGGAGGTGCGGCGAGAGGTGGCGCAGATCCAGGGGCTGTGCGCGCAGATGGACCGACTCTGGCGATCCATCCCGGCCAAGGGCCAGCGGGACCTGTGGAAGAGGTGAGGATCTTCCTTAGATCTCTAATCCCTTTTAGCTGCTCGGTTACAATTGGTTGTGCCGATCTTGAGTTGGTAATGAGATGAGAGATCAGAGATCTCGCACCGCTTGCGCTGCAGACCATAGCTTTATCTTAGCAAACTTTGTCGTGAACTCGTGGTATTTGTCCACTCAGTTGGTAGGACGTGATTTGTGTCAAGGAGCCAAGGAGTAACCGAACTGAATTTACCATGGAATTGGGAATTAGCTTCTGTGAGTCTCTGACTGGTAGAGTATTTCTCGGTTTTCTGCTGTTAGACTTTCGTGCCGCTTATAAGTTTTTGGCATGCATGGATAAGCATCAATGAAACAATTCGCATGTTGAATTCGTTTTTAGCATGTCAAGTTTACTGCTTTCTTTGACTGACCATTAACTAGTTACTTTGCCATTATGATCAGTCTCAATTTCACACATGTGGTCAATAATAGGGGCTGGGCAGTGGACAATATGAACTAACTAGTAGTATTGATGAGATACATGTACTCTCATTGAACCTCTTAGCACCGTATTCTTCTTTATTCATGAGCCAAAAAGTTGAAGTGGACTTGCTTTGTGAGTTTTTAGGCCCGTTTGGTACAAGTCTTCATGGCTCCGGCTCTGGCTGATGCACTATTGTAGCTGCACTGTTCATGAAGCTGTTTTCCTCTCTCCTCAAAACAATGGGGAGCCAGTAAGGCCACGTTTTGTGTCTCCTCCGGTTACTATAGCGCGGAGCCAGAGCAAGAGAGAGCCATGTTCCAAGAACATGCTATTTGTTTCCGTGCAGAACTTTTATTGGGTCTCATTCTAAATACTGAGTAAGAAGTAGATATGTGTGAAATTAAGGGTATAAAGTCAGCTATTTTGCGCTAAACGCTAGTACGAATAGTGCAAACTGAAGCTTCACTTAGAATTAACTAGGAGTCTAGGACTAGCAATTTAACTCTGCAGTACAGGTGTGCATGTCCATATAGAAAATTATGTGTTCTTAGTTTGATTCTTTCACAGGTTAATCAGTAAGCGAAAATATTTTGATGCACTTCCATTTACTAGTAAAGTTAGCAGTTCTCACAAGAATTGGAACAAGCAAATATGCAAACATGCACTTAGGATCTTCACTTCCTACTCGTTATTTCTAATTGATTAGCAGTTCTTATCTTTGTGTGTTCACTTATTCACCTTCAGGGTGCAATCAAATGCTGTAACCATGCACAAATACATCATTGATTCCCTGGAGATGTTGAATTAACCATTTAGCCCTTGATTGCAAATAGAGCCAATTGACCTTGAATTGCATGTGGGTGATTGTCCCTTTACCAGTTCTTGTACTCCCTCCATTCCAAATTGTAAGACGTTTTGGCTTTTTAAGATACATTGTTTTTACTATGTATCTAGACAGTGTATATCTAAGTGCATAGCAAAAACTATGTATCTAGAAAAGCCAAAACATCTTACAATGTGGAATGGAGGGAGTAGTACTTTAATAATCTGCCGTATGACTTGTACACATTGAATCACAGGAATCTGTTCTTTGTTGTGTCTCTTTCTTGAAGCCTGACTCTTAAATTTTAGGTTAACAATTTCTGGTTCCACGGGCATAGATATAGATAGCAGTTTCTGGCTCTGTCATTTAGTTCGAGAGGTTTCAATAGCACTAGTAACTTCAAGGATTTATATGGAACTGGTATGCTTAGGTCTGTAAGACTCGTCCTTTGCAATGCTGCATGGATTGTCCAAATTGTTCATAACGTTGGCCCTGGAATTCGTAAAAAACAGTGTTATTGTCATGAAAGTTCTCCATAACCCATTAACATTCTTGTGGGAGAACATGATCTCTGCACTCTCTAGTGCAACCTGTCCACTTCCTCAAAACCAAAAAGCCCAAGCATCAGCAGGCTGGCTGCTGGCACGCATCATGCTGTTTGCTGTGTGGACATGTGATCTTTTTTTTAGAGGTAGCCATTTCACGTGGTGGATATCAGAGAAATGCTTTTGTATATGCATTAGGCTGTGAGTTCCACTTCAATGTAGAAAGTCCATAGTTTGTGTGGGCTAGGAATAGGAGCTATGTAGGTGGAGTGTTAAGTTTATGACACATTATTTTTTGTGTCTTTGCAGAAAAGTGGAGCAGCTGTCTGAAGAGGTTGATTCATTGAAGGAAACCCTTGACAAGCATTCTTTGCGTCAGAAAAAACGAATTCTGGAAGCAAAAGAAAGGGCTGAGCTATTTGAGAGAGCTGTAATAATTCCTTTGAGCAATATGGTCTTTTTCTTTCCCCCATATGATTTCATTGTTTAGTTAAAGAACTGAAAATTTGTTGCCGCAGAATGGTGAATCTTCACATGTTCTCCGAATATTTGACGACGAAGCCCAAGCAAAGCAATCAGCTCGTAACTCCTCACGAATGCTTGAAGAAGCTTACGAGACAGGAGTGGCTATCCTTCACAAGTACGCTGACCAGAGGGATCGACTGAAGGTAACACATATTGTCAATTCACGATAAAGCATCACTTTGAAGTTGAACTGTGGACAGAAGATTACTGAATATGATCAATCCTAATGGCTCTTAATGGTCTAACTTGTGCCTGCTAACAGCCATCTTCACTGCATTGCAGAGTGCTCAAAGGAAAGCCTTGGATGTCCTGAACACTGTTGGTCTATCGAACTCTGTTTTGAAGCTTATCGAGAGGCGGCACCGTGTGGACAAGTGGATTGCGTATGCTGGTATGATCATCACCGTAGTGGTGATGATTGTGTTTTGGCGGTTAACGCATTAGTGCTGGGCTGTGTTTGTTACATATTTCTATCCGAGATATGATATGTACAATGTGCAAACGAGGGAAACGGGGCAGATTCAGATGGTGCACATTTTTCGCTGGTCGTGGACCAGTTCCAGTTTGCCTTGCCAGTCCTTCGCACGCATAGTTGATGGCCTCATGTGTAAAAGCAGATTCTTCACGGCATCTTTACAAGTCTAGTGCCGGTCCCCAAGTGGGTTAAATATTCAAATTCCTTTGTATGCTTGCCGCTGTATAGTCTATTGTTAGGACTTTCATGTAAGGACACAAGCTTTTGCGGGATACAGAAGAGAAATGGCGCTGTATTATTTCTGTATGAAATATTGTATTCGTAGCACATGAAGGGGAACGTCCTCATCCGTGGAGGTAACTATGAATACTAGGAAAGAAATAGCGTCTCAATAGCATAACCCTATCAAGCCTGCAGTTGAATAACACAAAATACCGCAAACCTGTGAGCCCTGAAGTATCAGATGTAACTGAAGAAAATATTTGTGTCTAGCATATGTTCCTCGTTTGGACGACTGATTTTCAGTCTTTCACCACCAAAATGGAGACATATTGTCATATTGATGTTATGGTTATTAGGTTAAAACAGCAGGCAGTCCACTTTTTTGTTATGGACTGATTCATGGTTGGAATCCAAGCCCTTAAATGCCCATGCGTTGCAACGGGTGGCTATTCATTTTTAAGTTGTCCTCTTCCTCAAGTTATTCTATTTTTGCATCCGTCAACGACAATTTGTATCGAGACACCCTGGATGACAATATATAATTGCACCCTCAATGCACCTACAAACATGGACTGCGCACTTCTCCGTGGCCACTGCGCCGGACGACTCGTCGCAGGCCACGGCCATCGCCGGAGTCCAGGAGAACCCACGAGATTGGGTTGCCTTCCTTCCGTCCTCAGCGTTTGATGTCCGCAAGGCTTCTGCCCCACGCCGCCGCTATGCCTCGATAAAAAAATCATCTACGATGTATTGCCGGGTAGACAAAGGTTATTTAATAATATTCCAAATATTCGGCAAGGAGGCACACTCGTATTTTTGTTGTCTAATAGTGATGAAGGTGTGCCGAGAGTTTGCATATACAAGCTATTTTGGTGCAGGATCATGAAGTCCAGCTGCCATACACACGAGAAGGCAGATCCTATTATATAGTTTTCAAGTGTCAGGAAAGAGGAAAAAGCACGTAGTGAGTGAAGATAATGGACTCGAGCTGGCCGGTAATTATACAAACATGGTGAATTAAAGGAAAGACAAGAAGAGTATGTTGTAGTTGGAACAGGAGTCCTCACGTAATTGGCTGATATAGCTAGGTTGGTTCGGACTTTGAGTATTTAGCGATTGACGGACGAAGCAGGCAGAAGAAAATAGACGGAAACCAAAAAAAAGGCCAGAAATTTTCACGTTTAAATATTAGGTATAGATATTTGTGTCATGATAAGAACGTCACTGTAAGAGGATTCATTGAGAAACAGGGGTTGATCTCATCCAGGAGATGGTTGCCACCTTTCTTGAATGACCAATGACAATGAGTACGGTCCAAGGATCAGCAAGACCTAAGAGTATATGGAAGTGTTGAAGGTGACACCAATCTTACAATGCCATGCTCTTCCATAGAGAGCCGTCCCAAAACACTTCACCTTATAGCATTAAAAATTTGTTCCAAAATAGTTATCATTTTCATTTATCAATGCACCGCTCTCTTCTCTCAACCATGAATCTATGTCTCTCTATCTGTCTACTTCCAATACATTTCCATCTCTATGTCTCTCTATCTCTCTAGTTCTTACTTTCTGTGCACCACACATTTTCACTCATTCTTAATTTCCGTGCCTAAATCTAAAGCGTCAAACATTTTAGGACAGAGAGAGTAACTACTACTATGTTAGCATTTTACTTCATTTTGATGGATTGACTGGGTAATAGGCTTCATACAAAATAGGGTCGTTGACACCAAAATTTGGTTTGAGAAAAAGAACCCCGAGGTCTAAATTCGTCAAGGGAAAGCCGAAATACTCAACAAGATCGGCTAACCAAGTTGCTATCAAAATGACACCATCATATTAGGGGATGGGCCCCATTGGCAAGGACAACGAGACATGAAGAAAACACGTTGGATTTCATAGAAGGGAAAGATTAAAGTCCAAGTTATCGTAATTTAGGAAACTTTGTCTTCTTTTCTAAGTTTTTGTAATCGGTCTTGTTCGACCAGGACTCATAGTCAAGCCTCAGGTATAAATACTAAACCCCGGCTATTGTAATGGACATCTCCAACGATCAATACAAACCAATACCTTTACTTTTCAGCTTACGCCACCCCTTAGGAGTAGGAGTAGAGTAAATTTTGACCCTCGGTTAGGTCCAATCTCCGGTTTATCTATAAGTATCCGTCACGACTTATATTGGGTTTGTAAGGCTACCCTCGGTTAAGTCTGATCTCTTACAAGCTTGGTATAAGTTAGTTATCGTCAGTTGATTGTAAGGCTGCCCTCGGTTAAGTCTGATCTCTTGCAATTGTTGATAGTTGTCCTTGATTCTTATCAAAATCGTCACGACTGCCCTCGGTTAAGTCTGATCTCGTATGAATTTTGATACACATCTCTTGCCCGATTAATATTGAATTAGATCGGCTTTGTATCCCTTTTAATCGTCATCTTGTTGCTTTACATTGCTCACATCTTGCTTTGACGATGGTTCTTGCTAGTCTAGCCATTCTAATCTGATCTTGATCGAAGATAGCAGGTGGTCAAGGCATGTTTAGCCCTAGGTGAGGCTTGCTAGCTGATGAGATCCAGTCTAGAAGTGCTTTTATGGCTGCATCGGTTAAGTCTGACCCCCACTATTAGCACCATAGATTGGAAATTGTCAAGTAGTAAGCCTTGTTTCCGGCCAAGCATAGTCTTCGGCTGCATGCTTTGCTTGCATCGGCTATTTAGCCAATCGCCTGTACTTCCACGATCATAGCAGTTCTCGTGATCTCGTTAAGCGTTTATAGATCTATATGCTTTGAAGGTTTAATTTGTCATCTTTATTGTGGCTGCATTGGTTAGGTCTGACCCCACTGTTAAAGACAGTAGATTGGATTTGATAGGCGTACGGGTTTATATACGTTTAATGGTTGAGCGCTTGCATGCTATGACCCTTTTTTCACTGGAATCGGCTATTTAGCCGATAGACTGTCTTTTGAGAATATATATTGGCTATTTACATGCTTCTTACTTGTTTTTATCCTGGTTAAAAGCTAGTATTTTTCTCAATCAAATCATATGCTTTCATGCCTACTTTTTACACCTTTTGCATGCTTTCATGATAATCGGCAGGTTAGATCTATGTAATTGAGTAATTGATGATTGTCGATATGCTCGTTTTTACTTATCGTACATCATGAACATACTGGAAGCTGGATATCAGCTCTCTAGTCGATAGCTTTGTCTTACTGGCCACCTGGACGCACATTTGGAACTGTCTGGACGAACGACCGACATATTCCACCTTAAATTACTGAATCTTGCTCCCTTGTCAATTGCAGGTCAAATTGACTGGCATGCCCCAATGTCACGACCATCCGGTCCGGTGCCCTTCCAAAGCCCGGAGAGAGCTTGGGATCTGCTCCGCGCGGTCTCTCCTCGGCGTTGATCTCTGTGTCCTGACCGCCGACGAGGGACGACCCGTCACCCCCTTTTCAGCGTCGACAAGGGTCTCGAATGTAATGGAATTAAACATAAAGTAAAGCTTAAAATGATAATTTAAATAAATAATGATTAAGACTACGAGCAATAAAAGACTACGAGCAATAAAAGACTACAAGCAAGAAGAAATAAGATCAAATAATTAGATAAATCATATTTTTGGTAAAAAAGGTACTGGATTTGTTAGTTGGATGGTCATGTATATTTGGTCTTCGAGTTGGATATATAGTCAGAATTGGGCTCGACAATAGTAGTTAGTAAGAAATGGACTTATTTTCTGTTATGACTGTAATAGAAATGAGGTTCGTTGAGCATTGTCAAGAAAAAAATAAAGGAATTAGGCTAGTGGAGTTTCATCTGACTTTCATTAGTATTTAATAGTAGGTTGCCACATAAGCATTTATGATGATATGTCATTTTTTTAAAAAAAAGAGAAGAATTCGAGTTTCATGTAGATGAAACTCTCTTGGCTCGGTTTTTAACTCTGGACAAGTCATGAAATTAAATGTCTATGAAATAATATAATGAAACCATGCATTGAGAGTAGTTGCTTTATCCATATTTTATTATGTTCTATCTTATATGGTATTATTGAAAATAATGCTATAAAACACTCTACTGAGAATGGTATTAGCATCACCCAAGCTACAATACACATGTAAGTGAAATCCTTATTGCTGGGACATTTTTTAAATACAACTTTGAGTACATTTTTCTCTATAATCATTTGCAAAGCAAACAAAAATTGTATTGATGGAGCTACTTGTAGAGTTGCCCGGAGTCGACGATGGCAACAGATTGGTTGCCATTTCCTTTCTTGGAAGTATCGTCGAGGCACCTCTCCTCATCCTGTGGGGTTCTTCTAAGAAAACTCCGTCTAGGGTTCTTAGGTGATGATGATGCTCAATGTTGTATCCTTTCTGAAGGTGTCACCTAGAACATCCTGCACCGTTTTGGTGGTTGCTGATCCGCATGGGACGTTAATGCTCATATGTAAGCCTTGGGTTTTCGATGTGGTCAAGCTCTCTCTAGTTTGCTATACTTTGCTGCGGCATATCTTTGGTTCTCCTAGAATGGATCTGCAGTGGCGAAGTCAAAGCTAGCTGCTTTGGTTGTGTTACTTTTCTGTTTAAGTGAGTTGCTTAGAGTTAGTTGTCTATCATGTTTATATTTTTCGTTGGTTTTTCTGAATTAAATTGTGCGACTGTAAAGTTTTCATATCTATTTTTTCTCGTAAACAAAAACAATTTTATTTTTATTTAATGGACAGAGCTCCTGCCACTGTGTGTTAAAGAAAAAACAAAGCTAGAAGTACAAACGATGCTGGTCGGTAGCGTTCACATGGCAAGCGGACAGGCGACCCAGTCATTGCTTCCGCGGTTCCGCCGCTCGTCCGGTCCCTCACTCCCCCTCCCTACAACATCGCACCAGCTGAGCGCATCCTGGCCGTCGATCCAGTCATCGGGTCCGCCAAGCCGCTTGAGCGGTTTCCCCGCGAAAACGCGGGCGGCCGCCTGGGCGAGCAGAGCGCAGCGCAACCAACCAAAGCTTCCGTCCATCGTCCAGTCGCCCGTCCTGGAACCCGAGACGGTTCCGTGAAAATCCACCGGTGGTATCACCGCGCCGCGTCGTCGTGGACCTCCCGCCCCGCCCCCATCATATCCATCGCCCGCGGTTTTTCACCACACCACCCAGGCACCCATGGCCCATGGGATTGCCTGCGTCCGAACTAGCTGCCTTTATACTAACGTGCTGGCTCTGCACCCCACCCCACGCATGCTCCTGCTCATTCCCGGCCGCGCCGCGGTTCTTGCATGCTTTCGTCGGCGCGAGGGATCTGCGGACAACGGAAAGGGAACTCTCGGCCATCAATTTAAACCCCACCGCAACACCGGATTTAATTTGCTGGAAAGGCAGATCTTGATCTTGATCGGTTCTTGCTGCCGCCGCTGCTAGCTGCTGTCTGCTGGGGGCTTGTACGTACGTACGTGTTGATGAAGACGACGGTGGAAGGGAGCGGCGGCGCCCCGGCCGCGGTCAAGAGGCGGCGGAGGGATGCACCTGGCAGGCGCGTGAGGGTGCGGCGGCGCGTGCAGGTGGACGCGACGACCGCGCCAGCGCCGCTCCAGAGGCTGCTCGCCGCGTGCCGCCGCGCGTTCGGAGGCCCCGGGACCGTGCCGTCGCCCGACGACGTCGCCCTCATCAGGGACATCCTCGGTAAGTACGCCGCCCCGCCCCTCCCTGCCCTCATCATTAGCCATCGCATTGCATGATGCTCGGTGTATATGTTTAATTAATTACTGTCTTGTGTGCTACTGTAGTGTAATTGTCAGTAGCGGTAGTCTCTGGCACTTCAAGCTAAAAGTTGTGCAATTTAAAAGCTGTGAAACCTCTGATCTGTGCATGCGAGATGTGTAAACCCTATCAGCCTACACGCTACTAGTAATCTTGTTCTTACTCGAAAGGAACATCGATCTTATCGACGCCCTTGTCATCAGCCTTCAATTCGGCTGGCCTGTATTGTGTTGTGCATTTCGATCGGGCTTCTATATGGGCTCTTTTGGAAGCAAGGGAGCAAAACTCAGGGATGGAAAACCTTCCGCTAAGAACTAGGATGACAATTAGAATGATGCTTCTATGGATTACCCACCCAGAAAAAGTCCGGGATCCCGGAGGGATGGGAGTTTTCAAATTAGGCCTATAGGAGTATCAAATTATCAATCAATGAGTCTGCCTTGTTCAGTTTGCTAATCATCATGCATGTCCTTTCTTTTGCAGACAAGATGGGAGCAGAAGATGTGCACCTGAGAGCCGTCATCAAGGCCGCCGCGGCCTCCTTCCCTCGAACACATCCTAATCCTATCATCACACGAACCACCATTTACAAATGCAAAAACTTCTCGGTACGGGATACGATGATCCAGCTGAACTGAAATGCATGCGTTAACTTCATGAGCCTATTAAACACGAGTGTTTCTTGGCCATCATGCTTGTGATATCTGCATGCAGATCGTCATCTTCTTGCTGCCCCCAGGCGCGGTGATCCCTCTGCACGACCACCCCGGGATGACGGTGTTCAGCAAGCTTCTCCTCGGCTCGCTGCACGTCACGTCGTACGACTGGGTGGACGCAGAAGACGGCCCGCCCACCGCCGTCGGTGGCGGCGGCGATCGCCGTAAGTTTAATTTCTTCTGTCTACCAGGCCGTCTGATGCATATGCATATGGTCGACAAATTGGTTGTGCTGTATATATACTGACTGCCTAGCTACTGGCTGCATATGCCCGTAGTACTGAGGCTGGCGAAGCGGGTGGTGGACGCCGACCTGAGGGCACCGTGCGACGCTCTGGTGCTGTTCCCGGAGTCCGGCGGGAACATGCACCGGTTCGCCGCCGCCACGGCGTGCGCGGTCCTCGACGTCCTCGGCCCGCCCTACTCCGGGGACCGGGACTGCACCTACTACCAGGACTTGCCATACCGCCATCATCATCACGACGACGATGCAGGTAGTAAATATAATGCAACTACTTCCTCCTGCTGCTGCTCCTACCTGATATCATCACAAACATCATCATCAATCTGAACTATAGAGATTTGATCGATCCGTAACACTAACATGCATATATATATAGTACATATATTATAACCTCGGTTATTTATATGTATGCATCTTTCGCGCGCAGATGAGGCCGCTGGGGACGGCGACGTCGTCCCTGCTGCCACGGATGATGAGCAGAAGCCACGTCTGTGGTGGCTGCTGGAGACGCGCAAGCCCAAGGAGCTGCACATGTACGAGGTGCCGTATAGGGGCCCTCCGATCCTGTGGAAGAAGCGGCCTGCAGTTGACTCTTGGCAGCAGGGACCATGAGAGATACACTAGTAGTGATGTAACTATGCAGCACAGATGCACGCATGCATGCATGTGTAGCGTGTTCAAAACTGCAAAATGTCCCTCCGTTCAGCTAGCTGTTGGGAAGATGTGTGGCGTGTGCAAATGTCATGTCCGGATCAATCGGTTGGTTTGTTGGGCTCCGTTAGGTACAGCTCACACGGGTTTCACTAGCAAAGCTTTATAAACAACTTTTTTTTTTGGTGAAGTTGAGTTGTTTTGAAAAAACTGTTTAGCAAAACAGCTTCACCAATAGCTTTATGCATGGATGAGAGAAAGAAATGAGGGAGAGAGTTAAGCTCATTAACTTTTTTCCAGCTTCATCTAACTCATATTTTTGTAAGAGGATGAGAAAAACTACTGTACGCATGAAGCTGTTTTAGAAATGAGTGTTTGGCAAAAAAAAACAGCTCATAATAGCTTATGAAGCTATTACGAGCTGTGCCAAACAGGCTCTTAGTGCTGAAAGTAGACCGACAGCGGATGAACTAACGGATATGCGAGTATACGTTTCAGAATTCAGAGTGCGTGTCCACCAGCACTCGTTTTCCTTTTATCGCTGATCCGGTACATGGCGCAGTCCGTGGCCGGTCTCTATCGGTCCTCTCTGCACTGAATACCTCTTCTAAGCTTTAGATGTGGTCAGGGTTTAGAGTTCGGGGTTTGGGATAAATATTCTTCGCATGACGGCATGAGAGGTGGTGGCGGCCGGATTTGAGGGAATGTCGCTGATCGACATGCATAATTCTGTGTCGATAGCGGTGGGCGGTGGCAGACATGAGACATGCATGCATGGACGGTGCGGCACAACGACGAAACAAAAACATGGTCAATTAAGGAGACTTTGCTGTTGTATTTCCATCCATCCAACTTCTAAACTAACACGATCAAGAAGACCCAGTGCAGATAAGCATCGACACGTACGACGCTCTTCACTTGTACATATATATGTCGACTGCTGCTTTGCGTACGTTCACCACGAAACCCGACTGGATTTGGCAGGCAGAGTAATAGTAGTATATACGTAGCTATCTAGCATGGCATTTGGCATGCAGGAGTAGCTTACAACTTGGGCAGGACATGAGCTTTTGCTTGGAAAAAGGAAGCAACCACTACAGGATTCAGGCGCTTTGCCGGGTGCCGAAAACACCCGGCAAAGGCTACTTTGCACTCGGCAAAGCCTTTGCCGGGTGCAGCACTCGGCAAAGAGCCGCCGGCAAAAAATTAGTCGGCAAAGATTTCTTTGCCGGGTGCTTTTTATCGGACACCCGGCAAAGACTTTGCCGAGTGCAAATCCGGCACCCGGCAAAGAAAAGTGGCCGTCACGGCGCCGGCTCCATCAGCCTTTGGTTTGCCGGGTGCCATGTCAGAGGCACCCGGCAAAGATTTTTTTTATTTTTTTTCCATATTTTCTTTGCCGAGTGCCCTACCGGGAGACACCCGGCAAAGATTTTTTTAATTTTTTTTTTATAATTTCTTTGCCGGGTGCCATGTCAGAGGCACCCGGCAAAGATTTTTTTATTTTTTTCCAAATTTTCTTTGCCGAGTGTCGCTCCTCTAGGCACCCGGCAAAGAGTTTTTTTTTATTTTTTTTAGTATTTTCTTTGCCGAGTGCCCTGTCAGGGAGGCACCCGGCAAAGAAATTTTTTTTTAAAAAAAAAAATCTTAGTGGTTGAATGTAATCAACTCGCATATATGGATAGCCTCATATATGTGAAGGTATTTTGGCAGCACAATGTAAACGTACACTAGCACAATGTAATCGAAGTAAAAAAAAGAGATTATTATATGCTGCATAGCACAATGTAATCAACTCGCATAGTGGTTGAATCAAGATAAAGATATCTGATGTGTACTAGACATTCAGAAACTATAGTTTCTGATATACTGCCAAAAAAAGTTGTGCCAAAAATATTCTGTGCATGGATATTAATGTTCTGGTTTATATTTTATATTTGCCATTTAGAAATGGATTGTCAAAAAATAGTTATTTATGGTAGCCCATGGAACAGCAAAGAATGGTTTGGAGGATCACACACAGTGAATGACACAAATAAAACATTTTGACCAAAGGTAAGAATAGCACAAGCAGGAATACCATGAAAGTAAAATACCACGATATAAAACAAACATTCCAATAGGCAGTGGTTGCTAAAAAGAATACCTTGATCACTCCATTTTCTGCAGTAAATCTCCCAGCAGCTATAGTTGCACCTCCTGCCAAAAAGCTGGAGTGCTGGAATACACCTCTCTGTTTCTGATGGATATATAGAAACTAGTGGAAGGGGCGCGCCCTCGTGCGCCGCATTAGCCAGACAACGATCTGAGGAAAAGTCAGATGAATAGCAGATTGGGAGACTTGATTTAGCTATGACAAAAAAAATTTTAAAAGAACATACATATTTGTATGCGTGTATCTCATGAGCAATCTGACAATTGACCATATATAAGCATAGTTGCAGCATCTACATATGTCCTTCTGCCTAATGATAGGTTCCTGCTGGCACTGAAGGTGTCGATTCAATTCATATCAGCTGTCCTGCATAAAGGATAGTAAACCCATTAGACCATCAGGAGACAACTGGAACCATGTAACAGTTTCTTTCCTCTCACGAGCAGCACGTTTCAGCAGTTTATCTTGACTCATCAAAGTATCGGTCATGATATCAAGTTCGGCAATAAGAGCATCGACGGAGGGTTTTACCTCGGTAGAGTCGTCGTCGTCGGGAAGCACGTCCTTGTTGGGCTTCACCCCTTCATCCACGGCCATGGTGCAGTAGCCTCCGTGGATGGACTTGGCGACGAAGCAAAGCCCGGTCAACTTGTCCTCACGCCTCTTCTCGGACTCATCATCGCTCGAGGGAGAAGAAGACCGGTCGTCGTCGGTGTCGTTGTCGAGGTCGCTGAGGGAGGCGAGGAAGGCGCGCTCTTGGGCCTTGGCCTTCTTGAAGTACTTCTTCTTCAGTGCCTCCTTGTCGAATCCTCCCTTCGACTTGTGCTTGGAGGTGTACTCGCGCTTGTCCTTGCGCTTGCTGGAGTCGTACTTGTCGAAGGAGTGCTTGTTCTTCTTGGGGCAGTGGGCGACGAAGTGGTCGAGATCTCCACAGCCGTAGCATCCTTCCTTCGGACCACCACCACGTCGGCGATTCAAGCGGTTGTTGTGAAACCGCGAGAACCGGCTGATGATCAACGCCAGCTCATCATCCCCAAGACTCTCCATCTGCTCCTCTGTGACAGACACCAAAGAAGACAAAGCAAAAGACACTTGTGAAGGGTTAGCCAAAGAACTTGAGCCATTACCTGAGACCAAAGCCATAGTCGGTGCAGAGGGATTCTTGAGCTTGGCTTGGGTCTGGTAATCGATCTCGGTGGACTTGAGCTTGCTGAAAAGCTCATCCACGGTGAGGGTCTCATACCCCGAAGACTCAATGATGGCAGTCACCTTCACATCCCATACCTTCCGATCTAGGGCATATAGAAGCTTGAGTGCCCTCTCGTGATCGTCATAAGGTAGCTGTGCCTTGTTTGCTCGCATCTTGTTGACGATGGTCTGAAAGCGAGAAAACATGGCATCGATGGACTCGCCATCAAGCTGGGTGAAGTTCTCGTACTCCCTCTTGTACGTCTCGTAGAGTCTGGTTTTGACCTGTGCGGTCCCCTCGTGATAGCTCTGAAGCCTCACCCAGATCTCCCGAGCAGTAGTACAATCGGAGACTCTTTCGAACTCCTGAAGAGAAAGACTCGAGAAAAGAACTGCGCGAGCTCTGCTATTAGCGTTGTGCCGATCTTTTTGATCTTGCGTGACACGAGCACGAGGTTCAAGCACAACGTAAGTAGCATCCTCGCAAATCTCCCAAACAAGCCAATCAATCCCCTGGAGATGCGCGGACATGCGGATCTTCCAATAGGGATAATTTGTTCCATCGAAGAACGGTGGTTTGCCGGAACCACGCTCCATGTCGCCTTCGTGGATCACGGACCGATTAAGGTGGAATGATCCTTAACCGGCTCCGATACCAATTGAAGGACCGGAAACGGCGACCAGAGGGGGGGGTGAATGGGAGCCTCAAATTTCTTTCGAAACTTTTGACCACTGTCCCAAATTCACCACCAAAAACAAACCATGACAAAAGTTCCCAAATCTATAATACCCAAGCCAACCGGTGACGAGAGTACCTAGATAGCTTCCATGAAACGATATAAGATCAACGCAAAAGACGAAATATGATTAGGAGCTCAAACGACGAAACTACGAACAAAACAATAAGCCTTGAACTCTTCCACCGTAAATACTAAATCAAGCAAGAAGAAATGATTTAATACTTCAAAAATTAACCAAATAATTATTGTAGTAATTTACGGATAAAAGAACTAAGCCAGAGACCAATCAAAAACGTTCAACAACAAAGAACAAGCTGAAACACAGTAGGATATAGCTATGCAGATCAACACTAAACTTGCAACAGTACTGCTCATATGCCAGTGACAAATTGAGATCAAAACAGTACATATATGCATGCATACCGAGAGATTACATGAGCTAGCCACTTGGGAGTAAACAAGGACAAGAAATTGCTCAGTGGAGTAAATAAGCACTAAAGACAAAGCATGCAATGAATATTTAACTAGTGACTACTATACCATAGAATTGACAAGGCATACAGGTTAATTCATGCACTGCAGCTCCTCTTACCCGAACTGCACCAATCAAACCTGAAAATCTAATTTGGGTTGGCCTGCTGCCTGCCAAGACATCACCTGCACTGCTGCCGTCCTCAAAGAATTCAATTATCTGCACCCTGTGACAGAGGAGATGGACGAGTAGCTTCTGTACTCTTCAGACCTGCGGCAAATGAAAGAAGCTAGCCAAGTTGCCAATGGAAAATGAAATTAGCAAAAACCAACTGCTGCTGAAAATTCAATTAACATGAACTGCTCTGCTCCTGCTCTTGGTGCTGTGAATGCACGGGTTCCTGGATGAGCACTGATTGGTGCTTGGAAGCACAGGTGCTGAACACAACCAACCAGAGACGAGCAACTGGACACTGCCGTGCCAAAAAGCAAACAGAGGGAGGGAGCAGGCTCAAGTCTGCACGAGCACACACAGGTTTGACCGGTGAAGGCACCAGCGCCTGCGAGCTGCACCTGAGAAAATACGAACTGAGACCGAGCGCAAGGAACAGACACAGGCGACAGCCAAAAAAATCGACGGAAACTCGACCAAATCAAAAGAGATAGCTCCCAAACTTTGCACACGTGATCTCCATGAAGTTGAAAAGCATACTGTAAGAAATCAACGCCCAATTTGAAGTCAAACCACGGGAAATCAAAGGAACACGAAAATCCCCCAAAAACGAACCCTAGCTCTTGATTCGCCCCGATCTATGATCACGTGAGGAATTGATGCAAATCCTTCGGTGGAAAGTCTCAACTCACGTCATTGATCAAGGCCAAGCAACAAAAACGAATCAAAACGAGCTAGAAACGACGAATCGAAGGAAGAACTAGAGGGGGAAGGGAGGAACTCGTGAAGAACACATCAAGAACACACAAATTGCTTCATCCGCCAAACACCGGAGGACACCGGAGGATTCGGGACCTCCTTCCCTCAAAGATTCATGGTTCTTACACTAATCGATGGATTAGTGGACCTCTCTCTCACATAAGCAACTAGAGGAAGAAACCCTAAAGGAGAGAATGAAAATGGAGGAGGTGAAGGAGATGGGGGCTCCCTCATCCTATTTAACCGGGCTATTACACATTCCCAGTTTTGCCCCTGGATACAAATGAGCCAAACCATTTAGCCCAAGGGCGTAAAGGTCCAACCCGGTCTTCATCTTGATCCGACGGCCACCGCGCCTCCTCACCGGTAGCTTCGCCTCGACGCGACCTCCCCGATGCCGCCACGTGCCGTCCGTTCCTCCTCGGAACCTCCGCCCGGGTTTTGAGGCCCAAACCCGTAAACCCGCCTCCGATGGTTTTGAGGCCCAAACCATCAAACCGCTCCGCGAGTAGCGTACTTCATACGCGTCCCCCGCCATCCGACGCGTGTCACCTCCACGGTCAACACGGTCACTCCCATGTCTTCTCGCGCTTGTCGATGTCCCAAGTGTCAGCCACCGCGGCTAGCCACCCGGCCTCCGGGTCCCTCGGTCCAAGCCACACGTCCGTCCTTCACCCCTCCGGTCCATCGGCACGGCACGTCCTCCTTGACCTTCACCTCGCCGTCGGCTACAGCCTCCGTGCTCCACACATGCACAACACAAGCCAAGAGACATATCGCACACAAGGCTTTCGCCAAGGTAGGGTTAGTCACCACTCAACCTACTTCGTGGATCACATTGACAATCACTCATCACAAAACGAACACACAAGGGTACTTGTCAACCTTGTGTTCGCAATCTCCCCCTTGATGAGTGCATTGTCAACACCAATACACGAACAGCTTGAGCAAAAGAAAAAGAAGAAGAAGAGAAAATAAGGAGCTCAACCAAATGACCGAAAGCCAAAGAAAAGCTGAAACGGGTCATTTGAAATGAGCAAAACTTGGTCCCCAAAGACATGGGCAACGGCTCGACGCAACCAAGTAAAACAAAGCTAGCCCTCAAGAAGAGGCAACGGGCTCAACACCACTAGCAAAGCTCGAAAAGCCGAAAAACTGCTAGACCCTCCAGAAGAGGCAAAGGCTCAACACATCTAGCAAAAGCAACTCAAATGCAACTCCCCCTGCTAGACCCTCCAGAAGAGGCAAAGGCTCAACACATCTAGCAAAAGCAACTCAAATGCAACTCCCCCTGGACAAATGCAATCTCTCTCAAATGAATGCACGAACTGGAGACTTCTCCCCCTTGTTGACATGGTGAGTGTGACATATCTCTCCCCCTTGTTGACACATGCACTTATCAAGCTAGAGCCCAAGGATTACAACTCCCCCTCAAAACATGCTATGAATGCAGAAATGCACATATGGAGAAGCTTCAAGATTATAGCAAGTAGATTGAAAGAATGCTCTAGCTGATGCTGTCATGTATACATAGCAACAAGTACAAGTGCTAGCAAATGCTCAAAATGACCAAATGAGAAGAAATATGACATTTTAGCAAGTTTGATCAAGTTTGAGTAATTTAAAAGAGGGTTCACCACCAAATGAGCACATAGCAAATATAGACAGGAGATCGACCTTGTGCTACACATGTATGCAAAGTGAACTACCCCAAACAAAGTTCACACATCATGTCATGAGACAAACTTGTGATTTGATCAAATTTTGAAATTTATCGGAGTTATGCAGCTTATCACAAAAGTTTGTCAAACAAATGTGTGCGGGAGGTTATCGATGCCATCAAAACCTGACTTATCGATCATGTCAAGCCTATGCCAAAAGCAATCAGAAGCTTAAGACAATGATCTCGGTATCCATTACAGAGCTCAAGTTCACCCTTAAGTGCAATAAGGAGCTGTCTCGATACTCTGACATGGGACAGCAAAGACCCATCCCGATCTTTTCATACTTTTTTTTAAGTTTTAGCATAATTTCAAGTTTCTCAAGCAAGTGTATAACTCAAGGTATGAGCCGTAGCAACTAAGCATATATATGAAGCAAAAGGGTTCTCAACACACCTATACATGCTAGTTGCCACAAAGTAGTGGTGAACATGTTCCAAGTTTCATCAAGTGTTATTCAAGTTCACAATTGAAAAAGGCATTTTTAGCTCATATCAAGAGATCAAGTGAGCCTAAGCAAAGCACATCATATATATCCATAACATCCCCAACAAGAGCATAGTGTCAATCTAGCTACTATAAGGATGAAGCTCAAAATGCAATATGATACATGATAATATGATATGCTAGTATGATACAAAAAAAAACTAAAGAAAAAAGAAAACCACAAACTAATGTACAAAAACCAAAACCTCTCAAGCTAAAAAGGGAAGCAAACTCCAAGCTCCCCTCGCAAGCGAGCAAACTGGGCTTGATCAAGGGGTTTAGTGAAGATGTCTGCGAGCTGGTTGTGGGTGTCAACATGAATAAGATCAATGTCCCCTTTCTCATAGTGGTCTCGCAAGAAGTGAAAACGGACCTCTATGTGCTTGGTTTTGGAGTGGAGAATGGGGTTTTTGGCTACACATATGGCACTGGTGCTATCACAGAACAAAGGCACTCACCTAAACTCTAAACCATAGTCTCGCAAAGTAGCAACCATCCAAAGTAACTGGGAACAGCAAGCAGCAGCAGCAACATACTCAGCTTCTGTGGTGGATTGGGCTACGGAGGACTGCTTGCGAGAGGACCAAGACACAAGAGAAGACCCAAGAAACTGACAAGTCCCAGAAGTGGACTTCCTCTCAGTACGACAGCCAACATAATCCGCATCAGAGTAACCACAAAGAGAAAGAGAGGAGGAAGCCGAAAACCAGAGACCAAATTCGGGTGTGAAACGAAGGTACCTCATGATCCGCTTGACGGCTTGACGATGCGATGTGCGCGGTGAAGACTGAAAGCGCGCGCACAAGCAGACCGCGAACTGGATGTCCGGTCTCGTCGCCGTCAGGTACAGCAACGATCCGATCATGCTTCGGTACTCCTTCTGGTCCACAGCTTCTCCTTCCTTGTCCTCGTCCAGGGCCGTCGTAGTCGACATGGGCGTCGAAAGAGGCTTGGCCTCGCCCATATCAAACTTCCTCAGGAGATCCTTGGTGTACTTGCCTTGGTGCACGAATGTTCCTTCACGGGTTTGCTTGATTTGCAACCCGAGGAAGAATGTCAACTCGCCCATCATGCTCATCTCGAATTCCCTGCTCATAGTCTCAGAAAACTTTGCAACAAGAGCGTGAGAGGAACCACCAAAAATGATATCATCCACATAAATCTGAACCAAAAGTGTGTCAGTGCCTTGCTTGAGGAGAAACAAAGTTTTATCTACTGAACCCATCTTAAAGCCCTTAGCAAGCAAGAAGGCTTTCAAACGCTCATACCAGGCTCTCGGGGCTTGTTTCAATCCATACAAGGCTTTGTGGAGTTTGTAAACATGGTTGGGATACTTGGGATTTTCAAAGCCAGGGGGTTGTCTCACATACACCTCTTCCTCTATGTACCCATTCAAAAAGGCGCTCTTCACATCCATTTGATACAGCTTGAACCCTTTCGAAGCTGCATAAGCTAAGAGCATCCGTATAGCATCGATACGGGCCACAGGAGCAAAGGTTTCTTCAAAGTCTACTCCCTCTTTCTGACAAAACCCCTGAGCCACTAGCCTAGCCTTGTTTCTCACCACCACTCCATCCTCACTTTGCTTGTTCTTGAAAACCCATTTTGTACCTATAGGGTGACACTCAGGTGGAGGTGGAACTAAGACCCAGACTTCATTTCTCTCAAAGTTCTGTAACTCCTCGTGCATAGCATTGACCCAATCGGAATCAGAAAGTGCGTGTCCAACATTTTGTGGCTCGAAATTAGCGACAAAAGCAGAATGAGCGAAATGTGAGATTTCATATGACCTTGAGCGTGTAACACGCTGACTGATGTCGCCGATCATGGTTTGAGGCGGGTGGCGACGCTGGATGTGCCGAGGAGCTTCCCTCGAAGATGTCGCCTCCCCCTCAACAGCTGTCGGGGCCTCCTCAGGTGCAGCTGGAGTAGGCTGAGGAAGCGGCTCGTGCGGACCCCATGTAGTGGAAGAAGATGGGTCTGGTCCGTGAGCCGATGTAGTCGTCGTAGACTCGACTGGAGCAGCCGAAGAGGTCGGCTCTGCATCTCCCCAATCGGCATCTTCCTCATTCTCCTCAACAAAGATGCTCTCACCAATCTCCTGATCACCTGCACTTTCAAAGACAGGAATAGAACAAGGCATGGTCTCGTCGAAAGTGACTTCACAAGTCTCTACGACTCGGTTAGTTTCAAGGTTAAGTACTCAATATGCATGAGAATGTGAAGCATAACCAAGAAAGACACCATCCGAGGATCGAGACTCAAATTTGTCTAAATTACCTTGTTTCAGAATGAAGCACCTACATCCAAACACTCGAAAGTGGCTCACCTTGGGTAGTCGACCAAATCGCAGCTCATAAGAAGTTTTCTTCATGAAGGCTCGAAGAAAGATGCGATTGGAAACATGACACGCGGTGTTGATCGCTTCGGCCCAATATCTCCTAGGAGTCCTATGCTCATCGAGCATCGTCCTAGCCATCTCAACAAGGGTCCGATTCTTGCGCTCAACAACACCGTTCTGCTGAGGGACATAAGGCGAGGAGAACTGGTGCTCAAGACCCAAAGAAGAGCAAAAGTTATCAAACTGAGAGTTCTTGAATTCTGTGCCATTGTCACTGCGTATAGCTCTTATGGCATTCTTTGGCAACTCAGTCTGTAACCGAACAATCAAATCTCGAGCATGAGAAAAAGCCTCATCCTTACCCTCCATGAAAAACACCCAAGAGTAGCGAGAAAAATCGTCCACGATCACTAGAACGTACCACTTCCCTCCCTCAGACCGAACCCGAGCTGGACCAACAGTGTCCATATGGAGTAGCTCACCGGGTCCCTTGGTCATGACCTGAGTCACAGGAGGGTGAGAAGCGGCAACCATCTTCCCGTGACGACAAGGGTGACACACCAAATTCTTCTCAAATTTTAACTTGGGCAATCCTCGGATTAGATCAAGTGAGCTCAACCTAGCTAGTAAGTCAAAGCTCAAGTGACCAAGTCTCCTATGCCACTTCCAAAGCTCAGAGGAGGATCCGGCCACCAAACATCGAGAAGAGCCGAAAGAGTGAGAAAAATCAGCTCGAAAGACACGGCCAAAAGGAACAATCTGGCAAACAAGATTTCCTTGAGAATCAAGAACTCGAGACAAGCCGGGTCTTAAAGCGCACTTCAAAGCCATCTTGTAGGAGTTGCGAAACAGAAAGCAAGTTGAAATGCAAGTTTGAAACCAAAGCAACATCCTTCAAGACAAAACTCTCATTGACCCGAATGGTCCCACGAGGAAAGCACTTTACCTTTGCTATTGTCCCCGAATGTGATGTACTCCTTACATTGCACGGGGTCGAGGCTGGAGAACCATTTAGAACTTCCAGTCATGTGGCGCGAACATCCGGAATCAATGAGCCATGTGTTCTCCAGGCCTCCGTCCTGCATCAATAGAAAGACATAGGATGAGCAAATGGCGCAACACTGGGGTTAGTAAACTGTGAAGGATACCAGTGTTGGCTCATTTGCCCTGGAAAAGTGTTAGGAAAAACACCAAACATGTCATGTCCCATTTTGAGGAAAGCGGAGCACCACGTGGGGGAAAACGTGGTCCGCTAGAGCTGTAGGACTGAAAGCCACTGCCGCGAGGTCCAAAGTCATATTGATCACGACCTGAACCACGCCGGGCACGACCACCACGGACCACCGCGTGGTCTAGCAACCTGAGGCCTAGCACCTTGAGGCATTGCACCTCTTGGCCTAGCATTGCGCCTCTGAACAGGCGGCACATGTACGCCATGGGGCGGGCGGTACATGTTCCGGTTGTTCAACTCATACTCTCGCCGCTCATCTCTCTTCCTCCTAAAGCAAAACTCAGCAAGGTGACCATCCCTATGGCAGTAGTCACAATGATATCTCACCTCTCTCTTGGGTGGTTGTTGGCTCACTTTCTTGTGGGTATGTGTCACTCTTGGTAGCTTTCTAACTTTAGGAAGGGGATCCTCAGAGATGTTCGGTAGAGTGTCAAGTGGGTTCCTAAGATGGTTCGGTTTTGGAACCCAAACTTGTTTCTGGGGTGGAGCTCTTGGAGGCTCTTCAAACACTCCATCTTTCACAGTGGGTTCAGTAGGCTTAGGTGGATTGATCTTGATCAATTTGGGAGTAGTGGAAGGTTTCTCACTTGGGCTCAAACCACTGAACTCACCAACTTTGCCATAGACATGTTCACCCTTCCCACCTAGAGCAAAGCCTACTCCCGATGTCCCAGTTCCCCGCCTGAACTGGCTCATCATCATGCCCAACTGCGGCTCACTACAAGACACCCAATTCAAGATGGACCGAAGGTATGTGTTGTCTTCCTCGGATCTCATCTTGTCATGCCTGCAAGACTCAAGCTCCAACACCAAGCTCTCACAACGTGCACACTCAACAACCGTGCTATCTGAACTGGCCTTCTCAAGAGCAAGGATCTTGACATTCTTCTCTGCCAGCTCAGATTGCAAGCCTAAACAAGACTTGCACGCACCCAACAAGCTAGACCTAGCCTTCAGCTCATCGTTCTCATCTAACAAGGCAGCATACTTAGATTGCAACTCGGAAAGGTTAGTCATATGAACAGCACATTCATCGCACTCAACCTCGTCAGACACATGAACAACAAGCTTCTTAGCTTCCTCAAGCTCTTTCTCCACAACTTCTAGCTTGTCCTTAAACTCTTTCCTCTCACGAGCAGCACGTTTCAGCAGTTTATCTTGACTCATCAAAGTATCGGTCATGATATCAAGTTCGGCAATAAGAGCATCGACGGAGGGTTTTACCTCGGTAGAGTCGTCGTCGTCGGGAAGCACGTCCTTGTTGGGCTTCACCCCTTCATCCACGGCCATGGTGCAGTAGCCTCCGTGGATGGACTTGGCGACGAAGCAAAGCCCGGTCAACTTGTCCTCACGCCTCTTCTCGGACTCATCATCGCTCGAGGGAGAAGAAGACCGGTCGTCGTCGGTGTCGTTGTCGAGGTCGCTGAGGGAGGCGAGGAAGGCGCGCTCTTGGGCCTTGGCCTTCTTGAAGTACTTCTTCTTCAGTGCCTCCTTGTCGAATCCTCCCTTCGACTTGTGCTTGGAGGTGTACTCGCGCTTGTCCTTGCGCTTGCTGGAGTCGTACTTGTCGAAGGAGTGCTTGTTCTTCTTGGGGCAGTGGGCGACGAAGTGGTCGAGATCTCCACAGCCGTAGCATCCTTCCTTCGGACCACCACCACGTCGGCGATTCAAGCGGTTGTTGTGAAACCGCGAGAACCGGCTGATGATCAACGCCAGCTCATCATCCCCAAGACTCTCCATCTGCCTCCTCTGTGACAGACACCAAAGAAGACAAAGCAAAAGACACTTGTGAAGGGTTAGCCAAAGAACTTGAGCCATTACCTGAGACCAAAGCCATAGTCGGTGCAGAGGGATTCTTGAGCTTGGCTTGGGTCTGGTAATCGATCTCGGTGGACTTGAGCTTGCTGAAAAGCTCATCCACGGTGAGGGTCTCATACCCCGAAGACTCAATGATGGCAGTCACCTTCACATCCCATACCTTCCGATCTAGGGCATATAGAAGCTTGAGTGCCCTCTCGTGATCGTCATAAGGTAGCTGTGCCTTGTTTGCTCGCATCTTGTTGACGATGGTCTGAAAGCGAGGAAAACATGGCATCGATGGGACCTCGCCATCAAGCTGGGGTGAAGTTCTCGTACTCCCTCTTGTACGTCTCGTAGAGTCTGGTTTTGACCTGTGCGGTCCCCTCGTGATAGCTCTGAAGCCTCACCCAGATCTCCCGAGCAGTAGTACAATCGGAGACTCTTTCGAACTCCTGAAGAGAAAGACTCGAGAAAAGAACTGCGCGAGCTCTGCTATTAGCGTTGTGCCGATCTTTTTGATCTTGCGTGACACGAGCACGAGGTTCAAGCACAACGTAAGTAGCATCCTCGCAAATCTCCCAAACAAGCCAATCAATCCCCTGGAGATGCGCGGACATGCGGATCTTCCAATAGGGATAATTTGTTCCATCGAAGAACGGTGGTTTGCCGGAACCACGCTCCATGTCGCCTTCGTGGATCACGGACCGATTAAGGTGGAATGATCCTTAACCGGCTCCGATACCAATTGAAGGACCGGAAACGGCGACCAGAGGGGGGGGTGAATGGGAGCCTCAAATTTCTTTCGAAACTTTTGACCACTGTCCCAAATTCACCACCAAAAACAAACCATGACAAAAGTTCCCAAATCTATAATACCCAAGCCAACCGGTGACGAGAGTACCTAGATAGCTTCCATGAAACGATATAAGATCAACGCAAAAGACGAAATATGATTAGGAGCTCAAACGACGAAACTACGAACAAAACAATAAGCCTTGAACTCTTCCACCGTAAATACTAAATCAAGCAAGAAGAAATGATTTAATACTTCAAAAATTAACCAAATAATTATTGTAGTAATTTACGGATAAAAGAACTAAGCCAGAGACCAATCAAAAACGTTCAACAACAAAGAACAAGCTGAAACACAGTAGGATATAGCTATGCAGATCAACACTAAACTTGCAACAGTACTGCTCATATGCCAGTGACAAATTGAGATCAAAACAGTACATATATGCATGCATACCGAGAGATTACATGAGCTAGCCACTTGGGAGTAAACAAGGACAAGAAATTGCTCAGTGGAGTAAATAAGCACTAAAGACAAAGCATGCAATGAATATTTAACTAGTGACTACTATACCATAGAATTGACAAGGCATACAGGTTAATTCATGCACTGCAGCTCCTCTTACCCGAACTGCACCAATCAAACCTGAAAATCTAATTTGGGTTGGCCTGCTGCCTGCCAAGACATCACCTGCACTGCTGCCGTCCTCAAAGAATTCAATTATCTGCACCCTGTGACAGAGGAGATGGACGAGTAGCTTCTGTACTCTTCAGACCTGCGGCAAATGAAAGAAGCTAGCCAAGTTGCCAATGGAAAATGAAATTAGCAAAAACCAACTGCTGCTGAAAATTCAATTAACATGAACTGCTCTGCTCCTGCTCTTGGTGCTGTGAATGCACGGGTTCCTGGATGAGCACTGATTGGTGCTTGGAAGCACAGGTGCTGAACACAACCAACCAGAGACGAGCAACTGGACACTGCCGTGCCAAAAAGCAAACAGAGGGAGGGAGCAGGCTCAAGTCTGCACGAGCACACACAGGTTTGACCGGTGAAGGCACCAGCGCCTGCGAGCTGCACCTGAGAAAATACGAACTGAGACCGAGCGCAAGGAACAGACACAGGCGACAGCCAAAAAAATCGACGGAAACTCGACCAAATCAAAAGAGATAGCTCCCAAACTTTGCACACGTGATCTCCATGAAGTTGAAAAGCATACTGTAAGAAATCAACGCCCAATTTGAAGTCAAACCACGGGAAATCAAAGGAACACGAAAATCCCCCAAAAACGAACCCTAGCTCTTGATTCGCCCCGATCTATGATCACGTGAGGAATTGATGCAAATCCTTCGGTGGAAAGTCTCAACTCACGTCATTGATCAAGGCCAAGCAACAAAAACGAATCAAAACGAGCTAGAAACGACGAATCGAAGGAAGAACTAGAGGGGGAAGGGGAGGAACTCGTGAAGAACACATCAAGAACACACAAATTGCTTCATCCGCCAAACACCGGAGGACACCGGAGGATTCGGGACCTCCTTCCCTCAAAGATTCATGGTTCTTACACTAATCGATGGATTAGTGGACCTCTCTCTCACATAAGCAACTAGAGGAAGAAACCCTAAAGGAGAGAATGAAAATGGAGGAGGTGAAGGAGATGGGGGCTCCCTCATCCTATTTAACCGGGCTATTACACATTCCCAGTTTTGCCCCTGGATACAAATGAGCCAAACCATTTAGCCCAAGGGCGTAAAGGTCCAACCCGGTCTTCATCTTGATCCGACGGCCACCGCGCCTCCTCACCGGTAGCTTCGCCTCGACGCGACCTCCCCGATGCCGCCACGTGCCGTCCGTTCCTCCTCGGAACCTCCGCCCGGGTTTTGAGGCCCAAACCCGTAAACCCGCCTCCGATGGTTTTGAGGCCCAAACCATCAAACCGCTCCGCGAGTAGCGTACTTCATACGCGTCCCCCGCCATCCGACGCGTGTCACCTCCACGGTCAACACGGTCACTCCCATGTCTTCTCGCGCTTGTCGATGTCCCAAGTGTCAGCCACCGCGGCTAGCCACCCGGCCTCCGGGTCCCTCGGTCCAAGCCACACGTCCGTCCTTCACCCCTCCGGTCCATCGGCACGGCACGTCCTCCTTGACCTTCACCTCGCCGTCGGCTACAGCCTCCGTGCTCCACACATGCACAACACAAGCCAAGAGACATATCGCACACAAGGCTTTCGCCAAGGTAGGGTTAGTCACCACTCAACCTACTTCGTGGATCACATTGACAATCACTCATCACAAAACGAACACACAAGGGTACTTGTCAACCTTGTGTTCGCAGGAAACTTGCGAAGACAAGACAGAGATACTTTATGCAGAATGGTGGCTTGTTGCTGAAGCAGCTGATGTTTTCTGAGAGGGCACCGCTGCATATATTCACCTCTAGTGAGCTTGACAAAGCAACCAGTAACTTCAGTGATGACAATATTATTGGCAGAGGGGGATCTGGGACTGTGTACAAAGGCATACTATCCAACCAAGTGGTTGTGGCAATCAAGAAGGCACAACGAGTTGATCAGACCCAGATGGAACAATTCGTCAATGAGTTGATCATTCTTTCACAAGCGAACCACAAACATGTGGTCCAGCTATTAGGATGTTGTCTTGAGACTGAAGTTCCTTTATTGGTTTATGAATTCATTACCAATGGGGCCCTTTTTCATCATCTTCACAATACATCAGCCCCGATGTCATGGGAGAACCGTCTAAGCATTGCAGTTGAAACTGCATCGGCACTTGCATACTTGCATTTAGCTACAAAGATGCCAATAATTCACAGAGATGTCAAGTCATCAAACATACTTCTTGATGAGAATTTCACCGCAAAGGTGTCTGATTTTGGTGCCTCAAGGCCAATACCCTACAATCAGACCCATGTGACAACATTAGTGCAAGGGACACTAGGGTACCTTGACCCTGAGTACTTCCAGACAAGCCGATTGACCGAGAAGAGTGATGTGTACAGTTTCGGTGTGGTACTCATCGAGCTACTAACAAGGAAGAAACCTATTATGGATGGTATGACGGAAGACATGAGAAGCCTAGCCCTGCAATTTAGTATGTTATTCCATCAAAATAAGTTGTTGGAGATTGTTGATCCTATAGTAGTCGAAGAGGCTGGAATGCGACATATTGAAACGGTAGCAAAGTTGGCGTTACGATGCTTAAGGTTGAAAGGTGAAGAAAGACCAAGGATGATAGAGGTTGCAATTGAACTTGAAGCACTGAGAAGGTTGATGAAACAACATTTTATCATGAAGAGTGAGTCTTTGCTTCACGAGTCATGGTGCCATGAAGAGATGAGCATTGATGCACCATCAAATTTTTGCCTTGTCGATGATGGCATTCCTGGAGATGAAAGCCAAGAGATCATTCTACTTCCATCCAATAGTTTCCCATCCTAACTCAATAACTATCACAAAAAGAAGGTTTTAGCTTATTCTACCTTCTCAATTGTCATTTCAATCTTAGTAATCTCTACGTCTTGTGCTTAGCTTCCAACCTGGTTAATGGAATATTGTTATACAGGTCCTTTTTTGTGAATTATTTGCCCAATCTTTGTTCAGCTATCACTGTTACAAAATCCATTTTCAGTCACGGTCGAAACTGATTTCTAGAGGCGATCCTCTAGCCAAGTGCCTCTAGAAATATGTGTTTTGCAAAGGCAGGCAGTCACCTGCCCTTAGAAATTGGATTTATAGAGGCGGTTGGAATCATAGCCTGACAGCCAGCATCTAGAGATTGATTAAAATTTAGTGCCCCCTTAGGCATTTCTAGATGCGGTTCTTGATGGAGCCGCATCTAAAAAAACAGGACACCTCTAAAAGTTGTTTTTGTAGTAGTGTATTTTTTGTGTCCACTTGTAGTTCAAAAGGCGATAGCAATTCAGCTAAGTTATATCTCTACTGTATCAAAAGACAACAAAGAAATCAAGAGATCTATATATGCTTATCTCTTAATCTACTCATCAACTATTCTATAGTACTAGTATATTGTCCATACCAACGCTACGACAACATTTCGTACATACAGACCAAAACAACCAAAACACAATAAAACCTCTTGTCACGCTATTAACTAGTCAATGCCATGACGAGAAGTCTTCGGAACAAAATCATTTTCCAACAAACTAAAATTTGGTTGAATTTGTGCCATGCTCTAATTCAACATGCAACCATATCCTACCATTTCTACTCTGAGCAGCGCAACATGCAACCGCTCGAATTAAAGATTATGCTCACGTCATATGCCCATTCAAACGACAACATAAATGCAAGAGTGCAAAGCACCCTAAAGATTAGTAACAGAAAGACTCTGCATGACCACGTAACCACTGTCTGTGCCATCCTATAATAGATGTAGCACAGATAGACCATAAAAAGTTAGCTTGAGAAATGCTAAAGTCTCCCAGCATGTGTATAAATGATCAGCAAAGCACTAAAGCACCTTAGCCCAATAAGAGTGGTCCTGAAGTCTTTCATTTGCAATTTTGACACTATCCAGCTTGACCCATTGAAAAGGAGTCACAGAGCTGCAGGAATAAAAAAAACTGGAAATTTATCACAATTTTGACATTGGTCAGACTAATGATGCCTACTTCAACTTGCACTGAACAGAAAAGGCTGCTGCTGCCGCTGCTGCTGCTGCTGCTGCTGCTGCTTTTTATTACAAGATTAATGACGAAATAATATCCTACAATAGCCAATGGAGCAAATAAGATCATTACCAGGATTCAGGAGCACTACTCAGTATAGTAAAATATAGGCAATGCCTCAGGTTCTATTTAACTTTGACAGAGATCCTTAATTATAACTTTGACAGAGATCCTTAAATTTATTATGAAAATAGAATAAAAGACCTATCTAATGATATTAATTGTGTACCATAAAAATTAATATCTTTTTGTATAAAATTAGTCAAAGTTATTTCTCGGGAAGCGAGAACGACAATTATTTTAGGACGGGGGAGTATGCTGGGAATATAAATTAAATTTATGTACTAGTCCCTCTATCCTTAAATAAATCAATTTCTAAAGTTGTCATAGGTCAATCTTTTTTAAGTTTAACTAAATTTGTAAGAAAAGAGTACCAAGATTTATGGCACTAAAATAATATTATAAAATACACCATAAAATATATTTTTCTAATTTATTTCTTTGGTGTCATAAATATTATTGTACCCCTATGTTCACAAAAGAATGCAATTCTCGCTTTTCGGTGAGTGAAACAGTTTTAACTTTGAGTAAAGTTATATAAAAAACTACTAACATTGTTGATACAAAATAAGTTCTATTAAATTAGTTATAGAATATATTTTTACAAAAAATTTATCTAGAGACATAAATGCTAATACTATTTATATAAACCTAATAAAAATTGAGTTAATTTAACTGGTATGGGTCCTATAGTTGCATTATTTTTTTGGACAGGAGTATTTTTCTATAAATTTAGTTAAACTTGATTTTTTTTTGACTTAAGACAATTTTAAGGATTGTTTTGTTATTCAGGGATGGAGGCGATCCTGGTCCAGAGTGATATCTCATATCTGTACTTTGGTTTAAGGTCCATGTCCCCCATCTTTGCCGTCCCGAGCGAGAGGTTTGCATGCCTTTTCCTTGGGAACCTTGCAACCAAAAGGAATCCTCTCATTTGACGTTAGGCCAGCCCCAACGAGGTGATGTAGCTTGTAGCCTCAACCAGCCAGTGTCATGTACGGTATTCCGTATTCCAGGACACGCCGCGCCCGCGACATACGCAGGGCCACCAGGCGTGCGGAGGCCAGGCCCAGCACGGCGCAGGAGATGGTTGCCCATCAAACTGGTGGCTAGATTATTAGGAAATATATTATGACTAGCCTTTTATTTAGGAGGACTTACTCCAATTAGTTATCAAGTCTTGGCTATATATGCATGTAATCGGCACCTTGAGTTATTAAGCAAGAATATTTACCCTAATCTCTCTCTCTCCCACGCTCTCAAGCCTGAGCCGCCGTGAGGGGTATAACCTCCGCGATCGGAAGACAACGGCAGGAGACTACGATCTTCGTAGTCGAGGGCCACCTACCCTTGATCTCCAGGCCCTTGACAACCTGGTATCGGTTAGCCGTCGATCTTCCTCCGCCGCCGCTGCACCTAGTCAAGCCGACGCCCACCCCAGCACCGCCGCCGCCCACCAAAACCCCACCCCTCCGTCGTCACCTTCCTCTGCCTCCTCAGTCACCATGACTGAACCCTCCATGGCCGATCTCCTGAAGGCCCTCGAGGCCCTCACCGCGGATGTGGCCTCCATGAAGGCCGACATGGCGACCATGAAGACCCACTCATCCTCGTCCTCCGGCACCGGGGGCGACCGTCGTGCGGAGGGACCGCGCGATCAGGAGTTCCATCCGAAGCACAAAAAGTGGGATTTTCCCCGCTTTGATGGCACGTCCGACCCGATGCTCTTCATCAACAAATGCGAGGCCTATTTCCGCCAGCATCGCACCACGGTGGACGAACGCGTGCCCATGGCGTCATACCATCTGGATGACGCGGCACAGCTGTGGTTCATACAGCTGCAAACTGATGATGGCACGCCAAACTGGAGCCACTTCAAGGACCTCCTCAACCTTCGTTTCGGTCCCCCTATCCGCTCCGCGCCCATGTTTGAGCTCGCCGAGTGCCGGCGCACGGGCACCGTGGAGGAATACTCCAACCGCTTCCAGGCCCTTCTGCCGCGCGCGGGACGACTCGAGGAGGAGCAACGCATCCAGCTTTACACCGGGGGCCTCCTTCCGCCGCTCAGCCACGCCGTCCGGCTGCATCACCCGGACACGCTCGCCGCCGCCATGAGCTTGGCACGCCAGGTGGAACTGATGGAGCAATCCCGGCTGCCACCGCCTCCTTCCCGCACGCCTCCGCACGGTATCCTGGCCGCTCCGGCGCTTCGGCCGGCGCTTCCGGCTCCCCAGCAGCCCTTGGCGCTCCCGGCCCCTCCGGCGGCCGCTCAGCCTGGTCGCGGCGAGGGCAACCTCCGTCGTCTCTCCAGGGAGGAGATGGCGGAACGACGCCGCCAAGGCCTTTGCTTCAACTGCAATGAGCCGTATACCAGGGGCCATAACCGCTTCTGCAAGCGGATCTTCTTCGTGGACGGGGTGGAGATTGATTCCGCCGATGACATGGCGGACGCGGCGGAGCACGACGCGGGGGCGGAAGCTCCCTGCTACTCCCTCCACGCTGTGGCAGGCGTTCGGCTCAGCGACACTCTCCGGGTTCGCGTCATGGTGGGATCCGCCTCCCTCGTCGCCCTCCTGGACTCGGGGTCCACCCACAATTTCATCTCTGAGCGGGCGACGCAGCGCACGGGACTGCCGGTCGTCCCACGACCCCGGCTCTCGGCCGTGGTCGCCAATGGCGAACGGGTCGCCTGTCCGGGCGTCCTACCCCAGGCCAGTTTCACCATCCAGGGCTCCTCGTTCACGGCCGACCTCTTCATCATGCCACTGGCCGGCTTCGACGTGGTCCTTGGCGCACAGTGGCTGGGCACGCTGGGGCCCGTCACTTGGGACTTCACTGCGCGCACAGTGTCCTTCCAGCAGCAGGGCGCCACGATCCAGTGGAGTGCGGTGGCCGAGCCTCTGCGCAGTTCCGTTTGCACCACCACGGCCTCGCCTTCCCTCCTCGACGAGCTGCTGGCCTCCTTCAGTGGCGTGTTCGCCGAACCGCAGGGCCTGCCGCCGCCGCGTTCCCGCGACCACGGCATCACTTTGCAGCCGGGAGCGCCGCCCGTGGCAGTGCGGCCATACAGATATCCGCCGGCGCACAAAGACGAGCTCGAACGCCAATGTACAGCCATGCTGCAACAAGGGCTGATCCGTCGCAGCTCCTCGGCGTTCTCCTCCCCGGTGCTCCTCGTCAAGAAGGCGGACGGCTCTTGGCGCTTCTGCGTCGACTACCGCGCCTTGAACGCTATTACCGTGAAGGACGCGTTCCCCATTCCGGTGGTGGACGAGCTGCTCGACGAACTCCGTGGCGCCAAGTTCTTCACCAAGCTGGACCTCCGCTCGGGCTATCACCAGGTCCGCATGCGGACGTCCGACATCGACAAGACGGCCTTCAGGACCCATGACGGTCTCTACGAGTTCTTGGTGATGCCGTTTGGGCTCTGCAACGCCCCGGCAACATTCCAAGCTCTCATGAACGATGTGCTGCGCCCATTCCTTCGCCGGTTCGTTCTTGTGTTTTTTGATGATATTTTGATTTACAGCTCTTCTTGGGCCGACCACCTTCGCCACCTCCGGGCCGTCCTTACTGTGCTGCAGCAGCACCAACTGTTCGTCAAACGTTCCAAGTGCGCCTTCGGGGTGTCATCCATCTCCTACCTCGGCCATATCATCTCCGAGGCCGGCGTCGCCATGGATTCCGCTAAGGTGCAAGCGGTATCCGAGTGGCCCCAACCCCGCTCGGCGCGCGCGGTGCGTGGGTTCCTGGGCTTGGCCGGGTACTACCGCAAGTTCGTCCAAGACTACGGCACCATCGCCGCCCCGCTGACGGCCCTGTTGAAGAAAGAAGGGTTTTCATGAAACGCCGACGCGGCCGCGGCATTCCAGGCGCTCAAGACCGCCATCACGTCGGCCCCTGTGCTGGCGCTCCCAGATTTCCAGCAGGAGTTCATCGTCGAGTGCGACGCCTCGACGCACGGGTTCGGCGCGGTGCTGTTACAGCACAAGCACCCCGTCGCCTTCTTCAGTCGGCCCGTCGCCCCTCGCCATCGCGCGCTCGCTGCATATGAGCGTGAGCTCATCGGGCTCGTGCACGCCATTCGCCACTGGCGGCCATATTTGTGGGGGCGGCGCTTCACCATCCGAACGGACCACTACAGCTTGAAGTTCCTCCTCGACCAACGCCTCTCCACGATTCCGCAGCACCACTGGGTCGGCAAGCTCCTGGGCTACGACTTCTCGGTGGAGTACAAGCCCGGCGCCCAGAACACCGTCGCCGATGCTCTATCCCGGCGCGACACTCCGGAGGGGGTGTTTTGGCCGTTTCAGCTCCCCAGTTCGACTTCATCGCGCGGCTCCGGCAAGCTCAGGCTCAAGATCCCGCCCTCATTGCCATCCGCGATGAACTGGCAGCTGGCACGCGCTCTGCACCATGGAGCATCGTCGACGGGCTGGTCACCTACGCCAGCCGGCTGTACGTGCCCCCGGCCTCGCCCCTTCTGCCCGAGATTGTGGCCGCGGTACATGATGACGGTCACGAGGGGGTGCAGCGCACTCTCCACCGGCTCCGGCGCGACTTCCACTTCCCCGATATGCGCCGCGTCGTCCAAGACTTCGTCCGCGCCTGTCCCACTTGCCAGCGTTTCAAGACGGAGCATCTACACCCCGCGGGCCTCCTGATGCCTTTGCCCGTGCCAACCGGTGTGTGGACGGACATCGGTCTTGACTTCATTGAGGCCCTGCCGCGCGTCAAAGGAAAATCGGTCATCCTTACGGTGGTTGACCGCTTCAGCAAGTACTGTCACTTTATACCTTTGGCTCACCCATACTCTGTTGAGTCTGTGGCACAGGTTTTCTTCTCTGAGATAGTGCGCCTCCATGGGATGCCGCAATCCATGGTGTCGGACCGCGACCCAGTCTTCACCTCTCTCTTTTGGAGGGAACTGATGCGGCTCATGGGCGCCAAGCTGCATATGACTACGGCGTTTCATCCACAGTCCGATGGTCAAACGGAGGCTGCCAACCGCGTCATCGCCATGTACCTCCGTTGCTTCTCCGGCGACCGGCCCCGGGATTGGCTGCGGTGGCTGCCGTGGGACGAATACCAATACAACACGGCCTACCAGTCGTCCCTGCAAGAGACGCCTTTCCGCGTGGTCTACGGGCGAGACCCGCCGTCCATCCGGTCCTATGAAGCTGGCGACACAAGGGTTGCTGCCGTGGCCCAGTCAATGGAGGAACGCGAGGAGTTTTTGGCTGACGTCCGCCATCGCCTGGAACAGGCCCAGCTTGTGCAGAAGCGCTACTACGACAAGGCACACCGCGACGCCTCCTATGCTGTGGGCGATTGGGTGTTGCTTCGCCTCCGCCACCGGCCCGTGGCGTCCCTGTCCTCGGCGCCGAAGAGCAAGCTCCAGCCCCGCTTCTATGGGCCGTACCGCGTCATCGAACTCATCAACGAGGTCGCGGTGCGCCTCGAGTTGCCTCCCCGCGCCAAGCTGCACGACGTGTTCCACATCGGCCTCCTCAAGAAATGGGTTGGCGCGCCTCCAGCAGCTCCTCCACCGCTTCCTCAGGTGCACCATGGCGCCATCAGCCCGGAACCAGAGCGCGCCATCCGCACCCGTGTCGCCCGAGGTGTTCGCCAAGTCCTCGTCCGCTGGAAGGGTGAACCGGCTGCCTCCGCTACATGGGAAGACCTCGACTCCTTCACCGAGAAGTACCCAATGTTCCAGCTCGAGGACGAGCTGGTAGTCGAGGGGGGGAGAGATGTCATGTACGGTATTCCGTATTCCAAGACACGCCGCGCCCGCGACATACGCAGGGCCACCAGGCGTGCGGAGGCCAGGCCCAGCACGGCGCAGGAGATGGTTGCCCATCAAACTGGTGGCTAGATTATTAGGAAATATATTATGACTAGCCTTTTATTTAGGACTTACTCCAATTAGTTATCAAGTCTTGGCTATATATGCATGTAATCGGCACCTTGAGTTATTAAGCAAGAATATTTACCCTAATCTCTCTCTCCCACGCTCTCAAGCCTGAGCCGCCGTGAGGGGTATAACCTCCGCGATCGGAAGACAATGGCAGGAGACTACGATCTTCGTAGTCGAGGGCCACCTACCCTTGATCTCCAGGCCCTTGACAGCCAGCTAGGTTCGGATGACAAGTTGGAGGTAAAGCAGTGGCTAGCAAATTGTCAGAGGAGCTTCTGCAGGCTACCAGTGTTTCATGCTAAAGATGTTGATAGAAAGCGACAGCGAGACTAGGAGAAAGAAAAACAAAGTACGATGAATATAGAGAAGTAAAAAAGCTAGCTGTGGTTTCCATTGCGAGTCTGGTAGCCTTGGAGCTCTGAATCTACGTGTAACTGGACTTTTTATCTAAGACCACCATGGATGTATGCTTGCGTTGGGCATGCTCTGACAAGTTGGAGGTAAAGTAGTGGCTTGCAGATTGTCAGAGGAGCTTCTGCAGGCTACCAGTGCTTCATGCTAGCCTGTTCGCTTGAGCTTTCAGCCGCTTATTTTTAGCCAAGCAGCAGTGTTTTTCTCTCACATAAATCAAGCCAACAGTATTTTCAACCGCTTATTTTCAGCCAAACGAACAAGCTGAAAGATGCAGATAGAAAGCGACATGTGAGAGTAGGAGAAAGAAAAACAGAGTAGGATGAATACAGAGAAGTAAAAAAGCTAGTTGTGGTTTCCATTGCGAGTCTGGTAGCGTTGGAGCTCTGAATCTGCGTGTAACTGAACTTTTTATTGAAGACCACCATGGATGTATGCTTGCGTTGGGCATGCTCTAAGATTTGGACGAGGACGACGCAGGCAGTACATGGCAAAAGCAAATGCATATGTAGTGGTGTCGTACGTTCAGAACAAACTGCAGGCACATGGCTCGCAAACTCGCAACAAGGCGGCGACTCCGGTGGATACGAAGGCTCTCAAGGACTTTCTTTTATTTTTCTTTTTTGCTGAGGGCCTTTGTGTAGTTTGGATGGGGCAGCTTCCTCATCTGTATCCTTTGCGTTTGTGTTCGTATGCATACGCGTATATGTATGTTTTCCTTAGAGCATCTCCAAGAGTTTGCCAAATGAGATTGGCATCCTTTCAATTTTGGCAAAATGAGAAAATTTGGGTTCCAACAGCTTGGCAAATGAGGTTGGCATTCTTGGCAACTTGCCATCCACCGGCCTCGCATGCGTAAATATGCGCGCGCGGAGCGGACTTGGCATCCGTATGTACGAGAGAGGTGGAAGGGCACAAAAATAATTTTGTTTCTCTCTCAGGGTTCCTGATGTAAGTTTTTAAGGGATGGAAGGGCATAAACATAATTTTGTTTCTCCCTCAGGGTTCCTGATGTAAGTTAGATCTGGGTTTGGCAAGTGAATTATACCAAACTCTTGGAGAGAGACT
The DNA here is from genome assembly GCA_038087645.1 of Saccharum hybrid cultivar R570. NCBI lineage: Eukaryota > Viridiplantae > Streptophyta > Magnoliopsida > Poales > Poaceae > Saccharum > Saccharum hybrid cultivar. Next base: position 21,023,668 of record JAQSUU010000015.1, read on the forward strand.
GTTTTTTTACTTGGCATATCTTTTTACAACTTGGCAAAACACAAGATTTGCCAAATGAAAATTGCCAAACTCTTGGAGATGCTCTTACTTGGTAATATATGCTGCGCGTTTTTGTGATAAAAAAAGAAACAACAAGGCCAATCCATCTCGGGCTTTGGTAACACAAGAAAGGCCAAGATTCCCGGGCTGGCCAGCGTGGTCCAATGGTCTCCGTCCGTCCTCTGTCGTCACCGTGCCTCCGCGCGCATCAAGATGGGAACAGGGCATGCGCAAAGCCGGCGCCGCCAGCGTTTCTCGATCGCCAGAGAATCTAGTCCATCGGAGTGGGCAGAGAAACGCCACCAAACCAAAGCCGAACGGGGTTCCAACAAATGACGATGCCGGGACAACGCAATGGCGAGCGCTGCTAGACGTAAAGGCAGACGTTTTTGTTGGTTTGCCATTGTTGCCTCGTCTCATTTGAAAACAAAGCTTGCAAGTGTAGTAGAACCCCGTCCTTCCTACCACTGTGTTTGGACAGAAAAATATCATGTTTCTCTGTCACAAAGAAAATAAATAAAATGTGTGAGCGTGCCAGTGTACTAAAGTACACAAAATAAACAAAGAGAAGGGAACACAAGTTTTATTCATATTTATAAGAAATATAAATACGTGGGTTCCCTTGTACAAGTGTGCGCTCCATATCCTAGCAATGTAGTCTTCATGGTTCCTGGGGCCTCGGAAGGCTCCCAGTTAATTACCCCTGCGAGTCAAGCTCACAGAGCACCTCCGATTAAGCTGCTGTGGGTCGTCGTCTTCAATCTTCGCTTCACGTCTCCATGCATGGTGTTGGTGTAGATGTGGGTGGCGTCGGCATGTCCATGGCCTCGTCGGTCCATGAGCCGGTGTAACATGACTGGAATATGAGTCATGCCGCCTGCGTCGTTCGCCTCGTCGGTGTCGAACGGCACATAGTGTTATGATAGTAGCACTTGCATGGTTGGTGTAGCTTGGACTGCTTCGAACTTCCTTCGGCAACATCATCGCAGGTAGGCTGTTGAACTTGATCGGCGGGGTTGTTGAAGTTGTAGTAGCTTGGTGAAGACTTGCATCCGATGTGGGAGATGCATCTGATCGGCGTCGCGCTCTTGGCCATGCGCACAGCCTGGTCGCTTCTTGCTTGTACATAGATGCACCAGACTTGGATCTGTACGTGCATGCATATGCACATACATCTTGGCCTTGCTTCCTTCCTTGCATAGACCATGTATGTCGTGGACGCCACGCCCGGCTGGCCGTCCGTGCGTATGGAATTCAAGGAGCCGCCGCTGACGAAGAGAAGGCCTAGATGCGCTCCTCATCTTCCTCCGGGTGCAGATGTCGATTGTGAGCGGTCGCTGCCGCTGGCCGGACATGGATGCTATTCCCGGCATAGATGTGGGTGATGGTGCTCCTGAGCGCTAGTGGCGAACTTGGTCTGCCGCCTGGCAGCTCAGTGCTATGCTCAGCGTGCGTCGCCTCCGGCTCGGCGCAATACTCGTCCGCCGGTGTCGGGGCGTCTCCTCCGGCGTCGGCGCAGTCGTCCGGCGTGGTCCTCCAGCGTCGGGGCGCATCTGTTCCGCCTCGGTGTGATCGTCCGGCGTCGGCGTCTCAATGACGTGCGTGGTTTTGTCGAGGTGTTGGCGAGGACGTCGCGCTCGCCGACGCGGAGGCGTCAACTCCGTCCCGGCATGGTCGACCGGCGACGCAACATCTCCTCTGCGACTCCCTTGTGCATCGGGTAGATGGGTAGTTGGCGCCTCGCCGTGGCGGCCTCCTCTTGTTCATGCCCTGGCGTCGTGCCGTAGCGGTGACGGCTGATCCTCCTTCCACGATGAGGTCCTGGGGGTCCTTTATATAGGCAGCGGCTAGCTAGGGCGTGAAAGTCCACCCTCCTGCCGCCATTCAGTTGGATCGTGCGAGATACGTGGTGATACTCAGTGGCGACGTTGGATCAGATAGCCACCACCAATGCAAAGGGGATAAACACGCTCGCCCGGTAGCTACGTGATCCTGGTAGCCTACATTCGCTGGTACATGGGGTCAACGGCTCAAAACATAGAGTAGGTCCACCATTCAGCACAGGGGCGGATCCAGCACCGGGGCGGGGTGGGCTCGAGCCCCCGCTACCGCTGCTCGGACCATGGAGCCCCTCCTAAGCCCCCGCTACAAATTTGCACATATTCAAGCTTAGAAGGAGAGGCTAGGGATGAAAGATTATGAGATAAGCTCCTCCTAACTTATTTCCCAGATCCGCCACTGATTCAGCAGCAGCCGCACGTGAGATGTATGTGAGCCTTCTTGATTCTAGAAGCTTCCGGGCTGAGATAGATATCTAGATCAGCTTCCTTGCCTACTGCTGAGTTATGGGGCTCGGCTTCGCTGCGTAGATGATTAATCGTACACCGTACGTTGGCCGGCCGTATACGCCGTGCGTACGTAACTCGGAGGGAGTACATCCTCCGTATACGCGCGTACGTACTTGGTGAGTGATCCTCAGGAATATGTATGTGTACGTACTCCCTCTAGAATTATGGACGCCATTCACATGCTGGCTGTCAGCTGGACTACTGATCTTGAAGATACCGTATACACATATACATCCTCGGCTTAGCCCAACATGTATATTAAATAATATACGTATACCCAAAATTAAAGCCAATATATAATTATTAGCTTGCTTCTCTTTATCTCTCATGCAAATAGCACACGTGAATATTGTTGGAATTGATCTCCACCAGTTAGCCCAACGGCTAACTGGACCCCTTGACCGCGTCCTGATCGGGGACGCCCAGCCCAACGACCCGGCTGGTGGGCCCCCGTCGCGCAGCACAATAAAGAGGAGGTGGGGGCAGAGGCTCGCAACGCGAGGTTCGACGCAACAGTAACCACCCCACCTCTTTTCCCAGACCGATCAAGAGGAGTGCTGTAGGCGACGGGAAGCTCCACCGCTTCTCACCGACGCCGGACCTCACTGCCACTACAACTTCTTCGAGCTCGACGGTCAGGCATCCTTACCCCCCTCTCTCTCCCTCCTTCTAGATCTCTCTCTCTCACGTTCTACATGTTTATCCCAAATGCAAAGAGTACTACCCGCTGGATCCACTACTAGACGATCCACAGTAATTAACATTGGTATCAAGAGCCTACCTAGTGAGTGGATCTAGGTCGGGAAAGTGAAACCGATTTTGAATCGGTCAAAGAACACTGAAAACCGAACCCTAACTGACAAAGATGAAAAGGATTGAAAGTGGAAGAATCTTCCACGCCACCGTAGACACCGCCGTCGTGCGGGACAGATCCTGCCATTGCGCGGGAAGGGGACAACCGCAGCCGTCTTGCCGGCACGCGGGAAAGAACACCACCGAAGATTGCCAAACCCTAACCCTAAAGAATCAGTAAAATAGGAAAGGGTGGAAAAAGGGAAGTGACCTTCCTCACCACCGTTGACACCGCCGTTATGCCGGCACGAGGGAAGAAGACGAGCCACTGCACAGCGCACGGTCGCCGGCGCCTGCGCTCAGGGCGCCGTCGCGAGGCCGCTGGACGGCGGCGCGCCCATCCTCGGGTGGACGCGCGCACCGGCCAGGGGCCCGATGGCGGCGCCGCCACGCCGCTTCTTTCCATGGGTCACCGAGGGTGGCCGCCGGCCGCCATAGCCGGCTCACTCGGCTGCTTCCCAGTGCGGCGCTGAGAAAAGAACGGAAATGAAAAAGGAAGGAGGCGGGTGGGGAGCAGCCGGACTTGGTCCGGCGGTGGCCACCATGGCCGCCACCGCTGCCTCCACTGCTGCGGCTTGCGGCATGGAGAGAGAAAAGCAAGGATGGAAGTGTTTAGGGTTTGAGAGGAGGACGGCCGCCGCTGCCGTTTTGATCCGGCGAAAAGGCCGGTGAGCCATTCGATCCAGATGGACGGCTCCGGGCGGTCGGGCCACTTTGAGCCCAGGAGGGAAGCTACATTCCCGGCCCAGGCCCAGGTTGCAGCCTGGGCGCGGGGGAGGCAGAGCCGAGCGCTGCTGGGCTGGCCGTGGGCCGGCTATCCGCCGCTGGGCCGCAGTAGCAGGAGCCAGCGCTGGGCCGCGCTGAGCGCGCAAGATGGGCCACGGGCCGCCCAAGTGCCAGGTAGAAAGAGAAGGAGAGCCCTGCTGGGCTAAGCGAGCTGCTGGGCCACGCGGGAAGAAAAGCGACGCGCGCACGAGCTGGGCCTTCGGGCCGAATGCACACTGACGATTGAGAATTGTTTTTGTTCTTTTTCAGAAGCAAACTTAATGAATTGTGTTAAGTTTTCTCTCTACTCAAATTAATTGACAATTTGTTTAGAGGGTGGAAAAGGACAAAGTGATGCTTCTGAATAAGAATTTTTTTGTTATTATTATTTTGAAGAATTTGAATGGAATAATGATGAAATCTCTGTACAACTTTTTTTTCCCAATGATATTTTTGTTCAGAGAATAGTAAAGAATTCTAAGAGTATCTGGAAAATAGAATTATGGAATTTATTAACGTTTTTCGCTGCAAAGTTAAAGATTATTGTCTTCTCATTAAATTCGAACCAACGGGAGAATTTAATGAGAAGAACAATTATAGTCATTCACTAAATGATGAAAAGTTTATCCTCAAGTTAAAATTGGAAACAACAGGAAATTTTAACTGGAGGAATAGTCGGTTTATTGTTAAGATAAATTATAATATCGTTATTTTCTGACCAACGTTGATGATAACAATATTATAAGTTTATTTAAGAGTTTAAGTTTAAAGAAAATTATGATATTGTTATTTTCTGACCAACGTTGATGATAACAATATTATAGTTCTATGAGTTTTATGTTTAAAGTTTAAATCTCTGATGAATTTTGCATCAAAGTGACCAATTTCAGAGAATAGATAAGAAACAAAAGATGCTCCAGAGCGAGCAAAATGTAATGATTTTCATGTTTCCGCTGCAATGGTGATGATGATCTTCAAAATTAGAATTTAATTTTGAAGAGGGTTATAAGATAATTGAGTTTTCATATGTTAATTCTATTTCTGCCCAACGGTGATGTGGAATTGATGTATAAGATTGATGGTTTTGTTCTATTTCTGCCCAACGGTGATATAGAATAGAACTTAAAGTTTAAAAGTTTAATGTGCATGTCTTTAACCAGACCAATGTAGGGTTATTTTCATGCTCATTATTGATGATGTTTTTCAGATAAAGAACTTCATGCCTTTATTCTTGAAGGGTGAAAAGAAAATGAGCTAGGTACTTGTGACTCAGAAGATGAAAAGTGCAATTTTTTGCAGAAAGAAGACCATTGTGCAAGGGACTACGGTCTCTTTAAAGAATGACTTCAAAAGAAAAAATTACAGGATATTGATCCAAGAAAGAAATAGAGCAATAAGAGCTTAGTTTAAGAGATGTCTTTTATGTACTCTTTAATAATAATAATAAGTAATATAATTTTAGTCTTAATCATCATGTTTGAAATGTAATAAGTGACATGCATGTTTAATTTGACCAACGTCGGATTAAGCATGTGTGTTAAAGAGTTTTTTGGATTTACTTCTAAATTTGTTGTTTGAATATGAGACAATATTGATATTTATGTCCCTTCAAGAAAATTATCTCGCATGGCGGGAAAAAGTTTGTGATAGTACCCGCATGACGGGAAAAGTTTGAGAAAATACCCGCATGGCGGGGTAAAGTTGGCATAGTACTTATGTTAATAAATCCTGCATGGCAGAAGAAATTTGACATAGTATTTATCCTGCATGGCGGGAGAAAGTTGTGATGACTCATGTGCTTTGAGTGTATCCCGCACAGGGAGAAAGATTAGGGTAGCTCTTATGCTATCCTAGTATAAGTTTAAGGAGAACAGAAAGTTACAGACAAACCTCAAGATAAGAATGACATGCAAGCGTGACTTGCGAAAGTATTAATGATAAAAGACTCTGTTGAGTTTTTGAAGTGAAATGAGGAAAAAGTACTCCCAACGAATTAAGAAATAATTTCATTTGCATGATATAATCATGTGGATGAAGAAAGTAATCAAAGTTTCCTCATTCACAAGAGTTCTGGATAGTTTTCGAAATTGTGGTAGAAAAGTTCGTACCACATTTCGAGGGGGAGAAAGGTGAGACAATTAAGAAAGACACTTCCCCATAATTCAGACAATGCGATGCATACTAAAGTGATCTATAAAAGATGAATATGATCGTCGGGGGAGTAAGACGGTCATAATATCGATACCCCTAAAGTAAAGATATAGCTAAATTCATGGACCTTTTACAGTTCCAACAGAAAGATAGCATAGTCAGCTAGTATTTATACTGGACATGTTCAGAGTTTTAAAGGCGGTGCTAAATGCACCATAGGTGCTAAATGCACCATATGAGTTTTAACAGATTGAACCCAAAATAAGAAAATTAAAGATGGAACAATCTGGGGGAGCATGGTACAAAGAAACCTGACTCCGCAAGGAGGATGAATAATGTAAACAAGGATCTTGTTACACAGGACCTTATAGAATCAATTATCTTTTGGCAATAAAGGTCAAGAAATGCTAGTAGCTAAGGCCCCAGAAAGTCTCAAAGAATAAGAAAATCAGATATTTTTGACGATTATAAAGTCTATATTAGTGAAATTCAAATGGAGGGTAATCCCACCTAATTTGAAGAAGCCATGAGTGGCGTTCACTCGTCCAAGTGGCAAGAAGCAAAGAAAGATGAAATGAAATTGATAATACCAATAATACTTTGGGATCTAGAATAAATTCCTAAGGAGCCAAAACAGTAGGCTGTAATGGGTCTACAAGACAAAATGTGACTCCAAAGGAAATATGTAAAGATGTGGAGCGCGACTTGAATCAAAAGTTTTACGGGAAGCGAATGAATAGATTACAATGAGTGCTAGTGGCACATCATGATCTGAGTTACATCAGATGAAAGTAAACACAACATTTCCCAATGGGATTTGTATGAAAATAATTACGTGGCACAACCCAGAGGTTTTGTCATGAAAGGAAAAGAACGTAAGGGATGCCACCTGTAGAAATCTCTTGTGGACTAGAGCAAATCTCTAGACAATGGCATTTAAAGTTGAAGAGTCAATTAGAAATTTTGGGTTAAAGAGAATGAGAGGACAATTGCGTTTGTATAAAGTTATAGAAGGGGAAATTCATTTCCTAATCCTGTGTGGATGACACCCTAATTGTTAGTAGTGATGTCAATCTACTGCATGAGAAGAAGTTCTTGTCCTCAAGGTTGAATAAGAAAACTCTCGGTGAAATGTATCTCGTTAAAAGAATTAAAATTCATCGAGATAGAAGAAAAGGGGTATTATGACTATCGCATAGGCATGCTAAGAAAAGTTTCTAAAGAAATAAAGTACCTATGCGGGTAAACCTACGCCTGTTCTCATGGTCAGGGTAATAGTTTTGAGAACTTTAATGTTCCAAAAGCAATGTAAGATTGTTATAGATGGACGTCCTATATGCTTCGGCTGTTGAAAGCTTAATGAGTACAAAGATAAGACCTTGCCCTGACACAGTTTACGTATTCGGGTTGTTTTGGCAAAAGTCCAGTCCAGATATAGATCACTGGAATGGAGTTAAAGATGTCGGCCTCATGCTAAAAGGAAAGAACAGGTACTCTCAAGTAGTTGTGGGTACAAATGTTATATTTTGGTGAGATGTTTAGTGAAACCCACATAGTAGCTAACACTCGCAGTTGGAGTTTTATTGTGGAAAAGCTCCAAAAGAAACAATTGTAGTATCATCAGTGATGTAAAGTTATAATATAGCATGATATGAGGCTGAGGGACAGGCAAAATGGTTAAGGAACTTATACCCAGAATTGATAATGGTTATCAACAGCAATAACCATTTAAGTAGTTTTGTTCCTATGACAACGAGTCAAGTGTGCTGCCAAACACATTGACATTAAAGTTATACGTTGTTAAGGAGAAAGTCCGGAATCATACTAAAGGTATTGAACGTAAAGGTAACAAGCAAGTGCTTGCGGATCCGCTTACCAAAGGCTTACCACCCAGTGTGTTCAGAGAACACACAGTCGACATGGGTCTATGGTATAGCCTATGATTTCCGGACAATAAAGGGCCCCAAAGTTTAAGAATCTGTTTCAGATCAGAGATGTGTATTGTAGCTGTTAAATCTATCGGCGACTGACCGTGACGATGAGGCATGCTCTGTACACTGATTTGTGATGAAACAAATAAAAGTAAAAGCAATTAAAGTCAAAGTTTAAAGTTAAAGTATAAGATGAGATCAAGGGGGAGAATGTTGGAATTGATCTCCACCAGTTAGCCCAACGGCTAACTGGACCCCTTGACCGCGTCCTGATCGGGGACGCCCAGCCCAACGACCCGGCTGGTGGGCCCCCGTCGCGCAGCACAATAAAGAGGAGGTGGGGGCAGAGGCTCGCAACGCGAGGTTCGACGCAACAGTAACCACCCCACCTCTTTTCCCAGACCGATCAAGAGGAGTGCTGTAGGCGACGGGAAGCTCCACCGCTTCTCACCGACGCCGGACCTCACTGCCACTACAACTTCTTCGAGCTCGACGGTCAGGCATCCTTACCCCTCTCTCTCTCCCTCCTTCTAGATCTCTCTCTCACGTTCTACATGTTTATCCCAAATGCAAAGAGTACTACCCGCTGCCCGCTGGATCCACTACTAGACGATCCACAGTAATTAACAAATATACATGTGCACATATGTTGTCTATTTATTTTCTTTTCTTAAGATACAAAATCCTTCTCGATAGCACATATAAATATACGCACATGTGAGAGAAATTTGGTATAAAATCTCGTCAAACAAATGCCCCCCACCAAGTTAAGTTTGAATTGCGGAGCAAATTCAAATTTAACTTGGTGAAAATAACAATTTGACTCAGATGGCACAGCAAAGCTAACTGCAGCCTTGGATTTTGATAACATCTTCAACTATAAATTCAATTCATATGAACTTTTCATGAAGATGACACCCCATGTTGCGGGTTTTAAGTCCATCTCACCATCATGGTGAGGTCGGAGCAGAGTTGCCAAGCCGCTGATGATCTACCCAGACATTAGTGGAGCGCTCAAGTTGTTGAGCTGCCAAAGTAGCGAGGACGTTGCGCTGACACGGACCGGCATACGTACGAACTCTACAGCCAGTTCTGGACGTATACAGGCGCACATACACATTATGATTGCACCTGTTAGCTTCTCTTATTTGCAAGTTGTGAGCATCCCTCGTGCATGCATGGGCCTGCGGCACCTATACTTGCTAGCTTCTTGTTTTCCTCTTCTCATGTATATGTGACATCAAGGCATCAGGCCATCAGGCGAGCCTCATCAGCCACACGCAGCCAATTGATGCATGCATGGCCGTGTAATATGTGAAAGTACAGATTAGATGACAAACTAACTGTTACCTCCCTCTAGCATGCGTACACATGCACATACGCAATGCATGAGAATACAAGAGGAGCATCACTGCTTCCATTCTTCTTGTTTCTTAACAGCATAAATAAATGATGTACATATAAAAAATATTGTACAAAATCTCGTCAAACGAAAACAATTTGTCTGAGATGGCGCAGCAAAGCTAACTACAGCCTTGGATTTGATGACTTTTTTTCAAATTTGAATTCAGTTCATGATCTTTATTTTAATATAGGGCACTATTCGTGCCCCCTTCTATTCGCTTATAGATATATTGCATCATGCTTGAATTGATCAAACATGTATATTTCTGATTGCTCATGGTACTGGTGCATATACTTGATGCCACCTCGTGAACTATTGCTGTAGAGTAGGTGCGGATGCCGAATGGTCGTCAAGAGTTGCCGCACCGAACATTGCCGGTTCCTGCAGCTGCAGGGGATAGTGAGAGTCGTGGCGCCGAGTTTGCCGAGCCGCCATATGATCAGCACAGGAACAGGGCGCATCCGAGTTGGAGGAGGTCTGCTGCCGCTTCACCTCTGCGCTCGTCGTAGTTGAGGCTGTTGGTGAGCAACACGAATGGTTGATCCCCCTCGCCATCAAAGTGACACACCCGAGCGAAATGCCGAGCTGCCGAAGTAATCACAGAGTTGATGCAGCGCCCGTCGACGAGGGAGCTGCTATATTGCTGTTATGAGGGGCTGAGGGCGTCGATGCCCAATGTCATCTAGCGTTAGACAGAGAAGTCTAGGCTCACGCCATAGTTGATGGAGGATTGACGCCAGCCTCTGTTGCGGAGCCCGTTGAGGCGATTGAACTTGAGCAGCCTCTGAAGGGATCTTTGTCGCAGCGGTGATGACCACCTCTTCATCGAGGCAGTGCATGGAACACCGGGTGTTTGCAGCTCATGGTACACAGTCTGACCTGCTCAATTGACCGACCGTATATTCCTTTATTATGGAGTACAGGAGTGTATTACGCGCTAATATCTGGGAAGTATATGCTCATGCATCATCTTTGCACCAGCTAATCACCCAATACACGGTTATGTGAGGGAGCATGCATGCAGTTTCTAGCTTGCTTCCCTTTCTTGTCCCGCTTCGATAGTACTCGTTATCAGACCATCGGGAGCTAAGGCGTTTGGTACACTGTGTTCTTCATTGATTCAGTGCAGAGACGCCACACGAAGCAGCTGTCACATGAACCAGTCTGCCAGTGCAAGTGCAGCTATTAGTAATGCTGTTGAAAGAGATACATGAACATACGCATACACACTTTATTTTAGCACACGAAAATGACATGTCTAGCAATTTTCTTTCACCGTCTCCTTGATAGCACCATATTATACGATATACACGCACTCACTTGAGACTTTTCTAGGCAAAGTCTCATCAAGTACATTCATGCATACATTCTTCCTGCCTGCTAGTTTCATACGGCTACAACCAGCAAGCTAGCGGTGCAGCTTCATCTCAGGGCATGCGTTGGCACGTGTGCTCTCTACTCATGTCTAGCGTGATTTTTACCGTCACAGCTGGGCAGGTCTTGTTTTGCCGGGGGCATGCTTGAGTGTCTTCAACGTCGGCCAATTGGTCACTGTTGGCACGTATATATATGCGGCGGCAGCTGGACCACTGATGCAGCGTCGTGCGTGTCTTGGACACTTGACGTTGCCACCGTCATTGTGAATCCTGCTTGCGTCCCATCGCTAGGTTGCCGTGGCGGCAACTCTCTTATCAAAGGGCACCTTTGTCATGGATGCTCCTTGGTTGAACTCAGAGGGGAAACAAGAATAGAAGAAAAACAAAACGAAAAAGAAGAAAAGCATAAAGAAAAACAAAAACAAAGGAAAAGAAAAACAAAGAAAAAGAAAAGAAGCCGAACCTTGGTGACATCGTGTCGACTCCAAGGGATGGCGTGGAGACTTCCGTTGGAGCCATGTTATGGTGTCGGCCAGCAGAAGATGTCGAACTCCGTTGGAGCCGCGTTGCGGCATCGGCCAACGGGACGTAGAACTCCGTTGGAGCCGCGTTGCGGCATGGGCCAACGGGACGAAGAACTCTGTTGGAGCCGCGTTGCGGCATCGGCCAACGGGGCGTAGAACTCTGTTGGAACCGCGTTGCGGCGTCGGCCAACAGGACGTAGAACTCTGTTGGAGCCGCGTTGCGGCGTCGGCCAACAGGAGGAAGAGCTCCGTTGGAGCCGCGTTGCGGCATCGGCCAACGGGACGTAGAACTCTGTTGGAGCCGCGTTGCGGCATCGGCCAACAGGACGTAGAACTCTATTGGGGCCACGTTGCGGCGTCGGCCAACACGATGAAGAGCTCCGTTGGAGCCACATTGCGGCATCGGCCAACGGGACATAGAACTCTATTGGAGCCGCGTTGCGGCATCGGCCAACAGGATGAAGAGCTCCGTTGGAGCCGCATTGCGGCATCGGCCAACGGGACGTATCGGGGCTTCATTGGGGCCGTATTGCGGCATTAGCCAATGATGTGTCCATCAGGTCCATATGGCAGTGATGGCCAATCGGACGCCCTCAAATCATCTTGGCCTTGCGGTGCAAAATCCGTATGACTTGACGAAGAAGCTTTATCAATTCTGACCGACCACAATTGTCATTATGCATTGTGGCGGGAGCCTATCGGATTGAAGGGTTTCACAACATTGACGCGATCCGCACTGGTGCGCCAACGCTGCTCCCAAAGGTGTGGTTTATCACCCCGATGACCACTGTGTATGGTGGTGTGAAACGGTCGGGTTGAAGGGTTTCACAACACTGGCACTATCCGCACTGGTGCGCCAGCACTGCTCCCGAAGTAGCGAAGCGATGGACCTGCAACACTACTTCAAAGGCTAGCATGTCCAAAATAATTGACATAGCTAGGGTAATGTGATGATAATATAATTGAAATCATTGAAATAAGGGAATGGTATTTGTGTGTGTTTTTAGAAAAAATGTTGGCTCTCCCATTGGTGTCAGCTATATGAGCAGCTTGAGATGAGACAGCTAGGGGACATAACCATTAGGCACGTTGCATGACCATGGCAACATGGCTCCCACGACTTTGCCCCGTTGTGTGTGTTTGAGTGTGTGGACTTCTGCTTTGATGTTTTCACCGGGGTGAAGGGAATTCTTGCATGAGACTCACTTGCATTGAGTTGAACCACAGCCTACTCGCGCTCTCTAACATGGAGGCGTAGGTATGGCTGAGTTAGTGTTGTGTTGTGGGTAACGGCTGATGAATTCGCCATCATTTTTGCCGAGGACGGTGAATGACCACCTCCACCTTCCACTTGATGTTGAGCTTGATGTGAGCTTGATTGAGCTCGTTTGGCAGGTATTCGGCCACTTCTTTGGAGACCCTTTTTCTTTCCTGCATCTTTTTTTCTTGTTTTTTTTTTGTTTTTTTCTTGGAGCTTGCTTCATCATCCCAGGAACTTGGAGGGTAGCCATCCACCTTGTGTAGCTAGGTGAATCCTCGCTGGCGTTGTGTTTTTTTCTTGGTCCCTTGTTGTCACCTTCCAGGGTGGCAAGTGGCTGCACACTTAACGCAACTTGTGTTGCACCAGGTAGCCCTTTTCTTGCTCTTCTTCTACAGTCTTCCCTGGAGTGTGTGTCGCTTCATGTTGGGAAGCGCGAGCAGCGTGGTTGCCTCGCTGCTTAGGAGTGACCCAAATCATCTTCCCACTGCCCCCAGCGGAAACACGTTCGGCGTCTGTCATGTGTTCCGTGAAATGGCGGCTCATCATGGGATCCATGCACCAGGTTGTTGCCCCCGGCCCTTTTGGTGAAGCCCCAAGGTAGCCGAATCTTCTACCGCTGTAGCTAGAGCCTGGTAGGTAGAGCCTTTTGGGTTTTTTTTGTTTTTTTAGCAAGGTGAGTTATGTCATGATGAATGCACATTGACCATCACAAGTTAAGGAAGAAAAAAAATTACACAAAAGAAGAAAAAAATCAAGAACCTCCCGTGTGGACCATCGGTTGATGATGTTGGAGGTGATGACGATGCCTTCTGCGCGTAGATGCTTGCAGAGGCGCACTATTACTCCTAGTGCTGCCGTTATTGAAGGAGGTGTGATGCTACTCCTGGGAATGTTGATGTAGATGACCACGCCCTTGCGGTCGGTGGTGTAGAGGATGATGCCGGAAGGACGTCGGCACCATAGAATACCGGGGAGCTATGGTGCTGCCCCCAGGGTGTTGTGGATGTAGAAAGATGTCGGAAGAAGAACATCGATGTCGTAGGACACCGGGGAGCTGGCTATGGTTTTGCCCCCAGTGTGTTGTTGATGTAGAATACGGGGCCGGAAGAACGTCGGCGTCGTAGGATATCGGAGTGGTGTGGTCACCCCCGGTGTAGGTGATGTCGAGGGCAGCACTCGAACAACACGAGCACCGTTGGACAGAGGAGCTGAGTTGTAGTACATGCCACCCTGGTGTGGTCCATATCGAAGACGGCACCAGAGAAGAACGTCGGCACCATTGAAGACCGAGGAGCTATGACGCCGCCCCGGGTGTTGGTGTAGGAGATCGCACTGGAAGAAGGTCCGCGCCACTTCTACATGGAATGCTCTGGCCAAACAGCAGAGCTCGGCCAACGCCACGGGTGTGCTCTCCTCCCGTCATGCTCAGACGTGCACGATCTTGGACTGACGCATGCTAAGCGTCGTCACTAGGCACCTTGATGGCAGGCTGCCGATTACTGGTGAGCTGCATCCTTCATGTTTATCGGGCGCTAGTGTTGGGCTCGGACTCAGAGCAGCAAGGCTCTTAGCTGGTTAGCTTGGTAGCACATATACATGCATACATAAAAATTCCACACATGTACGAACCAAGCTTGCTAGTAGCAACATATACATGCACATATCGCCCTTGCCTTGCGTGTATGAGCACTTGCAAATGCTCAAGCTCCTGGACCCACGTTGGTGTCATCTATTCGCGGTGATGGGCCTCAACATCGCATTGCACCGTGTTGATGTTGTCCATTAGCGCCTCCGGCAGGCCGGAGGCAACAGCCTTGCGCTGTCAGCTTGGACTAGAGCCGCTGCCATGTGGCTTCCTTAAACAGGACCGCTGCCATGTTGACGGGGCCATCGTCCCACGGCCGTCGGCGCCTTTCTTGCACTGCGAGGACACATCGGACGAGAGCTCGATGGAGTCCAGCACTCTAGCTTGGTGCCTTTGGAGTCGTCGGAGCTTTATCAACAGAGCTCCCAGAGTCGTGGCCTCCGTTTGAGCTTCTCGTGTTGACGTAGATGTTGTGTTGTGTCCTCCGCCTAGCCGCTCGGCGAGCCCATAAGGCTGCCGCGTGCATCCCATGGAGTTGTCAGGCTCCTCCACGATGAAGCCTGCTGCTGCCGCTCCTAGCGCTAGCGGTGCAGGGACACGTTGGTGACGTAGATGGAGCCGCAGTAACGCCGCCCGCCCCGTTGGTGTCCGCTGGCGCAGCGCGGCTGCAACATCACTTTCGCTCGCCTATGCACAACGAACAGTGTAGTGAACATATACATGTGTAACAGCTAGGGCCCCACGAGTCCTCAAGACCATTGTACTGATCTCTTCGTGTTAGCATCTCGCACGTATATATGTGCATGTACATGCATAGGTCATACAACCATGTACACACCTACATACAGGAGCCTATTATTAGCTTCAGCTTCGTTTGTTGTAGTACGTCCACGTGCGTCCTCATCAGGGGCTGCTCCGTGTGTGCGTGCTGTCGCTAGCACAGCACAAGAGCATCCCGGCGCTTCCTGCCGACCTTGTCAACTCCTGGCTCCAAGTGATGGATCAGAGTGTTGTGGGTGGAGAAGCCCGCCGATCGCATCGCTCGGTATAGCATGACGCATCACAGGCACGAATGATCGTTGTTCGGGGTTGCTATCTTTGACGTTGTGGTGGCTTGTGCACCAGAAGTCGGTGCAGCTAGTGCACGTGACTGCGCTACCTTCGTGTGGCTGGAGTCATTCCGTATGAGCGCCATGTAGGTGCGGCTGCTGGCGCCGTTGCGTCTCTCAGATGGAGGCATCATTGATGTACACCAGCTCAGTTTCGTGGGCTCAGCTCCAAAGTTGACGAAGTTGCCATCCCATGGGGCGTTGGTGTGACGGAGCAGAGCCTAGCGACTACTCCGTGCACCCGTAAGCCGCCGGTGTAGTGTAGATGTGCGCATCTCGTTGGTAACCTCCTTGCCTCAGACGGTCGCTTCTAGCGTCGAGTGATGGCCCTCGGGTAAGTGCCGGTCACTGACATGTTCCTTCAGAAGGTCGCTCATCTAGCTCTTAGTGGCGCTCGCTCTCCATCCGGTGGACAGCAGACATACCGCCAACCGACGCGAGCTGCAGCTGACGAACATGGAAGGCTCGAAGGCCGAAGCAAAAATGTGCCCAACTTCATGAATGACCTCACCTTTTTTTGATGTGCAGCCAGCACAGCGCAAAGCATGCGTGTGCACAGCTAGCTTGTTAGCTCCTGCATGCCAAGTGTAGGAAGAAGCTGCCTGTCTCATTGCTCTATCAGGCATGTTCCTCGTTCATCGACCAGGGCGTCCCACTCACCCCAGGCAGCCTTGCGTCGTGGTGAACGGGCTTCCTTGCCCGACCTCCCACTAGAGATGACGCGTCCAGTAGATGGACCCCAGCGCATGTGGTGCCTAGTTGTCGTGGACGCCGAGCAGGACACATCCTCACGCAGAGATGTCATAGGAGCCAGGTGAGGAACGTCATTTGGCACGACGGACTGCGTGTTCTCTCAGTGGCGCGGCGCAGCAAAAATGCGGCCGCCTTCATGCGGCGAACGTGCATGTCTCGATATCAAACGCCTGGGCTTCCTGGCTTGCTAGTGAGCTTGAGAAGTAGCGATACGGCTTCCTTCCTAGCTTGTGGCCTTGTGCAGTAGCAACGCATGCATGCAAGTGCATGCACAATATTGCACGTACATTCATGCATGGCTAAGCACGCACGAACTTTCTCGTTTGC
This sequence comes from Saccharum hybrid cultivar R570, assembly GCA_038087645.1. Lineage (NCBI taxonomy): Eukaryota > Viridiplantae > Streptophyta > Magnoliopsida > Poales > Poaceae > Saccharum > Saccharum hybrid cultivar. The sequence goes on from JAQSUU010000015.1 coordinate 21,040,094, forward strand.
GGCAAACTTCGTGTCCAGCGTGCTCGCTTGCCGGCGTGATATGATGGAATAAGCATGAGGAGGATGCACCTTGTTGCTGGGAGACGGGCATGTCGCTCCGGCAAGGAAAGTTAGGCGCGTGAGGCGTCGCCTTCGTGCTGATGATGCCGGAAGCTTGTCGCGGCCACCGCCGAACTGCTTCTCTCTCGTGCGTAGTTGTCTCCGTGCAGATGTCCGCTAGCTCACCATGGCCAGAGACTCTGTGGTCTCACGTGGAGCCGGCATGCTGCTCTGGCTGGCTTCTCTTCACGTTGTCATCTCCAGCCAGCGCATCCCTCTGGCCTTGCTATAGATGAACGTGTAACTTGCTGACGTCGCAGTCGTGTTGATGAAGCGCAAAGTCTCATAGCCTATGACTCCCGTCTGCGTGGTGATGGTGTCTTCGATGGCTATGGACTCGATCGGCTGCCCGCATGATGCGGCCTCCAATGGCCACGCCGGGGTTGCTGAAGCTAGCCACGCACGGTGGCATAGGTCGGCTATATGCTAGGTCGTACATGCGCTTGTGAGGCAAGCCACATGCTATGCACCTTCATCTTGACTCGAGGGACCGCTCCGTTCCTCTAAATAGCACAGCATAACACTGCTACCGAAGCTTGGACGGCCCTGGTGCGACGACTTGCGTGTTTCCTCAGCGGTTGTGCAGCTAGCGTGAGCCCTTGTGTCGCCGCGAAGATCAGGAGGCTGCCCCAGCGACTATATAGGGCTCGATGCAGTGAGTTCCGGCTAGGGACCGTCGACGGCACCTGTCAAGGCACCGGTGTAGATGGACGCCAAGCAATGAAGTTGCCACTCTCAACCTCGGCGACGTCTTTCGTGATGATGACGGCTTGGCGAAGTCTGGGCTCGGTGGCTTGCTTGGGCACCAGTAGAGCATTGACATGTTCCTCGTCACGGCCAACGGTATAGCACGATACTCCTGCCCCCAGCATGGAGTTGAGCTGTGATCGATGGCCTTACGTTGACACAGACGGACATGAAGCGCTTGAGGGAGGTATGCATCCTTTTTTTCTCAACACGTGACTTCAAGAATCAAGACGCTACTGATTCGTGCGCCCACGTGACAGAAGAGGCCACCATGCAGCCAGGGGCATCTCTCGCCGCCGTCACCTCTACCTAGATAGCTGCCTGTGCACTAGGTGTATGGACACATGCAACAGGGCTTTTCTTACTTGCAGCAATGCGAGAGGAACATGTACATGCATGTTAGCATATACTAACCCTTGCCTGCTTGTTGTAGATGAGACGCCCTCGTGCACGTGCATAGGCATCAATTTCGATGTCCAGTGGCCAGCCTCCGTGTACTCCTCCTTCAGGGTGCATCCAATGGTCACCAGAACATCGTTCGTCGGTCTCCCTCTGAGCAGACGAGGGGAGCGTCTCGCTCGCCCCGGGTACCTATGTGTGTCTTAGGCTCTCGTGGGTCAGACCCGGTGGCCGACACGGATGTGTGGCTGGACCAAGCCAACGCCCAGGCTGCCTCTTTATCTGTGTGAGCGACGTTCTCTTACAGCTCCAGGCCACTGACCGGAGTCTTTGAGAGGGTTGCTCCTCTTTTCACGGCACAGCAGACGCTACTGCCGATGCTTAGCCGGCCTTCCAGCGGCCTGTGTTTTTTTTGACGGGTTGCACAGGAGTGAGAGCCCTTGTGTCACCGTGATGAAGCTGCATGCCCCCAGCGACTAGATAGGGCTCATTGTTTGTGCACCCATCAAGCCGTCGGTGTAGATGTGCGCCGACTGGTGTTGTTGCTGCTATGCTCGCTGTAACGCGGAGCCGACTTTAGCAACATCTATTCTAGACCCTCCTGCTTGTTGTGCCGAAGGAGCACGTACAGAGGCGTTCGTTGTCATGGTTGCCTCATCGTGGCAAGCAAGGTCGACCCCCAGCATGGAAATGAGCCTTGGCCTCATTGGGATTGCAGACATGCTCCCTGCTCTGTCCAAAGCACACGCTTCCACCTTGATCGCTGCACGAAGAACACAAAGAGAAAAGAGAAGTCATAATAACTACCCAGTGAAGCTTTGGGCTATCATACAAGGAGCCTTACATCAAGTGAGGCATCCAAAATAGCACCATCGTGACCACCACTTGCATACCAGAGAAGACACCAGCCTGAAGACAACGACCATTATTGCGCAGCAAAGATGGGAGGAGAACCATATCCCACCGGGCGTGCCAATTTGTTTGGACAGAAAAATATCATGTTTCTCTGCCACAAAGAAAATAAATAAAATGTGCGAGCGTGCCAGTGTACTAAAGTACACAAAATAAACAAAGGGAACACAAGTTTTATTCATATTTATAAGAAATACAAATATGTGGGTTCCCTTGTACAAGTGTGCGCTCCATAGCCTGGCAATGTAGTCTTCATGGTTCCTGGGGCCTCGGAAGGCTCCCAGTTAATTACCCCTGCGAGTCAAGCTCACAGAGCACCTCCGATTAAGCTGCTGTGGGTCGTCGTCTTCAATCTTCGCTTCACGTCTCCATGCATGGTGTTGGTGTAGATGTGGGTGGCGTCGGCATGTCCATGGCCTCGTCGGTCCATGAGCCGGTGTAACATGACTGGAATATGAGTCATGCCGCCTGCGTCGTTCGCCTCGTCGGTGTCGAACGGCACATAGTGTTATGGTAGTAGCACTTGCATGGTTGGTGTAGTTTGGACTGCTTCGAACTTCCTTCGGCAACATCATCGCAGGTAGGCTGTTGAACTTGATCGGCGGGGTTGTTGAAGGTGTAGTAGCTTGGTGAAGACTTGCATCCGATGTGGGAGATGCATCTGATCGGCGTCGCGCTCTTGGCCATGCGCACAGCCTGGTCGCTTCTTGCTTGCACATAGATGCACCAGACTTGGATCTGTACGTGCATGCATATGCACATACATCTTGGCCTTGCTTCCTTCCTTGCATAGACCATGTATGTCGTGGACGCCACGCCCGGCTGGCCGTCCGTGCGTATGGAATTCAAGGAGCCGCCGCTGACGAAGAGAAGGCCTAGATGCGCTCCTCATCTTCCTCCGGGTGCAGATGTCGATTGTGAGCGGTCGCTGCCGCTGGCCGGACATGGATGCTATTCCCGGCATAGATGTGGGTGATGGTGCTCCTGAGCGCTAGTGGCGAACTTGGTCTGCCGCCTGGCAGCTCAGTGCTATGCTCAGCGTGCGTCGCCTCCGGCTCGGCGCAATACTCGTCCGCCGGTGTCGGGGCGTCTCCTCCGGCGTCGGTGCAGTCGTCCGGCGTGGTCCTCCAGCGTCGGGGCGCATCTGTTCCGCCTCGGTGTGATCGTCCGGCGTCGGCGTCTCAATGACGTGCGTGGTTTTGTCGAGGTGTTGGCGAGGACGTCGCGCTCGCCGACGCTGAGGTGTCAACTCCGTCCACAGCAACTTTGTTCTATCAACACAGCAGATCTGTGGAGACATACCTAGTTAACTACTATTTCCAGTTTCACATTTTATCCATGCATTCGCCCAAGTGAAACAGCAACAGAGTACTTGTCTAATCATACCACAATTTCATTCAAAATAGTTGAAGAAAAAATGCTTCTCTTACCATCGGGGTCCTCTGGGAGGCGCCTTCTGTCCCCGAGACATTCTGTGAATCACCAGTGGCTCACTATGTGCGTCCCCAGCTTCCTCACGATGTTGTACTTCTTCCCCTTGATCCTCCAGCACACCAGGCTACCACCTTTGACTCTGAGCAACAGAATAATAATAATTGCATCCATACTAACTACATATTGCACAATAAAAATCATTGTTCTGACAACTGAAAACCAGTATAGGCCTTGTCAGCAACATAATTTAGTTCTTCTTTGTTTAAACATAAGACCAGGTAAAGGTAAACAAACACGTAGCTTACAGATTATGGTAATAGGAAATATTTAGAATGGGACATTTTAGCGAATAGCTGGCGGACGTCTGCTAAACAAACACGTAGCTTACAAATTATGATAATTGGATGATAGCTCTACGAGTAAAGACCATGAAAAAACACTAAAAAAGGACATACAGTAAAACCACAATAAAATTCAAAGGAAATCTGATTTAAATAACCCGTGATGTTCATGTGTTTCCAAGTTAAATGAGTTCAATGATTTTGCTGCTGCTCACACCAAGGCTGCCGACGCAGGCCTAGATGGGGGATGGATGAGATGCAGGTAGGAAATACCTCTGGGATAGGCTACCCACTGGAGACTGCCTTCGCTATCTGGATGGGGATGGCCAGGTCGCCGCTGCCGGCTACAGCTCACTCGATTGGGAAAGACACAACTGCATACCCTTGGAAAGAATGCAATCGATCAATGCAATAATCCAGAAAAGCTAGTAGCAGCGGGGAAGAGGGCCTACCATGGCCGCCTGGGGAAGCTCGCGTGCTAGGGTCACGGCTTCCGCATTGCCGGGTCCGCGCGCTATCGTGCCGCCTGGGCTGCGCGCCGGCTTCGCGTGCTCCTATGCCACCGACACTGCGCACTGCCGGGGTCGCACGTTGAGCTGTTTGGCCTCTTCCGCAGCGCCTCCACACGCCCTCGTGTGTACCTCCTCTGCGCGACATATGGGGAGAGCGGAGTAGAGGAGGACCTGGTCGCATCGGAGGCCTCAACCGCGCCACTAGGGTTTGGCCTCGCTGGTGCCCCTGTGGTAGCATGGCACAGGGTTGGGCAACCGGAGTTGGGAAGAGGGAGGAGTGGAGCGCGCGTCGCGAATCAGAACCGGCGAGGGCGGAGCAGCGGCGGCTTCGTGGCATTGGTGGCGCCGTGGCTACCAGCGATGCGGCACTGCCTCGGGGGGTGGGGGTGGGGGCGGCGGCCGGAAAACCCTAGCCACGTAGGGTTGGGGCGGCCATCGAGTACGATGGCTTGGGGAGCACGGTGATGGAGCGGCAGCGCGAGGGCAAGGAGAGAGAGGAAGCGTCGGCGTGCGTGAGCGAGTGCTGGACCTCGCGATGTTGGGGTGGAGGTGGGAGGCGCGAGCAGGGTCCCACCTGCCGGCCACGGTACGCGCATGGGAGGCGGGATCGCAGGTGTCAGGGGCAGACCGACAACGCGAAGCATTTGTCGCACGAATGCATATGAATTGTCTTCCTTTCGTTATTTTTTAATTGTAGGAGAAGAGTAGAAGATTAGGACTCTCGATATACACGCCTGTCTGTAAACCCTACTACAGATTTTAGCGCTTGACTCAAGAACACAATAAATACCACCCAACTAGACATATGAGCTCTTGCTCAAACTAGTATAAATCTTGAGTCGGATATGATAAGGCAGATGATGAAAAATAACGTTCCATCTAATGGAAGAAAAGCCACGTATGCCAACTTCACATTGGACGATATTTTCATTGAGAAAAATTCTTATTTGACATCAAAAAAGATACTCTTCCTAATTTAGCACCAAAACTTCAAATCTTTCTTATCTGGCATCTTTTTAAATTTTTGTTCCCAAACTGACACTACCGTGAGTTCTATTGTGAAAAGATGTTTTGGCCCCTCCAAGTGTTTCAGCTCTATATTTATGGCATTTTTTTTCTCGGCACCTGAGATCCGTTTGTGAGCATAACATAGTATGGAGTATTCTAGATGACATTTCCTTCGATGGTTACTTTATTTTATTTCCCCAATTTTTTAGGATTTTTTTCTTAAACATATACGTCATGATTCTTGCTTGCTTGCATAGGTAGCTGACTTGAACGCAGGCTCCTGCGGCCTCCGCGTGCCCTGCTACCTTCTTGCCGCAAGGCCTAGCAAGATAAAGCAGTCACTAGAGTACGTACGCGCTAAGGTCAAATAGATGGTCTTACATAGTGCCACGTAATTTTAAAGACGACTTAATAAACAACATATATAATAGTTGTTTTTTTAAAGTTGTCTTATACTAACTTATGATTTCTTAATTTATGTATAGAATAAAAATAAAGTTATGAGTTGTATGGCAACAACAACTCATGTAATGGGAGAATAGTTGTCTCATAGTCTTAAATTTTTGCTCATGAAGTGGTTGTTTCATGAAACAACGCCTCTTTCTCGCTCCCCTCTCTCTTTTCTTCACATGAGACAGCGCACAAGACAGCTGACGTGTAGCAATGTAACTGCCCTAAAAGGTCCTGCGGCATCCGCAAATTCTGCCAACGGACGTTGTGGCATCGTGTGGGCCACCTGCAGGAGCGCCCGCTTGCACCCCTACCCGCTGGACGCAGCGTACAAGCTGGCAATGCAAAGGGAGCCTGCGTTGGCCGCGCCGGGGCCGCGTCGGCTGGCCGTGGTGGCTGAGCCAAGGCCACGCGGGCTGGCAAATGTGGTCGAGCCGGGAGCGCGCATGGAGGATGCGGGCGCCGCTCCGTGGCTACGCGGGCTGGCTACGGCGGGGCCACACGGGGTTGACGCGGCATCCATGGCGAGGCTGTGGCGAGCGCGTGTGCTACCGCCCGCCATGGCCTGGTTCGGCGTCGATCTAGAGTTACGAAACAGTGAGTGTCTTCTCTCGTGCTCGATTTCTTCTGTATTCAGACAGGGACATTTTTGTCTTTTGCACATGGGGTCCACATGACAGTTGATGGTATAGGATGCCCAAAGGAACGATAGTGTCAATTATGGAAGAAAATTTTCAAAAGCGGACAAATTGGGAAGAATTGTAGTTTGGATGCCAAATAAGGAAGATGAAGCTCTTCTCGTGTCAAATAAGGAATTTTCTCATTTTCATATGCCACTAACACAAAGCATATTCTCTTCGAAACAAATCAAATTGATAGCCACATCAAATTCATGTGTTGTCGTGTACTGACCTGAAACTTGCCATAAGCGATTTCGCTAATGACAATGGCTATCTGTGATAGCGTGCCTATACTGAGTAAAAACCACCCACGGCCTTATGTGCTTCTTGTGACCACTAATTGGGACTCCGCTTCTATATATACCAGATATAACAAGAGAAATCCTCGCAACTCTCCCCTTATGAATATCAATCCTCGTTTACGCTACCGCCCCCCGTCTCCTCCATTCCACTGCCTGCACCCATGTAGCGTCAAGCATCCGTCCTCATCTGTGACTAACGATGGCAACAGGCAGAAAATATCTACATACCCGCAGGCACCCGACCTGGTGGGCGCAGATACGGGCGCAAACCTGTGCCCGCGGGTACGGGCGCAAGTAGAAAGTTGTGCCCAACGGGCAAAGGTACACGGGTAAGAAAAGAGCATGCTCATACCCGCAAACCAGCCAAACCCACACTGACATGTGGGGCCACTCCCGAAGACATATATATAACCTCAGATTCTAGGGTTTCCTCATCCAAATTCCCAATCCCACCACCAGCCGCCGTCAGCCTCAGTTCCTCACCCACGCGACCCCGCTTCCCCACTTCGTGAGTTCGTGGATGCGGCATCGCGCGGACGCGCGGTTGCATCTCCGGTCCGGCACTCCGGCCTCCACACTCGTGGGCCGCGGCGACCGGAGAGCGTGGTTGCTCCGCTGGCGGCGCGCGCCTCCCGGCTGGCCAGCTCCCCCAGACCCCCACTCGCTGGTCCCCGACGCCGATGCGGGGGGAGATGCGGGCACAAGATTTTGCTCGCGGGCACGGGCGTGCGAAGCCACTATCTGCGCAGATATTGCCCGTTGCCATCTTTATCTGCGACCATGGTTGGTGGCTCCAAATCACCACCGCCGCCATCCCTTCTTTTCGTAGCCTACCTCTTAGTTGTGGGATTCATGAACATCGCCGCAAGTTTCTTCATCCATCATACGTGTGCCCCTTCTTCTTTATCGACAAGGTAATAAATAGCGGCGGTAGCGGCCGCAATTGCACCCGCAATAGCGGTAGCGGTCCATTGCCGCTACCGCTATGAGGTAGCGCTCTGAACTTTGCATCATGGAACTTTGCGGCCGCAATTCTGAATAGCGGGCCGATATTGCGGCTGCAATTGCGCGTAGCAGGCCGCAATAGCATGGAAGAAAATATCCCTAATTAGTCCAGTTCACTATGACTCACAACCCAAATTCAAATACTCACGCATCGGCTATGGAACTTAAAATTATTCATGATATATGTACTTAAAATTATTTATACTCATTATTCATGATATATGTACTTAAAATTATATGGAATTATCGGGTGCCGCTTAAACTTATCGTCCGCAGTATCACCCGCTATCCGCAATCCGCTACATCGACGTCAATCCGCTACCAACCCGCTATACGCTATTTATTACCTTGTTTATCGACCGTTTCCCTCATCTCATATACTGTGCTACGGATACACCACCGAGATATTATCAAAAGATTGGCAATCTCCCCCAACCCAATCTGGCGGGGGCATCTTCAAGCCGCCGCCCAACATCGTCACTTGCCTCCGCATCACAGGTAATAAACTACATTTATTTCATGAATATTTCAGCTATTCACTTACTGTTTTTTTACTATTCTCTAATATGGCATAAATTCAGATTTTCACCTTTGCCCTTGCAATCACAGTACCACACCAGGTTCCAAATTTTTTTTGCTTGACAGATCTTTGTGTTGTCAATCTTTCTTTTCCGAGAACAATAGTATGTTGTTCTTGTTATCTATTGTGATATAACATAAGCAATAATATCAAGCACGACACCCTGATCGATATCTATCCAAATCTTTGAACAAAATGTTTATCCTACAAGCGTATAGACCCAGACACATCACTACACTAGATGGGTGTGAGTCACAAGATGCACATGTACTAGCAGTCCAGCACACAGAACGGGCAAGCCGCCGGCAGGGCAGCACAGCGGCACATCGTTTGCTGCCTCGCGCGCGTCATCCTGCACCAGCACTATAGGTAGAAACACACGGACGCATGCACTCACGTTTTTCTTCCTCCTCGCTCTATCGTCTAGCTACTACTCCCTCCATCCCAAATTATAAGACGTTTGACTTTTTTGACACCAAGTTTGATCACTCGTCTTATTTAAAAATTTGTGCAAAATATCAATTCTTTTATCGTGGCTTGGTATATTAATAAAAGTTCCTCAAGAATGACTTAAATTTGACTATGTTTGCACAAATTTTTTGAATAAGACGAATGGTCAAACTTGGCATCAAAAAAGTCAAACGTCTTATAATTTGGGATGGAGGGAGTACCATTCTGCCGTGCCAGCCAGTCCGCCGGCGGACGAATATGGCAGCAAGGTAATTTTCTTTGGCACCAGCCGCCAAAAGATAGCATGTAGCTAGGAAACGATATTTATCGGTTTCTTGTTGCTCTTCTTGCCCCTGTCGATGCACCGCAGCAGATCGACGGGGTTCACCATCGTGAAGCACGCCGCTGGATGGAGAACTGGGTGCGGAACTCTTTTGGAAACGAGGGGGCGCTTGTGGTTTCGTCTAATCCACTACGTACGCGTGAATAATGCTGGCCCATGAAGTGAACAACGTTTATCCGCTGATCCCCCAGCCCATGCAGTTCCTGGCATGCAGGTTTTGGTCGCCCGCGAGCTTTTTGATCGAAAGACGCCCACGTGTAGAAAATGGCCGGCCCTTGCAGGCCTAGTTCCACACCCGTCGAGCTAGCTAGCTGTGTTTTAATTTGTTTCTATCTACTGAATCTGCTTACTCTGCAACTGCAATCGACTCTCATTGTCTGGTCGTTCGATCTTTCTCGGAGGTGCGACGATCTATATATATAGGTCGAGGAGTTAAATTAGCATGTTGCAATTAAATTTACCTGTGACTTTAATTTCTTTTGGTTGCAGGATCGGTGCTTCGAGTGTGGTGTGGCAATGGAGGCAAGGAGCGCGGCCGCGGAGATGCTCAAGAAGACCGACGCTGGCGGAGCCAAGAGGTATAGGCATGAGGAGCTGGGGAGCGATGCTGTGGAAGAGGTGAAAAGGCAAAGGGTGGCAGTACCTGCTTTCCTTCCATATACTCGCCAAAGCTAGCGTTTCCTCATTTCCACTCCATTCCATTCACGCGCTCTTGCATTATGGCTATAGGCTAAACGTTCACCGTCCGGGAACCCACTGATGCCCGACCATCGCCATCCCGAAGTGCAAGGGCAACAAAGAGCAGAACCAGCCTGCTGCACAACCAGCCACGGTGGCGGTGCTCCAGGTGCGCAAGAAGAGCAAGGGCAAAACGCAGCGCCTGCCTCCAGAACCGGCGTTGCTCAAGCTTCGCAAGGAGCTCAAGGGCAAAGAGCAGCACCGGCGTCCTCCACAACCGACGGCGGCGCAGCACCTGCCTCCTCCACAACCAGCACAGCCGCACGCTGGTTATGAGATGTTGCAGTACCTGCCCCTGCCACCGGCGCAGCCGCACGCTGGTGATGAGATGGAGATGGAGCAGCACCTGCCTCCTCCGCCACCGGAGCTACCGCACGCTGCTAATGACATGGATCCGATGGCGCAACACCTGCCTCCGCCACTGGCACAGCCGCACGCTGGTGATGAGCTGATGATGGGCGAGCCATTCCCCCCGCCGGACCTGTTCCTGTTCGACGGGCCGGCAGCACCAAGGATCACCGAGGACGATGAGCCCGTGATCGTGATCGTGATCGTGATCGTGATCGACGACGACTAGCTAGCTAGGGCACTAGGCTAGCCATAAGAATGAGCCGTGATGGCATGTTCGTCAGCTCGTGTGCGAAACTCTGCATCTAGGGGGTTTCAGGACAGCTCCACCAGCTTCAAATCCACGAAATTCAGATCCAGATTCACAAAATTCAGATATAGATCCAATTTTCTTAGCCAAACACCTCTAACTCCACCAGCTCCACAAGCGAATCTGCTCCACCAATTTGGTGAATCTTGGGATCAGCTGAAGGGGTGCTTAAGCAGATCTAAGCTTAATTCGGTGGAGTTGAGAAAAACTACCCACCATGCCACCGATTACACAGAAATAACGATTCAATTTCTTATATTTGGCGTCTTCATCGCCTCGCGAGCGTCTCTGCCCTCCCGGTCGCGAGCGCCAGTCCGCCGGCGGACGAATATGGCACTATGGCAGCAGCATGTGCTGGCGTCCCCGGACGCGCATGTCCGTCCGAACCTCCGAACTTGCATAACCCAATATAAATCTACCGTCAGAAAAAACTAGGAACCGGCAACTACATATCTTGACCGGGGATTAATTTAACACGGCAAAAACCGGACAATGTGTCAAAAATAATATTAACCGTCCTTCATCGAACTGCTCGGTGGCTCTGTTGTGTCGTTGCCCATATAGTTTGGATGTTCGATGCAGGAAACAGCCATGCAGGCAACAAGCATGCTCTGCTCGCTTCGGCCCGGCCGCGAGCCTTGCTGCTTCCTTCTCCTTGCTTCACTGTTTCCGATAACCGAGCTCAGCCTCGATTTTGTATGAAAGCCATGCTGCAGAATGCAGAATGTCCGAAGGATACAGCCGGCCAGGCAGGGGCTGCGGCTCGGCAGAAACCTCCGGGCTCCGGCGTGGTTGGACCTTGTTTTTCAGCAGCTCTAGAGTCGCGCAGGTACATGCGCGGTCAGTCTGTGTTTTTCCCCTAGCACCGGCCTACGGAGCGACAAAAGCCACCTGTTGGAGTTTTTTTCCCAGCATGCCCTAGCGCCCGGACGTCTGGACACTGTGCTTGCCCTGCCTAATGCGCATGTTGCTGCCACATGTGACTGCTAGATAAAACGCTCACAACTTGCAACACTTACATGCCTAATGCGCATGTTGATGCCACATATGCACGCCATGCTGCTGCGCATGCATGCAGGGACTGCCTTCGCCTGTGCTCGCTTCTTATGCCTGCTAATAAAAACACTTACAACATGAAGCACTTGCTGCAACATACATCTAAAACATGTGAAACATTTGAAACATATCTTACAACATATGTGTATAGCCACTGCAACATATGCAACATCCGGATAAAACACTCGCAACATACTTCTGAAACAGCTAAAACCTTTGAAACATACACTTACAATATACGTGTAGAGCCACTGCAACATATGCACCTTCTAGATAAAACACTTTAAACTTACAACACGAAAACACTTGTCGTAACATAAGACTAAAACAGATGAAACATTTGAAACATACTCTTGCAACATATATGTGAAACATATGCAAGATCCAGATAAAAACGCTTGCAGACATACGTCTGAAACAGATGAAACATTTTGATCAAATGCTTTCTGAGACACTTGCAACATATGCAACATGTGCAAAAATCCTAATCTACTTTTGCAATATCCATATGAAGCATTTGCAACATACCTCTAAAACACTTTCAACATACTTGAGAGAATGGACGCTCGTCAATGTGTGGGGTTCACCGGAGGCAGCGGCCTGATGGCGCTTGTTGGCTGTGGGCCGGCGACAGCGACTGCGTGATGCAGCAAGGAGGCAGCGCCCACAAGACTGGGAGAGGGAGCCAGATCCACTGGGAGCCACTGGTGTCGAGCCTGCCGCGCTGGTCCGCCCGGGACTAGGGCCGTCGGTGCTATTGCGCCGGCGTGTCGAGGGTTGCTCGGGCCTCCGTGTGGAGGCCCGCTCGTGCTGAGGCCACGCCGAGGCCGCTGCGCCGGGACCCTCGCCCACACCACAATGAGAGAGATGGAAGGACTAGCGCTGGAGGCACGCGAGCGAGGGAAAGCGGAGCGATAATCCTATCGTCCAGAAATCCGGCGCGCGAGACACGTCCGGACGCCGCGCCCTTCCCAAAACCCAACCCCCACGCCCCCCGCGGGAATAGAACAGAACGCCGCTCCCTTCCCAAACCTGCCCCCCCCCCCCCCCCCCCCCCGCGGTGGGAATAGAACGGAACCCGCCCACCTCCCGTGTCACCCCGTTCCCCCACCGCGCCCCTGTCATAAGAGCACGAAAACACTTCAAGTGCAACATCGCAAACATATAGAAAAACTACGTAGTGCAACATCGGAATATGGATACTGCAACGTTGTAAAAATATGTATTACAACATCGAAAAACATGTATTGCAACATCAAAAATTATGTGCTGCAATATCGTAAAAACATCTACTGCAACATCGAAAAAACATCTAATGCAACATCGAAAAATATGTACTGCAACATCGAAAAAACTATGTGCTGCAACATCGAAATTTTCAAAAGCGGACAAATTGGAAAGAATTGTAGTTTGGATGCCAAATAAGGAAGATGAAGTTTTTCTGATGTCAAATAAGAAATTTTCTCATTTTCATATGCCACTAACACAAAGCATATTCTCTTCGAAACAATCAAATCGATAGCCACATCAAATTCATCTGTTGTTGTGTATTGACCAGAACCTTACCATAAGCGATTTCGCTAATGACAATGGCTATCTGTGATAACGTGCCTATAATAAGTAAAAACCACCCACCGCCTCATGTGCTTCTTGTGACCACTAATTGGACTCCGCTTCTGTATATAACGGTTATAACAAGAGAAATCCTGCAACTCTCCCCTTATGAATATCAATCCTCGTTTACGCTACCGCCCCTGTCTCCTCCGTTCCACTGCCTGCACCCATGTAGCGTCAAGCATCCATCCCCATCTGAGACTAAAGATGGCAACGGGCAAAAAAAAATATCCGCGTACCCGCGGGCACCCGACCCGGTGGGCGCAGATACGAGCATGAATCTGTGCCCACGGGCATGGTCGCAAGTAAAAAGTTGTGCCCAACGGGCAAAGCTACACGAGTAAGAAAAGAGCATGCCCGTACCCGCAAACCAGCCAAACCCGCACTGACATGTGGGGCCACTGCCGAAGAGGTATATAACCTCATATTATAGGGTTTCCTCATCCAAATTCCCAATCCCACCACTCCACCACCCGCCGCCGTCAGCCTCAGTTCCTCACCCAGGCGACCCTGCCTCCCCACTTTGAGAGTTCGTGGTCGTGGCGTCGTCTGGTCCAGTACTCCGGCCTCCCCACTCGCGGGCTGTGGCGACCAGCAAGCGTGGCTGCTCCGCTCGCGGCGCGCGCCTCTTGGCTGGCCGGCTCCCCCAGACCCCCACTCGCTGGTCCCCGATGCCAACGCGGGGGCGGGGGCGGGCACGAGATTTTGCTCGCAGGTGCGGGCGTGCGAAGCCACTATCCGCGTGGATATTGCCCATTGCCATCTTTATCTGTGACCATGGTTGGGGGCACCAAAGCACCGCCGCCGCCATCCCTTCTTCTTTTCCTGGCCTACCAAGTTGCGGGGTTCATGAACATCGCCGCAAGTTTCTTCAACCATCATACATGTGCCTCTTCTTCTTTATCGATCATTTCCCTCATCTCTTATACTGACTTCGCTACGGATACACCACCGAGATATTATCAAAAGATCGGCAACCTCCCCCAACCCAATCTGGCGGGGGCATCTTCAAGCCGCCACCCAACATCGTCACTTGCCACCACATCACAGGTAATAAACTACATTTATTTCTTGAATATTCCAGCAATTCTCTTACTTTTTTACCTGGGCATTCAATATATTCTCTAATATGGCATAATTTCAGATTTTCACCTTTGCCCTTGCAATCACAGTACCACACCAGGTTCCTTTTTTTTTTGCTTGACAGATCTTTGTGTTGTCAATCTTTCTTTTCCGAGAACAATGGTATGTTTTTCTTGTTATCTATTGTGATATAACATAAGCAATAACATCAAGCACGACACCCTGATCGATATCTATCCATCCAAATCTTTGAACAAAATGTTTATCCTGCAAGCAAATTAAATCAACTGTATGGATCCAGACACATCACTACACCAGATGGGTGCGAGTCACAAGATGCACATGTAACCATCAGTCCAGCACACCGAACGGGCAGCCCGCCACCAGGGCAGCACAGTGGCACATCGTTTGCTGCCTCGCGCGCGTCATCCTGCACCAGCACTATAGCTAGAAACGCACCGGACGCATGCACTCACGTTTTTCTTCATCCTCGCTCTATCGTCTAGCTACTACCAGTCTGCCATGCCAGCCAGTCCGCCAGCGGACGAATATGGTAGCAAGGTAACAGTGCCCACCCGTTTCTTTATGGCACCAGCCGCCAAAAGATAGCATGCAGCTGGAAAACGATATTTATCTGTTTCTTGTTGTTCTTCTTGCCCCGGTCTGTATAAAATGGCCGGCCACATGCCTAGTTCCACACCCATCGAGCTAGCTAGCTAGCTGTGTTTAAATTCTTCTAAAAAAAAGCTAGCTGTGTTTTAATTTGTTTCTATCTACTGGATCTGCTTACTCTGCAACTCAATTGACTCTCGTCTCGTTTTCCGGTCGTTCGATCTTTATTGGAGGTGCGGAGATCGGGGAGTTAAATTAGCATGTTTCAATTAAAATTTACCTGTGATTTTAATTTTTTTGGTTGCAGGATGAGTGCTTCGAGTGTGGTGCGGCAAGGGAGGCAGGGAGCGCGGCCGCCGAGATCCAGGCGAAATTCGAGGGCTGGGGTGCTGGACTGAGTGCACGGATCTGTGGAGGCAGTGGGTGGCCAAGCTTCGGCCGCCGCACGAGCCCCTGTGGCGCGAGCTCGGGATCCTGGAGGGCATCCTCGCGACCCCGTACCGGGTGCGTCGGGGAGGCGAGGGCGCGCTGCTCCAGCTCGTGCCCTTCTGGTCCTCCCAAACCAACACCTTCGTCGGCGAGGCCACGGTCACGCTGGAGGACGTGGCCGCGCTCGCGGGCCCGCCCATCGTCGGCTTCGCCGTGCGTGAGCCTCTGTCCGACAAACTTGAGATGGCAGACGAGCGCGCGCTCGCTGCTGTCCGCGCTGTCCTGCTGATGGATCAGCGCGAGGGCACCGGCGCCGGCTGGGTAGAGGACTTTCGTCATAAGCACCAGCAGCAGCCAAAGGAGGCAGGCCGCCGTGGCTAGCAGGACGGCTGTTCCTGGTTCATGCGTCGGCGCCAGATCGCGATGTTCTTCCCGCCACTGGGAGCGGTCATGCCTCTCCATCACCACCCGGGCATGACGGTCTTAAGCGTCTAATGCCAATATTTTAGCTATTTTATTCGAATATTATACATGTTTTATCTAAATGTTGCATATGTTGCAGTGGCTATATACATATGATACAAGTGCATGTTTCAAATGTTTCATCTGCTTGATACGTGCCGTGACTATACACATATGTTGCAACCGTATGTTTTAGATGTTTCACCTTGTTTCACATGTATGTTACAGCAAGTGTTGCTCTCCACATGCGTTGTCTATCTCTATCATGCGGGCCAACTCCAATAGCTGGACGTGCACACAAGTGCATGCACGTATGCAAAGCGCTAGAGCGAGCTGGCGCCCCTGCACCACTAGGCATGGCCTTCTACGGTGTAGCATGCAATCGGATCTATTGGAATTTATATGGGTTTGGCCCAACAACCAATTGTGAAATTCCTAATAAAGCTCAAAGACCCATTCATATGAGCTAGGGGGATGTGGGAATTCTTTAGTACCACCTTGCTTGTTAAAGTAGAGGTAGTCATACTTAAATATGGAAATCCTCTCCACTTCCTCAAGTCTAGTGTGAGGAGGAAAAAGAGAAACCCACATGCGCGTGCTCGCTAGTCTCGCCTCGCCGGGGCGGGGCGGGGCGCGGGTGCGGGCGCGTGGAACCTGCGTGAATGGTCCACCGAAATCTGGCTCCTCGCCTTGCGGGAGCGTGGTCTCCTTTTGCAGTTTTTGGTTTCTTGGCCTTCGAGTTGCTGAGTTCTAAACAGTTACAAATTAAGAGTCTTAAAACGACTTAGATCGTGATCGCAACACGGGGTCGGCTGGACAGGACAATATAAGCAACCTACCGGCCACGTCAAAATCTATCTAATTGAGCTAGAGTTTTTGACTATTCTCGCTGTTGCGCTGTCGCCGTAGCTTCTCCAGCCCGATCGCTTGCGTGCACCAGCGACCGGATGAGCACGTCTCTGAAACCCTCGTCATTGCAGTTCTACATCGAGAGAAGGCAAATAAGGTTTTTGGAAAGCACTATTCGTGCAACTGCTCCCAACTTTCACAATGGGTCATCTTCCATCCAAGTCAGGCGGCGCTACATCCCGACGTATTCGTCGTCAACTGCGTCGAGCTCTCCCTCCACCTCTCATTGACGACTTCGACGATGACTTCAACATCAACGACTTCGACGTCGACCTCGTTCCACCATCTGCATCACCAACGACCACAACTACAGTCAGCAGGTATAATCCTCGTGATCTAATCTTGTTGTTCATACTATCAAATATGCTGATCTGTCATATTAGTATGCTATACATGTTTGATCTAGTTCATATGTTTTACATGATTTATAGTTTGTTTTTAATCTAGAAATTGCTTAATTACTTAACAATCCAAAAACCTTATTTTAGGCTATTTCTAGAATTATCTATGGCTAGTTTTGTTGAGGCCGAAAAAGTTTTTTGGTGCTTATTTTAAGAGGTGGTCTATCAAGGTCACGGATTGACTTACTGCCATGAAAGTTTTCTGGGTCAAAGATAGCTTGCCTGAGGAAAATATCTCTGATGAAGATATGAGAAAATTTCAGAAAGCAAGTGACATCTTTGTGGGAGCTATGTGTAATGTGCTTTCAGATCATCTATTTGATTTGATGATGCACATAAAAGACGTAAAGGCTATGTAGGATCATCAGAATGCTACCTATGGTGCTTCAGATACATGCAAAGAGCTGTATATCATGGAGAGCTTTAAAGACTACAAGATGGTTGCTAACAAATCAATAGTCGAGCAAGCTCATGAGATTCAGCGCCTGGCTAAGGAACTTGAACTCCTTAAATATGTCTTACCCGATGAGTTTGTGGCTGGGTGCATTATTGCTAAATTGCCTTCTTCATGGAGGAATTTCGCCACAAGTCTCAAACACAAGAGACAGAAAATATCAGTTGAAAACCTGATAGCATCTCTTGATGTTGAGGAGAAAGCTCGCGCTAAAGACAACATTGAGAAGGGGAACGAGAAAAAAGCTAGCGTCCACTTCGTCCAGAGAAACCATGGTAAGAACAAGGGAAAGCCTAAGCAACATACTTTTAATGCCAAACAAAATACTGCCTTCAAGAAAAAGAAGACAAAGCAGAGCTACCTTACTTCGCGTGTGGAGAGCTTGGTCATTTTGCTAAAGAGTGTCCAGAGCGAGCGGACAAGAAAGAGAAAAAGAAAGTTAACCTCGTGACTGCTAGCAGTGCTGATGACGGGTATGGTAAATTTTCCTACTGTACTTTCAGTGTTTCAATCTCTAAGTTGGTGGGTTGATACATGTGCTGATATTCACGTGTGTGCTAATATCTCTTTGTTTTCTTCTTACCAGAGGCTCTAAGGTTCCTCCGTCCTAATGGGGAATGGGTCACATGCTTCTGTTCGTGGTGTTAACACGGTAGATCTGAAGTTTACTTCGGGAAAGATCGTGCAGCTGAAGAACATATAGCATGTCCCTACTATTCGCAAGAACCTTGTTAGCATCTCCCTTCTTTTAAGAGATGGATTTAAGGTAGTGTTAGAGTCCAATAAAGTAGTTATGTCTAAGCATGGACAATTTATTGATAAGGCTATGATTGCAGAGGCTTGTTCCACTTATCTTTGGCAGATTTTAGTAATAAGTCAGTGAATCATATTTGTGACACAATTAATGATAGTTTGAGTGTTTGGCATTCTCGTTTATATCATGTTAACTTTGGTTTGATGTTACGTTTATCTAGCTTGAGTTTAATTCCATATTTCACTATTGCCAAAGGTTCTAAGTGTCATAGTTATGTGCAATCTAAGCAGCCTCGAAAGCCTCACAAGGCAGCGGAGGAGAGAAACTTAGCACCTCTAGAACTCATACATTCTGATCTTTGCGAGATGAATGGTGTGTTGACAAAAGGTGGAAAGAGATATTTCATGACTTTAATTGATGATGCAACTAGATTTTGCTATGTTTACTTGCTGAAAACTAAAGATGAAACACTAGACTACTTTAAAATCTATAAGGCTGAAGTTGAAAATCAACTAGAGAGAAAAATTAAACATCTAAGGTCAGATTGTGGTGGTGAATATTTTCCTATATTATTTGATGAGTTCTGTGCGAAACATGGTATTATTCATGAGAGGACAGCTCCCTATTCACCCGAATCTAACGGGATTACCGAGAGGAAAAACCGCACGCTGACTGACTTGGTGAACGCACTGCTGGTCTATCTAAGGCAGGGTGGGGGAAAGCTTTATTGACTGCGAGTCATATCCTGAATAGAATTACAAACAGAAATAAAGAGACAACTCCATATGAGAATTGGGTTGGAAGGAAACCATCACTTTCATACTTGCGCACGTGGGGATGTTTGGCGAAAGTCAATGTTCCAATTTCTAAGAAGCGTAAGCTTGGATCGAAAACTGTGGATTATGTCTTTCTAGGATATGCTCACCATAGCATTGCCTACAGATTTTTAGTAGTAAAATCTGAAGTTCCTGATATGCATGTGGATACAATTTTTGAATCTCGTGATGCTATATTTTTTGAAAATATATTTCCTATGAAAGATATGTGTAACAATGCTAGATTTTCCTCTGAGATAGCTCCTGATTTTACTATACCTATTGAGTCTTCTGTTGAGTCATTTGAGTAACCACCTGAAGAAGTCTTTAAGGAGAATAACAATGAAGTTCCTGCGAGGAATGGAGATGAAGGATTGCAAAATTCTTTGGTGATGATTTTATTGTGTATCTTGTGGACGATACTCCTACCTCTATTACAGAAGCATATGCATCTTCAGATGCAGATGATTGAAAAGAAGCTGTTCATAGTGAGATGGACTTGATTCTTTCTAATGGAATTTGGGAGCTATCTGAGCTACCTTTTGGTTGTAAACCAATTGGATGTAAGTGGGTGTTCAAAAAGAAGCTTAGGCCTGATGGTACTATTGACAAGTACAAGGCTCGGCTTATGGCTAAGGGTTATACCCAGAAGGAAGGCGAGGATTTCTTTGATACTTATTCACCTGTTGCTAGAATGACCACTATTCGAGTGCTACTTTCTCTAGCTGTCTCGTATGGTCTTCTCATTCACCAAATAGACGTGAAGACAACTTTTCTTAATGGAGAGTTGGATGAGGAGATTTATATGGATTAGCCTGATGGGTTTGTAGTAAAAGGTGAAGAGCAGAAATTGTGTAAGTTACTGAAGTCTTTATATGGCTTGAAACAAGCACATAAACAATGGCATGAGAAATTTGACACTACTTTAACTGGTGCGGGCTTTGCTGTTAATAAGGCTGATAGGTGTGTGTATTATTGACATGGTGGGGGCCAATCTGTTATATTATGTTTATATGTTGATGATATTCTAATCTTTGAAACAAACATTGATATTATTAATGAGGTCAAGTCTTTTTTTGTCATAGAGTTTTGACATGAAAGATCTAGGAGAAACTGATGTAATTCTAAACATTAAACTGATTAAGGAAGATAGTGGGATTACATTGTCACAATCTCACTATGTTGAGAAGGTCTTGAGCCGATTTGGCTTTATGGATAGCAAGTCTTCTCCAACACCTTATGATCCTAGTGTGACATTGAGAAAGAATAAGAAGATTGCTAGAGATCAATTGAGATTTTCTCAGATAATTGGTTCACTCATGTATCTAGCTAGCACAATCAGACCAGATATCTCTTTTGTCGTGTGCAAGTTGAGTAGGTACATGTCCAACCTAGGTAATAATCATTGGCATGCACTTGAAAGAGTCTTGCGTTATCTCAAAGATACTATAAGTTTTGGGATTCACTATTCTGGGTGCCCAGCTGTGCTAGAGGGATATAGTGATGCGAACTAGATTTCTGATATTGATCAAATCTACGCCACTAGTGAGTATGTTTTTACTCTTAGAGGTGGCGCAGTGTCATGGAGGTCTTGTAAACAGACTATTTTGACTAAATCAACCATGAAAGCAGAAATTACTGCTTTGGATACAGCTTCTGCAGAGGCAGAGTGGCTGCGTGAGCTCTTGTCTGACTTGCCGGTGGATGAAAAACCAGTACCGGCTATTCTTATGAACTGTGATAATCAAATAGTGATCACTAAAGTAAATAGTGCTAAGGATAATGTGAAGTCAACAGGACACGTTAAAAGACGTTTGAAATCTGTTAGAAAGTTGAAAAACTCCAGAGTAATAACTGTGGCTTATATACAAACAGACAAAAACCTGGCGAATCCCTTTACAAAAGGGCTATCACGGAATATGATAGAAATCACATCAAGAAAGATGGATATGAGACCCATGTGAATTTGTAGTAGTAGTAACCTAACATTTTTTTATCGAAGATCCCGTGACTAAGGATCTGGGAAAAACAAACTATTGGCAAACTGAGGAGAGTATAATTATAACCCTCTCTATGTGAAAATGCAATACTCTCAAAGCATTGAGGCACTGTATGGTAGGTTGGCTAATGCCTTAATATGTTCTATTGGCTTTAACAAGCGAAAGTGCTATCCTACAGAGCATTCTTGAAAGAACATATCTATATGAGTTTGATTGTATAACGTCGCAGTCTATGAGACTTGGGTGGTCTCTAGTAAGCTCATGAAGAGACCAAGGAGTACGACGTATATGCTCCACCCACGGAGTAAGGCTACTGACAGCCAAGTACTAGTTTGGCTTTGAGTAAAGCTTATTCGCACCAAACTTGCGATTCAAGGCGTAATTCATTGTTCAAGTTGTGGATGAGTGCAGCTTGAGGTTCTAGGCGAAAGTTCAACTTCACAGTTTCTGCCGAAAGACTGGTATATCAAACAGTAGCGGGAATAGGCAAATCTCTAAATGGGTATATGAGATCAGGTGGGGGATTGTTAGAATTTATATGGGCTTGGCCTAACAACCAATTGTGAAATTCCTAATAAATCTCAAAGACTCATTCATGTGAGCAAGGGGAATGTGGGAACTCTTTAATACCACCTTTTTTTGAAGTGGAGGTAGTCGTACTTAAATATGAAAGTCCTCTCCATTTCCTCAAGTCTAGTGTGAGAAGAAAAAAGAGAGTCCCAACGATCAAAAGTCCCACACGTGTGATGGGGTGAAATTTTTTTAGAAGAACTAAACACCCTAGAGCTAAGAATCAGCGACGAACTTGCTCGGCGGCTAGGTTGTGTAGTTGCCCAGCCCATATGGCCATATAATAGTTTGGATGTTTGATGCAGGGAAAACGACAGAGGGAAAAGAACTGGCAAAGGTTTGAAAACCTATGCAGGCATGCTCTGCTCGCTTCGGCCCTCGAGCTGAGGCCTGGTTTAGTTTTAAAAATATTTGGATTCTACAATAAAATCGAACGTTTGAGATATGCATGTAGTACTAAATATAGATAAAAAAAACTAATTGCACAATTTGGTGGAAAATCGCGAGACGAATCTTTAAACCCTAATTAGTCCATAAATAGCCTTAAGTGCTACAGTAACCTACATGTGCTAATGATGGCTTAATTAGGCTTAATAAATTCGTCTCACAGTTTTCAGGCGAGATATGTAATTAGTTTTTTTATTAGTATCCGAAAATCATTTCCAAACTTCTATAAAACATCCGATGTGACACCCAATAATTTTTCTTTCCCCAACAAACACAGCCCCAGCCTCGATTTTGTATGAAAGCCATGCTGCATAGCGCAGGTCTCAAGGAGAGGCTACAGCCGGTCAGGCAGGGGCTGCGCCTGCGGAGCAGAAACCTCCGGGCTCCGGCGTGGTTGGACCTTGTTTTTGTTTTTCAGCGGCTCTAGAGTCGCGCAGGTAGGTTGTTGTAGGTACATGCGGGGTCGGTCTGTTTTTTTCTCGTAGTACCGGGGAGCGATAAAAGCCACCTGTTGGAGTTTTTTTTCCCCCTTTGCTTGGTAAAACCGACTCCGTTTAGGATAATCTTGAACATACAAGGCCTTGTTTACTTACCGAGTTTGCACAATACGGTACTGTAGTACTGTAACACTTTTGTTTTTATTTACTAATAATTATCCAAATATTGATTAATTAGGCTCAAAATGTTCGTCTCGCAAAGTATAACAAAACTGTGCAATTAGTTTTTTATTTCATCTACATTTAATACTTCATACAAATACCGACATTTTAATGTGATAGGGAATCTTCTTTTTGCATAGTAGAATTTGAGGGTGAATTTGGTATCTATACCAGGCCAAGTCACTGCAACCACGGCGAGGAAGCGGGACGACAGTGCACGCCGTACCAGCAGATTGTGTGGAAGTGAGACTTTGAGCTAGGAAAAACCCTGTAGCAGTGTAGTGAAACAACCAACTGTCCAACTGACTAGCGATCACGCAACGCTAACCGAGAAAGGGACCTTCATCACGAAAGACAACAGGTGGTGTCCGGCGCACGCACGCAATCTCAAAGCGACGGCAAACTCTAGATAGCATGCTCGACCATTCCATGCCTTCACAACTTGTTGACCGTGCAACTATTCTCTCCCCCTACCCACTTTGTAGTTGCATGGCCTCTCTTTTGTTGGGTTCTTCGTGGAGAGCCAAACAAGTAATGTATTTGTACATTTAATCTCGACGACCTTTTGAATTTTCGTCATCCTTTCTTCATTCTTTGGCATCGGATGGTGTCAAGTTTACATAAAACGGTACCACCGTTCAAAATTATAAGACGTTTTTGATTCTCTACATATATTGCTTTTGTTATTTGTTATGTACATATATATATATTATGTGTAGATATAGTAAAAATAATGTATCTAAAAAACCAAAACGTCTTATAATTTGGGACGGATTTAGTAGAAACTAAACGTGTCTCTAATAATTTCTAAAAAACCCCTTGATAAATTAATAAATTTTTCAAGTGCAATTGGGAGTATATATTTGTTGGCTTCCTCAAAGGCTCCAACAACAGTTTCCAAAAAGAATGAAACGCCGTGTTGGGATCGAAACCTGAACTCTGTCACTGGTCGGTGGGCCCTGTCTCGTTATCTATACAAACCAAACCCGCGCTCCAGAGCAAAGCTCACCTGCGACCTGCGCGCATTCACAGCCGCCGGCGCCACACGTGCCCGCCGGCATTCACAGCACGGGCGCCACCTATCTCTCCCTTCCAGCCTTCCTCTCCCGGGCCGGGCGGCGCCCCTGCCTCAATGGCTGCAACTGCCACCGTCGCCGCCCACCTTCCGCTGCGGGGCCCCGCGCGCGCTCCGTCCCGGCCATCCATCGCCGCAGCAACCCGGCTCCGCGGCCGGCAGGGGCGGCGCGGCCTGGCGGCGACAGGCGGGAGGGGACTTGCCCGGGTTCGGGCGGAGGCTTTTTCCGGTGGTGGAGGCGTGGGGCGGAGGGACCCCATGGTGCCGCCTTACAATGTCCTCATCACCGGCTCCACCAAAGGTATGGACTATCGAGCAGCTCGGTGCTGGCTAATTCTCGTTTAGGCCCCATTATTTATTGAGTTTGGCATGAAAGGCGGGGAAGGCCCCACATTTCTGTTGCGTTCCTACGTCTGCGTTGAGACGCAATGTGTGTATTTCGAACTTTCGAAGAGAAACCGATAGCTACTGAGGTATCTGTATCGATCTTTCACTCGGTCAATGGAAGCTTGAGCTTGGAACTTTGTATCGATTGAGTACATGCTCTCTTTGCAGGAACACAAACCTTAGACACTTGTACTAGGAGCCAAAGAAAAAAAAGAAGAACTACAGGCATATCAAATTTACTTCCTCTTGTAGACACTGGCTTCAAACAAAGAAAACGGCACGCATATGAGCACACGATTTGTACCTTCAACATCGGTCCTACTCAACAGTTTTCTGTATTCTTCGGCAGGTATAGGATACGCGTTGGCAAGGAAATTTCTGGAGGCTGGTGATAATGTTATAATCTGCTCGAGATCAGGTAATATAAGGAGCTGTTCGTTGGTATTAGCATGTTATGCACTGAAATGCACATTTAATGGTCTAGCATGCTTTTACAGTTTGCAAACTGTTCTGCATAGTAGCCCACCTCCTTTTTTTCTCTCTCTTTTCCATTTTGATGACAGAATGATTTATAGTTACTTTCTGTGGGAGTGGGATGTGATCCATCGGTTGCCATTTCACATTCCCTGCACTTTTCTGGTTTTGTCTCACGAAAGTTTCTCAATGTTGATGCTAGTTCTTTTAGTCAATGATCTGTCAAAGAAGCCATGAATAATTTTAAGTCATTATGACTAACTGAATGTCATTAAGCAACTTCTAAAAAAATTGGATGAAAAAGACAACATGCAATAAATTACAATTGATACCAGTTTAGTCTTTTCCTTGACATGCAGTCTATCCTCTACAGCTCAAAAGGTAGAATCTGTGGTCGGTGACTTGAAGAAGGAGTATGGAGAGCAACATGTGTGGGTACCTACCGCTGAGCTGCTCGGTTCTTTTTTTTCCATTAATTCGTTTATTCATGAATTGTGTTCTCTTCTTGGATGTGACATAGAGTTGCACCTTTTGCTTCTTACTGGTGAATTGTTGCTATTTTATTGTCACAGGGAACTGTCTGTGATGTTAGAGATGGAAAGGATGTAAAGGCACTTGTGGAATTTGCACGTAACAAACTTAAGCATATTGATATATGGGTATGCATATATTTCTTCCCTCACAAAATAACTGCATGTGCATTAATCTTCACAGTTGTTCTTTCTGGTATAGAAACATAGAACCACTTGCAATGAAATGATACTGATGTTTACTGCATAATTTCTGCCAGACTTGAAACATTTCTTAATCAGGTGCATGAGATATTAAACATGACTGTGGCTTGTTTGTGGCATACCTCTGCCCTAGGCACATCTTTCAGTTTCCTCCTTGATTGTTCTAACTTCATTTTTTAAAAGGGAAAAAAATAAAATGAACTCGGCTCCTCTTGGACCAGTTTAGGTTTGTCTGAAACTCTGAATATCAGTACAATATGGTCTTTTTTTATATTTTTGTTTTGTGGTGCAGATCAACAATGCTGGATCAAATGCATATACATACAAACCACTTGTGGAGACCTCTGACGAGGCTCTAATGTAAGTTTTGTCCTATTTGAGGAAACTTGGCAAATACACTTCTATCATTTGTGCTGTTAATATCAATGATTAATTGGCCCTTTTCTCTGATTTACTAGGGAAATCATCACCACTAACACCCTTGGACTGATGATATGTTGTCGTGAGGCATTAAACTATTAATCACGCTAAGTATTATCTTTCTTACTTCCAGTATGATGACCATGAACAATTATTTACTAAACATCGCATGTTTGCCATCTTAGGCAATAAATATGATGAGGAACCAACCTCGAGGTGGTCACATATTCAACCTTGATGGTGCTGGTTCTGATGGAAGGCCAACTCCAAGGTATGTGTTTCCAAATTCCAAATATCTAGTGTAATGTAATGTGGACACAGGCTGAGGAATATGCTACTACATGATTTCATCTTCCTTTGAATTCACAAATTATACGATGCTGTGGAGTTTTGTGCAGTGATCTTGATTTTAAGTGCTGGTAGGATCAGAAATCTTATCATCCCTCTCCATATGGGTGTGTATTGTAATTGACACTGTTTTGACAGACATATGAGCGGATCAGTAGTTTGGATAAATGAGATTGGTTGTGAACAGAGACAGATAGCAAGCAAGGATAAACAAATTAGATTTTTATGGCTAATACTACTGTGAAATACTGCTATAGGACTCCAGGTTTTTGTTCTCAGATATATGATCTGAATTTTGACTGATAATAACCAGATTTGCTGCATATGGTGCAACAAAGCGAAGTGTTGTGCATCTTACGAAGTCACTTCAGGTAAAAGACAGCCCTTTTGAGGAACAACCTCAAATTCTTGGTTTTCTTTAGAAATTCCTAGTTACTTATATGGTCATGATGAACATTTGATATATTATTGCCTCATAGAACTGTTGATTTCCTTGAGACATGAAGACTATAAACTACACTGCAAATCCATAACAATTATTTTTCAGTGTCCAGAATTATCTGTGATTTATCAAAATCAGTTGGTATAGACTAGTTGCTGGAACACCACAGAAGGTTTTTTAAAAAAAATCTTAAACAGGTAGAGTTTAGCGCCCCCCCCCCCCCCCCCCCCCCCCCCCCCCGCTTCCCTCCCCTGCAGGTCGAGTTGAGTTTTCCTAAGTAGACACCACCCACCCACCCCAGACATCAATCCCCATATTATTATTTTGTCATTGTTGACAACAATAGTTAGCTGTAGCTAATAAGAAAAAATAATTTTATTTTAATTGCAGGCTGAATTGCAGATGAATGAAGTGAATAATGTGATGGTGCACAACCTATCGGTATGTAACCCCATCATTTCTTTTCTTGCCATAAATATTCTAGACATCTAAAAATTAGTCTGAACAGCATTTTAACTTTGTAAGCGACATGGCACGGAGGATAGTAGATTGATTATGACTTCTGAGAGTGCAAGGTACATGCATATATAGGCAAGGATGTGGAGGGTTTAGTTTGTAAGTAAGCCATCACCGAATATCCTTGCCTATCACCAATCACTATCAATCTACCTCGGCGCACATGGTTTCGATGGCCTGCGCAGCATAGCACCCATGGGCCAATAGGCCTAGCCACAATAAAGGCGGCCTAATCGCCTGTCTAACAGGCATTAACGCACTAAAGTAGTTTAACTAGCTACTTTCTATAGGCTTTGGGCCATGCATAAATGCATGACTATCAGTTTGTATTCTGCCTCAGTAATCTATAAATAATGTTGAAGGAGCAATCATGCAAATTATATGTATATCATGTGCAGCCTGGCATGGTCACAACAGATCTTCTTATGTCTGGTGCAACTACAAAACAAGTAAGGATCAGCCCCGACTCATTTTCCTTTCGCCATAGTTAAAAGAATTCAGGGTTACTAAATTATGAACTTACTGATGCCAGGCAAAATTTTTCATCAATATATTAGCTGAACCTCCTGATGTGGTAAGAGTTTTATCATTATCTTGTATTCTGGTGTATTGTGGTTGGCTCTTATTTTACAGCTTCCATGTGGCCAAAGTAGCAATGGCTCATTAATTGTTGTATGCCTGTATCTGTTTTGTTGTGCGCCTGTGTGGAATGTGCAACCGTCTTATTTGAAAATGGATTTCCTAAGGACTCCTTGACGATTCATTATTAAATGGATCAACTAGACCATTATCTTTGCTTACATTACAAAAGTTCCAACATGCTAGTGCTTAGTGATAGTGAGTTTAGTCATGCATACATTTATATCTGTTGACCTCTTCCCTAAGGAAGTTGCGGGCATGTGTATAGCCATCCAGTAATTCCGGTGTGACGATTGAGGACTGGGGATGCAAAATTCTGACCATTATCATACACAATACTACTTACCTTTATCACATAAAAAATATGTTAACAGATCACTCAATCCTATGCCATTATAATTATTGATTTTTCTATGACATATACTAAGGAAAATAATAGTCAAAACGACTTTTGGAGACTGTATTGACTATTGACTGTCTAATGAAGAATTAAATAAAACCAGAGAGAGTACGTTTTTAAAATCAGATTTCCACAGTTCAGTTCAGTTGAAGTACCTCACAATGTTTCATGGAGCATAACATGCATGGCTGGTTATGCAGTTTATGCTATATATGAACTGTAGGTTCATTTTTTGGCTTGATTTCTCTGGCTATTCAATTTAGGTAAGACCTACAGTTTTTCTAAGCTTCTGATTGGTAGAAAACTGCGCTGACCTGAGATACTTATTCATGTCTCACACTCACTGTTATAATAGGTTGCAGACTACCTCGTTCCGAACATCAGAGTAATCCCTACCAATCAATCCATGAAGCCAACCTACATTCGCTTCCTCACAGGCTTGAAAGCCTACTCAAGAATTTTTTCTGTAAGAACTCTCCTGATCATGGGTGCTGTCTTCAATTATTCTTTGACATCCTGACAACACCAATTCTCCTGCATCTGTAATTCACCCTCTACGATTTCACCTGCAGAGACTTGCTTTTGGTGCTCGAAGAAACAAGTATGTTACTGAGGATTAGTTGTTCCGTGCTGCCAGCTTCCAACTGAAGAGATTAGGAATAATTCTTTTCATTAAGCGTCACTTATTTGTCTCAGAAGATAGAATGTATTACAGTTGTCATCTCATGAGAACACAGTGATGTACTCTTCTGTACAGTAGTAGCAATTTGATTACCTTATTAAAAATACTGCTGATAATTTATCATCCTTGTGCATTCTATGTCTGTACAAATTTCGAACCATACTTGGACAAGATTGGCTGAAATTGTATTATGCCTGTTCTAGAGCAGATCATGATACATCTATGCACCAGATTGAACATACTCTACCTGGTTACTTACCAGAATCTCTGCAGTCCTTTGCCTACTTACTCCACTTGCAAGTCGATGCAATGTTAAAATTATGACCTAACTGTTTGATTGATGTACTATATTTCTTCTCCTTGTTTTTTTTTAAAAAAGCATGCAGATAGCAGGACAACAAGATAAGGCACAACTACCTTGATGTGAAGAATTTCCACTAATGAATCCCATAAAGGCTTGCTATAACTTCACTCACATCTCAAGCATGCTGCTTGCCTAATAAGTCGACCTCAGCATTAATCACGGTACCAAAATTATCATTTGCAGTGTTATGTTTCTTTGTTATCACATCCACTCATGATTTTAATAAATGAAGAACTTCCACTAATGAATCCCATAAAGGCTACATGTGCTATAGAAAGACTGAAAGAGCACCTCATGACATCATGACATATCTGTA
Organism: Saccharum hybrid cultivar R570; assembly: GCA_038087645.1. NCBI lineage: Eukaryota > Viridiplantae > Streptophyta > Magnoliopsida > Poales > Poaceae > Saccharum > Saccharum hybrid cultivar. The sequence goes on from JAQSUU010000015.1 coordinate 21,069,814, forward strand.
ATTAACATTGGACAGCCACTCTTCTTGTTTTCTTATCATTTTGAGAAACCTGTACTTCCGTGCCTAACTTTCCTTCTATGAACAGCCACTGTGATGATGGATAAGACACTACTTATGCAGTGAGTGTAGCACTGTAGCATCTCTCGTCTCTTACAAGGAGATCTATATAGAGGGGGCTGATATGCTTTCTAGTTCAGGACATCATTCCTCACCCTTCTAGTTCTCCCTGGAAGAAAGGATACACCCTCAATTCCTTTTGCTTCCTAAGTTCTCACTGGAAGAACAGAAGGCTAAAATCAATTCGCTTCATCACATATATAGGTATGATTACTAATGCTTTTTTTCTCTTCCGCAGCATTTGGCTTCTGTTTAATCTCAGTTTTTCCTTTTGGAAATCTTTCAGTGTCCACTTTTACTCATATAACAGTGGGGGCTCGGGTAAAAAAAAACTTTTACTCATAATATACACAGATTGAGGGGTTCTGTCTTTTTAATTACAAAAGGCAAACTGCTTGGTTTCCTTTATCTTTACCGAACATTTGTGAGATTGATTTTCAGAATAATGTTGAACAATAAACCAGCACAAAGCAATGATGTTCCTGACATGTCAAGCATGGTGGCTTCTCGCATTATCTGGGCAATGCAACCAACAAGGAGTTTCTTGCGGTGGTCTGATGATCTCCATATGATCTTTGTGAAAGCCGTGGCATATCAAGGCGGACCCCATGGTTTGGCTTCTTGACATTTGATCATACCTTGATTTGATCTTTGGGGTGGCGGGCTTCCTTTTTCATCCCTTCAATCTTTTGTTGTTCTATAAAGCTGATGCTGTGTCATGCAATTGTTACGACCTGTAGAAGCTAAACCGGCTGCCCTGCAGAAGACAATGGAAGCTATGGGGGTCAGAGGCCTCACAATAAAAAAGATCAAGAGTCACCTCCAGGTGCCTCTCCCTGTTTCAGATCATTCATTGGATACCTATATCATTGCCATTCAACCATGCATGATCTCAATAAATTTTCCTTCTTGCTGTTATTTTTGTTTTCGCCAGAGGTACAGGGAGAAGTGTGTTTTAGGACCTGAAGCTCCTGATGATATACCACGAGCCACATCATCTAGCATAGCAGCACCTAATATGTGTGATTCTCCGTTTAAATAAGATTTTGATATTTCATATGTCATGCTATGCCGTTGCACCTTATGTTTAAGACATGTTTCTGATGTGCAGGGCTTCTGAGATACTGATGGACACCGAGGCAGTTATGCCAGAAATAGAGGTGGGTGAAACTTTGTTTGTGTTCCAACTGAAAATTATTAATTACTCTCCATTAGACTTAAGATGCAAACAAAAATATATATTATCTTATGATTTCAATTGTGTGATGCAGGTGGTGAACAGTTTTCTTATGGATGACACAGAGGTATAGTTCCTTCACATTTCTTGTAAATGTGCTTCGTGTGTGTGTGGTGATTGTGACAGCTTCATGGTGTCTGCTGAATCTTTCAGATGGTGGATAACAACTTTTCTGTGGACCAGGTACAGGTATAGCCATCTTTTCCTTCATAAAACAAACCTTTATATTTGATATTGATTATTGCTGATGCTAATACGTCTATGCTGCTTGTGTACCAAAAAAAATTGTAATATAGATGGTGGAGAAGGAGCTGATGAATGAAATACAGGTTGTTCAAATTTCACATCAACAAATTATTGCAACTAGTACTTGTGATGGAGCATAACTTGTACTGCTAATTTTTCTTGTGCACAGTTGATTGAGCGCCACTCAGAGTGTTCGCAGACTGCGATTGATGAATACATGGATGGCTTGGCTGACTATGCATTCGGCCATTTAGACTACCCAAATTTCAACCTGTGATTCCACTGTCAAGGGTGCTCTGCCCTCAGTTTTCACGTGCCTGTGAGAGACAGATACAAGGCTGTTTTCTGACTGAAAGCAAAATGACTGTGATAGTTACACAGATTGTCCCTAATTATAAAGTCGTGGCAGTGCCTGCTTCTTGGAGCATGCTAGAATTGTCTGGATTTGGAAGGGGAAGATAGAATAGTGGGTTTAGTTCGAGCATAGTGGAGCATTTTAAATAAAATGTCTACCATACGTTCTGCATAGTGGAGCATAGATGGTTTGAGGAGGCGCTTGTACATGTATTGCAGGTTGGTGTTCACTTGTTTGGATCTCGGATGCTTCTGTTCATGTTTTAGCAATATTGAATTCTGGAGTTGAAGTAGTTAGGCCAATGTCAATGGATGCTTCTCAGGGTGCTATGAAAACTTATTTATTCATTTACGAAAAGAGAGTACAAAAGGGGTTTTGGTCCCGTTCGGCTGGAATTATAAGCCGGCTGAAAAACATTGTTGGCTGATTTTTTGTGAGAGAAAAAACTATTCCGGCTAAAAAAACAAGCTGAATAAGACGGATTATAAGCCAGATGAATGTTTAGATGAGAGTACTTGGCACCGTTTCCAACACAAATACTCCTTTTGCTTATATATATGAAACCAAAATTGAAAAAATGCATAAGAAAATTTATTCAAGCATCAAGAAATGTCCTCTGGCACATGTGTCACTTTTGAAAATACCATTGCCAATATAAAACCTCCGTTAGGATTTTCCTTAGAATGTTATCTCATTCGTCCACGCATGTAAGCACTCATAAGGTCAAATTGAGCCAGCCAAAAGGTAAAAGACTTGGTTCTCCTCAGTAAAGGGCCTAGTCCATCTCTTGATTGGTTAGCGGGAGAGAGGTTGGGGGATAATTTAACGGCGGTTTCTTTATTCTACTAGGTGGCAAACTTCATGAACGGTAAACATTTGTGACAAATTTTAAACACTATACATGCTTGAATTGTGCACAGATGAATATATTAGAAAAGGTTGTTTGACAAAGTTAAATTTTAGTGAATAGGAAAAAAACTAAGAGCGTCTGCAGTGTATGGTCCGAAGCCGCTCCTATGAAATAAACGCAAGGATCGAACCCGCTCTTGTACACTACGAGCTCGACTCGATGGAGGAGCCACTCCCTTGTATGGAACCCGGTTCTTCTCTTTCTTCACCGTTCTCTCTTTCTTGCTATTGGCGCTCCAGCCGCAACGAAGAGCTCGTGGCGCAGGAGCGGAAGGAGCCGGTGACAGCGGTGCTCACAGGCGACGACGGCGGAGAGGATGGTGTACTCTGAGGGGGCAGACAACGGGGTGGTGGCGGCAGCCCCCATGGCCGCATGCGCGCGAGGAAGGCCATGGAGAGAGAGAGAGAGAGAGAGAGGAGAGCCACTGCCTTGCCGACGAGGAAGGGAGGAGATGGCGGGGGAGGGAGATTCCGGCGGCGCGATGAAAGAGGCGGAGGGAGCCGAGGCAGAGGGAAGGGGATGGTGCGAGAGAAAGAAGACGGCTGAGAGATGGATTTTTTATTTCATGTGGGTCCCACTTATAGGATCAGGTCTGGTTCCATACATTGTGGCCAATTTATCAGGTGAAGTCACATCTCTCCATAAGAACAAGGTTGGTTCCATACACTACGGATGCTCTAATATGAGTATCCTTTGTATCCACGCCAATAGTGCCTACTGTGAAAACAGTAGAGAGGAATGTTGAACCCCTTGAATTTTGAATGCAAGTGGCATGATGTGACACACGACACGAGCCGATGGACTCTCAATGCACGTGCAGGGAATACTCATGTCCCATTGAAAGTGTCGTTTTTTACTTTTGAACTTCTTGTTTGACCGTTCGTTTTATTCAAATTTTTTGCGAATAATAAAATAATTAAATTATTATTAAAGTATTTCTAATAATAAAATAAGTTGTAATAAAATAAATAATATCTGTATAAAAATTTTGAATAAGACGAATGGTGAAGGTGACACGGAGTCTAAAACGATACTTTCGGAAAGAGAAGTGCTGCGTAAATTCTGGAACCATACTCGAGCAAGTACAAGTACAACCGTACAAGTATCATGTCATGCTTTTTTTTGCCTTTTTTCACTATTAACATCATTTAGAAATAGAATAATCCCCTCTAGGCTCTAGTGTTCACAAATCACAGGCACTGTGAGGTGAGAGATTGAAAAAAGCTGATTTCATTTTTGCATTCTAATCCACATGGATTGGTAGAAAATAGATTTTTGCAAACAGACCCTGAGTTTGTTGGAGCACGAGATTTTTACATTACACCTTCCTAACAAACGTCATGCACTGATAACCTAGCAAAAGCCGCACATGTTCCGCGACGCTGGCCCCCCTCGTCAGCCACCATAGTAATGCTTAGTACTTCCCCATTAAGCTGCTTCCTCCTATATAAAAAAAAAACAGAGTCCCCATTAAACACGTCTTCCACAAACAACCCAAGAGATCTTTCGAAAAAAAACAAACAACCCAAGAGTTGAGCTGCCTATAAATTCCCGGGGTTAAAAAAAAGGGAGTTTGCTTGAATTTGAAGCGCAGCCATCTATCTGCTCGGAGCTAGCGATGAAAACGGACGGAAACGGACGGAAAAACCCTATTTCTACTTCCGTTTCTATATTTTTTGGCGGAAACGGGATCGGGTTCGGAAAATGCGGGTTCGAAAACGGAATCGGAATATGCGGACATTCGGAAACGAACAAATACGGATGAAGAGCCGAAAAATTAAATTAAGATCACATAATATAATATTATCAAATTATACATATATAAAGTCATATAATAATATATTTAAAGTTTAATATTCATTTACATGCTATGTACGTGAACATAACATGCATATTTGGTGATTCGTAGTTATATTAACATAACATAAGGACATGTAATTGTTGAACATGTTGAGCATAGATTGAAAATGGGATAAAAACGGAATAAATACGGGTCTATTCCATATTAAAACGGGATTACTCGGAAACGGACGGAAAACACCATTTTCTACTTCCGCAAATACGAAAACGGGATCTCGCAAATACGGAAACGGACGGAAAAATATAGAAAACGGAACGGGACGGTACGGGAAAAAATCCGTCCGTTTTCATCCCTACTCGGAGCGCCGCCGCGCGAGATGGCCCCCTCCGCCAGCGAAGCCACCTCGTCGTCGGCGACCAGTGCCACCTCGTCCTCGGACGCCGACGCCCCGGCCTCCCCCTCGCCGTCCCCGTCCCGGCGCGCTGTGCCCACTCTGCTCCTCGTCTCGTTCCTCGCCGCGCTCCTCATTCTCTCCTCCGGCGACGATGCCACGGCGCAGCCGCCCAACGGTATCGTAAACCTTCGTCTTGTTCTGCGACTGCGTTCGTGTGTGTGCGCGCGCGCGGCGATTGTGTCTGTCTAGGGTTTAGGGCTTTGCGTTGGCTCAGGATTTAGGTTGTGAGATGCTGCGATTGTATACCCTAACTGGTTGGATTTTAGATAATGCTGGCGGCTTACTTTTCAGTGATGGCAAGTTGCATCTTCTTTTCTGAAGGAATATTCAATCATAAGCCGCTTTGCTGGGAATCAAAGAATGTTGGATTGGTTCTGTTGGTAACTGTTGCTGTAGTTTAATAACCTGCCCTTGGGAATCAAGCTTGGATCTTGTTGGGATTGTTTTCTATATTATAATTATTAAGAACATATTAACATGTCCTAACAGCTACACACAATAGCCCTTTTTATTTTGTTTCTTCTGTTATTGTAAGCAGAAGGGCAGGTCTGGTGCAGTTGGTGAGTGCTAGCTCGCCGAGTCACCAGGTCCTGGGTTCGAAGCCGTCTCTCTGCAGAATTTATGCAGGGATAAGACTTTACTTCGGTTATTCCCTTCCCCAGACCCCACTCATGTGGGAGCCTCTGGCACTGGGTCTGCCCGTTTTTTTGTTATTGTAAGCACGGTGTGAGATGTTATACCTGTAGTCCTTTTATGTGCTTGTTGCAGCTTGACGATTGTCTATGCCTGGTGAATGTTGATTTCACGAAATTCCTGTTGATAACTTAAAATTAAAGTGTATATTTATTCTTGTATTGTGTTTGGTAGTCATCCGTACGACTCTGTTTATTAAATTGGTCATTACTACTACAGGTGTTAGCTTGGAAAATCCAGAGGTTTCATTTGTTCCTCCCCCCTTGGATGGACAATTTTGTGAGCGAGTCCTCCTATCTGGAGTGCCAAGGTTACATCTTGATAGCTATGCAAGCCAAATTCGTGTCAAAATGAATGTCTCTCAGTCGATTCCTGAGAAGTTCCATTGGAAAATAGAGGTTTGCTTCCATAGGTAAGTCATGTTTTGACTCAATGTAGGCATTCTTAGTGTTCGGAAAACTGAAGCAGTTTACCTTTTGCAGGAATGCCTCCATGGATTTATGCCAGTGTGAGGCCGGTGAATGGCAAGGTTTTCAAGATGGGATGTGGACTGCTGTAAATTCTCCATATGGAAACAAATATGTTGATGTGAAATTGGCTGATAAGAAACCTGCTAGGTTCACTCTTTCCATTCAGGAAGGTCAGGATTGTTCATGAAATCAATTCCTTTTTCTTTTCAGTAATAAACAAAGAGCATCGATTTTTATTCTATATAAATCATTTTTTGTTGTTTCAAATACTTATGCAGAGTTTCAGAAATGGCGTTTGGCTTGCCTTGGTATTGGATTTGTATTGCTATTCCTCTCACCAATTGTTAGCAAATGGGCTCCCTTTTACTATAGCAGCTCTATGGCTCTTGGGATCCTGCTTGTTGTTCTTATTGTACTTTTTCAGGTATATTTTTCCTCAAAAACATTTATATCTTTCTGTAGTAAGGATTTGTTTCCATTGAAACTTGCAACTAGATCATTTCATAAAAAAAATGTTATGTAGTACTTTATTGCCAGAGAGATATTGTCATAACAGTGTGTTAGACTGTTAGCCACTTGACGGACCTTACTCAAGAAGCGTTTGAAGTTTTTTTTATTTTTTACTTGAGGTCTTGGAAAGAACATGGCTTGTTGTCTTAATGGACTTAGTACCTGCTTGACATGATTGGATGGAAAGATAAAATAAACATGTTGTGTGTTATTGTTTATCTCTTTTTTTTTGAAGGAGTATTGTTTCTTTTATGATCCTGATATTGACCTGAGCCCTTTCATGCTATCCAGTTTTTTTCCCCTTGAACAAATACTGTCCAGTTATTTAGAAGTCCACTTTGTACCGTTGCCCATAATCATCTGAATACATGTGAATCAGATTCATGCTTTCGAATATCATCATTTGGAATATCAGCAGTGACCAGACAGTTTCACTGTTTTTTGTTACTAATTGGTACTGAACTTGATATAATGTCTACACCTTTTCCTCAAGAAATTTGCTGACTACTAGTTTATAGTGATCTTGTAGTGTTAGTATTTTGATTCATTTATAATTTTCTCCTTAGATAGATTTGGAACATGTAGTGTTCAGGTTGGCTAAACCAATAGTGCCGTGTTATTTTCAAATTTTCTGACAAAAAGAACTGCAAATTTCTACTTCCTTTTTATTTGTTGATGATGGTCCATGTTTCCTACGATAACAATATTGATGTCTGACATTGCCTTCATTTTAGGGGATGAAATTGCTACCAATGGGCAGGAAAAGTTTATTTTACCTTGCAATTTATGGATCTGTGGTAATTACCTTGTACCCACACCATTTTGCAGCTATTTGAATAGGCACTTCTCACTAATTATTTGTACTCATTCATTTTCTTTTTCTTTTTCTTTTTACGGACGTTTAGTTAGGTGTTGGTTCCTATGTCGTACACTACTTCTCAACATTGGTCTCTTCTATTCTCGAAAACTTCGGCTTGAGTGAAGAGTTGTACAACCCTGTAAGTAATTCCTCTTGCATGTTTTCTAATAATAAATCAACTAACTATTTTTACTCATTTCCCATTTTTGCTTGCACAATATTATTTATTGTTTTCTTTTGTATTCTGGATTTCGGTTTTCTAATGTTTGTTACATCAGAAATGGAGCACACCAGTTTATTTAGTAGTGCTAGTATCTTTACCATTATGTGGCTTTGGAAAGAATTATAGAAACTAGAGCATGTGTATCAAGTTGGAAGGGAGTTTTTGTTGGTTCTGAATTTTATTTTTGGGCCTGATCTCAGTAACTGATAGCCTGAACCCTGAATTTATTACTTGTAGACAGATTCAATACACCCAATTGTTCATTATAAACATAGCCTTTGGGAGCTAAATTAATCTATATCCTGCTAATGTTTTACGTTTACCAAGATGCACATTACACCTGCCTCAGTTTTTGTTGTTATGATTGGAACATAGTCTGCAATGATAACTTGTTTATTTCTGATTTCTGACTTACCAAGATGAACATGAGACCTGCCTCTGTTTTTGTCATTATGATTGGAATGTAGTCTGCAAAGATAACTTATGTATTTTTTACTCCTGACTTTAACCAGTTATTATCTAGATACTTTGATGTTGTTGTGATTTGTGAGAAATGATGTCAGATAAGTGTAAATAATATGGAAGTTAATAGTGTATTAAATGCATTGCTGCATGGCGGTATGGTTACTTCAAACATCAGAAGCTTTTTTTCTTTTAATGAAGTTTAAAACTTTGACTTATGTAGCTTACAAGAGAATAATCCCAGATCTACTGCCCCGTTGATCTATTTGGTGCACTGTGGTAAAATAAATAATGGTTGAGTTTTTATTTTTGTTTGGTATTTGCCTTCCATATAAAACCTAACTGATGAGCAAAAACATTGTGTGCTGCATATAGAGTTCCATGCTTTTATACGAGACCATGCCTGCTGGGTCATAACTCATAATTGGCACATAATCACCTTAAAGACTGCACACTTATGGTTCACCATACGCATCTTTTTTATCTTTTGCTATTGCTTGGAACACTGGACGTTTCTCTGCAACCATACACAGTTTGTTACACTTGTTGATCTGTGTGGTATAATGGACTATTCATTACTTGTTTAAGTACATCAGTCTGTTACATAGTTACCTTTACCTGTTATACAAGTCTTTAAGTAACAAAAATTAATGATGAATTACAGGTTTCTATCTTCCTGCTGGTGGCAATTGTCTTCACTGGAGCTGGTTTTGGCTATTGGATGGTCAGGAGATTTATCCTTTCAAAAGATGGAAGTGTAGATGCTGGGATAGCGCAATTTGTAAAGTGGGCTATGCGTGTTGTTGCTACATTATTCATTATGCAGGTGTGGTTCTATCTTGTTTTCCCTTACCATGTTAAGTATTCTTCTCAAGAACCTGTCTAGTTTGTATCTTGTCCCATGCTTTGGATAAGGTTGCAGTTAACTGCTTTGAATTTCGTATCTGACATGCTGTTTATCTTTCCAGAGCACACTTGATCCTCTTCTAGCACTGGTTGCTCTTGCTTTTAGCTGGTGGTTATGCTCTTTGTTGACTGCAAAGAAAGTTCAGAAGACAATGACCCAGTTAGTACCTCAAGTTAGTTGTCATTGATGTTGTCTTTGTACCTGTTGAAGTACTGAGTATGCTAGTTCTTCTGCAGGAAACAAAAGCAGTCAATGGTTCTTTCTCACCAAATGCTTACTCAAGGATTGCCCAAGAGTCCTAAAATCCAGTTCTTAAGTCCATCTAAGATAGGCTTTGGAAGAACCACATCTAGAAGTTCCGCCACACAGTACGGTCGGAGCAATTTTGCTAATGGAGGTAATATAACTAGTATTGTTTGCAACTTGAAAGTTTTCTGTTGGCCTGTAGTCAGCATTCTTTATACGATACTGTTAAACAACGTTCACATGTTAGAAGTCGTGTTTTCATTCATTTGAGCTAACGACAGGACATTTCCATACAATTTTTTGATTGAACTATTTTATTTGAACACATTGTAGTGTTTGACTTGACTAGACACTGGGTTTCGCAGGTCTGGTCTGCTCAGCACTTACAAAGCACGTAGTACCCAACGAAGATGACGAAGATCACTACTCTACCTTCCACAACATCCAGCCACGGAAATATTCCAAGAAGGAATGGGAGGACTTCACCCAGAAATCGACTAGGAAGGCACTTGCGGAGTGCACAGCAACCCCCGAGTTTGCCCAGTGGGTCGCTGACAATGCTCATCGTCTGCAAGTAGAGAAAGAGGAAGACAACTTCTCAGAGGAAGAGACCATCGAGAGCTCCAACTCCTCGGAAGAAACTGGGGACGAAGCCGATGGAGCTCCAGGTCTGATCAGGCTGTGGGGCTAGCATTCTGGTTGAACTAAGCATGCTCCTGCCATTTCACGTGTAAAGAGTAGCAAGCGCCCATTTTAACTAGTTTAGCAGCAGGGTAGGGTGGTAGCAGTTGATTGTTTCCAGTTATTGCCACGGTAGGTTCGTTCTGTCCGGTGGCAGTAGTTGGCTAGCCATCTCAGGTCAATTGATGCTAGGTTTAGCTAGCTTGGTTATCAGTGGATTCTTAGTTCTTTAGAGCTGATAAGTGAAATGGTTTAAACAATCTAATTTATGATTGGAATCCAGCATTGTGCTGATTCAGTTGGAAATTTGAAGTTGGGTCATTAGGCATTTCTTGGTGCTCCATTTGGATGGATGGACTCATGGACAGCATGTGTGTAGAGTGGGCCCCTCGCTTCGCTGTGCAGATGAGATAAGGTCGGCCAGATGCCATGTGCAAATAAAATGCAGTGCAAGCAGATCGAACGCGTGATGGGGTGCGAAAGCCAAATGCAGATGAGATGAGATAGGAGTGTTGCTTGGAGGAACTTGTTCTCAGCGGATCGAAAGCGTGATGTGGTGCGAAAACAAAATGCAGATTAGATGAGATAGGACTGTTGCTCGGAGGAACTTCTCTTTCGGTTGGATGGGTGGATTTTTTACACTAAAGGTGTTGCCATATTCTCGCGTCTGCACACATTCATTCATCTGGTATTTGTGCTGTTTAGGGTGTGTTTAGTTTCTCATTTCATCCAAAAAATTTTGGATTTTGGCCCATCATTTTACAGAATGGAACTAAACATCATGCAATTTTTTTTGACAAAAAGTATCTATTCTCCATTTTGGATTTTGACCTCAAGAGGCCAAAAAAAAAACCAAAAAACCTTCACCCACCCCATGAAAAATTTGACATTTTAGATAAAACTAAACACACCCGTGAAAAATTTAGCATTTTGCATTTCATCATTTTAAAGTAGTTGTCATTTTACATTTTACATTCCATGGGAAACTAAACACAGCCTTAATATTATTTTGGTATATAAAAGCTGAACAAGGCTCCGGTCTCTCGGAGAGATTTCATCCTTGGTTACTAGGACCAGTTAGAACCCTTTTGACCGCAGAGAGATTGCTTCCTTGCCTGGTTCTGGTCACATACACACACACACACACACACACATATATATATATATATATATATATATATATATATATATATATATATATATATATATATATATATATATATATATATATATATATATGGAAAATTTGGGCTTGGGAATAAAACAGAGAAATTGGCTCATAAGTAGTTGTGATCAAACATAAATAGTTACATCACAATTATTCAAACGTTGATTCCTCTCTCTTTTTTTCCTCCTTGTATAAGCTTCTCTTTTGAAGCTCAAATTTTAAATAAACAAAAAATTTCATCCTTTATCGTTGGAATTCTATCCATGCACCGTTTGGATCGTTTAGGGGCTAGGTGTTCAGTCTTGGATTTGCCGTTCCGGACAGCATGTCAGCTTAGCATAGCATATATGAGTCAAAAGTTCTGTCAGCAAGTCGGCTAGCGCTACGTAAAGCACGTCAGCTGACCTGGAGAAGAGAAGGAGCTTTTTGTGCTACTCCTTCCCTACAAAAAAGAATGTTATTTTAGATTTAGATTAAGTTAAATCTTCTTAATTTCAATTATATTTATTTAAAATATTATTAATATTTGTATCTTCAAATTATGTTTACTATAAGAATATTTTCATGATTTATTTAATAATACTATTATGTATTATAAATATTAATAATACTCCTTAAAAGGTGAGAATGATATCTGCCTGAATATTATACTTGCTCTTATCTACTCCCTCCGTCCCACGTTAATTGTCGTTTTCGGTTTTCGTGTTATAAGGTTGACTCGATTTGTAGAAAACACGTGCAATATTTATATTTTCAAATAAATTTGTTAAAAAAATAGATTCAAAGATCTTTCTCATGATACTAATTATGTAACATAAATATTAATATTTTTAATATATATTTAGTCAAAGTTATTTTCAGGAAGCAAAAACTATAGTTATTTTGGGACGGAGGGAGTACGATATTATTGCATTGCTTTATTTGTTGAATTGGGTGACCCTGGCTAGTTGCCTATATTTTTCTCCGTCTTGGAATTTGGATAGCCAATTGCTACGCAGATGCTTGGCTATAAAGGTGTCCAGTTTCAAGCCGCACAAATATAATTCATTATTCTCACGTCAAGACATGCCTAGAAGGCTACGTGCCTACGTATTGTGTCCACAAGGAAAATCGTCTGGTGCACGTAAACGCAATGATTGGGTCTCTAAGGAGTGTGAGTTGGTACTACTCCGTTTCCATTATTTATCTATCTATACTATAAAAGAGCGAAGGAATTGTAAAATACAGGTTACCTGACAAAATCCTACCCACCGTATGTTTTAGCCCTTAGATTACAGATCAAACGCATCTAATCCCCCGTCCTAATCTGACAAACGGACCCGGCCGGAAAACTTTTAATTCTTTACGCGTGTTTATACGTGTGGTTCCTCGGATTGCTATTTTTTCTCACCAAAAAAATTACCCAACCCACACCCTAGGAACGTCGGTCTTCTCAATTGTTTTTTCCAAGTGCCGGGTAAGGTGGCCATGCCCTTGCTTGGTGGTCGCTGACTCGCCGTCACTCTCGCGGCCGACTCGCCGCTACTCTCGCGCTGCGCACCCGCTTCGCCTGCCGCGGCGTCGTCTCGTCGTTGTCCGTGTTGTATGGCGCGACGCAATAGGCAAGACGGGCCGCGCGGATCGAACTCGAAAAAGTCACCCGCCCCTCGAGTAGCAGGCGGATTCTGATGCCGAGTTCGGCGCCCGGGGACTGGAGACGCCGAGCTAGCTACTGCTACAGTATATGCGGTCTGATCGATATACTAGGCGGCACGGGATGCACGTACTGGGTAGGAGGCGTGTCCGCTGACGCTCAGGACAAATCACGGCGCGGGGAGGGGGAGCGTAACCGCCCTGCCGCTGTCGGGCTTTCCACTGCGATGACCGACGAGGCGGCCGGGCGAGGCGCGGGATGTGAGCTTTCCGGTTCCGGTAGCGCTAGCGCCGCATGTGAGTCAGTTCATTAAAGGAAAATGAAGAAGGTTTTGTTTTGTGACAAAGAAGGAAGAAGTTTCGAGCTTTCGTGGCGCAGGAAAAAGGGTGGGAGAGAATAGCTTCTACCATGTATGTATATGGCCCTGTTCGGCAGGCTGTTTTTTTTGGCTTATAAGCCGGCTGTGGCTGATTTGCTGTGAGAGAAAAACACTGTTCCACGGCTGATAAGCTCAGCCGAACAGGGGTATATATATATATATATATATATATATATATATATATATATATAACTTGGCAATTCCTACCCATCCTATGTTTTAGACCTTAGATCATAGATCCAACGCATCTAATCTCCCGTCCTAACCTGACAAACGGACCCGACCGGAAAACTTTTAATTCTTTACGCGTGTTTATGTTGTGTTTCCTCAGATCGCTATTTTTTTCACACCAAAAAGAATACCCAGCCCACCTATACGTTACAAACAATATCGATTTATTAGTGTCATATGCACACACGTATAACCTCGTGGTGCGAGACGGGAGCAGCGGCGACATCCTGTGGCAGTCGTTTGACCACCCGACAAACACGCTGGTTCCGGGCATGAAGATCGGCCGCAACCTGTGGACGGATACGGAGTGGTACCTCCGGTCCTGGAAGGCGGCCAACGATGTGCAGCTTGCCGACTCTAAGACGCAAGGATTCCCTCAGTTTTAAATCGGGATCTTCGCCATGGTCGGCCAAGCGCCGCCGCCGGGTGCTACGCCGCTAGCAGCTCCAGCAACCTCCTGAGCCCTGAACCTGGCCCCTGTGCCGCGGGGTGCTGCGCCGCGCTAGCACGTTTCAAAGCCCCTGTGCTAACTCCGCACGTGCGCGTGTGCGTGCACAGCGGCACCACGCCGAACAGGGTCGTGCTCTCCTCCGTTCTGCTCCTGCAGCATGATGTCATCATGCTGACGTCATATACAACCTTCTCCCTTGGGAAATAAAATCAGAAATACACTAGAGATACTAGAAGGCTCCTATATTCCCTTGGAAAATAAAATCAGAAATACACTAGATATACAGCCTTCTCCCTTGGGAAAGTTCCTATATTGCATTCTTTTGGAGTCTCCATATTTATCTTGCTACTTTTCAAAAGTAAAAAAAAAATATGTCAGGATACCAAGTTTACTGGAAGCTGAACCGAGAAGAACTTAACTAACCTTTAAGTAAGTTACTACTTTAGTAATCTCACGTTAATGTCTTATACACTTATACTCAAATGAGCTTTAAATATTTTTTTTAAAAAATCTCATATGCAGGACGACACTTCCAACATAATGACAACGTTTCAACGTAGCCAGGACAAGATGTGGTAGAATAAATAATTATAATGAACACGGTTGTCACGGTATGAATTAGATTGTTTCAATTTCATAGGTTCTGCACGGTAGTGTGGAACGGGCTATGGTTCAGCGGTATCCCGGAGATGGCGTCCTATGCCGACGAGTTCGCGCACCTCACCCAAAAACTGCTTGTAACACATCACATTTTCATATCCCTTACCGACTAACTATCCAAATGCCATCTGAATTATCAAAAAAATGTTAGATTAAAAAATACAAAAATAAAAGGATAATAAAATAATAACAATTTAAGCTAAAAAATGAAAAATTAACATGATATCTTCTACGCACATGCGTGCCGCACGTGCATGTTGACTAAGTCCAAACGATAGATTCAATGAGTTCTTGCCAATAACCACGGCCGCTGAATAAAAACATTAAACTGAAAGCCCAGACAAAATGAGCGCATAAGAAAAAAAGACCATATGCAGATAACGAATAACCATAAGACTAAATTACTTGGAATGCCTGTGCCCACAAGAAATCTCGAAGCCAACCATTAATCGTAATGGAACTCTGCGCAAAGTTTCCCCCTGTGATATGAATTACTATCCCTTAATCACTTATAGTACCCCAAACATTCGACTGCATTTTCCAACTGAAATGGAAAATGACTACCGAAATAGAATTGTACATCCAGAATAGACCTAAGAAAACATGATCCCAGGCGGATACTTGACATGTTCCCCCTCGCCCAGGTCCGTCGCAAGGGAAGCGAAATCAATGTTAGATTAAAAAAATACAAAAATAAAGGATAATAAAATAATAACAATTTAAGCTAAAAATAAAAAATTAACACGATATCTTCTATGCACGTGCGTGCCGCACGTGCATGTTGACTAGTATAATATAAAGCACGACTTAACTTATATATAGTCTTTAAAATCAAAATCTTCTTGTACTATAATATTTGTAGCATTAAAATTACAGGCACAGGATATGTTGTGTTGTGTAACAAGAATATAAAAATGTGACTTTATAATAAAACCTACATCTTGTAATATTGATCCTTGAGAACTACTAAGTATCCAGGTTGAAGTTCTCAACTTGAATGAGGTTCACATTTTTTTGGATTTATTATAGGATTTATATCTTTTGCTCATAAGGGGTGTATGTGCATGTGTTTATAGTATACATCTTCGTTTGTACTGTCATTCACAGAAAAAGGAAGATTAATTCTTGGTTGAAACTATTTTCATAGGAGTGATGCGCAGACATCTTTGTATTAAAAAGAATTAATACCAATAGTTAGAAACTAATGTGTTTAAATATTCAAAATATATACACCTCTCAAAAAAATGCATGAATGAATTGAAGTACAATACAAAACTAATTGGAGCCTACCCGCTGGTCATTCTCTCACCAGATTTCGTGAAGATTCTCTCTTTTGGGGCTATGACGTCAGAATTTGGGTAGCAAAAACAAAGTCGGTGGCGTGTATCCACGAGCATGGCCTAAACAATTCCATTTGGAGACAAAACAAACAAAAATGTAGGAGTATGACATTGCTGAGAGCAAACAATAGTTGGGCTGTTGGGGGCGCAAAGCATCTACTTCGTTTACACACGTACACAGCATGGACACGGAGTCATGGAATGGCATGTTCCCACGGCCATGTCCATTCGGAAAAGGGCAGCATCCCATGATCCATCCCTGGTCCCTTGGCTTGGCGTGTTCTTCGACGACGCTCTGGCTGCCGATACAAAGATAGATGCAGGCAGACCCCGGCCCCGTTCCACTCCGCGGAGGCTGGCCGACCAAAGTGAATCCTCCAAGCAACGGCTCTTCTAGTCTTCTTCAACAATAGTTGGATGCCATGGCTTCGGATTGTTTGTTGTGGCTTGTGGGTGCGTGGACTTTCACCTATCCCGGTTCTGTTGGCAGATTTTTTAACTCTTGCGTTTTATATAAGTACTATACTTTATTATAAAATATATTTGCCCTATGTTGAAAATTAGTATTGCTATATATATGTTTTTCCATAAGTTTGGTCAAACTTTAAGATACTTGATTGAATTGTGAGTCAAAGTTAAACAGCAAAACCGTGTTATGTCTCGGAACAAACGGTTTAGTGATTTAAGTGAATATAACAAACGATTAAGAAAAACTAGCAAACTGTAAAATTTGTTCAGAACGAATCACCTTAAACGTCATCGAGCAACATCATTTTTTAACATAAGGACGAAGCTTTGGCATTCGATTAAAGAGAAAAGAAAATTTAGATTACAGTCAACGACAGAGCCACCCTAGCGGCGGGGTGGGGCGGCCGCCCCTGCTACCGGCGAGCTCTCCCCAGACCCCCGCACCCCGTCTTCTTCCCTAGCACCGGCGGCGAGCACGAGCAGGATAGGTGACGTGTGGCGTGGCGCTGGAGCGTGGAGGAAGAAATGAGCACTAGATGGGTTTTCTTCACTTTATTCAGCCCAACAAAGATGAAAGCCCACCATCACACCTCGTCCTTCCCCTTAGCCCAATGCCGCAACCGGTGATTCGTTCCCAAATCCTGAATCACGATTTGCAGCGAGCTCGCGAGGAGCTGGCCGCCGCCCGACGCTCACCGCCCGGTCGCCACCCGCACCCCCGCCCCCTCCCACTAGCCGCCGTAGCACGACAGCAGTTAGCTGTAAGCATATCCCACCCCGCGATCGGCCAGGACTCTAGGAGTTGCTTAGTTGCTGCTGCTCTACTGTGAATCTGCGATGGAGGGAGGAGAGGAGGGTGAGAGGGTCTATCCGGCTCTACTGTGCATCTGCCGATCGTAGTATGTGAATGTGATGCCGCGTTTTTGCCAAAAGTTATGTGAATTTGAGGTAACATCTTGTGTTTCACATCCACTTTTGGTCATAATATGTGTGATCGCAACGTTTTTACCAAAATTTATGCGATCGTAGCATGTGAATGTGATGCAATGTGAATACGGTGCCTTTCGTCCATTTTCTCATTAAAACTCGTCTCAACGATAATTTTTTTCTGGCTCAGTCACTGATTACAGTAGCAAGCAGCCGTTACATCGAGCGTGGCGGCGCTGATACTACTCTAGGCCCAAAGGTGACATCTCGCCAAATCACATGCATAAGCAAAGACAAGACCAGCGATCCACAAATCGTATAACAGAACAAACCAATCTCAAGCAAAGTATAGCTCTAGTGGTAACTTTGCAAATGAGATCCATAGGCATGTTGCAAGCCTCTTAAAGAGAACTTTGCAAATGAGATCCATGTCTTGCTATAACTTCGCTTCTCCTGCAACTGTGTCCTTGGTGACAAACACTTTTGCATGCACAAGGCCCCAAGTACTCATAGAGCAGAGAATCTAAGGTTCTGAACTAAATAGTGGTCAAAAGTTGATGAAGTTGAAAGAGAGCAACCTGTAGCAGATACTTCCCCCGTCTCAAAATATAAGGCATCCACATATTTCAAAGTTAAAATTTTATTATCTTCGACTAACAACTAGCCTAATCGTATAAAAAATTTATAGCACAAAAGTGATAACATTAGAAATACTTTTTTATGATCAAACTTTTATTGCTATAAATTATGTATTATATAAGAGAAACTAGCGGTCAAAGCGTGATCTAAAAGACCGCACAAATGAAATTGCGTCTTCTATTTTAAGACAAATGGAGTAGCAAAGTGGAGAGGAGGGCTTTGTTCTGTGGGAACAGGAATACAAGTTGGTGAAAAACATCACCATCATTATCATATATCACCTAAAATTAGTCAAATAAAAGATGGATTTCTTGAAAACAAAATCACACATGAATCCAAATCTGTGTGTAGTCATTGTAGATGGTTCTTTTTTGAAAAAGGAGTCCATTTGTAATACTTTTTTACGAAAAGAATATTCTTTCAAATAACTTTGGTTGGATAATAAAATATGGTGGATGGATATATTATATCCATAGATTAGTAAAATTTATAAAAAGTATTTGTAAACTTTTAGGTTTAGTAAACTATAGAAACAAAATTTACATCAATGTGGTATCTTTGCACACACCGCACACATGTTGATTTCGCCTATCTTATGATCTGTCTCAAAGGTGCTCAAAGGGAAGGATGTGCGTGCTTGTGTTCATAGGAGGTAAGTGTGCATGTCTATATATGAACATCCGCGTCTATGTTGTGTTTCGGAAAAAATAACTACCACGTCTCTGTGTGGCCCATGTCAAGGATTTAATCAATATAAACTGTGAGCACACTTCACGAATTGGGTGATGGTATGATAATTGATAACTACAATTGTGTGAATAAATGATGTTCTGGATATTGACTTGGTCTCCAAAACACTGACTTTGACAATAATCTAGTTTATATTGTATTTGCACTGCATTGTAAAGATATACTATTATAAAGCTATTTTGTATATATAAATCTACCTACATCATTCTCAAATATCCAAAATCAAACATATAAAACATACTCTCTCTCCATTCTAAATTATAAGAGGTTTTAACTTTTCTAGATATGTAGTTTTGCTATGCACGTAGATATATACACTGTATTTACATACATAGTAAAAATAACGTATGTAAAATAGCCAAAACGTTGGAACAGAGAGAGTGATTTGTAATCAGATTTTGAAATTGTTAGTTTGAGAAAAAAAATGCTAGCTGGAGGTCGGAGTAAATATTAAGCTACCATCTGGAATTGGTCTTCCCGTGCAATGGTTTCACTTGAAGTAGCAGATACCACTCTAGTAATCGGCCTTCTCGTGCACCTAAAAGATCCTGCACATCTGATAATCAGACGATTGGGTTCATGAATCAATGCAAAGACGTCAAAAACGTTTTTTTCTCACTAAAAAAGCGTCATGCGAATTAGGGACGAACAGCAAGATGTGAAGGATTATCAAAGACGTAGCACTATGGAACTGCCAATAATATCTCTCGGTGAAACTGGATAATACATATTATCTGTCACAGGCTACAGCGACGCCCTATGCCCCTATACGCGTGGAACAGCAAGATCCGCTCGTCATCCCTGATTTCATTCGGAGCCCTATCATTTTGGTTTCTTATTTTTTATATATATAAAATGAGTGGCTATTAGTATTAGGCTATATGATTTATTGTAAAATCATGTTAAAGTGAACATTTCCCTTACTTGGTTAGACGTGCTGAATAGAAATAGAAGTACTATAATTTGAGTTTATCAATGGAAGGATTTGTTTGGATCTCTACCCAGTTAGCCACTAAAAATTAGATTTGTTTGGATCCTCTGCTAATAAATTAGCTAATGCCTTATCTGCCACCCAGCTAACAATTAGCTATTAGTTGATTTCTCGTAGGTAACCTAGCTAATAGTTAGCTTGGTGCATTCAAATAGGGTCTTAAATCCTATCATCACATGAAACAATGTTTTCTTTTTTGTGATTTCATATGAAACGATGTTGATGGCAAAACATTTGTTATTATGTGATAGTTTTCCCTAAAAAACACTTAGAGCATATCCAATTATTTTTTCCTAAAAAATTGCAAAAAAAATATGTTTTACCAAACCACATAAAACAATTGGGAGAAAAAAAACAGTGTACTCCAATAGTCCCTAATTTTTTTTTGACATTAATAATCCCTAAATTTTGGTTCCAAAGGAAAACAAATATGTGCCACATCTTCTTTTCGGCCGAGCAAAACTTTGGGAGCGGTGATTGAAATCTGTTGATCGGTTTTTCTTGATCTCGGCTAAAAAAGGTTTTTAGATGGTTTGTAGGAACTCTTTGCATCTGAATCTAAGTCGGAGAGCAGTTCAACGTTCTATTTCTATCCCCAGTATGTGGCATGGTAAACAAGATTCTCGGCGATCAGTTGAACGCATCTGAGAATCTCGGCGACTAAAACATTCTATTTCTATCCCCAGTACCAGTAAAGCTTTCAACTCGAAGAATAGGAGTTCGGTAGAAGTAAAAACCTCCACGTGTACCAGAGACGATACCAGAACGAACAAGTTTCCAACAGAGACGATACCAGAAGAACGCACGCGAGAGGGAACCGCGAGCCAAGAAAGCGAGAGGGGGAGCTCTTGACGTCCCCATCCACCCCTCTCGCCCTCCTCTCTGTCTTTCGCTCCGTCCAGCCGCCGCGTAATCCGTGGAACCAACCAGATGCCCTTATCCGCCCTCTGATCGAACCGGCGAGAAAGGCCGGTTCTTTGTCCTGTCGTGCCGGCGATCTTGATGGCATTGGAGGCTGGGATCAGCGGCGGCGGCGGGAGGGGATGGGGCGGCGGGTTTCGGAGCCTGATACGGCGGAAGCAGGTGGACTCCGATCGGGTCCGCGCGAGGGCCAGCCGCAGCTCGCCAAGGAGCTCAACGTGCCGGAGCTGGTCGCCATCGGTGCGGTTTCTTCTGTCTTGTGATTCTGTTCTGTGTTCCGCTTTCCTGCGAATTCGTGGTATTTCATGTTCGTGAAAGGTATATGGGCTTTGGTGGTTTCCGAGTGCTAATTGTTTTGCGGGGTTTTAGCGAATTCTGGTCAGGAGTCAGGACGCCGGCTTTGCTGAGGAATTTGTTAGGCTCGTGGTAACTTTGCTGATGTTCTGGGTCAATGGAGCAGCTAGAATTATATGCATTGATTACTAATACTTATTTAGTGCGGTTTACTGCATGAGTTGTCTCTACTTCAACTTGCAAGTTTTCCTTCGTTCTTCCTTTCAAAACTGGCGTACTCTGCTCTGTGCTCTCTCCCTTTCAAGTAACAAATGTTGATTTGTTACTCTCCTGTACTTTGGATGGCTGCATTGGTGTCTGACATAACGTTCAGACGCGCGTCACGCGGATGCGGATGGCGGACTTGCCCTTTGTTGTGTAGTATAACTTCTATTGTTGGTAGTTGGTTACTTGGTTTCCTTCGACTTGTTCAGTTTTTTATAGGTTAGTCAATGTTGGCTGCCAGCTGTGGATGGTGGATTTCTCGATCCTCCACTCCAATTGTCGTTTTTTTCCCTTCGACTTTTGTTCACTCCTTGCAAAGATAAATTACTCTAATAAGTTTGTGCAAAGATAAATTATCGAAATTCTACCTAGGTACAGTGATATAGGTTACTTCAAAGCTTGTTGTTCTTGAAAGTGAAAACTTTGATGGGCTGAATCAGATTCTATAGTAATAAAGTTTGTCAATCATTCTACTTCATGTTGAATCTATATGTCAGTTGCTTGATGTTAACGAACTACTACTATATTTTTTAGGGGTTGGTTCCACAGTTGGAGCTGGAGTGTACGTTCTTGTGGGAACAGTTGCTAGGGAGCACGCTGGTCCGGCATTGACAATTTCATTTCTGATAGCTGGAATAGCAGCCGCGCTTTCAGCTTTCTGTTATGCTGAGCTTGCTAGTCGTTGCCCCTCTGTTGGAAGTGCCTACCATTATTCATACATCTGTGTTGGAGAAGGGTAAGTTACTGACCCATGAGTAAATATACATTCTTTTATGATATGAAATACTAGCTGTTTCGGATAAGTATGATGAACTGTATTGTTTTGTCAATATCCAAATGAAGAAATTTACAGCTTAAGCTTTCTAGCTATAAACAAATGCCTAGAATGAACTCACATGGTCGTTTTATTTACCTAGTGTTGCCTGGTTGATTGGCTGGGCTCTTGTGCTGGAATATACTATTGGTGGATCTGCTGTTGCCCGTGGCATATCTCCAAATTTAGTAAGTGTGATGTGTCTAGTATCTAGCCTGTTTCAACTGTATTCAGTCAATGCTTTGAATCATAGGCCTGGTTTGATGAACTTTGTTTATTTTTCCAGGCATTGTTTTTTGGAGGACAGGATAGTCTGCCATGGATTTTAGCACGCCATCAGCTTCCATGGTTTGGTATCATTGTTGACCCCTGCGCAGCTGCTCTTGTTTTTGTTGTGACTGTTTTACTGTGCGTGGGAATTAAAGAGGTTGCCACTTTGATCGATTCATAAGTTCTTATTCCTTTTCTCCACAAATACAGAACCACTTATGACTTATGGCCATTCTATTTGAACTGTTGCAGAGTTCATTTGCACAAGCAGTTGTAACAGTTCTGAATGTTTGTGTAATGATATTTGTTATTGTGGCTGATAGTTATATTGGCTTCCAAATAGGATGGGTCGGCTACAAGGTTTCTGACGGGTAATGCATAGAGGCTTGGTGCTTCCTTTCTATTGGGGGATTTCATTAGTGGTGTGCTAATAGGTATCTGAACTTTCCAGGTATTTCCCACATGGAGTAAATGGAATGCTTGATGGATCAGCAACTGTTTTCTTTGCATACATAGGCTTTGATACAGTCGCTAGTACAGCTGAAGAGGTTAGGAAAGTTCCATCTGACAGAGATGTGCACTTCTTTTACAAGAGTTATTCGTTTTTACCCCCTTTTGACCCCTGCAGGTAAAGAATCCACAGAGAGATCTGCCATTGGGAATTGGAGTAGCATTGGCTATTTGTTGTGCGTTGTATATGGCTGTTTCTGTCGTTACTGTTGGGCTGGTACCGTATTTCGTCATGGACCCAGATACTCCTATTTCATCTGCCTTCACAAAACATGGAATGCAATGGGCCATGTAAGTCCTGACTTTTTGTTTACCCCCTTGTGTATACCAGTCATCGGCTTACAGACTTTACCATCTAATTTTAGGTATGTTGTGACAAGTGGTGCTGTTCTTGCACTCTGCTCGACCTTGATGGGTTCACTTCTTCCACAGGTATACACTGCTAAAAGCATACTATGACTTACTCCTGATGACACCCAGTGGCTGAAAATGCAATGGAACTTGTGCTTCTCATTCTACTGATAGTCACTCCGCAATAAGTTGTGTGAACCTTGCCTTGTAACTGGCCAAAACTGATTTGCTCCAGATCCTTATTGTAAAATATGTTTGTTCTTGACTTAGCACCTTGGATTCCATGTTTAACTCAACATTATCCATCAATCGCATTGACCCCCTTCGTTCATTTTCAATTAAATCCCATTCAACTAATGCTGCAATGAACTTTGATTTACCATGCCACATCTGTGAGCGAAGATGCAGGCATGTAGTACTATGGCGTACCACATCAGCTCTAGGTAGATGATATTTTAATACTCTGTGTCATTATGATTTGAATTGTTATTCTCGCAGCCTAGAATACTTATGGCCATGGCACGAGATGGTCTGTTGCCATCCTTCTTCTCTGATGTTAACAAACAAACTCAAGTACCTGTTAAGAGCACAATTGTGACTGGCATCTTTGCAGCTGCTCTGGCTTTTGCAATGGATGTTTCACAGTTAGCAGGAATGGTAAGTAACCAGCTATCTGTGATTGTTTGTATAATCATTGCCATTTTTACAATGGATTATGGAAGAGAAACTTCCTGCAGGACTGTACATGCATGCAAGCATTACAAATCATGTAAGGTGGAGTGAAATAAAAATTATGTTCTTTTGGTTGCAGGTCAGTGTAGGCACACTCCTTGCATTCACCATAGTTGCTGTCTCAATCTTGATACTCAGATATGTCCCTCCGGATGAGGTCCCTTTACCACCCTCTATGCAAGAATCATTCCGTTTGAACCGGGAATGCGATGAGGAAACAGACAGGGGCCTTCTTGGCATTGGGAACTGTAACTTGTCTCAGACAAAGGATGTGATTGTGGTAGTAGAATCAGTGAAGGACCCTCTCATTGATAAAAGACTGGATAAAGGTAATACAAATTTACTTTCAGGTTTTATTCAGTTTCGTTGTTCCACACCAGATACATTTTACTTCAGCTAGCTAACTAGAATGAATTTCCATGTTAATTCTGTAGGCAAGATGGATGAGATGAAACGCCGAAAGACAGCCTCTTTAAGCATAGCGTCTGTGTGTGTAGGGGTTCTGATCCTCGCATCTTCAGCCTCTGTCACATGGTGAAAGTCCCCAGTTTGGTTTTGGCTAATTGATGAAACCTAGGACTAACCTTTGTATCTAAGTGGATGATTTAGATAAATGTGGTCATTGAATATGAGACATGACATTGACTCATATGACCAAGATGGTGAAGACCAAGATGAGGCTTGGCTCGATGGACCAGTTGTGAAGGTGAAGGGTTAGTCGAGGCTTCGAAGCGAAGGACCATGCGATGGTGAAGCTTGAGCAAGACTTGGCGCCGATGGACCGATGCAACGGTGAAGAGCAAGTGAAGTCAAGGTCGATGGATCGAGACGGTCATGTGATGATATGAAGTGGATCATATCATTTGGAGAAACAAAATGGGCTCAAGGCAAAGGTATAACCATAGGGCCATTTTGTTTTACACTCAAGACACCATAGAGGGTGTGGAAACAAAATAGGCTCAAGGCAAAGGTATAACCATAGGGCCATTTTGTTTTACACTCAAGACACCATAGAGGGTGTGAGTGGTTTAGGATCGATAGCCGAACTATTAAGAGGGGAAGTCTTATCGGTTATTCAACGCATGGGTGCCACTAGGTGAATTCATGAAGTGCATTGCATGTAGGGCCTAGTGAGCTAACTGGAAAACCTTTGAAAATGATTGAGAAAAAGCTAACACACAAGCACATGGAGATGTACACTTGATGGTGTTGGCACATTTGCAAAGGTGGCGTTGGTCGCGCTGTGGTTTGCGGGTAGAGAGGGGTTTGGGTTTCTCTCTCTCTCCCGCCGAGCGTGCGAGCGCGGGATTTAGGCGATTTTGGGGAAGTGAAATGCCTATTTTCCATTGCGCCGGAAGTCGGAAAAGAAACGGAGGCGAACGCGGTCACAGAGGTGACCGGACGCTGCACCGGACGCGATCACTCGCGGGACCGGTGCGTCCGGTCAGTACAGCGCGGGCGTCAGGCGCGCGGGCTAGGGTTTGCCACCGGCGCGTCCGGTGACACGCGGGACCGGCGCGTCCGGTCAGGCGAACAGCGGTTCACAAGGACGATCGGACGCGGTGCGTGTCCGGTCACACACGATCGGACGCGTCCGGTCGTCAAGGGAGCTTACTGGACTCCGATCGGACGCGGTCACTGTCGCGTCCGGTCGTTGCGAGGAGCGCGTCCGGTCATGTCTTCGCGCGCGCGGGTACTGTGCGCACCGGCGCGTCCGGTCGTTTGCAGCAGCGCGTCCGGTCGCTCGTTTGACCGTTGGCGCGCAGTGACCGTTGGAGGATCAAACGGTCGCGTTTGAAATCAGAGGACACGTGGACGTCGCAGGGCGACTGGACGCGGTTGAGCGCGTCCGGTCAGTTTCGACCGGCGCGTCCGGTCGTCCCGAAAAAACGGTCAGTGGAGTTGTAACGGCTCTATTTGTTTGGGATGCTTATAAATACTTGTTGGCCGGCCCTTGGGGAGGTCTCTTGGCATTTCTAACACTCTTGTGCATCCTTTGAGCTAGAGCTACTCCTCCCACTCATCTCTCTTGCTTGATTGCAAATCAAAAGTGAGATTGAGTGATCCCAAAGTGCATTGCATAGCTTGAGGGCATCTAGTGGCACTTGTGGGTGGTTTAGCCGGTGGATTTCTTGTTACTCTTGGAGAGTACCGCTCCTAGCCGGCTTGGAGATTGTTGGAGGCGTTGGCAAGAGGAGGTGATTGTTCTTGGCCACCTCCGGTTGATTGTAAGAGGTTCTTGTGCTTTCCTCGGCGGGACGCCAAAAGCAACTCTAGTGGAATCCGCGTGTCATTGAGTTACCTCACTTGAGAGTGGTGTCTTGCGGTGCCTTGCGAGGCGTGCCTTGAGGGGCAAGTGACTTGAGGGTCACACCGGGGAACCATCTAAGTGTTGGTTGACACAACCGGTGACGTAGCTTGTCGGTGCACAAGTGAACACCGAGTGAACAAAAATATTGTGTCTCTTGTCTCCCGGTGATTGGTCTTCATATTGTATTGTTGTCAATATTGATTGATTATATATCTTCTTGGTGATTGGCAACATCTTCTCTTCACCGTCGGTATAAGAATCACAATCCTCTCTCTAGCTTTTACTTTACTAGATTATCTTGTGTAGCTCTAGTGGTAGCTTAGCTAGTAGTGTTGTTAGCTTGCTCTTTAGTGTAAAATTAGTGACATAGCTCTTGTGTGAACTAGAGATCATAATCTACTAGACTTGTGGATAGGAGGCTTGCATCACAACCTTTGGCTAAGCAAAACTCGCTTTACGCCGTTTGTTATTCTAACAAGTTTGCTTAGTGGTTTTTGTAGAATTTTTTATAGGCTATTCACCCCCCCTCTAGCCATCTAGGACCTTACAAGTGGTATCGGAGCCGTGGTCACCGTTTTATTCAAGGCTTAACATCCTTCGGTGTGAAAAATGGCTCAAATTGTGTTCAATCATGTTGGGGGCAAGCCACCGTTCTTTGATGGTGTTAGTTCTTTTGCTCATTGGAAGAGAAAAATGACAATGTACCTTGGTTCTATTCATGAGAGAGTATTGCAAGTCACCGAGAATGATTTTGCTATCATTGATCCCGATCATCTCGCCGATGAAGATAGAGCAAATAGAACATGCAATAGAATGGCTCTCAATACACTTTACAATGGTATTGACACAAAAGTATTTGAGGGCATCAAGGATTTAGATTTGGCAAATGAAGTATGGACAAGGTTGAGTGAAACATATGAGGGCACGAAGGTTGTGAAGAGTGCCAAGCTATATGGGCTCAAGAGTGAGTTTGAGAACTTCAAGAAAAAAGATGATGAAACAATCATTGAAATGTTTCATAGGTTGCAAGTGATAGTCAATGATCTCAAGAGCTTAGGGCATAAGACTCAAGATCAAGATTTTTGTCACAAGTTCTTATTGAGCTTACCTAGAAGATTCAAGATGTTGATCATGATGTTGCAAAGAGATGGGCTTGAAGCAATGAAGCCTAATGATTTGCTTGGTGAAGTTTTGACCTATGACAAATATGATCAAGATGTTGATGACAAGGAGAAGGTGGAAGATGAGAAGAAGAAGAAGACCGTGGCATTCAAGGCCACCTCCTCCAAGGGCAAAGCTACCATCATTGAAGAAGAAGACAACAATGAAGATGGGGAATTTGAAATTGATGATGAGGCACTTGCTCTTGTAGTCAAGAAGATGGGTCACATGTTCATCAAGAGAAGAGGCTTTAAGAGGAGAAATGACAACTTCAAAAGAAATGAGCAACAAAGAAAGTGCTTCAATTGTGATAGCACCGAGCACCTTCAAGCGGAATGTCCTTATGATAAGAAGAAAAACAAAAAGGACAAGTTTGAGAAGAAGAAGAGAGAGGCCAAGATGACATTCAAGAAAGGCAAAAATGGTGCCTATGTGATCACTTGGGAAAGTGATGATAATGAAGAAGAAGAAGAATCATCCAACAAGGCTTTTGCTTCCATTGCTATCAACAAGAAGCCATCACTATTTGATTCATCCTCTTCATGCTTCATGGCTAAAGAAGCTAAGGTATTATATGATGAGAGTGATGATGAAAGTGAAATGGAATATGCTCATGATAGTGATAATGATAATGATAATGAAAATGATGATGATGAACCAACTAAAGAACAACTATATGACTTGATGCAACAAACTAGAGACATAGCTATTGCCAAGGACAAAGAGTGTAAGAAGCTTTCAATGAAAGTAGCAATACTTGAGAAAGTCCTTAGTGAGCTTAAGACCACTCATGAGAGTCTAGTGGAAGACCATGAGGATCTTGATAAGGCTCATTCCAAGCTTGAAAAAGCTCACTCATTGCTACTTGAGCAACAAGCAAAGAAGGAGGTTGTTGTATCATGTGATATAGGTGTTACATGTGATATAATTGATGAATCCTTTAATAAACCTATCATCATGTCAAATGGTAACCCTTCTTGTAGCTCTTCATCCACCACCACTAACTCTACCTCCACTACTAGTGATGGTTTCACTTGTGATGCCTCACTAATGGTTGAGAATGAGACTCTCAAGAGAGAGGTGGATGAGCTCACTCACGCCCTAGGCAAGGCCTATGGTGGTGAGGCCCGCTTGCTTAAGTGCTTGGGTAGCCAAAGGTTCTCTCTTAACAAAGAGGGATTGGGCTATACCCCCAAGAAAGGCAAGTCGGCCTTTGCAACTCCAAAGCCTAGCTTTGTGAAGGGCAATGGCCGGTTTTGCAATAGATGCAAGCAAGTTGGGCACCTAGAGCATAATTGCAATAAAAAGAACCAAAGCAAGAACCTTGTTAATGCTATATCTTTTGATTCTTGCTATGTGCTTACCAAGGGTGTGAAGGGTGTGCAAGCTAAGTTTGTTGGTACACCAATTGTGGGCCCAAAGAAGAAGGTTATTTGGGTACCAAAGAGCTTAGTCACTAACCTACAAGGACCCAAGCAAAAATGGGTACCTAAACTTTATTGATTTGCTTGTAGGTCAATTACAAAGCCGGAGGAAGGCATTGGATTATTGATAGTGGGTGCACTCAACACATGACCGGTACATCAAGAATGTTTAACTCAATCAATGACAATGATAGTGGTGTTGATTCTATCACATTTGGTAATAACAAGAAAGGCAAGGTTATTGGCTTGGGCAAGATTGCAATATCAAATGACATGAGTATCTCCAATGTGTTGCTAGTTGAAAGCTTGGATTTCAATCTTCTATCCGTGGCACAAATATGTGATCTAGGCTACAAATGCATCTTTGGGGTTGATGATGTGGAAGTTATTAGTATGGATGGTTCAAATGTAGCATTCAAGGGCTTTAGATATGAGAATCTCTATCTAGTTGACTTCAATGCTAGAGAAACTTCGTTGACAACTTGCTTAGTCTCCAAATCAAGCATGGGTTGGCTTTGGCATAGAAGGCTTAGTCATGTTGGCATGAAACAATTGAAGAAGCTTACAACTCACAATCTTGTCAATGGGTTGAAAGATGTTGAATTTGAGAAGAATAAGCTTTGTAGTGCATGTCAAGCCGGGAAGCAAGTTGGAAGCTCACATCCAAAGAAGAGTACAATGAGCACATGCAAAGCATTTGAGTTGATGCACATGGATCTATTTGGACCAATAACATATACAAGCATAGGCGGCAACAAGTATGGATTTGTCATAGTGGATGACTTCACAAGATTCACATGGGTATTCTTCCTTAGTGACAAAAGCGAAGTATTTGACACCTTCAAGACATTTCTCACTAGAGTTCACAATGAGTTTGAGATTAGAATCAAGAAAGTGAGAAGTGACAATGGAAGTGAGTTCAAGAATACAAGAATTGAAGAACTTTGTGATCACTATGGTATTGGACATCAATTCTCGGCCAAGTACACTCCACAATCAAATGGCCTAGTTGAGAGGAAGAATAGAACATTGCTTGATATGGCTAGATCAATGCTTCATGAGTACAATGTGAGTCAATCATTTTGGGATGAAGCAATCAATACCGCTTGCTACTACATCAATAGACTATATTGTCATCCATTGCTAGAGAAGACCCCATATGAGCTACTTCATGGAAGAAAGCCCAATATTTCTTACTTTAGGGTGTTTGGTTGTAAATGCTATATCTTGAAGAAGGGCACTAGATTGGGGAAGTTTGACAAGAGATGTGATGAGGGGTTCCTACTTGGTTATTCAACTACAAGCAAAGCTTATAGAGTTTGGAACAACTCAAGTGGCATTCTAGAAGAAGTCCATGATGTGCAATTTGATGAAATCAATGGGTCACAAGATGAAGAAGAGAATCTAGATGATGTTGGTGGAACTCAATTAGTGGAAGCAATGAAGAACATGGATATTGGAGACATTAGAGCAAAGCAAGTAATTGATATTCAAGATGATGATAAAGATCAAGTGCTAAATTCTCCATTCAAGTTAGCTAGTGACTCTCAAGTGCAAGATCATGGTGCTAGTACATCTCATCAAGATACATCAAGTGATCAACCAAGCTCAAGCAATCAAGTGCAAATACTTCAACCACAACATGTTGCAAGAGATCACCCCATTGATAGTGTTATTGGTGATATTAGAAGTGGTGTGCAAACAAGATCAAGATTGGCTATGTTTTGTGAGCATGCATCATTTGTGTCAACCATAGAACCAAAGAAGATAGAAGAAGCTTTGAGGGATGCCGATTGGATCATGGCTATGCAAGAAGAGCTTAACAATTTCACAAGAAATGATGTTTGGGAGTTGGTAGAAAGGCCAAATGACTACAATGTGATTGGAACCAAGTGGGTGTTTAAAAACAAGCAAGATCAAGATGGCATTGTAGTGAGAAACAAAGCAAGACTAGTTGCTCAAGGTTACACTCAAGTTGAAGGTCTTGACTATGATGAGACATATGCTCCCGTGGCAAGATTGGAGGCAATAAGGATTCTATTGGCTTATGCTTGTGCACACAACATCAAACTATATCAAATGGATGTCAAAAGTGCATTTCTCAATGGGATCATCAATGAGTTAGTCTTTGTTGAGCAACCGCCCGGATTTGAAGATGACAAGAAACCCAACCATGTGTACAAGTTAAAGAAGGCTTTATATGGCTTAAAGCAAGCACCTAGAGCATGGTATGAGAGGCTAAGGGAT
Organism: Saccharum hybrid cultivar R570; assembly: GCA_038087645.1. NCBI lineage: Eukaryota > Viridiplantae > Streptophyta > Magnoliopsida > Poales > Poaceae > Saccharum > Saccharum hybrid cultivar. The sequence goes on from JAQSUU010000015.1 coordinate 21,100,921, forward strand.
TTCCTTCTCTCTAAGGGATTCAAGATGGGGAAGGTTGATACAACTCTATTCACCAAGAAGATTGGAAATGATCTATTCATAGTGCAAATATATGTTGATGACATCATTTTTGGATCAACCGAACAAGCTTATTGTGAAGAATTTGGTGATATGATGGCCAAAGAGTTTGAAATGTCTATGATTGGTGAACTTAACTACTTCCTTGGTCTTCAAGTAAAGCAATTGAAGAATGGGACATTTGTGAGTCAAGGGAAATACATAAGGGACATGTTGAAGAAGTTTGGAATGCAAGATGCAAAGCCAATTTCAACTCCAATGGGTACAAATGGCAATTTGGATAGTGATCTTGATGGCAATATGGTGAATCAAAAGGAATATTGGTCTTTGATTGGAAGTCTACTCTATGTCACCGCATCAAGGCCGGATGTCATGTTTAGTGTTTGCATGTGTGCAAGATATCAAGCCTCACCTAGAGAGAGTCATCTCACGGCCGCAAAGAGAATATTGAGGTACTTGAAGCAAACAAGAGATGTTGGACTATGGTATCCCAAGGGGTTAAAGTTTGAATTGATTGGATATTCGGACTCCGACTATGGGGGTTGCAAGATCAATAGAAAGAGCACAAGTGGCACATGTCAATTACTTGGAAGATCACTTGTGCCATGGTCCTCAAAGAAACAAAATAGTGTGGCAATCTCTACCGCCGAAGCCGAATATGTGAGTGCGGGGAGTTGTTGTGCACAATTGCTATGGATGAAATCAACTTTGAAGGATTATGGTCTCAACTTTAAGAATGTGCCATTGCTATGTGATAACGAGAGGGCAATCAAGATGATACAAAACCCGGTTCAACATGGAAGAACAAAGCATATTGACATAAGACATCATTTCATTAGAGATCATCAACAAAAGGGAGATATTGCCGTTGAGAGTGTTGGCACCGATGATCAACTTGCCGATATTCTCACTAAGCCACTTGATGAAAAGAGGTTTTGCAAGCTAAGGAATGAATTGAATATTCTTGATTTCTCTAACATGTGTTGAATGCACTCCACCCACTTATTGACATGCCTCTCCTTCGACATTGCAAGGTAAAGTTGATTGACATGTCATTCATTCTATGCTAAGGACTTGCTAGAGCATGTAGACATGATAAGTGGTATGCATGAGCATTCATAATAAATCAAATGAATTTGATGGATATATGTTACCACTATTGCCTCTATGTTTGTTTTGATCTAGTGGTGGCATATGACATGTTTGTGAGCTTGCAAACCTAGTGTTGAATCTAGAAGATTTGCTATAAGTGTTTAATTCAACATAGGCAAGATAACCCTTATTATGAGGTGTGAAGAAGCTTGTCTTTGGTTCAAATCGAATTAAATATCTTTGGCAAGTGTTCTAGGTTGAACCAAAATTGATGAATTTTAACCTACTCCATCGAACATTTTTCTTCTCTCCACAATTTGATCCTATTTTTGGGTAAGTTGTTGACAAAGGGGGAGAGAAAAAGATGATTCAACATGATAAAGGGGGTAAATAAAATTTTTTGATGCACACAAGTAGGGGGAGCAAGCTCATAAACAAAGTTGTTGCATTTGCTTGTGCATTTTCATATGACTTGCTCATTGCACATGTATTTAAATTCAATATACATGCTTGTGTGGTGCAATGTTAGTATAGAACTTGGATGATGAAATGATCTACTAGCATGCATAGGAATAGTTTTACATGTGGTATCTAGACATGCTTGAAGTTTTTACAAGTGGTCCAAGAACCTTTACATATAATGTTGATCTCACGGGGTTCTTGAGTTTTTGTTGGATGTCTAGTTACTTCATGATGCTAAAGATGGTGTAAAAGGCAACTCCGATTGGTATCACGCTTCAAAGGTCCATTCCTTACACCTTAGCATCATTTTGGTAGAATTACTCTCCCAACACTTCTATCCATGCATATGTGCAAAGCTTTCAATCCAAACTCTATGCACATATGTAGGGGGAGCTAATGCTACCAAAACCGAGCTTGTGATAATTGTCCAAACTTTACTTATGAGCAAAATGATTGGACAAGTATGACAAGTTCAAAACTTTTATTATCAAAATCATCTTTGTGAGGGTTGTCATCAATTACCAAAAAGGGGGAGATTGAAAGTCCCTAGTTTGGTTTTGGCTAATTGATGAAACCTAGGACTAACCTTTGTATCTAAGTGGATGATTTAGATAAAGGTGGTCATTGAATATGAGACATGACATTGACTCATATGACCAAGATGGTGAAGACCAAGATGAGGCTTGGCTCGATGGACCAATTGTGAAGGTGAAGGGTTAGTCGAGGCTTCGAAGCGAAGGACCATGCGATAGTGAAGCTTGAGCAAGACTTGGCGCCGATGGACCGATGCAACGGTGAAGAGCAAGTGAAGTCAAGGTCGATGGATCGAGATGGTCATGTGATGATATGAAGTGGATCATATCATTTGGAGAAACAAAATGGGCTCAAGGCAAAGGTATAACTATAGGGCCATTTTGTTTTACACTCAAGACACCATAGAGGGTGTGGAAACAAAATGGGCTCAAGGCAAAGGTATAACCATAGGGTCATTTTGTTTTACACTCAAGACACCATAGAGGGTGTGAGTGGTTTAGGATCGATAGCCGAACTATTAAGAGGGGAAGTCTTATCGGTTATTCGACGCATGGGTGCCACTAGGTGAATTCATGAAGTGCATTGCATGTAGGGCCTAGTGAGCTAATTGGAAAACCTTTGAAAATGATTGAGAAAAAGCTAACACACAAGCACATGGAGATGTACACTTGATGGTGTTGGCACATTTGCAAAGGTGGCGTTGGTCGCGCTGTGGTTTGCGGGTAGAGAGGGGTTTGGGTTCCTCTCTCTCTCTCCCGCCGAGCGTGCTAGCGCGGGATTCAGGCGATTTCGGGGAAGTGAAATGCCTATTTTCCATTGCGCCGGAAGTCGGAAAAGAAACGGAGGCGAACGCGGTCACAGAGGTGACCGGACGCTGCACCGGACGCGATCACTCGCGGGACCGGCGCGTCCGGTCAGTACAGCGCGGGCGTCAAGCGCGCGGGCTAGGGTTTGCCACCGGCGCGTCCGGTGACACGCGGGACCGGCGCGTCCGGTCAGGCGAACAGCGGTTCACAAGGATGATCGGACGCGGTGCGCGTCCGGTCACACACGATCAGACGCGTCCGGTCGTCAAGGGAGCTTACTGGACTCCGACCGGACGCGGTCACTGTCGCGTCCGGTCGTTGCGAGGAGCGCGTCCGGTCATGTCTTCGCGCGCGCGGGTACTGTGCGCACCGGCGCGTCCGGTCGTTTGCAGCAGCGCGTCCGGTCGCTCGTTTGACCGTTGGCGCGCAGTGACCGTTGGAGGATCAAACGGTCACGTTTGAAATCGGAGGACACGTGGACGTTGCAGGGCGACCGGACGCGGTTGAGCGCGTCCGGTCAGTTTCGACCGGCGCGTCCGGTCGTCCCGAAAAAACGGTCAGTGGAGTTGTAACGGCTCTATTTGTTTGGGATGCTTATAAATACTTGTTGGCCGGCCCTTGGGGAGGTCTCTTGGCATTTCTAACACTCTTGTGCATCCTTTGAGCTAGAGCTACTCCTCCCACTCATCTCTCTTGCTTGATTGCAAATCAAAAGTGAGATTGAGTGATCCCAAAGTGCATTGCATAGCTTGAGGGCATCTAGTGGCACTTGTGGGTGGTTTAGCCGGTGGATTTCTTGTTACTCTTGGAGAGTACCGCTCCTAGCCGGCTTGGAGATTGTTGGAGGCGTTGGCAAGAGGAGGTGATTGTTCTTGGCCACCTCCGGTTGATTGTAAGAGGTTCTTGTGCTTTCCTCGGCGGGACGCCAAAAGCAACTCTAGTGGAATCCGCGTGTCATTGAGTTATCTCACTTGAGAGTGGTGTCTTGCGGTGCCTTGCGAGGCGTGCCTTGAGGGGCAAGTGACTTGAGGGTCACACCGGGGAACCATCTAAGTGTTGGTCGACACAACCGGTGACGTAGCTTGTCGGTGCACAAGTGAACACCGGGTGAACAAAAATATTGTGTCTCTTGTCTCCCGGTGATTGGTCTTCATATTGTATTGTTGTCAATATTGATTGATTATATATCTTCTTGGTGATTGGCAACATCTTCTCTTCACCGTCGGTATAAGAATCACAATCCTCTCTCTAGCTTTTACTTTACTAGATTATCTTGTGTAGCTCTAGTGGTAGCTTAGCTAGTAGTGTTGTTAGCTTGCTCTTTAGTGTAAAATTAGTGACATAGCTCTTGTGTGAACTAGAGATCATAATCTACTAGACTTGTGGATAGGAGGCTTGCATCACAACCTTTGGCTAAGCAAAACTCGCTTTACGCCGTTTGTTATTCTAACAAGTTTGCTTAGTGGTTTTTGTAGAATTTTTTATAGGTTATTCACCCCCCCTCTAGCCATCTAGGACCTTACACATGGTTGCCTTTGTGAGTACCATATGACTCTGTCTGAAAGGATAGTAGGCTGGCTCTTTCAATTGGTCACTTTATGATTCATCACATTAACAAACATAGAAAAACTCATTGTCCTAACAAAAGTATCTTGCCCTATATTAGTCACCCGATATGTGTTGGCTGCATCATTGGAGTTGTGCTCCTTCTGGCTGGCCTCAGCTTGCTCTCCTGGATCGACCAAGATGCTGGCAGGCACTCTTTTGGTCATTCCGGAGGTACTGCTATCAAATTTACATAACCCTTCCTACCAATATATTTGAACTAAATAAACAGTACATATCTGTGATTTGTTTTCTGCAGGATTCACATGCCCTTTTGTTCCAGTGCTACCAGTTTTGTGTATCCTGATAAATACGTATCTGTTGATAAACCTGGGGTTAGTGTCGAATCTATTGTTCTGTTTCAATGGAAATACTAGTTGTATATGACTGACTTGCCTTCTCTCTTTGTGATTAATCTGAATTGCGCATTTCCCATGTGTTCTTCAGTGGTGACACATGGATGAGGGTTGGCATATGGCTGCTGATGGGTGTTCTTGTGTATGTTTTCTATGGACGAACCCACAGCTCCCTAACAGATGTCGTCTACGTTCCGGTAGCGCAAGCTGATGAGATATACAGGAGTTCATCAGGATATGTATCATAGAAAAGAACAGCCGTAGTCATGTGACATGATAGAGTTACAGAAAGACCGACCGGATGATATTTACTTAAAAGGTGGTTGGCCATCTGTTGTAGATAATTGGTTATCAGACAGGAAAGACGGGAACTGACTGTTACTTCTTTCATGCTTGGCAACAAGATCTATCTCGTGGATGCAACTTTGCAAGATATATGTTGTTCACGAGCCAGGTCAATTTACACATTGTTGGAGTGTGTGTAGATGTGGTGTAATATAAACCCAATTGGGTGGAATATGTGATACATAATTTGTGTAATTCATGTAAAGCCCTTTGTACTGAAATGTGAGGGCATTCAAAGGACCTATTGAAACAGAACACGAATGGCAAAAGAAGCCACCTTCTTCATATCAAATGTCATCAACAAACATTCTCTTCAAGATTTTGTTTAGTTGCAGATTTGACCTTGGTAAGTGGATTAAAAGGTGTACCTTTTTTTCCTCGAACAACTGTGTGACTTTTTTAGGGATAAAAAGTCCACTGCACAAGTCATAATTGTGATAGTTTAAATTCACTAGTCAGAATTTGCCGTCTATACTTGTGGCCTTCACCTTATTCAGCTGATGTTGGTATATCTCAAAAATCTCGTCAGAATTTGCCGTCTATACTTGTGGCCTTCACCTTATTCAGCTGATGTTGGTATATCTCAAAAATCTCGTAAGTGTTCTATGCTATAAAATGGATTGGCACTACTTGTTCTAGACGATAAGCATATGTATAAGCCATTGCCCTGGAACCCATAGAGCAGAGCAGGTAAGGTCACAATCTTTTTGTGCCTAAAACCTTGTACTAGTAGCCAATATATATATATATATATATATATATATATATATATATATATATATATATATATGTATGTATGTATGTATGTATGTATGTATGTATGTATGTATGTATGTATGTACGATAGTATGAGTTCCATCCCTGGATTGAATCTGACTTGGGACTCATTTGGCCGTGGCAGTGACTTCCACCATGAACATAATATGGTAAACACCTGATATTATTTTTTCAACCATGAAAAAAATCTCTAAGCTTCTTTTCTTTTTGAGATGGTAAGCTTCTAAAAATTCTGAAAGAACTCTAGAAATAGATTGGGACAGTAACAACCAAAAAAATATTTAGAGTCGGCGAGGGCATCTCTAGAAGTTTCTAAATTTTGGATTTAGTAGAAAAATGAAAATAACTAAAAAAATCTAGATAATCCCTAAAACACTCTATCTATATCAGTTTGCATTTTTAAAGTTTTCTACAACAAAACACAAGATGCGACAAGCATGAATGCATTTGTTACATGCTAGTTGAATTTCATAATTTATTTTATAAAATTTTAGACGTATTTAAACACTAATTAGAATATTTCAAAAAATTTAGAGATTTTTTCATACTCCTGGAGCTAAATCTAGTTTTTAGAAACTTCTAGATATGTTATTCATGAACTATAATATTTTATTTGGGTTTCTCTTTACCACTATATTTTCTAAGATTTTCTCATAATTTTTAAAAATTTAGATATTATTGTGGGTTCGAAACATTATTAGGTGTTTATTGGATTTTTTATTTAAAAACGATGAAAACTGCCTTGAAAAACACTTATATAATCAGCACAGAGAGAAAATAGTTCTGCAATTCGTCCGGTTTTAGAATGTGAGAAGAAACACGTAGAATCCAGTGATAATTCAACAGGCAAAAACAACATTTATATATATATATATATATATATATATATATATATATATATATATATATATATATATATAAATACTCTATAGCTAGCTACAGAATAACTTATTCTGTAGCCACCTCCATTTACGATAATTTTATATACTAATTTACGACAACGTCAGTATATATTTACAATAGTTGAATTACTATAATACATGAGGATATTTACCATAATGTTATAGTAAATATTATAGTAAGAAGTTACTATAATCTCGTAAATTAACATAGCAATTATCGTAACTCAAAGTGGCTACAAAATAAGTTATTTTGTAGCTAGCTGTAGGGTAATAGCTCTCTCTCTCTCTATATATATATATATATATATATATATATATATATATATATATATATATATATATATATATATATACCAGAGCGGATTAGTCTGGCCCAAGCCTGTTAGACATCCTAGTTGTTAGTTACGTACAAACTTGGGCTTTAATGTCCGAGACGTCAGAAGATATCAGCCCACGGCCATAGCCCAGATCTCCCGGACTGAAAAGCACGTCAGTCCAGTCCATGTTCGTTCTCGCCAACGTCGCCCCACGCAGGCACGGCAGAGGAAAACGAAACCCGTCCCAAATAATTCGTAGTCTCCTTCCGACCTTCCCCTCTCCAGTCTCCACCACTCTCCCCCCTTTGCTCCCCCCAAATCGTAAACCCTAGCCGCGCCTGAGCGTGAGGGCACCCCCCGTCTCAGCCATGGGCGCCAGCCGGAAGCTGCAGGGCGAGATCGACCGCGTCCTCAAGAAGGTCCAGGAGGGCGTCGACGTCTTCGACAGCATCTGGAACAAGGTACGCCCCCAGCGCCCTCCTTCCATTCACCCTGCCCCTGCCGGAATTTTTTCTCGCGAATTTTGTTGACGGTTTTTGTTTGGGGGCAGGTCTACGACACTGAGAATGCCAACCAGAAGGAGAAGTTCGAGGCGGACCTCAAGAAGGAGATCAAGAAGCTGCAGCGGTACAGGGACCAGATCAAGACGTGGATCCAGTCCAGCGAGATCAAGGACAAGAAGGTTAGGATTACCTCGAGTCCTGCCCCTTCCCCTAGCAAGCCTCTATGTCTGCACGTGGAGGGGCATGATTGTTTGTGATGCAGTGCTGCTGCTGTCTGCTGACTTTAGGCTGTGATCAATGTGCCGTTATGCTGTCCTCTTTAGTTGAGTGCTGGGTAGAAGGGCGTCTTGAACAAGTTATGTTGTGTGGCGCAACACGGGTGGTGATCAGTGAGTAGGGACCTTCACTGGAGAATGGTTCCGTTATTGTATATCATCTAGGTGATAATTCGGGTGATACAGTGTAGGCATAACTGGTGATGCGACCAGTTTCATAGCGATCAGTTTCATATGTATCCTGTCAGGGTCAGGGCTGCAGAGGGTTTTGATGTTATTATTAATACTGCTGCCCATTCTTTTGCTCTTTTTTCTTTGGCGTTGCTAGCTGTTCCGTTATCTAGATTCTCCTGTAATAATGATGCTAGACGGTTCTGTTGACACGCTGAGGATGTGGATTTTGTTGTTATTACATTTTGCATCACCAAGATTGTCTGCAGTCCATGGGCTACATTGTTCCCACTAGATGCCACTTGCAATGCAATGTTGTTGGGATGCAATATGTAATACTTTTTTGGGCAGTTTAATTTGCAAAAGTAGATGGTACTTAGCAATGTGGCTTTGAGATTACTCTTCAAGTCCACTCAGTCCATTTTTTCTCTGTGCTTGGTACATATTGATATCTAATGTTTAATGCACTATGTGTATGCCTTTTATCTGTTGTATTTAGCAAGAGTAGTCCATCTGGGTAGTTTAGAACAAAAAATCTTGATGCCATATGCTCCTTCAGGCTAGGCTAGCTGGTCTATTTAGAATTTGTTTAATGAGCCACACATTAACTTCATTGCATTCTTATTGAAATACGAAAAACATACCTGTGCTTGAACTGAGTTTGCAAATAGTGGCATTTATTTTAAATAAAACATAAGAGTGATAGTGCATCATTAGTTTTTAGCGAAGTTTATGAAGTATGCATCACTGCTGATATTAAGAAGAACTTTGTGATTAAAGATCTATTAGATGGTCTCAATTGGGAGATCCCGTGCTTTAAAGTCTGGGAGTCCTGGCAAACGCAGAAACATAATTGATTTTTGTTAGTATGGAGTAAGTATTGCTGTCTACAGATTATGATACCAGGCTTCTCGTTTATATCTCTCCTTGTGATCGTCAAAGGCTATGGCTAGATTGAGGTGTAGTCACTTGAGATGCCATTAAGTTTGATGAAGGCACCCCCTTCACTTGGGCTGCTGTTCTTTTTTGTACGTTTCGCTCAGCCTTCACAAATCGTCAGTAGAGTTCTGGAGTTTATAAGGTCCTTATTCCTTAAGGCTCTCTGCTAACTTTGTAGTTGGTACTTGGTATTCTATTTTAACCATCCAAAATATCAATGTGAAGTATATATTACTAGTGACCCAAATAAAAATGTTACTATGTTGCTCAAGAATTGTGGTATGATTCCTGATTTTAGTATTTGACAATAGTTGTTTGCATATCTCAGTGGCTTTTCTTGGTGAAGTAATGTTTTTCTTCATGTGATATGTTATTCGTTGCCAAATGCAGATAACTTTTAAGTTACATACCTTACTGTTCTGGTTTTAATTGATTGTGATATATGTTGACATAGGTTAGTGCCTCTTATGAGCAGGCTCTGATGGATGCCCGAAAGCAGATTGAACGAGAGATGGAGCGATTTAAAGTTTGTGAGAAGGAAACAAAAACTAAGGCCTTCTCAAAAGAAGGGTTAGGTCAGCAACCAAAAACAGTAAGCACTAGGACTTCTTTGTTTGTGCTATCATACTTTCCTAGCTTCATGTACATGTTTCGAGTTGTTTATATAACATCCTCGTCCTAAGAATGAGGATACTGTTTCAAAATTATTTTGTGCTATTTTTCTTGTAGCCTTGTAAGAGTATGTTTCTTAGATCTTGTACGATCTGGCACATTTCTTCCTGGAGTAGTTCAACTTGGTTAGGATAAAAGAATTGAGTCTGATCTTAGTATTCAATGTTGGCATTGAGATGCAATAGTTGACTCATGCAATTTAGACTTCCATGAATTAAGTACCAATAACTCAGGGCAGTCTAGTGTAGTACTATTTATCTTGAGTTGCTGTGGACCTCATTATCTTGCAACTTCTGTTTCATGACTAATAATTAGTTCTTATTTGGTGCAGGATCCCAAAGAAAAGGCCAAAGCTGAAACAAGAGACTGGCTTAATAATGTGGTATGTTGGAATCCTGAATTGCTACTCTCGTGCTCTTATGCTTTCATATCTGTTGTTCTGTATGCTAACCGAACCACATAGGTAAATCGCAACATATGTATGCTATTTTGTTTGAGAATACCTTGGGTCTTTAATTCATTTCCGAGGACATGGTTTTTGTCCCTTTGGCCTCATGTCAATTCGATTTCCATGTATTATTTGTAGATCAATGTAGAATAGAATCATCTTGTGATGATACAATTCAGAATGGTTGCAAGTTGTAACTAGTTTCTTTGATCTTTGATCCAATTGCTTTGAAACTATCACATGGATGTTTAGGGCATGTTTGTATGATAGATTCAGTTCTGTTTCTATTTAGAATTGACAGAACCCATGCCAAATCAACGTAGCTGGAAATGTTTCCATGGGAATCAGAGAGAAATGTTTTGGTGTTTTGACCTACGAGGGAAATGACATCTTAGGTGTTTCGCCTAATCGCCTGGTTCTGGTTCTGATTCGATTCCAGCCAGCTAACCAACTGCTTCCACGAAATGATTTTTATTCACCAAAGAAATGTTTCTAGAGAGAATCTGGATCCAAAATGTTCTTATGAGAATCTGGAACCGTACCGAATGGGCCGTTATATGCTATGTTGTTTGTGATTACTGAATACCTTACCTTGAGTTCTGTCCCTTCTGACACACGTCGATTCTCTTGTTGTGATGGTAGACAATCCAGAATTGGTGTAACTAGTTTCTTTGATCTGATTGCTCTGAAAATACCTCTTTGGTGTTTATATGGTTCTTCTAATTTTACTACTTAGTGGTTTTGTGAATACTGATGGCTCCTGCTATGACTATTATTTGCTTTATTGTTGTAAGTGCTCACAATTATCTCTAATGTACCTCTTGGACCATGTTATTTTTTACAGGTTAGTGATTTGGAAAGCCAGATTGATAACTTTGAAGCAGAGATTGAAGGTCTTTCAATTAAAAAGGGAAAGCAAAGACCACCTCGACTGGTAAGAACAGCTGTATTTATTCCATACTAATACTATTTTTACTATTTATTTATGGAACTTATTTTTCTATAATTTGTACTGTATAAGAAGTGATTTTGCATGATTAGGTACATTTAGAGAAGTCTATTACGAGACATAAAGCTCATATAAAGAAATTGGAGTCAATCTTGAGACTTTTGGATAATGATGAGTTGAGTCCTGAGCAAGTCAATGATGTTAAAGATTTCCTTGATGACTATGTTGAACGTAATCAGGTATGTCTGCCTTCATAGTTGACTCTCATACTCTCTCCATTCCCGAATTATAGGTCGTCCAAAATGACCTCTAATTTGGGACGGAGGGAGTGATATCCTTTTTTGTATTGTTGAATGCTAATTGTGAATTGTGATAACGTACAGGCAAATGATCGACCTTTTATTTGTTATTTTTGTTTTCTTCGTTCATGTTTAGGAAGACTTTGATGAATTCAGTGATGTTGAGGACCTCTATAGCACATTGCCTATGGAGAAGGTTGAAGCACTTGAAGACATGGTTTCACTTGCTGCTTCTAGTCTTGTGAAGGTAAGCTATAAATGCTGGCTAATTTGTTTTTATTCTTATGACCATGAATGGAAACAATTAGCAGAAAATCAACAGTATTACAGTGGCCCGGTGTGGGAGTTGGAGTCTGACAGGGGTGCGGGTGTAAGATTGCAAGATCAGAAAATAAATATCAGGGGATTTGTTTGCATGTATATTTTTGATTGTACTCCCTCCATTCCAAATTACAAGTCATCCTGGCTTTTCTAGATTATAGATAGCATAAATCTAGGTGCATGGCAAAAGCTGTGTCTAGAAAAGCCATAAAAACATATAATTTGGAGTGAAGGGAGTATATTAGTTATTTATGATAGATAAATAATCCTTGTGTCAGTCTTTTGCTTAGCAATTAGAGTCATATAATAGGTCTGGTCAGATGAAAATTAACAGTTTTTATATGGCTGCTACAAACATCGTTATCAATAGCAGAGGTCCTTTTTATGTACATTTAGTCCTTTTTTTTGTTTAGGCAGTTCCTCAGCCTTATGTATTTACATTTTGTTTTGCTTCCCCCCCTCTCATGTAGTTATATATTTTCAGCCTTGTTTCATAATTGGCAGGGTGTTGCTTCTGTTTCGACTACTGCAGTTTTGAGCACAAAGAGTTCAGTTGCAACTTCACCTACTCAGGTTCATGATGTTATTATTTATTTTGATGGTTTGTGGTACAGATGAAATGTAAGATAATATTTTTATATTAATCTGCATTTGATTTCTCATATTTGATAAATAAATGCCAGATTTGCTTCTGTAAATTTGAAAGTGCTAGTACTGAATCTGTTGATATGTGTCCATTCCCATCAGTGTCACCACTTGAATTTCTGTTGGTTTTGCTACAATATTGGTGCAATAAGAACATATCCAATAACAAATTAGAGAATTGTGTTTTCAGGTCAATCCTCATGTCATTTCTATTATTAACTGTCTGTTGTCTTACCAACTGTTTCATCTTTTTTTTTCAGCCTGTATCAGCAACTCCTTCACAAAGTACATCACAAGATCAAACAGAGGAGACAGCTTCACAAGAAAGCAATCCTGAATCTGTGCCACAAACACCACCTCCAAAAGGTGGAAATCCTGGACCTTCAGTACCAGCTGTGCCCATTGCTGTCAGTACTGGTAGTGCAGCTGTTTCTGTACCTGCAGAAACAATTAGTTCCCCTGTGCGACCAACTGTTCCCACCACAGCGGCTGCAGTACTTTCTTCTGCTATTCCACGAAGTGCTCCTGAGAATACGCCTGCTGTTACCTCAATTCCTGCAAACTTATCTACCACCTTGAAGGATGATGAAAGCATGAGTTTTCCTCCACGACGACCATCTCCTGCTATTACTGAAATTGGAATTGGCAGGGGCATAGCCCGAGGAATAACTAGTAGTCAGGCATTAGGTACGGCTCCCATAACTATTGGTCCAGTCCCAGGAAATGGATCGGTTAGTGCACTTCCTGCAATAAATGACTTGTCCAAAAGAAATATATTGAACACTGACGAGAAGATTAACAGTGGTGGTCTTTCTCAGCAGTTGGTTACGCCTCTTGGCAGTAAAGTTCAACCCCAGCAGGTTCCCAGGACTAATGATGCAATTAGCTCTGATTCTGCTAACCCAAATGAAAACCCTATTCTTGGTGGAAGAGTATTTTCTCCTCCAGTTGTTTCTGGGGTTCAATGGAGACCTCAAGCTGCTGCTACATTTCAAAATCAAAGTGAAACTGTATGTACCTCTTCTGTTAATTTTATTTTTATTATATATTCCCTCTGTTCTAAATTATAAGACGTTTTGGCTTTTCTAGATACATTTCTGTTTGGGGAAGAGATTCTATTACTTGGCTAACCCTAGAAGGGTAGCTATATAGTTTCCATATATGGGCCACATGGGCCTTAGCCTCATGGGCCTAACATATACTCCAACACCCCCCCGCAGTCTGAACTACCGTCGCAGCGGAGTTCAAGGCTGAACAAGAAAGAACTCACACAACCCCCCCACAGACGCAACTAGCCACCGGTGATGTTGAGGCTGGAGCGAAACTCGGCGAAGGTCGAGGACGGGAGGCCTTTGGTGAAGATGTCCGCGAACTGGGAGGTCGTCGGAACATGAAGGACCCGCACCTCGCCCATGGCCACCCGATCACGGACAAAATGGAGGTCGATCTCCACATGCTTCGTCCTCTGATGCTGGATGGGGTTGGTGGAGGTAGACCGCACTGACGTTGTCGCAGTAGATCAGTGTGCTCCGGGAGGGAGGAGTGTGCAACTCCGCAAGCAGCTGCCGGAGCCAGGCGGCCTCCGCCACGCCATTGGCAACGGCGCGGTACTCCGCCTCGGCGCTGGACTGGGAGACCACCGGCTGGCGCTTGGACGACCAAGACACCAGGTTGCCGCCCAGGAAGACGGCGTAGCCGGAGGTGGAGCGACGAGTATCCGGGCACCCGGCCCAGTCAGCGTCGGTGTAGACGACGAGGTCGGTGGAGGAGGCCCGGTGGAGGAGGAGGCCGTAGTCGAGCGTGCCCCGGAGGTAGCGGAGGAGGCGCTTGAGAGCCGTGAGGTGAGGCTCCCGTGGGTCATGCATATGGAGGTAGACCTGCTGAACTGCATAGGTGATGTCCGGCCTGGTGAAGGTGAGGTACTGAAGGGCCCCGGCGAGACTCCGGTACGCAGTGGGATCGGCCACCGGTGGTCCCTCAGCCTCGGACAGCTTGCCCTGAGTGTCGACCGGAGTGGAGCAGGGGTTGCAGTCAGTCATCCCAGCCCGCTCCAGGATGTCCCGAGTGTACTGTCGCTGGTGAAGTAGGAGCCCGGTAGGACGGTGCTCAACAGTGACACCGAGGAAGTGGTGGAGCTCACCCAGGTCCTTCATCGCGAACTCCTGCTGGAGAGCGGCGATGATCCGGCGGAGAAGTGGCTCACTGGAGGCGGTGAGGACAATGTCATCAACATAGAGCAGCAAGTATGCAGTGTCAGCCCCATGGTGGTAGACGAACAGGGACGTATCAGACTTGGCCTCCACGAACCCCAGGGTCAGCAAGAAAGCGGCGAACCGGTGGTTCCACGCCCGAGGTGCCTGCTTGAGGCCGTAGAGGGACCTGTTGAGCCGGCAGACCATGTCAGGACGGGTGGTGTCGACGAACCCCGCCGGCTGACTGCAGTACACCGTCTCGGTGAGAAGGCCGTGGAGGAAGGCGTTCTTGACGTCCAGCTGGTGGACGGGCCAAGACCGAGCAAGCGCCAGCGATAGCACGGTACGGACAGTGGCCGGCTTGACCACCGGGCTGAAGGTCTCATCATAGTCGACGCCAGGGCGCTGAGTGAAACCCCGGAGGACCCACCGAGCCTTGTAGCGCTCGAGAGAGCCGTCGGCTCGGCGCTTGTGGGTCCAAATCCACTTGCCGGTGACGACATTGGCGCCCGGCGGCCGGGGCACCAACTCCCACGTCTGGTTGGCGAGTAGCGCGGCGTACTCCTCTTCCATCGCGCGGCGCCAGTGAGGATCCAACAGGGCGTCGCGGACGGAGGAGGGTACCGGAGAGACCACCGCATCGCCGGTCGAAGCCTCGAGGGCACGAGGCGGCAGTGTGCCAGCCGCGTGTCTGGTCACCATCGGGTGGACATGCCGCGGGTGTCGGTGAAGCAGCGGCGGGTGGTAGACCGGCGGGGCACCACGGGCCGGCGGGGACAGTGGCGGTGGTGTCGGTGTCCCCGGTGGAGAAGGGACCACGAGCGGCGGTGGCCGTGGCCTGCGCTGGTATACCCGTATCGGCGCGGCGAACCTCGACGGAGGCGGAGGCGCCGGGGCAGGTACCGGGACAGGATCCGGCGTCGGCAACCGGCACGACCCCCCCGGGGCAGAAGCGGGGGACGAAGTCCCCGGGTCTGCACCAACTGGAGAAGACGGGGCCGCGCCGGAGGACGAGGGACCCGGACCCTCAGGTGAGCCGGGACCGGTGGCCGGCTCAGAGCGTGGCGAAGCGGTACCTGCAGGAGACCACGAAAAAGGTGGCTGGACCACCGGGTCAGTGGGAAACAGAGAGAGTGGGTCAGTGACCGGAGGTGTAATGGTGCCGGAAAAGGGAAAGACGGACTCATCGAACACCACATGGCGCGAGATGAGAACACGTCGAGAGGTAAGGTCAAAACATCGGTACCCCTTGTGATCTGGGGAGTACCCGAGGAAGACACAGAGCGTGGAGCGAGGGTCCAGCTTGTGAGAAGATGTGGCAGCAGTGTTGGGGTAACAAGCACACCCAAACACGCGGAGGTGATCGTACCGGGGCGGGGTACCGAAGAGGGCGTGGTGAGGTGTGGGAGCGGGACAAGCAGCGGAAGGAAGGCGGTTAAGAAGGTAGGTGGAGGTGTGCAGGCCCTCAGCCCAGAAGCGAGCAGGAAGAGATGCCTGAAACAGAAGAGTGCGCACGGTGTCGTTGGTGGTGCGAATCATCCGCTCTGCCTTGCCATTCTGCGAAGAGGTGTATGGGCAAGACATGCGCAACTGAACACCGTGAGAGAGGAAGAACGCTCGGGAGGTGGAGTTATCAAACTCGCGACCATTGTCACACTGGACGGCCTTGATGGTGAGACCGAACTGAGTGGACACCCAAGTAAAGAAGTGAAGGAGCGTGGTAAACGTATCAGACTTCGCACGTAGGGGAAAAGTCCATGAATAATGCGAAAAATCATCAACAACCACAAGATAATACTTATAACCAGAAATACTGATAACAGGAGATGTCCATAGGTCGCAATGTACAAGATCAAAAATGCGGGCCACATGAGAAGAACTGGAAAAAGGAAGACGAACATGTCGGCCCAATTGGCACGCATGACACAGTTGCTCATCATGAGCTCGAGTACATGGAAGACCAAAGCTACGACTGAGCTGTATCAGGGCGTCCCGTCCAGGATGGCCGAGACGCCGGTGCCAGGTAGTAGAGGAAGAAGACGCGACGAAGGCAGCTGACAAAACGGGCGGCGAAGAAGACGAAGGAGCCGCCGGGAAGCGAAGAGTGTAAAGGGGCCCGGAGCTGTCACATCGGAGCAGAGGACGCCGGGAAGCCAAATCCTTTACAGTAAGACCAGAGGAGTCAAATTCCACAGAACAAGAATTGTCAGCTGTAAAACGTCGAATAGAAAGAAGATTATGAACCATAGAAGGAGCAACAAGAACATCAGGAAGACGAAAGGAGCCATGAGCACCGGCGGTACCCACAGACGAGACAGGAATACAAGAACCATTAGCGACCATAATGGACGAAGGAAGGGAGGAGGAGGGAGAGTGAATCGACGAAAGTATACCGGGGTCAGGTGTAGTGTGGTAGGTGGCCCCCGAATCAGCGATCCACTCAGGTCCGACCGGAGGGGTCAGGCCCAAGGTGCTGAACGAGCGAGCCAGGGCCGCCTGGTCCCAGCTGGCGACCCCCGGCGGAGTCCCGGAGGGTGGAACCCACGGCGTAGTAGGGAAGGCGCCGGGTGAAGGACCAGCGGGAGGAGCTCCGGTGAGCATGGCGGCTCCGGGGGCGTGGTAGGGCCACATGGAGATGCGACCGGACCACGGGTTCTGGAACGAAGGCCATGGTGCCCCCCCGTGCGGCGCCGCCGGTGCCGGAGCCTGAGGTGGACCGCCCCAGCCACCCCCGCGGCCCCCTCCACGGCGACGACGAGAGCCACGACCCCCCCACCTCCGCTCGGCCCGGAGGGAGGAGGGCCAAGGAGAGACGACGGTGGCGGGGCAGACGACCGCGGTGGAGTAGGAGGACGCGGCGAGGTGGCAGCCAGGGCCGTCGAGGAGGACGAGGTGGTGGTAGAGCCCGGCTGGAGGCCCTGCGTGATCTCCTCCATGACGAGATCGTCACGGACCTCCAGGAAGGTGGGGAAGGGCCTCTGGCGGGTGATCCACGTCCTGAGGTGAGCGTAGCGGTCACTGAGCCCCCGGAGGACGTTGAGGACCAAGATGCGATCCTCGACGGGCCACCCGAGATCCCCCAGGGAGTCAGCCATGCCCTTCATCCGACGGCAGAACTCACCGACGGAGAGGTCACCCTGGACGAAGGTGCGGAAGCTCGCGTCGAGGCGCAGAGCCCGGGCCTCAGCGTTGCCCAGGAACTGGCCCTCGAGGGCAAGCCATGCCCGGCGCGCATCCGGAGAGGTGCGGATGAGGTCGTGGAGGTCCAGAGAGATCGTCCCCAAGATCCAGGAGAGAACGATGCTGTCGAGACGGATCCACGACGGCGTCTGGACAGCGACCGAGGCGTCGACGAGGACGTGGTCGTCGAGGGCGTAGCGGCGAAGAGTGAGGACGACCAGATCCCGCCAGCGGGCGTACGAGGGCGACTCCGGCTCGAGGACGACCGGAACGAGCAGGCGAATGTTCTGGACCCCCCCCCCCGCCTGGTAGTGCAGCTGAGCCACGAGCGGGTCGTGCCAGAGGACGGCAGTGTGCGACACGCGGCGTCCCGGCGAGGCAGAGGAGGTGGCTCCGGCGTCCTGGCCCGCGGGGGAGGTGAGGAGGTGCTCGGCCTCGGCGATCTGACGAGCCAAGGCGTCTGCCGCGTCCCGCTCACGTTCCCACACGAGAGCAGCCGCGCGCACGCGGGCCTGGCCCTCCGCGGCGGCGGTCCGGGCGGCGGCGAGAGCAGCGGCGAGGTTGAGGTTTGGTCCCGTCAGACCGGAGGTCGCAGCCGCAGTCAAGAGACCCTCAGGCAGCGATTGGAGGAGGGGCTGCGGGTGGGGCTGCGGCTGGAGTAGAGGTTGCGGCTGCTGGAGGTGACCATCGGCGGCCCCGGTCTCCGTACCGGCCTCAGGACCCCCCCCAGCGCCAGGGTCAGCAGCTGTGGTGAGGGCCTGGGCGGGGAAGATGGCACCAGGAGCTGCTGTAGCGGCTGCAGGGAGATGGAGGTCGGTCTGGGCGGAGCCAGCAGCAGCAGAGGAGAGCCCGCCCGCGCCAGAGGATGGATGGAGCAGGGGCTGGCGCACCCCCAGGGCCGGCGCGCCCCCAGTTGGCTGGAGCAGGGGCTGGCCGCCCGCACCAGAGAGGGGCGGCGGCCAGGCGTCCCTGGGAGGCGCGCCTGGAGGGAGGGGGCGGGAGGAGGCCATAGCATAGTTTTTAAGGCGGTAAGGCGAGGTGCGGCGCTCCACCCCCTTCCAGACGCCTAGGCGAGTTAGGCGCGCGGCGAGGCGACGCCATACACATACTCTAACCTTTCATAGGACAGCACAAACATACACTTATACATGTCTTTCTGCTGCCAATTCTGGAGCCCATGTAGCAGTGATCCTCACAATCAGAGAGGCACATATCACACTGACAGATAAATAAATTAACCATCTGTCCATCTCTTATGCAGCTAAGTTCAGACAGACAAGCACATATTCACACCAATTAACCAATTAGGCAACCACAGGGGCATATACTAGCAGAAAGGAGCACAGCTATGAGCTATTTGTTCCTACATAGCACCACAAATAACAGAAAGGAGCAGAGCAGAGCAGAGCACGAGTACAAGAAGCAGAGCAGAGAAAGAGCAGAGCAGAGCACGAGTACAAGAAGCAGAGCAGAGAAAGAAGGGGGAGGAAAAGCAGAGCCGCAGTGGAAAGAGGGGTGGAGGATTGGAGGAAGAACAGAGGAAGGAGAAGCCAAGAGGGGAGCGCATACCTGCAGAGTGGAGCCGGTGACGGAGGAGGCGGCGGAGAAGTCCCGGAGACAGTCGCAAATGGGGCGGGAGTCGCGGCGGGATTCACGGCCACGGATGGGGCGGGAGTCTCGGTCGTCGGGCGGAAGTCGCGGACGCGGATGGGATGCGGGTCGCGGACTCAGTGTCGTAGGCGCCGTCGGACCGCCGCCGCCCGCCGCCCGATTCCAGGTGAGCCACCGCGCTCTTCTCTCTCCCTCTCGCCTCCCTTTCCCTCCCTCTCTCGACTGGCGCGAGTCCGGTGATTGCGTCTTTGGTGGGAGGTATGCGCGCGCTGCTCCCTCTTTCCCGCGCTCTCGTGCCTCTGTTTCCCGCGCGCGCGCAACGCGCCGCTCTTTCCCCCGCGCGGACGCGTTTTCCCCCGCGTGCGGCGTCCGCCTTAGCGGATTCGACGCCTAGGCGACGCCTTTTGCCCCAAGGCGACGCCATACACGAGCGTGCTGCGGCGAGCCCGACGCCCCAATTGAAATACCGTTCGGACGCCTTGGCGTCGCCTAGGCGACGCCTAGGCGACGCCTTAAAAACTATGGGCCATAGCAGCCCAGGAGGGAGAAGAGAGGAGGGGAAAGGCTTGGAAGTATGTGGGGGAAGGGGGAGGTGGCTGGCGGCCAGCCATGGGGAAGGGTGGCCGGCGGCCAGGGGAGGTTCCCAGGGGCGGCGGCGCCCAGGAGAAGAAGGGTCTGGTGCGGGCGGCCAGCCCCTGCTCCGATACCATGTTTGGGGAAGAGATTCTATTACTTGGCTAACCCTAGAAGGGTAGCTATATAGTTTCCATACATGGGCCACATGGGCCTTAGCCTCATGGGCCTAACATATACTCCAACAATTTCTTTTACTATGTATCTAGACATAGTGTATATCTAAATGCATAGCAAAAGAAATGTATCTTGGAAATCCTAAGCGTATTATAATTTGGAACGGAGGGAGTAGTGCAATTGCCCTTGGTCACTTGATCAGATTTCTTAATAGCAACTGCTCCATCCAGCCAACTTTAATTGATGTTCTGGAATATTTCTCCCTTGGTTTAAATTATAGGGTGTAATAGGAGGAATGGGAACAAGAACTATTGGTGTGAAATCAAGTGAATGAGAGAAGAAGAATTACCAAGCTTACCCCTATTCAACTATACTGGAGACATAAGAGAGAATAGTTAGTGAGTGGATGCAGGTTTTTGTGATAAATGGAAGCAATCATGCTAAAACATCAATAAATCTCATGTACACCTTTAATATTTAGCCAATATAAAAAAGAAAGGACAGTATCAATTTAGTTTTCAAGTCAATTTTGTCCAAAATATCAACCTTTTTTTTTACTGGAGAGAGTTGTTCAAATCATGTGTAAGGTTATTCTGAGATTGTTCTTGGTTTTGTTTGTGAACTGTTAATGTTTTTTCCTGTTCAATACCTCTGTTTGTATGCATCCAAATAACTGATGCTTTTGTACTGAAAGAACTTTTTATTTTGAACTTTGATTTGATAATTCCTCATTAGGCTCACCAATACTTGTTTGCCTATATGACATTTTCTTTCTCTGTATTTCCAGAGTCAATTTCGTGGAAGGCCTGAGATATCTGCTGATCACAGGGAGAAGTACATACAAAGACTGCAGCAAGTACAGCAGCAAGGTGGCAGCCTTCTGAATGTTTCTCATATAACTGGCATAAATCAGAAGCAATTTCCAACACAGCAGCCAAATCCCATTCTACAACAGGTTCTGCTGCTACTACTACAATATTAAAATTTGCAGCAAATACAACTTGGCTGAGCACATACATATTCTACTTCTCTGTTTTGTTTCTTGATGTTTATTCTGTCACTGTTGTACCTTTAAGCCTTCTATATCTTAAGGCCCCATTTGAAATGGAGGAAAAATGAAGGAATTTTGAAGGTTTGAATTTCTATAGGAAATTTTTCTATAAGAACCTTTGGAACAAAGGATTGAATCCTACAAATTCCTTTGAAATTCCTATGGAATGAACTACCCTATACAACTTTTGGAGGAAAATAAGCGTGAGGTCCAACCTCTTGTTTTTGTTTTCCTTTGTGCCTTAGGATTCCTGTGTTATTCCTGTGTACCATTCAAATGCTTCATTCACAACTTTCCTGTATTCTAGTTTCATATAGGATTTCAATTGCACGGCCATTTCAATCCTGTGTTTTTCCTATTCCTATATTTTGAGAATCCTGCATTCCAAGAATTTCATGGGCAGACAACTGGGCTCCTTAAGCTGGTTCAGCACTGTAGACTCCTCCTTTATGGTTAGGGTTAGTTAGAGATAAGATTTTTTTGGTAGTAGATTAGATCTATATTCCTTAGGACACCAGGAAAACTATATATAAATGGAGAGTTGTATCAAGCAAAGGCAAGCAAGAAATCAATCTTGTTCCCTCTTTTGTTGTCCTTCTCATATATGATATCGTCCCTCATCCCAACAAGCCGATTCCACCTGGCCATCCTCCCAGTCGTGTTTATCCCATCATGGACAAGCACCATGACACTTGAACCCCTTATTAGGTGCCATCGGCCAATCATGGTAACACTTCTATTTTATGTACCAAATCAACTAAAAAAGGTATTGGAATGTTTTAGAGATAATCGTCAATGTGATTTCCCACCTTATAAATTTTGAAGCACCATTGAGGCCCTAAACTATATAAAAAAATGAAGTTCTGTGAGGGCTAACCTTTTATATTTATTTTTTCAAAAGAGTAAATTTCACAAAATTACACTAACATTGACACATTGTAAAAACCATCGTAAAACTACACTTTTACAAAATTATTTCATAGAACTAAAATTTTCTGGACTTCTGCATCTCAGAGCTACTCCCTCCGTTCCAAATTATTAGACGTTTTGGCTTATCTAGATCAATATCTTTTGCTATGCACTTAGATATACACTATGTCTAGATGCATAGTAAAAGGAATGTATCTAGAAAAGCCACATCTTATAATTTGGAACGGAGGGAGTACTGTTTGTTTCATAAGACTACGCTCCCATTGTCATTTCATGTTGCAGAACTTTTCTCCTAGCAATTTGTATAACGAACTACACAATTTTTTAATCATTCTATATTGCAAACTCCACTGTGTAGGTTTGTGAAATGGGATGATAATATAAGTATAGTTTTGGAATAAAAGGTATAATTTTGATATAAAATGACTATGAGAGTAGTTTAGATAATTGAAATATAGTTGTGATACAGAAGGCCAAAAAGGTGTAGTTCTGTGAAATAAGTTTCCAAATGTGTATGTGGTAGTTTTCAGCTTTTCGCCATTGTAGAATAATTTTGTAAAAAATACTCGGTTTTCCGCCAAATGTCTTTATTTCTTTCTCTTGCTTCTACTATAACCTGCTTTTTTCACACTGATCAGTTTATTTGTGCAGTTCAATTCACAGAGTTCCTCTATATCTTCCCAAGTGAATCTTGGGCTTGGAGTTCAAGGATCAGGTATTACCTCAACTACAACGTCAGAATTCATAAGCGCCCAGTTCTGCAGAAGAACACTGGATTATTTTTTTACTTTCAGTTGGGCAAAGAAAATGCAATGTTTAAAGTATTTTATCATTTGTAGTTGTTTGTCGTGCATTGAGAATTTACTCATCTGTGCAGATGCGGGGCACATAAAAAGTGAAGAACAACAACAAATTTTGGCTGAAGATGTTGGTGTGGAATCTTCCGCAACAACGGGAGCAAATAAACAAACAAGTGAAGATGACACAAAGATTCCATATTCGGTATATCAAGCTTTTGCACATGTCCTCGAACCTTCTTTTTTTTTGTTGGCAAATGTCTGATCATGAAATCAGTTTTGGCTGTGTTCAGTTTGTTTCTTCCAACTGCATTAGATGTTCGAGTTTAACTAATTAGAAAACTAATATGGAAAGCTGAAGTTTTTTTTTCTCGAAAACGCAGGAGAGCTGCGCCTCATTATATTAAGAGGAGAAAAGGGCGAGAGCCCAAACAACCCCACCAACACCACACACACGCAACACACACACACACGCACGCACGCACTCATCAGTTTTCAAGATTACAATCGCGCCCGTGATAAAAACACAAGGCGACCAAAATAAGCTAGACCCTCTAACTACCAGGAATGAGGGCAGTCAAGAATGAAAGCCCTCGAGCCCCTGCCATACACCATAAGCGGCGTTCCTCGCCGGCTATGATCAAAGCCCCAGCTAAGTTTGGAGCTGCTCCATCAAAAACACACCCATTGCGATGGTTCCATATAGTCCAAGCTCCGAGTATAATGAGCGAATTAAATCCTTGCCTCATCATCTCATCATCGGTGCTGCTGCAAGCTTTTTCCCACCAAGCATGGAAGGATAATTCAGTGGGTTGAGGAGATAGAGTCTGGAGACCGACCTGTCTGAGCAGATTGAACCAAAATTCTCTTGCGAACACACAATGGACAAGAAGATGGTCGATAGTCTCCTTTTCTTGGTCACAAAGAGGACAATATTCCGGATGAGGTAGCCCCCGACGTGCTAGGCGATCAGCCGTCCAGCACTTATTGTGCGCGACGAGCCATACAAAGAAGCGACATTTGGGCGGCGCCCATGATTTCCAAATCCTTTCCCAAGGTCCAAAAAGAGTAGAACCCAAAAGGAATCCTTCGTATGCTGACTTAGTCGAATACTGTCCATTAGAGGAGAACCTCCATAAGTGTCTATCCTCAACCTCCGGCTGCAGCTGAAAATCCAACAATAGGTCCCATAACTGAAAAAATTCTGCAAACACACCAACTGTAAGAGCTCCCTGAATGTCTGAAGTCCAAGCCCGGTTAATGAGGGCGTCCCGAACAGTCCGCTGCTTCCTTCTTTTAGGGATAGCCGTGAAAAGGCGAGGGGCAAGGTCTGCAATGCATTGGCCATGAAGCCATCGATCTGTCCAGAAAAGAGTGTTTGCACCATCTCCAACTACAGATTCGACTGCAACAGAGAAGAAGGCGCTCACTTGCTTAGGCACATGGAATGGGAGAGCAGCCCCAGGACGATGAGGCTCTGTTTTTTGCAGCCAAACCCATCTCATGCGCAGAGACCAGCCAAGGGACTTGGATGTCTGAAATTCCCAGTCCTCCAAGTTCCGGTGGACGGCAAACTTTGACCCAAGCTAGAAGACAATGTCCACCTCTTGCGTCTTTGCGGCCTCTCCAAAGAAAACCGCGCCGAATTTTATCCACCGCTTTGATAGCCCATGGGGGAAAATCAATGGCCATAGCCAAGTAGATGAGCATCCCAGTGAGAACGGATTGCACAAGAACCCGTCTTCCAGCCCTTGTCATTAGGTCTGCCTTCTAGCCAGGCAGTTGATCTGCAATGCGGTCAATAATGGGCTGCACTTGTTCTTTGGTTAGTTTTCTTAGCGAGAGTGGCACACCCAGGTATTTGCATGGGAATTCTGAGAGTGGGCAGGGCAGCAGGTGTTGTATGGTAGCAGTCTCGAATTCACCACATCTGATCGGGAGCACATTACTTTTCTGCAGATTTGTCTTGAGCCCAGATGCCTCTCCAAAAAGATTAAGAATATCCATGGTTGTGGAGATATCTCCATCCTCCGGGCGGAGAAAGAGAGCCACATCATCAGCATAGATAGAAATACGGTGCTGTATTCCACGAGTTGACAGGGGCAGCAGCAGACCCTGACTAGTGGCTTTAGCAATCATATGCCCCAACACATCCATAACTAAGATAAAGAGCATGGGGGAGAGGGGATCACCTTGTCGTAAACCCCGCCGATGATAGATATGATCCCCGGGCACCCCATTTAAAAGAACTTGGGTTGATGACGAGGAGAGCAGCCCACTGATGATATCTCGCCATAGTTGCCCAAAGCCAAGCTGCTGAAGTACCTCCAGGAGGAAAGGCCAAGACACAGAATCAAAGGCTTTTGATATATCAAGCTTGAGAAGAATACGAGGCTGCTTTTGCTGATGAAGGAGCCTTGCCGTTTGCTGAACCATCA
This sequence comes from Saccharum hybrid cultivar R570, assembly GCA_038087645.1. Classification (NCBI taxonomy): domain Eukaryota; kingdom Viridiplantae; phylum Streptophyta; class Magnoliopsida; order Poales; family Poaceae; genus Saccharum; species Saccharum hybrid cultivar. The sequence continues at coordinate 21,126,345 of JAQSUU010000015.1, forward strand.
TGAAGTTATCCTGAATGAATCGCCCTTTTATGAAGGCACTTTGAATAGGAGAGACCATTTGTTGTAAATGACCAGCGAGACGATTAGCCATCATTTTAGTAATTAGTTTGGCGAAGCTATGAACTAGGCTTATGGGTCGGAAATCTTTAAGTAGTTATAAAATCAGTTCAGTTGTTACTTTGTTAGGAATTTTACTCGAAGTTTCGAACTTCTTTTGAAAGTTGGGTGGGTGGGTGGGGTGTAATTGAAGTTAGGTTTTGCAACAGCTTGACTTATCCTTAAAATCGGCAAAAGCTTTTCGGTACAGTCAATAATGCTTATAAATGTGTATATTATTGAAGGGGAAATGTCTGAGGAACTATAAATACATAGTCCATCAAAGAACTTGCTCATGGGGTTTTTTTTGAAAGATAAATATATACATGATATATATTTATACAGATGTTATAGTCCTTGCAAAACCATCAGTGGAAAGTTGGTGAAGTATTTATGTCCCAGAAAACTAATGTGTGGTTGCTAACATGTTATTGCATTAGTTTGCCTTTTGCATATCTTTCTCGCTCTACAAGGTCTCAAGCTTTTTATTCTTAATTATCATTGAACTATATGATGGCTGTTATCCATATGGTCCAAACAATCTGCTTGGACTCACCATCCCATACTCTTATTAAGTGAAAAGTCCAACCGATCTGAACATAGTAAATATCTTTCTGTCCTCGAGACACATGGAATTTATCCTGCTTTTCTCTGTGCTTAGCTTCCTGTTACATTCTCAAGACTATTTTCTGGTTTGGTTTCACAGAATCCTTCAGCACCTGCAGCAGAAAGCACTCAGCTGCCTAGGGATACTGATCTATCACCTGGGCAGCCTTTGCAACCTGGAATGTCATCATCTGGTGTTGGTGTTATCGGCCGAAGAAGTGTATCTGATCTTGGTGCAATCGGAGATAACCTTACCGTAACTTCTGCTAGTTCAGGTCATGATCAGCTTTATAATCTGCAAATGCTCGAAGCTGCATTCCACAGGCTTCCACAACCCAAGGACTCCGAGCGTGCTAAAACTTACATTCCGGTATGGGTTTTTGAAGGACATGGGTACCTGCTACAAAGTTTCTAGCGCATTGTTCTTACTTTCTTACCCACTCATTTTCAGCGGCACCCTGCAGTTACCCCTGCTAGTTACCCCCAAATTCAGGCACCAATTGTATCTCATCCTACCTTTTGGGAAAGAATTGGTAGCGACACATTAGCTACTGACATGCTGTTCTTTGCGTTCTACTACCAACAGGTCAATTTTCCTTACTGTTTCCAAATTATATTTGTTTCCTGCCACTACCAGCGAATTTTCATCAGTTCTTGGTTTTTACTCCTAATAATTCTCTTCTGTTGCAGAACACATACCAACAATACTTGGCTGCTAGAGAACTGAAGAAGCAATCATGGAGATTTCACCGGAGGTACAATACCTGGTTCCAGCGGCATGTGGAGCCACAGGTCACGACTGATGAGTATGAGCGGGGATCATATGTATACTTTGATTTCCATGTCACCGAGGATGGCTCAGGATGGTATGTGGGCCTTTCCTTCGAGCAATATTACTGTAATGCATTCTGTGTTTACTTTTTTTTTGTCCTGTTCTTTTGTGCATCGTGGGGTGGTGGTACACTCTTGTGCTGATGATATCTAACCTGCTGCTAACACTGCTTGCAGGTGCCAAAGAATCAAGAATGACTTCACATTTGAGTACAACTACCTGGAGGATGAGCTATCAGTACAAACAAACTAGAGTGCCATGGCAGTAGGTCTAATCAAACCATTGTCCAATGTGAATTTTGTAGTTTTCATAAGGTCTAATCAAACCATTGTCTAAACAGACTGACTGTTATAATCTGGACTCTTGAAAAATTCTCCAGCTGTAAACTAACGATGGGGAGAAGTTGGAGTTTGCCCTGTGCATTCCTGGTAGGTACTGATGCACCGAACATGCTGAAATTAGAATCGTGTTATTCCGGCCTATCAAACTGTTTGACTCAGTTGGACATGCAGATCAAACTGTTTTTTCAGTGCACCCGTTACACTGTTTGATCTGCATGCACGATAGTGTAATGGGTGCCGGAAAAAAGGAGTGGTTTTGTTCCGTCTCATATACGAGAGACTACGACCCTCTCATCATCACCGGAATATGACGTCACAAATAGGTGGCAAAATGTAATGTTCATCGCAACTCTTGCTATACAGTACGTGCTTGAATTGGAAAGAAGGTACGTGGCGCATTGTTGCTTCAACAAAATTCAGAGTTGTGATTTGGATGGTCTTTTCGATAAGCAAAAGTAGGTAATCCAAAGTAGAAAATGCAGGTGACAAGCCAAAGTAGAAAATGCAGGTAGAACGATGGGTCGTTTCGATAAGCCAAAGTAGAACATGCAGGTAGAACGATGGGTTTTTTGATAAGCCAAAGTACCTGACGTAATATATTCGACTGATCAAGGAGACAGTAATTCTAACATCTAGACCGTCGTTCAGCGAGGTGTGTGTGTAAATTAAAGATAACCTATATACTCCCTCCGTGTTGGTAAAAGAAGTCGTTTTAGACAAGGTTTGGGTCAAACATTGGGAATATAAAACATGAATAACTTTTAAGTTGTTGAGTTTGGAAATGTGAAAACAATATGAATAGATTTGTCTTGAAATATACTTTCATAAAAGTATACATATATCACTTTTGAATAAATATTTTTATAGAAAAATAAAGTTAAAGTTATGCTTTGAAAACCGTGTCGTTGTCTAAAACGACTTCTTTTTACCAGAGGGAGTATAGCACATCCGGCCGCATGCTTCCCCTGCTGTGGGTTTCAAGGCATCTTGAGGCCCGGGCAATCCAGACATGACGACCGCATTTAACTATATATATTTGGGATTTTGAGCTGCGTGCTAATTTTGATTTTGTTACAATGTTGTTGCAGTACTTGCGAGCCGTTGAGAAAGATTTTGAGATAGATGCATCACGTATGTATGTTGTGTGGTCGATCGTCCCACGTACGGCGCGTGCGTTCACTGTTGAGGCCGTACGGCCCTTGCATATACTGGGAAACAGTACTGTAATACTGACACAAAGTCATGGGCTTAATTAGCCTGCAAATATCATTTGAGTTAGTCCTAGTAGTATATATCTATAGGACGACTAGAACCATGTGCATGCACACAAGGAACAAATTAACGGCATGCACAGCCTGCAAATCGATCTGAGGGCACGCAAGGAACAAATTATCGACCGTCGAAGCAGTGGATGACGAGGCGAGCATGCGAGAGCTGTTAAGTTGCAGGCCGCAGCACATGAACCGGGAGAGTGTTGTGTTTCAGTGCTCGCGTGTACGTACGTGTCAGTGTTGTTTACGTTACGCCAGCTCGCCATCATGCATGCATGCTGCGCGACAGCTTGCGTGCGTGCGTCTCCGACGCTCTCCAGGGCTACCTGTTAGCATTTTTACTTGCTCTGATGATCTGATACACGTCAAAAATAATAATGATCATCACGTACGGGCACGCACGGCACTAATCCACTGTTTTAGCAGCTAGCACAGGTCAATGGTGTCATGAAAGGGTCCAAATTAAGAATAAACCTGATTATTAAGGCGCCGGGCTGTATATATAGGGCATGAGGCCATGAGCACAATTAATTCCTCTGTACTACTGCAACTTGAGCTCACCGTTTCCTATAAGTAAGAAGTATAGGGTATATGTTCGGTATGTAGCTTTAGCTTCAACACTGTAGATGCACTGTAATCGCGCTTTAGCATGTCATCAAAGCCAAAGTGAAAGGCGATCAAAATTTCAACTCCTAATTCTGAGTAGCCAAACGCCCAAACGAGAGTAGTAAAACATAACTAGATTCAGGTAAAGATGTGATAAGAATCGTTTTCCTATTTACGCTGCGAGTTGAGAGTAAAAAAGAAAAACAGCTCGCACCCGTCGCCGGAGACGATATGAAACCCTGAACATTCGAACGTTAGTTGCGAGCCAAGGCAGTGGGGCCGTGCTGACGTTGCAAAGGTGGAGCACCGCTGCAGTGGGCAGTGGCAGTGGTAGCTAGCCGCCACCGACCCCACGAGTGCGTGGCCGCGGCCGGGGTGGAGGGAGGCTGCGCCGCGAATGAATGAATTTATTCATTACTCCGCCGAGTGTATTATTGACACCTGCGCGTGTAGCAATGCAATTGCAATGCGACCGTTTGGTGATCGGCGGCCACGCACGCTCGCTCGCTCATGCTGTGTTAGGGACAGGCACCGCACCCTGCGTAAGTGGCTCCATGCATGCATGCATGGCATCCATCGTCCACTAGAGCCTGTCTCACGCAGTCACGCTCTCACCGCAAAGCTACTGCGCGCTCGCTCTACTTGGACAAACCATGCCTTGCTAGGTGCGGTTTCACATCGATAGCCTAGTTGTGGCCTGGTGTTCATCTCTAATTTGTTCATTTCCGTTCCATTTTGATGCTCTCAAATCTGGATGTTAGTTCAGCTGAACGGGTTTCAAATGGACCATACCTAATAATGATCCCGACAAACTAGACCTTGTTTAAATGTAAAAACTTTTGGAATTTAGCTACTGTAGCACTTCCGTTTGTATTTGGCAATTAGTGTTCAATCATAGACTCAAAAGATTCGTCTCGTGATTTACAACCAAACTGTGCAATTAGTTATTTTTTTATCTATATTTAATGCTCCATACATGTGTCCAAAGATTCGATGTGATGGGACGAAAAGTAAAAATTTGAAATTTTGAAGGCATCTAAACAAAGGCCCTAATTTTTTTTGTCATGACGACTCTCAAATTTTTGTGGGAAGTAAAATACAAATTAAAGGTTACAATGCTGAATATATATGCAAATATGGAGTTAATCAATCAAAAGCATATCTAATAAATATATTATTTTAAAAAGTAGATGCATATTCATACAAGCTTGCTAAATATACAATTCTCTAACTGGTCATAGACACGAACCAACATTTAATATCTCCTGACTAATTTATGTATTGTTGTCATCCCCCCAAAAAATATAATTATAGAATAGTATCCACGAACTTATATAAAAACATACATATTCATGTTTTCAAATACATAAATATCATTAGATTTGTCATGAAATGTAATTTCATAGTGCACCTGTTATGTGTCATAAATATCAACAACTTTTTATATATATATTCTTGGTTAAAATTTAGAGTTTAACTAACTACTAAAGACGGAACTAGAAATGCATACTTTTCAAGACAGAGGTAGCAACAAAAAAAGGAGAACAACAACAACCCTTCATCACCGCTATCCAACAACAAAAAGAGAGGGACAAAAGGAGGGAACAAGCATGGAAACGGATATCCTCATGCCCATATTTGAAAGGTACATATATGCTAGTTCTTCAGTCTTCACTATGTTCAAACTTCATACCAGCTTTATGTAACCATCGTAATTTTGTTGCCAATGAACGTCGGGTTTTGATCTAGAACTTGTGGTGGTAGCCGCTCACAAATAAGTGCTGTTATGAGATTATCTGAAATCAACCGTTGTAAAACTCTGATTAAAATAAATATCTTGTACATGTTAGGTTTGATTGTTTAAAATGATACAAATAGATTTATCTTGAAACATAGTTTCAAAGAACTATGTTCGTTATGCTTTTAGATATCTATACCTAATAATAAATTATAAAAATTTCTACACACTTTTTAGTTTTCACCATAAATTTCTGTCTGCCAGGTGGTCTGGGCTTTCTCGCGGCCCAATTTATCCAGCCCAATGACCCACTCTAGTCTGTGGTCCGAATAATTTCCAGTAGCCAAAAAATGTGCCACCTGTGCGTTTCGAACCCTGGGCGCTAGGATTGATAAACAAACTGCCTACCACCACACTACAACATGTCATGTGTTACAATAATACCTTTATATTTATTAGGTAAAACTTCTGCCATATGAATTTCCTTTCGTTTGATTTTTTTGGCCTTCCATCCGATTTCTTTTTTGTTGCATCTGTTATCTTCATAGGTGGTTTTTTTATTGATTTTTTTAAGAATAATTATTATGAATCTTTGAACCCTGATTTTTCTTTACGATTTTTTTCTACTACCAAGTTGTTAACATAATTTTGATTAGAAAATATTCAAACCTAGATTAACATGTGATTCACCTAATCAAAATGTGAGTAGAAAATTTAAATAGTTTATTGTCTAATTTGGTTTAAATAAATGTATCTATACAATCATTAACGACGGCTAGCATACGAAAACTCAACTCAAGTGAGTTTTCTATCTAACTCTTTGTTGGCATTAATATGCTGTTGTATCAAGGAGGTGAGCCCGGACGCCATCCATAATAGCTCCACATCTATATCAACAACACTGTCTCACCGAAAAGACGAGTCTGGATGTCATCGTGGCCGGCTCCGCATCTACACCAATGATACACGCCTAATGCACGTAATGTGGTCACCATAAGATAAATTAGAGATTTTAAAGTTTATAGAAAGGGTAAAACATAAATACATATATAAAATTCTACCCTCGTTTGCTATTAACGTTTGATAGTTTTTTTCCTCCCGTTGCAACGCACGGGCATCTTTGCTAGTGTTAATAATAAGAAAATTCCATCCAGAGATTAAATTGTTGACTTTAGACGACCTTATTAAAAGACTTTAGATGACCTTATTAAAACATCACTTACCTAAGTAATCATTTTTTTACTTGAGCTGTGGTTCTATTTTCTTTCTTCAAAGAATGCCCGACAAGTATGTAAAAGCTAAGGGCATGTTTGAAAATGCGGGAATAAAAAAATAGTGTCGGTGTTCGGTCCCGAGGGGATCCTAAACCGACGAGTAAATGCTGCGTGTCCCTTTCCTGGATGGTGATGCAAGGAACACACGGGGGTTTATCCTGGTTCGGGCAAAAGAAGGCCCTACGTCCAGCGAGGGGGGAGAGAGTTTTGTATTTCCTTGCACCGAGGTGCTTGTGTAGGGGTTACAAGCTTGCGAGAGAGGGCGACGAGCCCAAGTCTCAAAGAGGGAAAAAAGAGTACAAGGATGATTGCTTGAGATGTTGATCTCTATCTTGTGTCCGGCTTGTTGTCCGTGGTCTTTTGTAGTCCCCCGGCCTGCCCTTTTATAGGGCGAGAGGAGGCCAGGACGACGGGAGCCTTGAGATGATGTTTTGTCGATCCCTGTTGAGGTGACTGTAGCGACGTGCCCTAGGAATGGAAGGCCATCCCTGGACACCACGGTGACGTAGAGGACGAGACGCCGAAATGACTCGGAGCGCCGTGCCATGCCGTACTTCTTTCCCTGTTGAACTATGCGGGGCGTCGAGGTTGGGTCGAGGCCGGGTCGAGACCGGACGGATAAGGCCGAATCCCAGGGATTGCGGAATACGGGCTTTGTCGTATCCTTCCTCGAGGGTAGCTGGCGATGGATAGTGCACGGTGAGGTGTGCACAGTGACAGGTTTCACCTCCCATTACGGGATGGGCGGTAAAACAGTGAGGACTGACACTGGCATTGTTCCCACGTCGATCCTGGTTGCAGCCATGCCGGTAGGTGGTAGCAGGTAATCGTATTAAATGCTATGGCTTTTGTCCTGGGGTAGGTAAAGAGATAGGATCGAGCACCTCGACCCGGGGTCACGCGAGTCGGAGTTTTCCCGGTGGGCGGACGAGCTTCGTGTGAGTCGGAGTGTGGTCGAGGTACCTCGTTGTACGGGATGGGGCGCGGTCGATGCGCCCCCGTCGAGGGTGCCTCGTACGAGTCGGAGCCAGAGCGCGGTCGAGGCGCTCCGTCGAGCCGCCCTCGTACGAGGCGGACCTGGTGTGCGGCCGCGTTTGGCTGTGGCTTAGTCGTTTTGTTTTTTTATTATCGTTGGATGTGGGTACCCTATACCGTTGGTACCGATAAATAGGAACAAGAGAAAATACAGAAATAGAAAAGGAATGTGGTAGTAAAATAAAGGAATGAAAAAACATATAATTTTGTAGGAATGTGTGTTTAGAATGCAGAAATGAGATAGTAGGGGTGTGTTCACTTCTCATGCAAACCCAAAATATTGCCTCTTCCACCTATCACATCAAATATTTGGACATATGCATAGAGTATTAAATGTAGGTAAAAAAATAACTAATTGCACAGTTTGTCTGTAAATGTCGAGATGAATCTTTTGAACCTAGTTACTTCATAGTTGGATAATATTTGTCAAATAACAACGAAAAAGTGCTAAAAAACTTTTCACCTACTTTTCACTAACTAAACACACCCTAGAAGAATCTTGATTGTACTTCCCTTTGGAAATCCTACGATCCATGCCCTAATAAAAGTGAAGCAACAACACTGCTGAGGATCACAAGGCTCCACTCACCAGCGCCATTTCTGGCACGGGCACGGGCAGAGAGGGAGCCCAGCAGCGACTGCGACGCAACGAAGTACAGCACGCGCGGCTCAAGAGCCCCGAAAAGGTTCTGGACCTGGACGCAAAACACGCCACACGAACAGGAACAGGCTCCCCGGCGAGACGAGGCGAGGCCGTGCATGCAGCCCGGGGGCGCGGGATTTCCGCCGCCGCCGCTCGTGGCCCCGTGTCCCGTTGCCGTTAAACGTCCCTGTCCTGTCGCGCTGCCTCGCCGGCGTTCCGTCCAGGCATCCACCGTTACCGCTACGGGACAAGTCTCCTGTCTCCGTGCCCGCAGGCACACGTGGCGCGCACCACCGTCCGACGTGTAACCCGGTCCCACCTCCCCCGCCCGTTGCCTTCCCTTTTAAACCCCTCACCGCCCCGCCTACGCCCTCTCAGTCCACTCTATCCTCGCTCTTCCCCTCCAACGGTCATATTTCTCTCTCAGGCACACGGAAGAGAACCTTCCAAGGATCGGATCCCCCATCGATTAGCCTTTTCCCGGGCGGCGCCGCGATGGTGGCGGAGGGCGCGCGGCGGCGGGTGGTGGTGGAGGTGTGCAACGCGCGGAACCTCATGCCCAAGGACGGCCAGGGCACGGCGTGCGCCTACGCCGTCGTCGACTTCGACGGCCAGCGCCGGCGCACCGCCACGCGCCCGCGGGACCTCAACCCGCAGTGGGGGGAGCGCCTCGAGTTCCTGGTCCACGACCCGGACGCCATGGCCTCCGAGACGCTCGAGCTCTACCTCTACAACGACAAAAAAGCCATCGCCGCCGCCGGCAGCGGCCGCCGCGGAGGCACCTTCCTCGGGAAGGTCAAGGTGGCCGGCGCCTCCTTCGCCAAGGCCGGGGACGAGGCGCTCGTCTACTACCCGCTCGAGAAGCGGAGCGTCTTCTCGCAGATCAAGGGGGAGATAGGCCTCAAGATCTGGTTCGTCGATGACCCGCCGCCACCGCCGCCCGCTGCGGCGGAAGAGAAGGGCGCCGAAGCGGCTGCGGCGGACAAGAAGGAAGCGACGGCGGCCGAGGGGAAGGATGACAAGGACAAGGCTCCAGATGCCGCCGCCGCCGCACCGGCCGCCGAGGAGAAGAAGCCGGAGGCGGCGCCCGCCGAGGAGAAGAAACCAGCGGAGGCCAAAGCGGAGGAGAAGAAACCCGAGTCCGCGGAGAAGAAGGACGACAAAGGCGGCAAGAAGAAGTCGCCGGAGAAGGGGAAGAAGGACGGCGACAAGCCCAAGGAGGAAGGCAAGGCTAAGGAGGAAGACAAGAAGGACGCGGCGGCCGCGCCGCCGCCATCTCCATCCAAACTGGCGCCGCCGCCCTCGCCGTCCAAGAAGGACCTGGCGATCGCCGGGGTGGCCGGCGACCTGGAGATCCGCCCCCAGAGCGCAGCCGAGAAGAGCATGGCCGCGTCGGGCGCCAGCACGTCGTACGACCTGGTGGATCGCGTGCCGTACCTGTTCGTCCGCCTCCTCAGGGCCAAGCGCCACGGAGGCGGCGACGCCCAGCCACTGTACGCGCAGCTGTCCATCGGCACCCACGCCGTGCGCACGCGCGCCGCCACGGCCGCCGGCGAGTGGGACCTGGTGTTCGCCTTCCACAAGGACAGCCTCACCGACACCTCGCTCGAGGTCACCGTCCACGAGGAGGCCAAGAAGCCGGCCAAGGAGGGGGACCCCGTTCCGCCGGACGCCAACCTGGGCTTCGTCTCCTTCGACCTCCAGGAGGTCCCGAAGCGGTCGCCTCCGGACAGCGCGCTGGCGCCGCAGTGGTATACCCTCGACGGCCACGGCTCCGAGGACGGCGCCGCGGTCTGCGACGTCATGCTCGCCGTGTGGGTCGGCACTCAGGTCGACGAGGCGTTCCAGGAGGCGTGGCAGTCTGACTCCGGTGGGTACCTGGTGCACACCCGGTCCAAGGCCTACCTCTCCCCGAAGCTCTGGTACCTCCGCCTCAGCGTCATCCAGGCGCAGGACCTGCGCTTGCCGTCCCCGCCGGACGCCAAGGCGAAGCAGTGCGGCCCCATCTTCCCGGAGCTCTACGTCAAGGCACAGCTCGGCGCCCAGGTGTTCAAGACCGGCCGCGTCCCGCTCGGCAGCGCGGCGGCCGGGACGGCCAACCCAAGCTGGAACGAGGACCTGCTGTTCGTCGCCGCGGAGCCGTTCGACCCCTTCCTGACCGTTGTCGTGGAAGACGTGTTCTCCGGGCAGACGGTGGGCCAAGCCCGCGTGCCCCTGTCGACGGTGCACAGGCGATCCGACGACCGGGTGGAGCCACCGTCCCGGTGGCTGAACCTGTGCGGCGACGAGGCCCGGCCGTACGCCGGGCGGGTGCACGTTCGCGTGTGCCTGGAGGGCGGGTACCACGTGCTGGACGAGGCGGCGAACGTGGCCAGCGACGTGCGCGCGGCGTCGAAGCAGCTGTCGAAGCCGCCGGTGGGGATGCTGGAGGTGGGCGTCCGCGGCGCCGCCAACCTGGTGCCGATGAAGATCGCCAAGGACGGCGCGAGCGGGTCGACGGACGCGTACGTGGTGCTCAAGTACGGGCCCAAGTGGGCGCGCACGCGCACCATCCTGGACCAGTTCAACCCGCGGTGGAACGAGCAGTACGCGTGGGACGTGTTCGACCCCTGCACCGTGCTCACCATCGCCGTCTTCGACAACGTCCGGTACAAGGCCGACGGCGGCGGCGGCGATCCCGGGAAGCTGCCCAGGGACTCCCGCATCGGGAAGCTCCGCATCCGGCTCTCCACGCTGGACACCAACCGGGTGTACGCCAACACCTTCGCGCTGATGGCGGTGCACCCGGTGGGCGTGCGCAAGATGGGCGAGCTGGAGCTGGCGATCCGCTTCACCTGCCCGTCGTGGCTGACGCTGATGCAGGCGTACGGCAGCCCACTGCTGCCCCGGATGCACTACGTGAAGCCGCTGGGCCCCGCGCAGCAGGACGTACTGCGTCACACGGCCATGCGCATCGTGTCGGGGCGGCTGGCGCGGTCGGAGCCGCCGCTGGGTCCGGAGGTGGTGCAGTACCTGCTGGACACGGACACGCACTCGTGGAGCATGCGGCGGAGCAAGGCCAACTGGTTCCGCGTCGTCGGGTGCCTGTCCCACGTGGCGACGGCGGTGCGGTGGGCGCACCGGGTCCGCACCTGGGCGCACCCGCCGACGACCGTGCTGGTGCACGCGCTGCTGGTGGCCGTGGTGCTGTGCCCGGAGATGATCCTGCCCACCGTGTGCCTGTACCTGTTCCTGGTGCTGCTGTGGCGGTACCGCGCGCGGGCGCGGCAGCCGACGGGGATGGACCCGCGGCTGTCCCACGTGGACAGCGTGAGCCCCGACGAGCTGGACGAGGAGTTCGACGGGCTCCCCTCGGCGCGCCCCGCCGACGTGGTCCGGATGCGGTACGACCGGCTGCGCGCCGTGGCCGGGCGCGCGCAGACGCTGCTGGGCGACGTGGCGGCGCAGGGGGAGCGCGTGGAGGCGCTGCTGTCGTGGCGGGACCCGCGCGCGACGGCGGTGTTCGCGGTGGTGTGCCTGCTGGCGGCGCTGGTGCTGTACGCGGTGCCCTTCAAGGTGCTGCTGCTGGGGATGGGGTTCTACTACCTCCGCCACCCCAGGTTCCGCGGCGACATGCCCTCCGCCGGCTTCAGCTTCTTCCGCCGACTGCCGTCGCTCTCCGACCGGGTCCTCTAGACTCTGCAGTCTAGAGTGCATGCTCAAATCGCTCTATCTCTGCTACTTGCTGATCGCTGATCAGTCTAGTTCGTTTTCTTGATCGTTTCATCATCTTCCCTTCTCCGTGTAATCTGCTTGTGTCAGATTGCCTTAAGTTTTTTTATCGGTTGTTGCAGTCAGAAGCAAGCCTCGGTTGATGAGGCTTCCTGGTCGTTGTTGACAACATCAATAACAGTAATAATAATGTCCATTGTATTCATTCGTTCATATGATCAGGCGTCATCTCTGTTTTTGCGTTTACATGGATCGATTTGATTGTTGGTGAAACTGAAATGGTTTGGCTTATCTTCGTTGGAGGGTGAAAAATTGACCGTTGCATTGCATTTTCGCAGTCAAGAACACTGCACTGCTGCATTGAATTCCAGTCAGAAAAAATTCTTGCTCTATCAACAACAGTACAGTACTATGCAACTGATTGTTACATTCTTTCGTCTTCAATCATGAATTCGTGTTGAGGATGGCACATGGATAGTCCCAGTTTGTACATGATGTTTTCCCGATAGGAATGTCCTGTTGCTCCCCAATTGCAGGCAAATTAAGGCCATGTTTAATTCTTAAAAATTTTCAAGATTCCCCGTCACATCAAATGTTTGGACACATGCATGGAGCATTAAATGTAGACGAAAAAAATTAATTACATAGTTTGGTAAAAAACCACGAGACGAATCTTTTGAGTCTAATTAGACTATGATTGGATACTAATTAATAAATATAAACGACAGTGCTACAGTAGCCAAAGCTAAAAATTTTCGCAAACTAAACACGTCCTAAATCTGGAACAAAGGTGGAGCGGCAGAAATGAAAATGCGATTTCAATGGAACTGGCAGAGCATCTCAGTAGAACATTTGAGGCTTTCCTGTATGGAACTTGCCCCTTGTTTAGATTCCAAAGTTTGCCTCCCAAATTCACTATGCAGAATTTCTATTCTCCGTCACATCAAAATACCGGCACATATATAGAGTACTAAATATAGATGAAATCAAAAACTAATTATACAGTTTTGTTGTACTTTACGAGACGAACATTTTAAGTCTAATTAATTAATATTTGGACAATTATTACCAAATAAAAACAAAATTGCTACAGTGTGACGTGACATTTACTATGCAAACTTTGCCTCCAAAATTTGCCATCTAAACAAGGCCTTGGAAGGGGTGATTTTCACACAGGGAACCGAACTGTTTTCCGTGATAATCCACGCGTTAGAATTGAACAACAAATGCCTTGCACCAACAGCTAGCTGGTTTTACGCCGTTGTGAGAGGGAGAGAATCAATTCGTTTAGAAGCTCTACTACATGGAATCAGAAACACTTGTGGAATGCACCGAAAAAGGCCAAAGGATCTGGACTGGACATCCAGCAGAATCTCTGAACCTGCATGAACATTGAACAAAGGGCACTGATTCTGATTCCTCACCAGTCAGCACATGCGTAATCAGAGTGTGCACTTTCTGAAACCGCCATGCTCACCTCACGACATACCTAAACATACTGCAGGAGTATATACACATATAAAACTGCAAGACGCAGATCAGTTCAGCTGATCGGAACGGGCGCAGGCCACTTGCCACGCACTCGCATCGACCTGCGTGGCCGAGCGAGGCACAGGCACCGTGATCGTGCGCGTCTCTGCAAAAAGCTCGCGAGCTTTTGTCAGGAGCCGACGAGTGCTCGCGGTTCTAGTCGGCAACGAGAGGGAGAGCTCATGTGATCATGTCCCTGTGAGTGAGTTCACAGGGACTGGCAAGACGTGTCCATCTCTACTGCCAACACAAACACCGTCAGTTCAGGTAATATACTGGGCGTTGCTCACATGGAATCATCATCGATGTGGAAAGAAGGTAATAGCGGTCCGCCTTGCTCATCATCATCAAAGACTTAGAGCGTGGTGACTGCTGACTGGTGAGGCCATCGCCGGTTGAAAACCGTGTGGAGGTCAGATGGCTTGCTGCGAGCAGCAGGTGATGGGCCTGCAAATCCAACAGAGAAAAGATGCTTTGCTGAAAATAATCTACTGCTACAACACTTGTTGGCGTAGCGATCAGATTTCAGATCTGCCGTACAGGTGCGCATTGTACGCATACGGGAAAGGCAGGCAGCTTCACGTGAGCGAGCCTTTTGCTTCATATGGCAGACAGGATTCAGAAGGGGGAGATGATAAGAATACAGATATCTTGGACTGTTATATATGTCATCCGTGTAGTGCTGTGTTCAGTAAAGAGTTTTTTTATCGTTTCGGGACCGTGAGGAGTCATCTACTTGTTTCGTTTCGTGAGGGTGACAGTCACCGGAGTGAGAGTGCGTGCATGCACTGAATATGATGGCAAAGGAACTGCCACTGGCGGGCCGCCTGATGGATCCTGGACACATGACACGAATCACGATTGGGCCCCCAGCGTGCAAGGGGCCTCTCGGCCTCGCCTTGCTCGTCTTTTGTGCTGCGCAGCTCAACGGCTGCTTTTCTGCTCCTTTTATGACTGGGGTGGTCACGAAGGACGAACATATGTGGATTGTTTCTGGAGCAGAAACCATTTGCTGCAGCAATGGCGGCCTGACGCCTGTGCTCTGCAAATGGTCCAGCCGTCCAGGCCTGAGGCCTCCAACTCCAACCCAAGTGTCCACTGACCATCAGCCATATGAAGACATGAAACAATGGCCAATATGCAACTGGCTCTTGCTTCATCGGATGATTTGATAGGAGTAAAATCCATACCTGACTAGAAATCTGCGCGGCTTTGCCGTGCATGGCCATTGGTATTTTTTAAGTGTTGTTGATACTTCGTTATTTTAAAGGTACTATTTAAGTGATATTTTGCTTTTGTTATTGAAATGGAACTTTCTTTGTTTTGGTGGAGGGAGAAGGGGTAAAAGTATTTAATAAGGAGGGAGGAGCATAAGTAGCCGGAGAGTTAATGTAATTATGAGATGGATAGAATTCGACCTCGAATTATGATGAGTTTTGAACAATTTGATTTTCTTTTTTTTATTTATTTGAATTTCATATTTTCGCATTAAAAACATAGGCAAAAAGTACAGTAATAACTTTATGCTAAAATATGTTCTATTTTGGATCCATTGCATAGATCTATTCATGAGGATTCTGAAACGATTTGATTTTCTATTTTACGATTTTTCTGCGATTTACTACGCAATTTCGAAGCTTCAGCAAATTTATTTGTAAAAGAAAAAGATTAATAGATATAAGTGAAACCAGGGTTGGGCCGAATTCGGCCCACTAAGGTCCATGGAGCGGGTGGCAGGCCAGCCCATTGAAAGGCCTGTATTGCGGGTCGATTTCGAAAAAGGTCGAGGGGTTTTTTGAAAGAAAAACTGAGAGAGGTGGCTAGACTGTGGGTTTTATTTTTCCAGAGTTCGAGAGCTCTTTTGAAAAAAAGACCGGTGATCGCCCGATCTATGCCGTCCGCACGTCCGATCGGATGGCCGAGAAAAGCGGGCGACGTGGCCACGCTGGTTGGCCCTCTTTTGGTAGCAGGATTCATGCTAAAGAGATTCTTGAACTTGTCTCACTGTATTGTACCGGTCCATGAACTTTTAAAATATATCATCAGAATGCTAATTGACTGTTAAGGTCTCAATTACATTCGAAACGGGTCTTTTGGTATCCTCAACAATGATTGTAAGTCTATCTTCTAAGGTTTTCTCCGGTAATAGCCAGTAAAACTTCAAGCTTTGGGTCTTTTGGCCTAACTGTTCCACAAAGTCATCAAACCACAAAGGCAACAAAGTATCTTGCATGTAAATGATCAAATCAGTTGACCTTCTCATTTGCGTACACTCTGAGATGACCAAAATCAACCAACCACCCCCCCCTGCCCCGCACCACGCACCCCCCCCCCCCCCCCCCCCCCCCTCCCCCACTCACACGGTAAACCTCAAGAGTGAACTCCTCCTATTTCCTACATTTTTCAAAAAAAGTTAGCTGCTAAAGTATCTCACAAAACCGTAACCAAAATAAACCTAATCGAAAATCCGTCATGGCACTTTGATAGTCTATACTATGTTACTATGTACATTTCATTAAAATGAGTGGTTACTTTGATAGTTAAAGGATGAACTTTAGTCCAAAAGTAAAATTTTAAGGACCGAAGTGACTATTTTGATAGTTCAGAGATGAAATTAGGCATCGAGAGATGAAAATGGCTATTCACATTCGCAGCACGTAGAGGTGATTCCGACGCTGTTGTGCAGTGCTAGTCAGTGTAGCTCCGGTTCGCAGCCTGCACGCCCGCTCGTTTGATATGATACCAACACAGCAACACGTACGCCCGGTCACTGGCCATCAGACCTCGCCATCGTGTCCTCGGCGGCCGCCCTCCAAGCTGCTTCGCTCTGCACCATAAGCAGAGAACCCCTAGCGACACTGGATCAGATCATGTTGTTTGCTCGACTTCACGACCATGAGCAGAGAAACCCCTACGTTCGCTTGAACTTATCAGTGTTTTCTACGATACTTAGCCAAGCGAACAGGATAGACGATGGCTGCATGCGACGCAGTCCACCTCTCTGCCGCATCCAGCCAGCGCAATCCAACTCTGCAGCACGTCTCCAAGGCTGGCGTTGGGCTTCGGCGTGTACTCGCACAGCAGTCTTGCAGTCCACTCAGCTCCCAGTCCCAAGTCCCAACGATCAGGAGCACGAGCTGGCCGAGCTCTGCTCCTCCCATTTATCTGGTTGTTGGACAGCATCAACTTGGACGTAGCCGCTCGCAACGTCGGCCGGCGTATCGCAGGCTGTGCTGCGCGCCGGCCAACGGCTACATGGCCTTTCTGGTTGATTCCTTCTTGTTTTCCCCCCTCTGTTCTGCCTCGCCTTGCCTCTTTCCGAGCGCCTCTTCGTCCTAGCGGCGGCTATGACAAGTTCAGCGCTGAAGAAGCTCGCCACCGGACCGCCCGACGCCAGAAGAGAGGAGATCATCCGCCTCTGCTCCACTGGCGGCGTCAAGGAGGCTCTCCACCGCCGCTTCCGCGAGTGCCTGTGGTCGGAGCCTGGCCTCTTCTCCCACATCTTCCGGGCGTGCCGCGCCCTCCCGCTCCTCCGCCAGCTCCACGCCTTCGCCGCCACGTCCGGCGCCGCCAACGACCGGTTCACGGCGAACCACCTCCTCCTCGCCTACGCCGACCTGGGCGACTTCCGCACTGCGCGCGGTCTATTCGACAGAATCCCTAAGCGGAACGTGATGTCCTGGAACATCCTCATCGGGGGATACGTCAAGAACGGTGACCTGGAGACCGCGCGGAAGCTGTTCGACGAAATGCCCGCCAGGAACGTGGCGACGTGGAATGCCATGGTCGCTGGGCTCACCAACTCGGGACTCAACGAGGAGAGCCTGGGGTTCTTCCTTGCCATGCGGAGGGAGGGAATGCAGCCTGATGAGTTTGGCCTCGGGAGCTTGTTCCGGTGCTGTGCCGGGCTCAGGGACGTTGTGTCCGGGCGGCAGGTCCACGCGTACGTTGTGCGGTCTGGACTGGACAGGGACATGTGCGTTGGGAGCTCATTGGCACACATGTATATGCGGTGTGGTTTTCTTCGAGAAGGTGAGGCTGCTCTCCGAGCATTGCCTCTGCTTAACATTGTGTCATGCAATACCATTATTGCTGGAAGAACACAGAATGGAGACTCAGAGGGAGCACTCGAGTATTTCTGCATGATGAGAGGTGCTGGTGTGGAAGCAAATGCAGTCACATTCGTCAGTGCCATTAGTTCTTGCTCGGACTTGGCAGCTCTTGCACAAGGTCAGCAGGTTCACGCACAGGTTATCAAAGTTGGAGTTGACAAAGTTGTGCCAGTCATGACTTCTCTTGTGCATATGTATTCTCGATGCGGGTGCTTATGTGATTCAGAAAGGGTTTGCCTTGGGTATAGTGGCACAGATCTTGTCCTTTGCAGTGCGATGATCTCAGCTTATGGATTCCATGGGCATGGACAAAAGGCAGTTGGTCTGTTCAAACAGATGATGGCTGGAGGGGCAGAACCCAATGAGGTTACTTTCTTGAGCTTGCTATATGCATGCAGCCACAGTGGTCTTAAAGATGAAGGCATGAGTTGTTTTGAGCTTATGACTAATACTTATGGACTGCAGCCAAGTGTTAAACACTACACTTGTATTGTGGATCTTCTTGGACGTTCAGGTTGCCTAAATGAGGCAGAGGATCTTATCCTTTCAATGCCTGTGCAACCTGATGGGGTCATATGGAAGACACTACTGTCTGCATGTAAGATCCAGAAAAATTTCAACATGGCCGAGAGGATAGCAGAACGTGTCATTGAATTGGACCCTCATGATTCTGCATCTTATGTTCTTCTATCAAATATTCGAGCTACCAGCAGCAGATGGGAGGATGTCAGTAAGGTAAGAGAAACCATGAGGGAACAGAAAGTGAGGAAAGAGCCTGGAGTTAGCTGGGTGGAGCTTAAGGGCCAGATTCACCAATTCTGCACCGGAGATAAATCCCATTCAAGGCAAAGGGAGATTGATGAATGCTTGGAAGAAATGATGACCAAGATCAAGCAATGTGGGTATGCACCGGACATGAGCATGGTTTTCCATGACATGGAGGATGAGGAGAAAGAAGTTAGTTTGGCTCACCACAGTGAGAAGTTGGCTATAGCATTTGCTTTTCTGAGCTTACCTGAAGGAGTGTCTATTCGGGTTATGAAGAATCTACGTGTATGTGATGATTGCCATGTAGCTATTAAGTTGATGTCTAAAGTGACTGGACGGGAGATTGTGGTCCGAGATGTAAGCCGTTTTCACCATTTCAAAGATGGAAAATGCTCTTGTGGAGATTATTGGTGACAGGAGTGGAGGGCCATGGAAATACTTTTTGTCTCAGTTGAGGGAACAAGACTTCTAGCTCTAAATTATGCACAGGTACACTTCTTTGCATAAATTTGGTTAAACTTGAGAAAAATCAGAATGACATTCTTTTTAGTACCAAAGGGAGTATAGAATACTATTTCAGCTGGTTGGGTTGGTACAATTTTGTGAAGCTGATGTGCTTTAATGTGAACGGCCCCCAAGTTGTTTTGGGCATCAATGCCACCATGTCAATGACAAGACGTTTGAAACCTCACTGATACTGTGGCTGCTCTCAACTCCGATGGTGTTCACAATTCACAATTCACAATAGCAGCACATGACAGTTCCTAGCACATTCAAAGTGGAATTTCATTGCCCATAAGGCAACAGGTGTTAAGCAGAAGAAGGTTCTGACTTCTGAAAGCTAAACCCCTTGAATACACTCTCCTAGTCCTAGGCTCAAGATTGTTTCAGACTACAAACTCGAAATCACACATCTCATTGTCGATTTCTATTTCTATTTCCCCTCGTCATGAAATGAGGCTGCTTCTAATTTCTCAATGCCGTTTACATGCATGCAGACAGAATGCGCCACCAAAGCATCAAACCTACCTCCTCAAGAAGCTTGGGGGAGGATACAGCATTTAAAGAGCAGTTGCTGATATGATGAGAGGAATATCATAAGAGAAAATCGATACTTGACATAAGATTCAACTGAACCCCTCGGTATCGTCCTATTGCCTTTTCTTCATATTCGCATTTGAAGCTGAGGCAGAGTTCTGCTCGGTAACCATCTTTATAAGATTCACAAGGGACTGCAACCTGTCCCACATGCTATAGCCATACAGAGTCTCCACAAGCAACTCCTGGGACTCAAATCCATGCTATGAGACAGGATACTACAAAAATGAAGCAGCTGGATATCAGAGCAGCAAGAACCAAGTAAACCATGCAAACCAGACTTTGTATCATGGGGGGAGAAGTAGACCTGGATAGGTTTTGGGATCACTGTTTTAATATATGGCTAGAATCTATCTTCTACAACAGACTTCTACAACAGACTGCACCGGACATGCTCGCAAGTGTTCTACACCAGCAAATCCCAAGTCTACTGTCTTTAACATCACTGAATGGCAAAGACTGTAGCCAGAAGCCCAGAAACACAAGTAAGCATAGTTGCATTGCCAGTGTAACACAGAATGTAAAAACACAGTATAAGCATGATGTGATATTGAACTATACACTTACCTGACACATGTAACTTGAAGCAAAATCATTGATTGCTGCTACCCCACAGTGTAATTGGCATGCTATTCTAATGTCACGCTTCTGGTTGCCAGAAAGAGAAAAAAAACCCCAGCACAACCAAGACTTTGCAAGTTTGATAGCCTCTTCATCAGAACTTAATTTCATCATTTGTAGAATCGGTCCAAATGTCTGTTGGTCATCAACTGACAATGCTAAGACTAACAGTAGCATCACTGGTACTAAAGGAAATCAAATATCGAATCCAGCTTACCTCATCTTGCATAATTTTCTCTGTGTAATTAAAATTCACCACTACAGTTGGAGGGAAAAATTGATCAACCGTGTCTTCACCAAGATTGCCAAAGCTCACTCTGACGGCAGTTTCAGCACCTTTGCCTAGAGCATCATTAACAAGATTCTGAAGTTTCTCAGAGTGCTCCATCATACAGATTGCACCCATATCATATCTGCCTGATAATGGGGGACCCTAGAAAAATAACAAAGGGGAAAACCATGAGTACAAGTGTTAACAAGACAATTGAAAACTAATGCATCAACGTCTAAAGATGTTTGTTGATACACGCATGGAGTTATCTACTGAAACTGTTTAGGGTCACCTACTAAATTAAGATAAGCTTTAACTAACAAATTTCATGTGAAACTTGGTAACAACACAATATGGAATAAGAGGCTAGAAATATGGAAAGTGCCCATAGTCCCATGTGTTGATTCACAGATTTGCATTTGTTTGTAAGATATACCAATAACAGATATTAATACAGAAATGACAGCACAAGGTTGTAATCCTATAAATCAGTACAATACTCAGATTTAATTTGCAGGCGTTTATCAATTGTTTTCCCCCATTGCCTTTTGTCATCAAAACGAACATAAAGTCCTAGTGTACAAAATGCCTTTTCCCCTAAAACAATAAATAATTTGTTTCTCTAAAAGAATAAACAAAAACCTTTTATGGGAGTATGTTTACGAGTAAGAAACAAGATGAAATAATCTCATTGTCATTTACCATTTTTCTGCTTTGACAAAATAATCACAGCTCTTCTCATGAACTTAATTGTAAGAACATAAATTATGTTATTTGCTTGTGGCAACTTAAGTATTTGAAGTCCTTATGTCGTTTCCTAATTATCGGTTCTCAAATGTTACCGACACATTTCCGAATGACTGAGCCAATAACATTTTTGTTTTTGGCTTTCTAAATTTCAATTTTATTTTATTTAGGTTAAAAAATGCATGTAAAAGTGAAAGTAGTAAGGGCAAGGGCAACATTTGTTGCTCAACTCAACATTAAGCTGATGCCCATGAACACTTGACATTTGCTATGGTAAGCTGCATAATGGTTATGGTTTATAAAAGCTGCAACTTGAATCAATAGAAAATAAAATACTACTGTGTCAACCCTGAAGCACCAGGAAGCAAAAGAGAGAAATGTTTTTTTATGCACTATGGCTAACCCTTTATTCTATTCACTTATCATAATGTTAAAGATGCACTCAAAAAAGATATTTTAATATTTAATGTCATATTTTTATCGTATTGTAGCTGCCCCAAGAGACTTTTCTTCCGACAGACCATTTTCATCCCTACTTTTTCCTAGGCCTAGTTTACATTGCAATTTTTTTCAACTCTAGCTACTGTACCACTTCGTTTGTATTTGACAATTAGTGTCCAATTATGGATTATGCTTAAAAGATTCGTCTCGTGATTTACTACCAAACTGTGTAATTAGTTATTTTTTATCAACAGTTAATGTTTTATGTATGCGTCCAAAAATTGATATGATAGAGAGAGTGAAAAAACTTAGAATTTGGAGAGTACGTAATCAAGGCCGTAGTGGATGCCTCGCAGAATATTGCTCGTGTCTTAAGCCAATTTTTATTAGCCCCTGCTGTCCATGTCCCGCAGTGCAAATGGCCGGCACACATCTCTAGTAGTCCAATAATTTGGCTACGTACGTACAATGCCGAGAGCATCGATCCTGCATACCACAGTCCAATCATTCACAAACTCCATTGGACGTGGGCGGGAGCGTGCGCCCCCGTAGTCTGTGAGCCCGACGTGATCTCACGGCCCGTGCCTTCCTTCTCCACCGTCGTCGCTAGAGATGCTCTCACTGGTACTAGAGTTTTGGGTTAGGAGCTTGGGTTTTCAGGGGGCTCCATGGCTAGTGGCCTTAGAAGGAGGAGGGGCCTGGCAACGAAGGCTGGCCTGGCGGCAGAGTCGTCCCTATACACTCTGTTCGGCAGGCTGTTTCTGCGACTTATAAGCCGGCTATGGCTGTTTTGCTGTGAGAGAAAAACACTGTTTCACGGCTGATAAGCCATGCTGATAAGCTCAGCCGAACAGGGTGATAATTTTGAGGGCCTTTGAGCGAATAAGACATAAGGGCCCTTTAAGCTATTTTTTTATACTAGTAAAAATGCCCATGCGTTGCAACGGGTTTAGGATCTACAACTCGATGATTTGTGGATCAAAATTTCAATGATCGCCCTTGTTTAGTTCCCAAATTCTACTCCTAAATTTCACTATGCAAAAAGAAGATTCCCATCACATCAAAATGTCGACACATGTATGGAGTACTAAATGTAGATGGAATTAAAAACTAATTACACAGTTTTGTTGTACTTTACGAGACGGACATTTTGAGCCTAATTACTCAAAGTTTGGACAATTTTTACAAAATACAAACGAAATGCTATAGTGCACATTTAATAGTCACTGTTCCAACTTTGGTCTCCTGAATCGGCAACTAAACACGGGCATCATGTTATTGCGTTCCAGCATCTTGCAACCAGACTCCATATGGTGCCTTGAGCCCTTGACACACATTTTTCTAACACATTGAACATGAGAAGCCAATAGATTAATTATTATTATGTCATGTTTCTCAATTCGTTCTTAAGATTGTATCTCGGTCACACCCGCTTTAACTCATACAAGCTTAAAAAATACTGGATCACGAAAACGATTCTTACTTGAATGTTTGTCTTGGGATCATTAACATTTTAACATTATTACGGTTGGCACCTCCTTATATAGCAGCTTTAGAATTGTCATGATATTTTGACCCGCTGAGAGAAAACATGGTACAAATTTACAACATTTGCTCACGTGCCACGCCACGCACGCTCTCGATGCTGGCGCCTGGGAGGCACACCTTCAGCAAGGTGGAGTTGGCGTCGTCATCGATGCGCTCCACCCATGGTCAATTGAGCATGGCGTCCCCGAACACCCGACTCAGTGGCGAGGACCTCTCCCTGCGGCGGAACAGCTTGCCGCCGCTCCCACCGTGCCTCCCGAGGCTGGCTGCCACAAACACCAGCGCGTTGGCAATGTGCCGGCCCGTTGACGCTCCTCAGGAGCAACATCGCGGCCAACACGCGGCACCCGCCGTGGCATCGAAGAAGTGGGCCACGCGCGCGTCGAGGTCCCACGCACGTGCCCGCAGCATGGTCTCTAGCCTCGCAATCACGACCACCGTCGCCACCCACTTGTTGATCGCCAGCACCCGCACTGGCCATCCTCGCATCCTCCGACGCCACGTGACTATCCCTGGTGCAGGAGGTTGGCAACATGGTGGCCGCGCAGCCTGCCATCACCCAAGTCCAAGTCCAATCCACTGCCGTTGTCGTTGGTTGCGTCGGGAGCTATCTGGAGAGCAGAGGAAGGAGAAGCCATCCAGGGTGGTCCCGAGCTCCCTGGAATCAAATTCGGCGTAGCACTAAACGGGCAAGTAGACACCATATAATGCATACACCTCGGCTACCGGCTACCACGGGCTACATGGATCGTTTGGATCGGAAACATAAATCAAAAAAATAGAAGGAGATTGGATCTCTCTGGGACATGAAAACGGAAAAAAATGTAAACGGTAGCCGAGTCGATCTCTTAGTTGGACGAAAGATTTTGTTGCGGAAATTTTGCCGTTTTATTATTAGGTATAGATAAGTAAAGTAATAACTTGGGATTGGATTAGTGCCTCACATGCATATGGGCATGTACAATCTTAGTTGAGTAGGAGTCTTACTCGAGTCAGAGTTTGATATATTTGGATTAGTATCAACCTAGTCTTACATATAATCTTAGTTGAGTAGGAGTCTTACTTACATCTTACGTGGAAATTTTGCCTCTTTATTATTAGGTATAGATGATAGCTAAATTACATAGTAATATAACATGTAGTGTATATTTAGTTCATATAAAAGATACGATAACTATTATGATTATCTCAAATAAAACAATAATGCTTCAGTGATTTGTAAAAAAATTGTCTTTGTGTATTTTTTGATTCAAAATATTCAAGAATAGTATGAAGTATACTGTCCAAAATTTTCTTAGGATGCTACACATAGCCAAGCCATTAAACATGTCCTCGCATGATCTCGTATCGGGCTCGCAGCTACGTCGGGTCGGTCTGAGATATCGAGTGCCAAGCTAAGTCGGCGTCTCGCAGTCTCTGTATTTGGCAATGGCAAGAGCTGAGAAGGCGAGAGGAGTCGCGTCAAGGCAGAGCGTCGCCGCATGCCGCATCGGGCTCGGGCGATTAGATGTCGCGGCATGAAAGATAAAATGTCGATGCTTGCTAGCGTAGTACCTACAGGAATAGAAACCGTCGGCAATGCACTGGGCATTAATTGTTGAGCCTCCAAAATGAAATCTGCCTAATATATATCCTTTTTTAGTGGAGCCTAATATATACCTACTAATTAGATATATGTTGATAGGCCCCTCTGTCCCATGGGCCCCCGGCGGTCGCACCGGCTGCCCCTCCCCTAGAGCCGGCCCTGCCTGGCGGCGGGGACGACGCCGAGTGAACGATGTTGGGCATTTGGTTGACCTGGGCCAGCGGTGGGGGTGATGAGTCAGAGCTTGCCCTTCGATTGGGATTAGCGGAGGACGGCTGGGTGTTATGGCGGGCGGCTCCCTCGGCAGCGAGGGAGTCGCTGGCCGGGGACAGCGGCCGAGGAAGGCGGGGATGGGTCAAGCGAGGAAGGCAGGAGTGGGCAGGCGAGGCGCGCGCGGGAGAAGGCGACCGGGCTAAGCGTGAGCAAGACGAGACGACGGGGCTGAGCGTGAGGAAGACTGGGGGCCAGGATAATGTGTTAACGCACTCCCCAATTATTCGGGGATTAACGCTTGGCGAAATTAAGCTTCTTGCCTTCTTTGACCTAACTCTCCGAATCACCGTTAATTGAAAATCGCATGGTAGTTATCTTGACAACGATGCATAGCCGGAGAAGGCCAGGCTCCAAACATAGCATTTGCCAGACAAAACACCAAGGACATGATGCATATATATCGCGTGAAAACAAACAATGGACCGGAGTAGCCTGTATTTATGAATTTACCTGCTACCAACATTCCCAAACTGACAAATTAAGCATCGGGAGTTATTACTAATAAAATAACCACTCCATCATCACTCACACACGTAACATTAGCAGACAAATTAGGCCCGGTTCGGTAGAGTTCTAGCTCGACTCCTTCGTGCATTTTTTTTTTACTTCTCCACTACTTTTTTTTTCACTAACTCCGACCTCCACTTCAACTCTTTGTTAAACGGGATCTTAATATAATCACGGCAATAATACACCACCTAGTAGCAAGGTCAACCTGCAGATTATGACCATGCATGTGGTGTGGACCAGGGGCACCTAGGCATAGTAGGGGATTATTGTTTACTCGATCGATCAGATAGATGCAACTGAATGGGCAGCCGGCCAGGCAATCCATCTTGTGGTGTGCCGTGTGCCTGCCTAGGACGGCAGCTGCTCCATGGCCACCTCCTCCATCTTCTGGTGCGCCCGGGCCTCCATCTCGCAGCACAGGCAGGGCCGGCTGAGCACGGCGCCGTGCGCGTGCGCGTGCCCCACCCCGGCGACGGCGTGCGCGTCGACGGCGGGGACGGGCTTGCGCGCGATGATGACGGAGTTGATGACCTCCCCCTCCGGGTGGTGCACGGCGAGCACGTCGAAGCCGCCGCGGCGGATCTCCTCGGGGTCCACGACGGGGTACAGGAACCCTCGCGCGCCATGCGCGCTCCGCACCACCAGCGCGGCGCCGGGTGCCATGTGCCTCCCGAGGTGCTCCACGACGCGGGCCTTCTCCTCGGCGGCCATGCCCACGAGCGCCGCCAGGAAGACGACGTCGTACCCCGCCAGGTCCCGGGTGACGTCGGCCACGTCGGAGGTGCGGAACGCCATGCGCGCCGCGAGCGCGGCGTCGGCGCGCACGAGGCGGCGCGCGCGGTCGTTGGCGTCCCCGCAGATGTCGTAGTTGTCGAAGGCGGCCGCGGGGAGGTGGCGCGCCGCGAGCACGAGGGAGCTGAGCGGGAGCGGGCCGGAGCCGACGAAGGCGACGCGGGCCGGCGGCGGGCCCGGGACGTGGCGCGCCAGCAGGCCGTGCTCCAGCTGGCTCAGCAGGAGGTAGTTGCTGAAGTACGGGAAGAGCGTCAGGTGGTCCAGCGGGTTGTCGAAGGACGCCAGCAGGTCGGAGTAGTGCGCCTCCAGCAGGGCCTCGGCGTCGGCGCAGAGGCGGATGAGGCCCGCGCGCATGGTCTGCAGCTCCGGGCCCAGGCGCTCCACGTCCACCGTGCTGCGCGGGATGCAGGCCGTCACGAGGTCGGTGAAGAGCGCGTTCACCTCCGGCGACGGGCTCAGCGACGGCAGCTTCGCGATGGCGTCGGCCAGGCCGGAGATCTTCTGCACCAGCGCCGCCTCGGCCTCCTCATCCGCCGTCGTCTCCTTCTTGACGACGACTCGTGCTTCTTCTTGGACCTCCTCCTCCTTCAGCTGCTGCTGGTTCTCCTCCTCCTTGCCCATGACGACCATGGCCGCGTGCAGTGTGATCACAGTCTCAGTCGGTCTCGGTCTAGGCGATTGCTGCTTCGCTTTGGAGTGGGAGAGGCATACTACAGTGTATATATACTGGTGGCAGGAATAATGGCGTCCCTGTCCCGTAGCTTGCTATGTGATCGTGGAAGACCCGTGCCCGCCACAAGCCTCTGCGTATTTTTCTCCACACACGCAACGGCAACCGTCACGTTGTTGTCGCAGTCGCGACAACACGCGTACAACTTGCGCGAGTGAAGATCCATTTCATTTCTACCATGAAGATATATTGCTGGAATGGAACAGTAGCTATACGATCGATACCCCCATAACAATAATTCAAGTTCCATGTCGTTGCCTTATCTTTTCTTTACTTATTATTCCCCAAGAATATATCTTTCTTTACTTTACGCTATCCCGCCTATCCCCCAAGAATATATACGTCTTGCGCTCAATTTCCTCCATGCTACCAGGAGTGCGTGTCTTCATCTCCGTTCTTTCTGTCAACGCGCCCTATTGATTGCCGAAAGTTTGATCATGGGGTGCGCACATCCATGGGGGAATACTTGTCTGTTTCTAAATAAATCAATTTCTAGAATTATCTTAAATTAAATATTTTTATTTAATCAAACTTATAGAAAAAAATACAATATTTATAACACTAGATAATAATGTTCATTTGGTGTTAATAAATATTTGTGCTGTTTTCTATATAAAGTTAGTCAAATATAAAAAAATGACTTGAAACAAGTCTACAAATTGATTTATTGAGGAACGCAAGAGGACGCGTGCCCTGCTTCTCATCTTTTTATTGAAAAGTTCCATTCGTGATGCTGCGGCCTGTTGGGTGAGGGATGAATTGGATCTATCGAACCAACGGCTGCGACAAGTCCAGGACTACCACCAGAATGCATGGTTGCTTGGTTGCCCATTTCTGCTGCTCAGACTTTTTCTTTGGTTGTACAGGAGGTCAAGAGGCTGGAATGGTACCCACGTATACCTTTTGCTCCTTACCTTTTCATATTTGCTTCTTCTCTTTTTGCCTTTCAATGACTCCCAAGGGCCGGCCAACCATGTCAATGATCCACACGCATTTTCGATGGCTCTCATCGCCTTAGAGTGGGTACATAATCTCCAATAAAAAATCTTCATGTGCAGTCATATCAAACTATTAATAACATAATTTCTTGATTACATCATGCTAAAAGATAGTTCTGAGAACTCTTAAATACTAGGATACATTTCAGATTAAAGGTGCCATCCTCCTAGCATTCCTTGTTACAAAATCTTCAAAGGAATCCTTCTAGTGCTATTGTAGCCAATCCACTCGAGATGATCAAACTTTGGTTGAGTTTGGAGACTAACCTTAGTGTGAGTGTAGTGTTTGTGCAACACATGTCTCTTAGTTTGTGCTGCGCAGGTGTGGGAGTACAGAGACGGCCGACGACTATGGAGAAGGTCAAGAGGGTCCTGCCGTGCCGATGGACTAGCAGAGGTGAAAGACGGACGAGAGGCTTGGACCGAGGTACTGAGGTCCGGGAGGTTGAAAATAAGAAACTAGTACTAATTTTTCTAAACCGGTTTCATAGTTTAGGGTTGAAAATCGGATTTTAATGTAAGTTGAAGGTTGAAAAATGTACTTTACCCTTTAAAATGATTTTTTAAAAAGATACTATTAGAAAAAGGAAAAGCGTGTTAGGAAATAAACTCATTGAACTTACATATGAAACCCAAGGCCTAACCATCATCATTTATAAATCTCCACCACCGTACCAAGTCTTTACATTGATCTACACCTGTGGCGTCGATGAGCACGCACGCGCGCACAAACTAGTCAGCGGAATCGTATATATCTCGAACAAATTAAAGGTAGATCGCGCTGTAGGATGCATGCAGGACGCAGCTGCAACTGCAAGCGTACGTACTAAGCTAGCTGGGATCGCATATCCTTGTGCCACTTACTGGCATCATGCATATCGGTAGTCTTTAAGTGAATCAGGCTGCTACAAGGACCATATATATTCATGCAGTGGCCCTCCTTAGTTTGGCCTCAAATTGCATCCAAGATCAACTACAGACTTTCTCGGATTCCTATCATTCTAGTATCTGGATTCTTTTAAGCACGGTATAGACACAGACATCGGCTTTATGGAAGCGTGTAGGTAATTACAACCTGTGACATACTGACATGTGCATAAGTGTTTCCATAGGAATGAGTGTAACCGTGTAAGTAAGTGCATTTAACAATGTATATATGTTTGTGTCAATCACGTGAGCACCTTTGAAAGATGGTACGGTGGAGCCATTCACGTATATATTGTGATTAACAAAGTCACCGCATGTACATTGATGTCAAGAGGAATGACGTAATGAATGAATAACGTCATCTTTTTTTAGAATAAATCAAACAAAAGGCTAGCCATGAGCAACTAGCCATGCTTTTTAGATTTCATATATATAGATTGACAATACAAGGTTCATACTCACGGATTGCTTAAATATAATAACAGGCAAACATAGACACTGTTACGCCAAGATAATATGTTGGCCGAAGCTAGTGAGGCCCAAAAGATGCATCTCACGAGCCCTAAGATAACTGCATTTGCCAACGGAAAAAGTCCACATTACCTCTCTCAACTTTCACGAAAGTCCGCTTTTCCTCTCTGAACTCCAAAACCGGGCAAAACACCTCCCTTAACTTTTAAAACCGTTTATCTTACCTCCCTGGCCCTATTATAAGCAGTTTTGAAGGCGGTTTTGTCTTTTTATTTTTATTTATTTTGGCTAAATCTTTAAAAAAATCATAGTAAATCACAGAAAAATCATAAAATAGAAAATCAAATTTTGTTGGACTCCCCATGAGTAGATCTACACAGTGAACATATAATATGGTATGCTTTAGTACAAAGTTTTTGCTGTAGCTTTAGATCTATGCTTTTCTATAATTAAATGGAATAATTCATAGTTGCAGTTTCTATGTTTCAATTGTGGTGAAATTTTTATGGTGGAATAATTATTGTATGCTTAAACTATAGTAAAAATTTCATACTCATTGGATCATGTATAACTTAGTTATAGATTTTATTTAGGTTTATGTTTGTTAAATATAAATAAATCTATAACTTAAATATAAATAAATCTATAACTAAGTTATACATGATCCAATGAGTATGGAGTTTTTACTACTGTTCAATCATACAATGATTATCCCATCATAAAAATTTCATCACAATTTGACCATAGAAACTGTAGCTATGAATTATTCCAATTAATTACAGAAAAGAATAGATCTAAAGTCACAACAAAAACTTTGTACTAAAGCATACCGTATTATATGTTCCCTGTGTAGATCTACTCATGTGGAGTTAAAAAAATTAGATTTTCTATTTTATGATTTTTCTGTGATTTACTATGATTTTTCAAAGATTTAGCTGTAATAAATAAAAAAGAAAAAGACAAAACCGCCTTCAAAACTGCTTATAACAGGGTCAGGGAGGTAAGATGAACAATTTTAAAAGTTGAGGGAGGTGTTTTGCCCGGTTTTGGAGTTCAGGGAGGAAAAGCGAATTTTCACACAGGTTGAGGGAGATACCATGAACTTTTTCCTTTGCCAACAACTAGGTAAGGTCAAAGTGTGGCACAACCACATTCCAGCCCTCTTCGTAGGCATGGGCTCATGGGCCTTGATTGTTCTCCATGGGCCAGCACGAGCTTCCTTTTTATATGGCACGAAGGAAGAAGGTTCACTCGGCACCCACGAGTGGCTGCGGACCGTCTCGAGTCTTCTTCCTCCTTCGCTGTCTACTGTAGCGGCGACAAAGGAGTTCTTCGATCCGGCTCATCCTCGCCGGTTTCCTACGCCTCCGGTGGCCTTCTTGGTCCTGGAGGTGTGGGAAACCGAGGAGTTGGTGGGGTTGGTGTATATAGTTCCTAATATAGGTAGCTTTGGCCTGGGCGGTGTACGGATGGTGGAGGCGGCGCCGCCTTTAGGGAATAAGCTTTGTCGGCCCTCTATCCACCTCGCCGGTCTGTGCTTTGGCAGCGGCGATGGGCTGACTGGAGTTCCTAGCTCACCGACGAGGTGCTGCCTAGGGTCCTCTTTCCTTCAAGTTGCGACGACGGACGGCGGTGGTGACGGCAACGGAGGCATCGGCGTCTCTACTCGTGCATCTTGGAGGTCAGCTGCTTACCTGTGCGATGTCTCTGGCAGGCGACGTCATCGATGTCAGGAGGACGGATCCAGATCGGGTGCGAGCTTCTTCGACATCTCCGGCGGCTTCACTGTCTTCGCCTGCGGCTGCTGCATCAGGTTCGTCTACCAACTCGTCTGGAAACCGGGTTGGATCTTATCTACTATCGATTCCGGTGGTTTGCCTTTCCTCCGGGGTGAATCGTCGCCCGGCAAGCGGGGACTGCTCATGGTTGAGGTGTCAGATCCCTTGTTGTCTGGCGATGTGATGGCTTTCGGCCATCTTTTTCGGCCTGAGCGTTCAACGACTACAGTGCATATTGGAGTTTCTAATATGCTACTCTCGGTGCCAATGAAAACTTTTGATGTTCCTTCGTCGGGAGGGTGGTTGGCTTCAACGAGCTTGCTCTGACCGTCGGCGACGAGGACAACCGGGAGAATCTTGCAAGAACCATGCAGTAAAGAGTTATTTTAATCGTTTTAGGACCATGCATGCATGGGAAGAGGTGAAGAGCCCTTGCACGGTTACTTAATGGCAGAGTGGCAGTGATCTGGCTGTTTCGCCGGATATTAATCACCAAAGTGATCTGACATAAGCCTGGGCAAAATACCCGATATCCATTACCTATACCCGAATTATCCAAACCCGAACCCGAATTACCCGAACCTGAGGTACCCGATCCCAAATTCGGATAGCGATTTTGATTACCCGAAATTAGTTTAGGTAATTCGGGTAATATCCTCCCGGTACCCAAACTACCCGAACTACCCAAAGATTTATTTTTGTCTTTCTATTTATCATATGTTGTTAGTTGAACACTTTCACTTGTCACTTTATTAGAATAAAATTCTCTCTATTTGAACGAGTGACTGTAATATATTATTCTCTGCAAATTGCTGTTGAAATTATGTATAGATCGCTACTAAAATTTAGTGTAGTTTGTTGTTTTCCGTAAATTTGGGTATATCGGGTAATACCCGAACCTGAACCCGAACCTGAATTATCGGGTACCCGAATTAGCGGGTAGTGTTTTTTTGGGGCAAAAATCGGGTAGCAGTTTTCATTACCTGAATTTTGAATTACACGAATTATCCGACCCGAAAAAATCAGGTAATCCGAACGCTCAGGCTTATTCTGAGTTTCTGACAGAGCAGGCTACACACCACCTCAACCAGAGTATAGTGCAGAATTGGCTTGTGTTCCGCTCCCTCCAGCGACGAAAGAATGCAATTTTTATTTTTTCGAGAAGTCAAATAGTTTGAACTTTAACTAAATTTGTATAAACAAGCACTAACATTCGTCATATAAAATTAGTATCATTAGATTAGTTATAGAATATATTTTTATAATAAAATTATTTAGAGACATAGTGCTAATACTATTTACTATAAAGTTGGTCGAACATGAGCTAGCTTGATTAGCACAGTTCCTACAATTGCATTCATTTGTGGACAGAGGCAGGGCTTTGAGAAGAGTTCATAGCCCAGTACTCGTCGCCTGCGGAACACCGGCACTTGGGAACAGAATACACTAGCTACTAGTGCTGAGTACTGAGTACTTACGTTCACGGAGACGTTCACCGAGGTTTGGGAACTGTGTGTAATGATCTACCTAAAGAATGAGAGATTTGGGGGATAGGATAGCAAGAATCTGAGATAGGATTGGAGGGAACGCAACTGATGTCCGCGGGAAGGTGTTCGTGTTCAGAGATGAACAGGTTCAGAGTTTTAGTTACATGTTGCATGCCCCTCTTCTCCCCAGGGCGACAGCTATATAGCTGACTCTCACTGACTACAGCCAATGGGCCAAGCCCACAAGGAAAGCCTACTAAGCTAAGCCTGCTATACAGAATACAAGAGCCAACTACTCCTTAACGGGTTTAGGTGCTTTCTTGACAATACCCTCTTCTTGATAACTAACTTGTGCCCAAGCTGGTGCTGTAGGAAAACGACGACGAAGATCATACACCTCTTCCCATGTCACCATGTTTGCAGGTAGTGATGTCCATTGAACCAGCAATTGCTTGATGGTGGTAGAGCTTTTCTCTGAATACCTTGTGTCCAAGAATGCTTCAGGTTCCAGAGTGTCCAATGGATCAGTGCATACTTGAAAGGTCATAATAGCTAGAGGGGGGTGAATACTCTATTGAAAATTTCTACAACAACACTTAGCAAATATGTTAGACAACTAAACGGTGAAGCGAGTGTTGCACTAGCCTATGAAAAGAGCAAGACACCTATCACAATTCTAGTGACTATGATCACTAAGCACACAAATGCTAAGTCACTAAACTAAGTTAGTGAGCTCTTAAAGACTAACTAAAGAGCCTTACTAACCACAAGACTCGACTCTTGCTTGCCCTCAAAACTAGCTACACTAACAAATGTAAATACATGAGAAGGATGGATTATTATACCACCGTGTAGAGGAATGAGTCAATCACCAAATGGAGTCAATCAATCACAAGAATGAATACCAATGAAGACCAATCACCTCGGAATCAATGATGACACAATGATTTTTTTGCCGAGGTTCACTTGCTTGCTAGCAAGCTAGTCTTCGTAGTGGCGATTCACCCATTTGGAGGTTCACGCGCTAATTGGCATCACACACCAAACTCGCAACTGGATGCCGCACAACCAATACAAGATGGGGATCCACAAGCCACGCGCAATCCACTAGAGATGCCTTTTGTGATCTTCCATGGGGAAGGCTCAAGAACCCCTCATAATCACCATAATTGGAGCTGGAGACAATCATCAACCTCCGCTCGACAATCCTCGCTGCTCCAAGCCATCTAGGTGGCGGCAACCACCAAGAGTAACAAGCGAAATCTACAGTGAAACACAATCACCAAGTGTCTCTAGATGCAAACACTCAAGCAATGCACTTGAATTCTCTTTCAATCTCACAAAAATGATGAATCAATGACGAAGATGAGTGGGAGGGCTTTGGCTAAGCTCACAAGATTGCTATGTCAATGCAAATGGCCAAGAGAGTGAACTAGAGCTGGCCAAACACCTTATGTAGAGGGGCAAATGAAATAGAGTCGTTACTCCCTCATTGCAGCTCACTACGCAACGACTGGACACGCGACGCCCAGCGTTCGGTCGTGCGATGCGCTCCACATGGCCCCTTGGTTCAACCTCATCCACGCGATTACAACGGTCGAGTTCCAACGCCCTGCTGTCAAAGTGAGACTGGATGCATCCATCTAGGTGATCGGACACGCTGGTGCTCACGCTGTGCGCGTGCGTGCCAGAGCCATGAAGGCCTGACCGGACGCGCTGCTCCAAACGGCAACCTAGCGTCAGGCCATTTCCAGAGACAATCCAGAGCTCCCCAGACGCGTCAGGTCATGGTTGATTGGACGTGCCCCTGCACCCACTCCTCTCTTCTTCATGAAACGGCTTGCGTCAGCGTATGTCATAGGCGACCGGATGCACCCCCTGTGCATCCGGTCCCTCTTTCTTCTCAGCGTCCGGTAAAGGGACCGAGGGCGCCGTTCACTGCGCGCCACTGACCGGACGTGGGGTCAGAGTTCGGTCACTGCCCGAGGCAGAGTTCGGTCACTTCAAGACTCCTTCTTTTGACCCCAAACTTCACCACCCTTGCTCAAATGTGCCAACCACCAAGTGTATCACCTTATGCACATGTGTTAGCATATTTTCACAAAAAAATTTAATGGTGTTAATACTCCACTAGATCCTAAATGCATATGCAATGAGTTAGAGCATCTATTGGCACTTTGACAACCGTATTTCGATACGAGTTTCACCCCTCTTAACAGTACGGCTATCAATCCTAAATGTGATCACACTCGCTAAGTGTCTCGATCACCAAACTAAAAAGCTCCTATCACTTGTACCTTTTCCTTGAGCCTTTTGTTTTTCTCTTTCTTCTTTTCCAAGCCGAGCACTTGATCACCATGGCCATCACCACCATGATCTTTATCCATTTGCTCCACCACTTGGAATGTCTACCAACCTATCTCATATACACTTAGAGCACATATGTTAGTAGCTAGGGTTTCATCAATTCACCAAAACTAAACTAGAGCTTTCAATACTGTAGACAGATCAGAAGATGCCTGAACTGAAGGAGAATGTGTTTCTTCAGTCGGGAAACATGCACCACCAGGTGTATCTTGCTAGATTCTGGTAATGCCAACTTGTAAGCTACCTATCCCACTTTCTGCAAAATCTTATATGGGCCAAAGAACCTGAATGAAAGCTTGTGATTCCCTCTATAGGCCACTGAAGGTTGTATATGAGGTTGGAGCTTCAGATATACCATCTCTCCTATTGCAAATGTCCTCTCAATTCGATTCTTATCAGCTTGAGCCTTCATTCTTTGCTGAGCATGCAAGAGCTGTTGTTGAATGAGCTTGTTGAGCAATTCCCTCTCCTTTAGCCACTATTCTAAATCTAGGACAGAACAAAGTTGCAAATTCTTGACTCCCAAATGCCTAGGCGTATATCCATAAAGAACTTCAAAGGGTGACTTTACCAAAATTCTGCCACAGATAACCATTTATTCCATTGCCTAGGACAAGAATGTACAATGCACCT
The DNA here is from genome assembly GCA_038087645.1 of Saccharum hybrid cultivar R570. Taxonomy (NCBI): domain Eukaryota; kingdom Viridiplantae; phylum Streptophyta; class Magnoliopsida; order Poales; family Poaceae; genus Saccharum; species Saccharum hybrid cultivar. The sequence goes on from JAQSUU010000015.1 coordinate 21,162,185, forward strand.
GAGAAAGCCTTCTAAGCATTGGTTCAAACGCTCGATTTGTCTATTTGTTTGAGGATGATAACTAAAACTCATCAGTAACTTTGTATCAGATAGCTTGAACAATTCTTGCCTTACTGCACTTGTGAATATCCTACCCCTATCAGACACCATTGCTTTAGGCATTCAATGCAGCTTACAAACATTGTCAAGATACAGTCTAGCAATCTGTAAAGCTATGAAAGGGTGATGAACAGGAATAAAATGAGCATATTTGGTGAATTTGTCAATTACCACCAAAATTGTATTGAATCTCTCAGATTGTGGCAACCCTTCTATGAAATCCAAGCAAACCACTTCCCAGGCTTGAGAAGGAAGAGGCAATGGTTCCAACAGCCCAGGGTACTTGATGTGTACAAATGACTGAACTGTTTGCTTCAAAGTCAGCCAGGCAAATAGCTGTTTGACTCTATGGTAGGTAGCTGCAACACCTGAATGACCCCCCCACACCACTATCATGAAGTGTAGATAATATGTGTTACTGAGCCAAGGAATTGTTACCAACCCATACACGGCCTTTGTATCTAATGGTTCATTCTACAAGGTGTAGCCCTTATCATTGCTTCCATTAACAGAAAGTTCAGTCAAAAGTTGCTTTGTATCTGAATCATCTTTATATCCTTCCTAGAGTTTCTGCACCCAAGATGGTATGCACTGAGAGATTGCCATGACTGGCCCTGAATCTTGTGCTGGACATCTAGATAGTGCATCAGTTGCACCATTGTGAACTCCTTTCTTATATTGAATTCTGAAGTTTAGATCCATAAGCTTGACCAGGGCCTTTTGCTGTAGCTCGGAGTGCACCCTTTGCTCAGTGAGATACATCAAGCTTTTGTGGTCTGTCTTGATAGTAAACTGCTTATGCTGAAGGTAGAGCCTCCACTTCTCAATAGCTAGCAAAATACCTAAGCACTCCTTCTCATAGACAGATAGAGTCTGATTCTTTGGACAAAGAGCTTTACTCAAATAAGCCACAGGGTGACCATTCTGCATCAAGACAGCCCTAATCCCATACTCACAAGCATCTGTCTCTACCACACTCTTGGTTGAAATCTGGTACTGCCAATACTGGTGCTTGGGTTAGCTTTTGTTTGAATAAGGAAAAAGCCTACTCCTCCTTTTCTGACCAAGAAAAATGTGTGTTTTTCTTCAACAATATTGTCAAAGGATGACTGATCATTCCATAATGGGCAATGAATTTTCTGTAGTATCTAGTTAGCCCAAGGAAGCCTCTGAGCTGTTTTAGATTTTTGGGCACTAGCCAATTATTTACTACTTCCACTTTTGCAGGTTCAGTAGCCACTCTATCCACTGAAACTACATGGCCTAAATATTTCACCCTCTGTTTTACAAAAGAACAATTGGATCTCTTAATGCAAAACTGGTTATCACTGAGAATCTGCAGTACCTCCTTGAGTAACTTCACATGTTCTTCTAGAGTCTTGCTGTAGATTAAGATGTCATCCATGAACACTAAGATTCCATGTCTAAGTAAATGTCTAAAAATTGTATTCATCAAGCACTGAAAAGTTGTAGGAGCATTATGTGGCAGAATCGCCTAATCTAATGCCCTCCCAAGAGTACTTGTCTTCCATTAGACCCTAAGTACCCAAAGGAGAACACTAAACTATGCGATTCCGTCGAGCACACCGCAAAGGAGAACTCGAAGATCCATATTTTTACATCAGGATCACAAATGAGAGAGTAAAGCTTATAACAACCTTGCCATTTCTTACATCACTTTTAGTACAATATCAGAGTAATTCATTATTTGATTATAATAGCGAAATATGAAATATTATCAGAGTTCAGCGGAAGTGAAACCATTTAATGATAAGTTAAACATTAATATGAAGAACATTTATATGCATGAAATGATAACAGGTTATAAGTATTTTCTTTGTAAAACTTTTGGTGAGAGTTTTAATAAATAAACTCTACTCTGCATCGTCAAGGAAATCCTCGCTGAGCCCACCAGGAGGGTTCCTCACTCAAGTGTTAGCTTCTCAGCACCTGTCACCTGCAATAGGGTAGAACAAACCCTGAGTACTCAATTGTACTCCGTAAGACTTACCCGTCAGGAGGAAAGAAAAGGACTCCAAAGATTATGCAAGACTTTGTGGCTTGTGGGTTTATTGTATCTACAAGAAGCATTACTAAAGGTGCGTCCTTATATTTCTTTTCATTAGCAGTCATCATTAGTTTATTAACCAACCATTCTATGTAAGCACCAAGGCTACTTTCAAGCAGGTGGTAAGCAATCAGAACTATTTTACCATCTTCCATAGTCCTTACTATGATGCCAAATTATAGTCATGTCAGACCATCAAATTGACGGCAACTCACGAATCAATGTGCTCAGTTGGGTGCCCTGAAAACACACGCCTTGCTTGTACCCCGGGCATCAGCAAGACCAACCCATTCTACTCCTATCAAGGGGTCCAGTTCTCCGTCCAAGCTCAGACTCTAAGCCCCCAACATTGTAGGCCCGGCCTCAGTATGGTGCTTAGACCTCCTCATCCCAATATATATAACCACCTAAAACGCCAGTCTAGAAAGAGCTGAAACCCATGACAAGAGAGAAACAAGTCTTCCCGCTCCCATAAGCAAGTATATGCTCGGGACAAGTAGGTCTGTGACCTGACTATGAAATCCAATGCAACGAACGGTTCTTAATCGACACAGGCGGAACAATTGCAATCAGAGCCCCGCTCTATTGCCCAACCAAGTCCAAGTCGATCCAACCCGTTTTGTCTGGTCTTCAATTATCCATATATACTTATATTCCATGTGATAGTAACACGATAATAGTAACAATAATTCCTATCTCTCGCGAGTGACAGGTAATCACTCGACTTCTACCGGGATCCTATAGCATAGCACGCTACACGATCCTATCATACTAGTAAGACTCATAGGAAAGGATATATATGTGCAAGTGGGTTTTATTCAACTCCTTTAACTTAATGCACAAGCATAAATTTAAGTGCAGAATAATAGGGGTTATGCACTAGGGCTTACCTGGGTAAGATTTAACCAAAGTTAGCATTCCACCATGGTGACACGATCATTAGGGCACCATATTTTTCTGCCACTCCAGATGACTCCACGATTAGTCACTGCTCCTATTATGATGTTTGTGAAGCAACGCAAAAACATAATTAATCAAAGGCAATCACAACTCGCACCATGATTTTGCCTCTCAAGCTAACGGCTATTGTACTAGGCTTCGTAATATCGTCGATTAAAGCGTGATATCCCAACAAACCCGAAGTGTCACTTTATTCCTTGTATTGATTTAACAGATATTTAAACTATGGCTCATTAGCTATCCTAACAAACCAATTAATCTGAGACTACAACAATTACAGTGAGCATGTAATAACATTACTAAGCTACCATAAAAATCTCCAAAACTAGCGCTTTCACCATTCTGCCATAAAACTTCCTACAAGTTTGTATTCTAGTAATATTAAACATCTTGGTTTAATTATAGTATTCCTAAAAATATTACAACACTATATTAACATGATATTATATTTGATATACCATGATTTTAGGATCCCAACAAAGTTTGTTTCACTATTTTAGGATTTCTACTCAATCTTATATCGCATTTACAAGTTTACGTTAAAGACTAAATCGAGAAAGGCTTTAGAAATAGGAAACGACCAATTGTCACCAAAATGGCCCAGCAGCCCACTGCAGCCCGCGCGAGGGCGCAGCCGCGCTTAGCACCGATGGCCCAGCAACGCGGCCCAAGATCCGGCCTGAGGCAAAAATCCAGCGTGAGGGTTGGCGATTTTGCTAAAGAGTCCCCGTTCTCTTTTCTATTCTCAAAGCTACAGTTATCACTATTCATCAGAGTCATGAATTTTACATTAGGGACAGGGACCCTGTATAAATTTGAATTCTTATTTTCAGTGGTCCCTGGCACCACTGCGCTCGCCGACGCGGTGAAAGCCCAAGTTTGGTTTTGGTAATTAATGACACCAGGTTGCTAATGCTATTGTATCAAGTGAAATGAGTTAGGCATAAGCAACACATGTGATGGAGGAGCATGTGGCATGAAGTGATGGCCACAAGATCACAAGAGGTGGAGATGCACATAAAATGATGATCAAGGTGATCAAGCATGTGGAGATGGACATGGAACAAAGTGTTCAAGGCAAAGGTATAATCATAGGTTTTGCTTTTGCCGGTCTAAGATGAGTTGAGAAGTGATTGACCGGGTTTAGGATTGATAGCCGACTATCAAGAGAGGCAATCATGTTTAGCTCATGAATCAAGTGCTACTAGGTCATCATCTTGAGCATATGCATTAGGATCTAGTATAGGGCTAACATAACGCCTTGAAAAATGATTGTAAAAATGCTAACACATATGCACATGATGGTGTACACTTGGTGGTGTTAGCACATTTGCGAAGGCGGTGGATTTAGGCATTTTCAAGGAAATAAAATGCCTATTTTCCATTGTGCTGGAGGCGAGAAAAGGTGGCGAAAGTCATGAGTGTTTATCTCTGAAAAACTCCAACCGGACGCTAGACCGGACGTGGTCCAGGGTGGACCTGCGCGTCCAGTCAGTTCAAACCGCAGGCAGAGACACATGTGTGAAGGTCGTGGACCGGCGCGTCCGGTCCCTCGCGGAACCGGAGCGTTCGATCACACACCCAGTGGGCAGCGCGTGTCTCAGTGCCGATCGGACACGGTGGCGCGTCCGGTCACGTGCGACCGGAGGCGTCCGATCGCGCGAGGAGCTCTCTGGACTCCAATCGGACGCTGGGTGCAGCGCGTCCGGTCAAACGGTGTAACGCGTCTGGTCATGGCAACGACTATCTCTGACGCGCACTACTACTGTTTGTCCTGTAGTGACCGGACGTGTCCGGTCACCCTGACCGGTGCGTCCGGCCATCATGTTTTTCGCTGCGTTATCTTGTAACGGCTAGTTGCTTACCCCTTCGCTATAAATAGATGGTGGCCAGGTTTGGGGTGCGTACTCTTGACTCTTTGAACACTTGAGACATACTTTGAGCTAGAGAACTTTCCCTCCACTCATCTCCTTGCTTGGTTGCATATTCTAGAGAGATTGAGTGAGATTCAAGTACATTGCATTGAGAGTTGCATCTAGTGGCACTTGATTCTTGAGTTTGCTGCGGATTGCTTGTCACTCTTGGGTGTTTCCCGACACCCTAGACGGTTTAGAGCAGCGGTGGTATTGAGCTCATGATTAGAGATTATTTTGAGCCTCACCAAGCGATTGTGAGGGGTTCTTGAGCCTTCCCCACGGGAGTTCGCGAATTGGCTACTTTAGTGGAGCTCGTGGCTTGGAGGATCCCCATCTTGTGAGTGGATGTGCAGCACCCGCTAAGGGTTCAACTCTTGATAGTTGATTAGCTCGCGATCCATCAAGTGGGTGTATCACCACAACGAGGAGTAGCTTGTCAGAAAGCAAGTGAACATCGGTAAAAATTCTTGTGTCATCCTTTGCCGAGGATTCTCATTATGATTGTGTGTGATTGATTCTTTGGATACATCTCATCTCTACACCGTCGGTATAAGAATCAATTCACTTCCCTTTTACATTCATGCACTATATTTTGTCTAGTGTGCTTAGAGTAGTGTGTATCACTTAGGGGTAATTAGTTTAGAGACTTAGGTTTGTTGGTGTGAACTAGAGATCATAGCCTTACACTAGAATTATATTTGTGGCTTGCATAAAAGTAGTTGAGCTAGTGCTAGAATTAGCTTCACCATCTTATATACTAACTTTGTTGTTTAGTGAAGCTTGTAGAAAATTTAAATAGGCTATTCACCCCCCTCTAGCCATTTGGACCTTACACGCGGTCATGGCCGGCACAGCGTGGCCATGCCGGCCACCCAGAGGCAGAAACGGCGCACTCAACTATCGATGGGGACCAACGAGCCAACGCGCAATGGGTCAAAAATGATACTTTTTCATGCTATGTTGACGGTTAAAAAATGGTGCACTGCCGAATGCTACCCGCGACGATAGTGAAACCGCACGACGGTGCGACTGTTCCGGCATCCTAAGGCGTTAACGGAGAAGGAGAGGTGGTGGCGAAGCATCTGGAGCTTACCTCGGTCCCCGCTGAGGTGGCGGTTGAGGAAGAGGAGGGCTGAGATGACCCGGCCACGTGCGCACGAAGGGGGCGGTGACGCTCCAAGCATGGCATGGCTGCGTTAGCTGGTCACCGATGAGGATTCCAGCCAAACCGAGGTGAGCACCTAGTAGAGGAGGTCAAGGCAGGTCTAGGGGTGCGAACAATTGAACTGCTACCGATGATTAGAGCTTTTACCCCCAAATTCTAGGTCGTAGCGGTGGACATGGCCGGTGGCGAGAACTCCTTGAAATTGGAGCGGTGCATGACTCGACTAGGCCTTGTTGTGGGCGAGGTGCATAGCTAGCTCCCTAAGCTACTCTCAGGCATGAGGAATCACTGTGAAGCCGATCGGTTGCTGAGGAGGGGAGAGAGCGACGGCCTTGTGCACGACGTGGCCGTGAAGCGGCACACAAGCGAGACGAGCCGGCCAAAACGGCGAGACCGCTCGGAGTGACAACATGCGCACTCGGCCATAGATGATGAAGCAAGGAGAGCTTTGGCGTGACATGATGAAGTAGGAGTGGACAGACCCGACGGGACTCACCGACGTCGGCAAGCAGGGACAGGCGAGGGCAGGGCGACATGCATCAATGTTGTGTCCGAGTCAACGACTCGACATGACAACAGAGCATACACCAGCTATAACCCAGTAGGTGGGAAGGAGAGCTGGCAGAGCCACGATGTCCATGCAACGCCCGTCGCAGACTCTGTGTTGACGGTAGATAAGTATCATTTTTTAACCGTCAACATAGCATGAAAAAGGACTAAACAATAATTACCACTTAGATATAGGGGGTTTACTGACATAATTCTATGAGTTTTGGTGAATGTCTATTTCTGCAGGGTGTCAGTTGAAAAGAACCAAGGATGGCCCACATGTCAGGATTACATAGAGACAATAGGGCCACGCATAACTTTTCTGTAATCTAGAAGATATGAGAAGACTCTAGAAATAAAGCGGAGGTGAAACGGGCTCCAAGGTCGGGCGGGCGCCCCACCTGCAGAGCCAATCAGGCTCCACCTCCTAGATCATGCCTCCACCGCCTTTGAGGATCAATAATAATCGTAGATCAAGGTCGGTTTGATCCAAGGGCTGTGGTGTTTCCTAGAGGGCTATATAAGCAAGGCTCCTGGCCCCCTGTAGGAGGCATCTCTTGAAACCCTAATTCATTATCTCCTGTGAGAATCAGTAGGGAGGGGTCCCTTGAATGGATCTGTCTCTTAGGGCACATATAAGAGAGATTAGCTTTGTAGTCTCCATGTGAGATTAGAGTTCTTCTTCTAGATTGAGAGAGTTAGAGTGGAGGGATGAGTTGGAGGAAGCCCGGCATGTCGGTGTCTCCTCTCTAGTTTGTACCTGCAGGATCAAGTCTCCTAACTCGAGTCTTGGTTCTAGGATTCTTCGGTAATTCAACTTCTAATACTAAGTAAGTACATTGTTATTATTGTTCTTTGGTTTACGAGTTTACTTTATTCGCTTCGCGTAGGGAATAGAGTAATCATTCGTAGCGTAAGCGTGGTGCTTGGGCTAGGAATACTCGTAGTTACCCCCTATCTGGCCGGATTAGTGAGTAGTAGCGTGGGACATGACAATCCCATTGTTACCTTTGGAGTCTCCTCCCGTCAGAAGGTTTGGTAGGATTTAAGTACCCTGGTCAAGCATTCTCTGTGGTGTATCTTTTCCATCGGTATTTCCCCTAAGACCAATAGTATCATAGCTTGCCATAGGTTGGAACCAGACCGTCGCCGTAGTTCTCTCTAATAGCTTATATCTTCACCACCTTGTAGTGCGGCCCAGGGGTTAAGTATAGATTTAGGTTAGTCATCGCACGCTTTCTTCTTGCGGATAAACAAATACGATACTCTAGAAATATCTCCCGGGTGAAATGCTCACCGATATCCGTGCGCTTGCGGATCCTTTTCTGTGTGTGTGTTAACAAATATCAACACTCTGCCCGACCCTCGTGCACGGCAAAGCGGCCGGACTCCCAGACGAGGCACACACGCTACAGCGCGGGGCAAACCGCAGCCAGCCAAACCGGCCCACCCAGGCCCAAAGCGCGGAGAGGCTCCGGCACAAGGGCGCAGCAGCGTTAGCAGCGGCTGGGCGTGGCGCATGCACGACCGGGCGCGCTCAGTGGCCGTGTCACGACCCACGGCGCGGTGTTCACGGCCATAGGGCCAAAAGGCCGAACCTGTGCCCTGCACGCATTTTAAAGCACGCACCAACAATTACTCGGCTCGGAGGTGATTCAACCAGCTTCACAGTCCTAAAGTGGGTATCGCCAGCTACCCAGAGAAACAACCGTCGAGGCCAAAGGGTGACTAAAGAGGGAGAGAGGAGGATGCCAACACGGGCTTGCCAGGCTGCGCTCTGGAGCACGAACCAGGAACCGAAACATGGTCCACGGTGCATTTTAGGGGTTTTTGACAATTTTTTAAAAGGTTAACGCTACACCCAACTCAACTGTAACTTACACCATGCTCAAACGCATACGCCGAAACAATCTATAGTGTAAAAACATGAAGTGATTGTTTAAATATTTTTGCTAGAATTTAAGTGCCAAGATAGCATTGCCTACCGCTCCTATGAACTTAGAAAAGGCTAGGAGTTCAGTGCGGCTAATCAGTCATTAGCACTTTTGCCACAATTTCTAACAGGTCTAAACTTCATTTGTTTCACCCATCAAGCATCACATGGAAAAGCCCATACTCTATACTAACCTATGGAAACAAAATATATAGATATTATTTTATTATTTTGCATGCTATAATTCACCAAAAAGGATACCTTTCAAAACATGAGTTATATCACACTTGTTTTATAGAATTTGCTTTCACGCTAAATGATTAAAATGACTTATTCTATTTTCTTATTAGAATTTCTCTTTAACATGTTTAAGCACTAAGTAATTATCTTATGATATTTATTTGATCTCCTTCAACCACAAAAGAGAGTCGCATAGGATTAGTTTATCGTTGCCTGTGAGTTTAAAATCCTAAAAATCGAGGATCTCGTTTAGGTAATTCTCTCCGGCCTTAACCTCGCGGCTAAGTACGCTCGTAACACCAGGGGTGTTACACATTAGTTAGCCCAAATGGCATAACTAAGAATTCATAGAGTTCTTGATGTGTCACAAAGGCTGTCTTATACTCTTCTCCCTGTGCCATGCAAACTTGGTGATACCCTGATCTGAAATCTAATTTAGTGAACCAGGCTGCCCCATCTAACTCATCCAGTAACTCTTCCACAACTGGCATAGGGTGCTTATTCTTAATAGTAATAGCATTTAGTTGTTTGTAGTCAATGCAGAATCTCCAAGAATTGTCGTTCTTCTTGACTAACAGAACAGGAGAGACAAAAGGACGACTACTACTAGGCCTGATCATACCATGCTGCAGAAGCTCTTACAATTGCCTATCAATTTCATCCTTCTGTATTGGGGAATATTTGTAAGGCCTCAACTTCACAGGCTGTGCTCCAGGTACTAGAGGGATGGAATGATCAGCACTTCTATGAGGAGGTAGAGCAGTAGGTGTATCAAACAGGCTGTAATAAGCAAATTTCTGCATTATCCTGTATATCATCTGTACAGGGCTAAAAGAATATGCAGTGAGACACCATTCCATTCTTGAGCAAACCTTTCAACTTGGCTGCAGAAACTAAGGAGCATGGAGAATTCTGTTCCTGAACACCTCTAAGAGTGATTCTCTTATTCTGATAAGTCATTTTCATCACCTTGTGCTTGTAATCCATCCATATTGGACTGACCTCTTCTAACCAATCTTCTCCCAATATCATGTCAAAGCATTTCAGGGATAATACTTGTGGAGCAGAAGTAAATGTGGTTCCCTGGATAAACCACTGAAGTGAAGGAACAGTCTTGGAGCATGTAACACTCTTGGTGTTACCGTGTAAAACGACTTACTAGATTATGTCATCAGCATCATGTTTATGTATTAATGCTTGTAAGAGGGTGTAAAAATTAATTTCTTGGCATAAAAAATGATTAACACAAATGATAAATGAAAAGCATTCAATAGTTCATGTTATATCACTTAAGGTTGAAAACTATTTTTTATTGAGCAAAACTATTACAGAACATATATGTGCCCCTTAAATAACGTTTGAAGTGTGAATTTTGTAGATAGCAATGCAACCTTTGTTTTAGCAAAATAATAATGTTGGCTAATATTTCTAACAGCTTGGAAACTGAACTTGCTATAAAAATCACCTTAGGCGTAACCGATTTTCTAAGTCTAAAAATAGTTTGACGAGGTCATGTTCGTGAATTTATTTTGCATAAATCTGTTAGTAGCTTGTGTCGAGACTTAGCCCTGGTAGATAGCCCTAGGTGCCCTCTCGAGTATAGTATAGATGGTTGAGCTTCAGTCAAGCTTGGATAGTGGTTACACGTGCTTTGAAAATCATGCATGAACACCGGGTGTCGTGCGCCTAGCCCCGCTGCAGCTCTGTGCCGCTGCCAGTGCCGACCTGAAGGTGTTGTCTCTGCCGCTTCCGTGCACGGCGTGGCTGCAACAGTACATGGCCGTAGTCCTTACTTGTGTCGCACACTCTCATCCAGCCGGGCAGAAGTGACCCGAGCACTGACTGCCTTTCTCCCCCCCTCTCCTCTGTCTGCCATGGCCGATGGGGGCCGCCTCTTGTACTCCGGCAGAGAAGGACCGCCAGCACCCAATTCCCCACGCCCACGTCATCGCATTGGAGTTAGCCAACCGGCCAACCTCACCCTGCCTCGAGCTTGGCCCTATCGAGCTCCAATTTGGAGCTGTGCCTGGCACCATGCCGATAAGGCCATGCCCGCCCTTCACCGTGGGCAGCTCCCCTCGAACCGCCTGGAGCCAAATTAGCCGTGTCACCTGACTCGCCCCCGTCCCCCTTATCACCTTGCGCCCCTGCTCCAAACCCCTGCCGCCCCCTAGCTCCCGCTGACGCGATTGCACCACCACGGTGCGCCGCTGTAGTGATTGGGTGCACGTGGCCAGCCTTCCTCAGGTGATCTCCGGCTGTGACACCACTTCGGCTTGGTTCGTGGTGAGTCACTAGAGCTCACCGCCACCTCTACCACTTTCTTTCACTCTGTAGCTCACCGGAACATGGCTGCCACTGTTGCAGGATTGCCGCCGCCGTGGGGAGGCCGCCTTACCTCGTCTCCGACCTCTGAATCATTGCTCGATGCCGCGCGTCAACCCCTAGGTGAGCACCGGCCCCCTAGTTAGGCTTGCGTGGGTGAAAGGTCTTGATGGCTAGAGGGGGGTGAATAGCCTTTTAAAAAATTTTACAAAGACAAGCTAAACAAGTTTATCAATACAACAAATAGCGAGATGCGAGTTTTGCTTAGCCTACGGGGTATTTGCAAGCCACCTATCCAATTCACAATTCTAGTATAACCGCACAAAATAAACCAAGAAGGTAACTACAACTACAACTAGCAAGCTACACAAAAGAGCTACTCTAGCAAAGCAAACTAGCTAGCAAAGATAACTAAGAAAGTAATGCGGAGTTGAGTTAGAAGGGTTTCACCGAGGGGCGAAGTATTGAGCCAACCAATATGATCAACAACGAATACCAAAATAACCGAACACCGGGATCAATCAATCACAATATGAAAGTGATGACACGAAGATTTATCCCGAGGTTCACGTGCTTGCCGGCACGCTAGTCCCCGTTGTGTCCCTCTTCACCACGTGGTTCGGTGGCTAATCGGTCTCACACCGAGCCTCTTAAAAGGCGCCACAAGAACCTACCAAATGGCAAAAGGTTGCAATGACACGAGCAATTTACTAATGTTGCCTTTGGCGCTTCGCCGAGGTAGGCACAAACCCCTCACAATCACCGGAGGTGGCCAAGAACAATCATCAACTCTTGCCACCGCCTCCAAGCTGCTCCAAGCCGTCTAGGTGGCGGCAACCACCAAGAGAAACAAGAATCCCACAGCAAATCAACCACCAAGTGCCAACTAGATGCAATCTCACAATGCAAATGCACTTGGAACACTCAATCTCACTTCGAATATGCAAAGAAGCAAGAGAGATGAGTGGGAGGGGAGTTGCTTAGCTCAAAGTGCTCACAAGTATGTCAAATGTCCAAGAGAGAGAGCCTTGAGCCGGCCAACGAGTATTTATAGACGTACCCCTTCGAATATAGTCGTTACGCACTTGAAACAGCCGAAGTCGCGCTGACCGGACGCGCTGGTCGCGCGTACCGGACGCGCCGATCACACAACGGCTCTTTCGCGAACCACCGACCGGACGCGCTGGTCGCGCGGACCGGACGCGCTGGTCCCGTAACTGACCGGACGCGCTGGTCAACCCTGAGCCGCGCACAACGAAACAACGACCGGACGCGCTGGAGAATTGACCGGACGCCACAGTGCCCGCGTCCGGTTGGAGTCCAGTAAGCTCCCTCAACGACCGGACGCGTCCGGTCGGACATGACCGGACGCACCGCGTGTCCGATCAACAAACTAAAACTCACGCAGACGCTGAACGCTGACCGGACGCGTCCGGTCAAACAGAGACCACGTCCGGTCCAGCGTCCGGTCACCACTGTGACCTCCGTTCGCTTCCGTTCGATTTTCGACTTTCGGTGTAGTGGAAAATAGTCGTTTCAACTCCTCGAAAACGCCTGAATCCCACCTCGCAAGCTCGGCAGGAGGGAGAGAGGACCCCAAACCCTCTCTACCGCTCAAACTCAACCGCCATCGCAAATGTGCTAACACCACCAAGTGATCACGTCATGTGCGAGTGTGTTAGCATTTTCACAATCATTTTTCGAGGCGTTATTAGTTCTATCCAAATGCATATGATTATGACATGCACACCTAGAAGCACTTAGGAGTTAAATAGCCGCGTCATTCCCCTCTTTATAGTACGGCTATCTATCCTATAATGTAACCACACCCACTAGGTGTCTTGGTTACTAAAACACAACCCTTAAGCATATACCTTTGCCTTGATCACGTAGGTTTGCGTCCAAATCCAAGTGTGGCCATCATGATCACAATGTTCGTCTTGCCACCAACCTTGGAATGTACTAATCCTCATATGCTACATACAACTTAGGCATAGGATTAGTACTTAGGCATTGTCACTAATTACCAACACCAAACATAGGACTTTCAATCTCTCCCTTGTTGGTAATTGGTGACAACCCTTTCACAAAGATATTATGATAAAATTTTGATTGAACCCATGTCACATTGTCCAAGTATATTACCATGTGTAAGAAGTATGGACAAGTGATCATGAATTCAAATTGATAGCAATGGCTCCCCCTACATGTATGCTATATGTTTGGATTTTGAAAGCATACATGTTAGATAGGAAAGATTAGGAGCATTGACTACCAATAGGTGCTAAGTGTTTTAGATTATAGACCTTTGAAGCGTGATACCATCGGAGTAGCGATAAACACCATCTTAGCACCTTGTGTAGTTAGATACCACTTGAAAAGCACAAACATAACTAGAAACCTCGTGAGATCAACATTATAAGCAAGGTTCTAGTACCACTTTGAAAGACATGAAGCAAGAAAAATCTAACTACTTCCTATTCATGCTAGGACTTCAATACACCATTTAATTGTATACTAGCAAAACATCACACAAGCAAAGTATTGGAGAAAAAATGCATAACTATGCATCATACATATGAAGTGCACAAGGAAATGCAACATTCATGTTTAAGAGCTTGCTCCCCCTACTTGTGTGCTCAAAGTTTTAGTTGTTAGTTGATCCCCTTCTTTTATTAATTTTCCCTTTAGGGTTTTCTCCTCCTTTAGAATCTATCTTTGTGAATAATATTTTCTCCCCCTTTGGCACCAATGACCACAAAGGATCAATTTTAGATAGAATATCATGTTGAATTAAGGGGTGAGGGTCAAGTTTGTGGTTCAACCTAGATTGCTTGCATAAATGAAATGCTTCGGTTTGATCCAAGGGCAAGCTTCTTCACACCTCACTAGAAGGGTTATCATGCACCATGTTGAAGCAAATATTTAGACAAGTGATCTAGATTAAACACTTAGGATCATAAGCTACTTAAACAAGTTATATGCTACCACTAGATCATACAAGACATGGAAACAATAGTGGCACCATATAAACTTCAAATTCATTTGATTTTCATGAATGAGCCTAGAACATAAGAAATCATGACTAGATGCACTAAACATGTCCTTAGTATAGAATGTATGACATGTCAACCAATTGTACCTTGGGGCTCGAAGGAGAGGCATGTCATATGGGGTGCATCAACTCATGTTGGAGAATTCAAGTATGTTCAACTCATTCTTTAGCTTGTAAAATCTCTTCTCATCAAGTGGCTTGGTGAATAGATCGGCTAGTTGATCTTCGGTGCCCACACTCTCAATAGCAATGTCACCCTTTTGTTGATGATCTCTAATAAAATGATGACGAACATCAATATGCTTTGTTCTTCGATGTTGAACCGGATTGTTGGTTAGCTTCACGGCACTTTCATTGTCACATAGCAATGGCATATTCTTGAAATTGATTCCAAAATACTTCAATGTTGCCTTCATCCACAAGATTTGTGCACAACAACTACCCACGGCGATGTATTCGGCTTTGGCGGTAGATAGTGCAATACTATTTTGCTTCTTGGATGACCATGAGACAAGTGATCTTCCCAACAATTGACAAGTCCCGAAAGTGCTCTTTCTCTCCACTTTGTCACCGGTATAGTCAGAATCCGAATATCCAACTAGCTCAAAGCTTGCACCTTTGGGATACCACAATCCAACATCTTGTGTATGCTTTAAGTACCTCAATATTCTCTTTGTTGCCTTCAAATGACTTTCTCTTGGTGAGGCTTGAAATCTTGCACACATACATACACTAAACATTACGTCGGGCCTTGATGCCATCACATAGAGTAGGCTACCAATCATTGATCTATAAAGCTTTTGATCCACCATGTTGCCACTCTTGTCACTATCCAAACTTCCACTAGTGCCCATTGGGGTTGTAATGCCCTTTGCATCTTCCATGCCAAACTTCTTGAGCATGTCTTTGATGTACTTGGTTTGGCTCACAAATGTTCCTTCCTTCATTTGTTTGATTTGAAGTCCAAGAAAGAAACTAAGTTCACCAATCATTGACATTTTAAATTCCTTTGCCATAATTTTCCCAAACTCATCACAATAATCTTGATTGGTTGAACCGAAGATGATATCATCAACATATATTTGCAATACAAACAAGTCTTTCCCAATCTTCTTGGTGAAGAGAGTAGTATCCACTTTGCCCATGACAAATCCTTTAGTTAGCAAGAAGTCCCTCAATCTTTCATACCATGCTCTAGGTGCTTGCTTCAACCCATACAAAGCTTTTCTCAATTTGTAGACATGATTGGGTTTCTTGTTATCTTCATAACTGGGAGGTTGCTCCACATACACCTCCTCTTGAATGTACCCATTGAGAAATGCACTCTTCACATCCATTTGATATAGCTTGATATTATGAGCACAAGCATAGGCAAGTAAGATCCTAATTGCTTCCAATCTTGCAACCGGGGCATAAGTTTCACCAAAGTCAAGACCCTCTATTTGTGTGTAACCTTGAGCCACTAGTCTTGCTTTGTTCCTTACTAATATTCCATCTTGATCTTGCTTGTTGCGAAAGACCCATCTTGTTCCAATGACATTGTGATCCTTAGGCCTCTCAACTAGTTCCCATACTTCATTTCTCTTGAAGTTGTTGAGCTCTTCATGCATTGCATTTACCCAATCCGGATCTCTCAATGCTTTATCAATGTCCTTGGGTTCTTCCATTGACACAAAGGAAGAGTGAGCACAAAATGATGCCAATCTTGATCTAGTTTGAACTCCCCTTTGTATGTCACCATTGATGAAATCCAATGGATGGTCTCTTACAATGTTAGTTGGTTGAAGCACTTGAACTTGATTGCTTGGATGTTGATGTTGATCATGAGTTGGAGATGATGAACTAGCCACTTGTTGATCTTGTTGCACTTGAGATGATGTACCAGCTTGATTTTGCATTAGAGACCCACTAGCTTGTGTAATTAGACTTTGGAGCACCTGATCTTTGTTGTCATCCACATCAATCACTTGCTTTGGCCTAACATCACCAATATCCATTTCTTTCATAGCATTGGTCAATTGAGTTCCTCTCACATCATCCAAGTTATTTTCCTCATCTTGAGAGCCATTTGTTTCATCAAACTCAACATCATGAACTTCCTCAAGTAAACCACTAGCCAAATTCCAAACTCTATAAGCTTTGCTAGTAGTGGAGTAACCAAGTAAGAATCCTTCATCACATTTCTTCTCAAACTTGCTCAATCTAGTGCCCTTCTTCAAGATGTAGCATTTGCAACCAAATACCCGAAAGTATGCAATGTTGGGCTTTCTTCCATTTAAGATCTCATATGGTTCTTCTCTAGGAACTTGTGGCAATAGAGGCGGTTGCTATAGAAGCAAGCCGTGTTGATTGCTTCGGCCCAAAATGAATGACTCATATTATACTCATTCAATATTGATCTTGCCATATCAATCAAAGTTCTATTCTTCCTCTCAACTAGGCCATTAGATTGAGGTGTATACTTGGCCGAGAATTGATGCTTGATTCCAAGCTCCTAACATAGCTCATCAACTCTTGTGTTTCTAAACTCACTTTCATTGTCACTTCTCACTTTCTTGATTGTGGTCTCAAACTCATTTTGTACTCTCTTGATGAACTTCTTGAATATGTCAAATACATCACTCTTGTCCCCAAGAAAGAATACCCATGTATATCTAGTGAAATCATCCACAATCACAAAGCCATACTTGTTGCCACCAATGCTTGTATATGTAGTTGGCCCAAATAAATCCATGTGTAACAACTCAAATGCCTTAGAAGTACACATAATGCTTTTCAATGGATGAGTGTTGCCTACTTGCTTTCCGGCTTGACATGCACTACATAGCTTATCTTTCTCAAATGTGACATCCTTCAGGCCTCTAACTAAGTCATGCTTCACTAACTTGTTCAATTGCTTCATGCCAACATGACCAAGTCTTCTATGCCATAACCAACCCATACTTGATTTGGTGAGCAAGCATATTGAGAGTTGAGTGTCACTAGCATTGAAATCAACCAAGTATAGATTCTCATATCTAAAACCCTTGAAGATCAAATTAGAGCCATCAACACTAATTATCTCCACATCATCAACACCAAATATGCACTTGAAACCGAGATCACACAATTGAGCAACCGAGAGAAGATTGAAGTTCAACTTTTCAACTAAGAGCACATTAGAAATGCTATGATCATTTGAGATTGCAATCCTTCCAAGAGCCTTCACATCACCCTTGCTATTGTCACCAAATGTGATACTATCAATGCCACTATCATTTGATTTGAGAGAGTTGAACATTCTTGAATCACCTGTCATATGTTGAGAGCACCCACTATCAAGCACCCAATGCCTTCCTCCGGCCTTGTAATTTACCTATAAAATAAATTAATGTTTCTTAGATACCCATACTTGTTTGGGTCCTTGGAGGTTAGTAACTAAGCTCTTTGGTACCCAAATGGCCTTCTTCTTTGGACCCATAATTGGTGTACCAACAAACTTAGCTTGCACACCCTTCACACCCTTGGTAAGAACATAACAAGAATCGAAAGGAATGTAATCCATTTTAGCATGAAACTTGTTGTTGTTCTTGTTCATTTTATTACAATTAATCTCTAGATGCCCAACTTGCTTGCATCTATTGCAATAACGACCACTACTCTTCAAGCGAGAATTTGGAGTAGCAAAGGCCGCCTTGCCCTTCTTGGGAGTATAGCCCAAACCTTCTTTGTTAAGAGAGAACCTTTGGCTACCCAAGCATTTTAGCAAGCGGGCATCCCCACCATAGGCATTGCCTAATGCACGGGTGAGATCATCCACCTCTCTCTTGAGAGTCTCATTCTCAACCGCAAGTGATGAATCACTAGTAGTAGAGATAGAGTTGGTTGTGGTGGATGATGATGAGCTACATGAAGCATTAGTAGGACTAACAAATAAAGAATCATCAATAATATCACATGTTAGTCCAATATCATAAGTGACAATCACTTGCTCTTTCTTAGCTTCCTTCATGAACTTCTCTAACTTGAGGTCCTTTTCTTTGATGAGCTCAAGTAGAGTGGAGTGAGCTTCCTTAAGCCTAGTGTGAGCAACTTCAAGGTCCTCGTGGTCTTCCTTTAGACACTCACGAGAGGCCTCTAGCTCATCAAAGGATTTCCTAAGAGCTTTGAGCTCTTGTTCAATTCCTTTGCACTCCTTACTCTTTTTGAGAGCAACAAGCTCCTCCATCAAGGCATCATTTTCATTGCTCTTGACAATGAGCTCTTGTTCCAAGATTTTGTATTTCTTGGTTGTCCTCTTGTAGCCCTTGCTCATTTGATCTATTATGCCCAATAGATCATCCTTGGAGTAATCCTCATCCTCCTCATCATCACTCCTACAACCATCACTAGCACAAGAATCATCATTACTATCATCATATTTTACCTTGGTAGGCTTGGCCATAAGGCATGTCGATGTAGCGTCGAAGATGGATGACTTGTTGGAGAGGGCGATGCTTGCAATGGCTCACCGAGTGGTCCTCTCATCATCACTTGAGCTATCATCATCACTATCGGAGTTATCACTATCCCAAGTGACCACATAGCCACCACCTTTCTTCTTCTTGTTGATAGTGAAGCTCTTCTTCTCTTTCTTCTCCTTCTTGTCCTTCTTGTTCTTCTTCAACTTCAACTCCCCATCATGATATCTTTTGTCTTCATAGGGGCATTTTGCCACTACATGATCGGGGCTATTGCAATTGTAGCAAAGCACCTCCTTTGCCTTCATAAAGTCCCTTCTCTTCCTTGCCCCATATCCTTTCTTCTTCATGAACCTCCCCATCTTGTGCACTAGGAGGGCCATGGTCTCATCATCGAATGGATCATCATCATCACTCTCCACCTTGCTCTTGTCCTTAGAAGATGAAGCCTTGAATGCAATGGGCTTCTCTTGCTTGACCTTGGTCTCCCTCTTCTCTTCTACCTCATCTTCATCATCATTGTATTAGGCATCTGTCATTATATCTCCAAGCACATCGGTTGGTTTGACCTTGTCCAATCCCTCTCTAAAGATCATTCTTCTCAAGGTGGCAAACTTCTTGGGTAAGCACATCAAGAACTTGTGTGAGAAGTCCTTGTCCTCAACCTTCTCTCTAAGCCCCTTGAGATCATTGACAATGACTTGGAGCCTATAGAACATCTCCGGGATGGATTCATCATCCTTCATCTTGAAAGCGAAGAACTTGTCCTTGAGCATATATAGCTTGGCACTTTTTACCGTTGAAGTGCCTTCATATGTTTCTTCAAGCCTTATCCAAAGCTCATTTGCCTTTTCAAGATCTTTGATTTTCTCAAATACTTTGTCATCAATAGCACGGTAGATTGTGTCAAGTGCCGCCGTGTTGCATTGTTTGTTGATGCGGTCATTTGGAGTGAGATTTTCCTCATCAAGAATGATGTATCCTTCTTTGGTCACATCCCAAACCTTCTCATGTATATTGCCTAGATATTGCTTCATCTTCCTTTTCCAATGATCAAAGGAAGAGACGCCATCAAAGAATGGAGGCTTGCCATTAACATGATTGAACATAACTTGAGCCATCTTGCACCGAGGTTGTTAAGCCTTGCAAACGGTGACCACGGCTCCGATACCACTTGAAAGGTCTTGATGGCTAGAGGGGGGTGAATAGCCTTTTAAAAAATTCTACAAAGATAAGCTAAACAAGTTTATCAATACAACAAATAGTGAGATGCGAGTTTTGCTTAGCCTACGGGGTGTTTGCAAGCCACCTATCCAATTCACAATTCTAGTATATTGGCACTCAACCGCACAAGATAAACCGAGAAGGTAACTACAACTACAACTAGCAAGCTACACAAAAGAGCTACTCTAGCAAAGCAAACTAGCTAGCAAAGATAACTAAGAAAGTAATGCGGAGTTGAGTTAGGAGGGTTTCACCGAGGGGCGAAGTATTGAGCCAACCAATATGATCAACAATGAATACCAAAACAACCGAACACCGGGATCAATCAATCACAATATGAAAGTGATGACACGAAGATTTATCCCGAGGTTCACGTGCTTGCCGGCACGCTAGTCCCCGTTGTGTCCCTCTTCACCACGTGGTTCGGTGGCTAATCGGTCTCACACCGAGCCTCTCAAAAGGCGCCTCAAGAACCTACCAAATGGCAAAAGGTTGCAATGACACGAGCAATTTACTAATGTTGCCTTTGGCGCTTCGCCGAGGTAGGCACAAACCCCTCACAATCACCGGAGGTGGCCAAGAACAATCACCAACTCTTGCCACCGCCTCCAAGCTGCTCCAAGCCGTCTAGGTGGCAGCAACCACCAAGAGAAACAAGAATCCCGCAGCAAATCAACCACCAAGTGCCAACTAGATGCAATCTCACAATGCAAATGCACTTGGAACACTCAATCTCACTTCGAATATGCAAAGAAGCAAGAGAGATGAGTGGGAGGGGAGTTGCTTAGCTCAAAGTGCTCACAAGTATGTCAAATGTCCAAGAGAGAGAGCCTTGAGCCGGCCAACGAGTATTTATAGATGTACCCCTTCGAATATAGTCGTTACGCACTTGAAACAGCCGAAGTCGCGCTGACCGGACGCGCTGGTCGCACGTACCGGACGCGCCGATCACATAACGGCTCTTTCGCGAACCACCGACCGGACGCGCTGGTCACGCGGACCGGACGCGCTGGTCGCGCGGACCGGACGCGCTGGTCCCATAACTGACCGGACGCGCTGGTCAACCCTGAGCCGCGCACAACGAAATAACGACCGGACGCGCTGGAGAATTGACCGGACGCCACAGTGCCCGCGTCCGGTTAGAGTCCAGTAAGCTCCCTCAACGACCGGACACGTCCGGTCGGACATGACCGGATGCACCGCGTGTCCGATCAACAAACTGAAACTCGCGCAGATGCTGAACGCTGACCGGACGCGTCCGGTCAAACAGAGACCGCGTCCGGTCCAGCGTCCGGTCACCACTGTGACTTCCGTTCGCTTCCGTTCGATTTCTGACTTCCGGCGTAGTGGAAAATAGTCGTTTCAACTTCTCGAAAACGCCTGAATCCCGCCCCCTCTCTACCGCTCAAACTCCACCGCCATCGCAAATGTGCTAACACCACCAAGTGATCACGTCATGTGCGAGTGTGTTAGTATTTTCACAATCATTTTTGGAGGCGTTATTAGTTCTATCCAAATGCATATGATTATGACATGCACACCTAGAAGCACTTAGGAGTTAAATAGCCGCGTCATTCCCCTCTTTATAGTACGGCTATCTATCCTATAATGTAACCACACCCACTAGGTGTCTTGGTTACTAAAACACAACCCTTAAGCATATACCTTTGCCTTGATCACGTAGGGTTGCGTCCAAATCCAAGTGTGGCCATCATGATCACCATGTCCATCTTGCCACCAACCTTGGAATGTACTAATCCTCATATGCTACATACAACTTAGGCATAGGATTAGTACTTAGGCATTGTCACTAATTACCAACACCAAACATAGGACTTTCAGTGGGCCCGGGTCACCCGGCGTAGCAACTCTGTGCCGACCGTGCGGCGCCAGAGAGCGCGGGGAGCTCTGAGAACCTCCTTGTTGTCAAGGTGATTAATTAGGAGGGTCTGCTTGCTTAAACGCTGACTGTCGGAATAGGGCATGTGGTCATCGCGGTAATGCCAGTTTTTGCGAGGGTTTTTATGCAAAATGTGCCAGCGCGCGGGGGCTCCCCCGCGTGGGCCAAGTCACGCGGGCCGCGTGTGCGCGCGCGCATCACGCGTGAGTGGGCCGCGCCTACGTAAGTGTGGGCCACGCCGAGGAAATGGGTTTTTCCTTTTCTAGTGAATTAAGTATTGGCTTTATAATTTAGTTGATGAGTTGAACTTTGTTAATTAATATCAATTCGTGTAGATGTCTAAAAATTGTGAAACCACTTTAGTTAAGTTCCTAAATTCATGATCTACCTGACTGTAGAATTAGTTTCTATGTTTCTGTGGTGATGCCGAGATATATTAAATCATTTAGAAAGGCTTAATATTATTAGGATTATAATTGTAGGAATTTTTGTGGCAAATCGGCAGTAGTGTTGATCATAAAATTTTCACAGTAGCTTTGCGGTATTATCATGTGCTTGCTGTAAATTTCATAGCATTAGATTAGATTGTTTCATATGGTAGCTAAATAGCCACTAAAACAAATATAAATGAAAGCATAATATTGATTGGTAAAATGAAGCGCTTGTAAGATGAGTTTGATATCTTGCTTGATGAAGAGGATAGATAGCTTGTTACCTTAGTCATTAGAGCTAGCTTTGCAGCTTAGCATGTGTGTTTCATTTTAAGAGTTGTTGTTGCCTAAATACTAAATGTTGCATCATTATCGCATGCATGTAGAGAACGACCTGGTGGAGTTCGTGACCATTGATGATCAGGAGTACGAGGAGATCATCGAAGAGTATGAGGAGAAGATCCTTGTGCCAGAGGAGTTCTAGGAGTCGCCTGTGACTGACACCACTGACA